>JAJTUV010001084.1:0-600000 GCA_021653895.1 Mastomys natalensis
TTTAGAACTGAACTCACATGAGATCGCCAAACTTTTCGGATGGAGGTCCTGCATTGGCAACACGAGATCTCTGGATTTCATAATGCTCAACATTTTCAAACAGTCAATGAACCCAATACCCAAACTAGGATGGGGCAGCAGCCATGAGAATCATCTCACTGGATTACCAGAAAGGAAGTTTGGCCAGAACGATGGATAGGAAGGCCCAGTGCCGAGCAGCAGGGAGGAAGGTGAAGGCATGAGAGCAAAGACACTCCTAAGTCCCTGCAGATTTTTCTTGGGCATGTTTGCTTGGATCAAATGGGAAAAATGAATGCAACAGAAATGACTTCTAGACACAAAGGGTTAAGCGGATTTCCCAGTGTCTCAGAAGAGCAAGCTGCAACTGTACATGCTGTTAGCTGAGGAAAGCCACAAGAATCTGCCTGAGGTTCAGATCCAGAGAAGTCGGGCTCTGGTGTCAGAGTCTTGCTCTTCTTCCTCCTGTCCAGGAATCTCTCCCTCTCCTTTATTTGGCCTCTGCTATCCTTGAGAGTCTACTTCAGCTTTTCAGTCATTCCCAACCATTGCAGCCCTGGGACCCTGGAACATTCTTGTCCTATCTTTGCTGTAGCACTTCCTCTGCCGTTGAGTTGGTAGAATTGTAATCAGTAAGGTGTAAACCAGCATGTATTTCTAGTTTTACTATGAATGACTCTCCAAATCAGTAAGCTCAACCTCTTCCTCTAGGCTGTTCTTTTATATCTTCTTTGTGAGTGCAGGTTTTAGCTGGGCATGGTGGTTGGTACACCTCTAATTCTAGCTGAATAGAGGGACTCGTAAACTTTGGGCTAGCCTGGGCTACAGGGAGTGAGTTAGTGGGTTTAATATCAGCCTGGGGTTATATAGTAAGACCCTTTTGTGACCACTCCCCCCCCCCAAAAAAAAAACAAACCCTTCTCCATCCCAGCAAACATAAAAATACCAGTGTTTGCTTTAGTTGATGGCTGAGTCAGTCAGGACCTACGGCTATCTCTGGTTTGATGCTCTGGCACCGAATCACACCGTCTGAGATCTGGGGAGAACCAGGAAGACTGCTTGGGTCTCCTCTAGGTCTTAGATATCTAATTTCTTTGCCCACTGTAACATCGCCTTGTTCTGGTTACCTCTGGACTTGCCTTTGTTTACCCTACTTCTCCGCAAATGTGGGGCTCGGCAAAGACTGCAATCAGCTGTGGCCAGATTTGCAACTCAACTCCTAGGAAAAGTGCCAGGGAGAACGAGAGAGTGAGCCTGGGACAGCTAGTCTCTTTCCACAGCAACAGGGACAGGAGCTGATGTAATCAGTTAGGAACTGCATCTGCAGTCAGGATCAGACAGAGGAAACAATAGATGAAATCTGTTCTCCTGGTCACTCACGCATGGCCACTGTTTTAAATCTTGTGTGCGTGTGTGTGTGTGTTTACGTGCATGAGGGAGAGAGTGAGGAAAACCAAGAGAGTGAAAGAAATTTCTTCTTTTTGTTTTTCAGAGCTGAGGACCAAACTCAGGGCCTTGTGCTTACTAGGCAAGTGCTCTACCACTGAGCTAAGTCCCAACCCCCAAAAGGCAACTTCTTGAGTGAATATTCTAGGAAGGTTGAGGCAAGAAAACAAGCTACCCCCTTCCTGACTTACACAGTTACCACTTACCTCTTGCGTGAAGAGCTCCCCCTCCTCCTCTTTTTTGGGTTGTAACCTTTTAAATTTAAAGCTTAACTTCAGAGGTGTTTATGGATTTCTTGGTATATCAAAAATTTGCATATTTACTGGTGTAAGGGGGTTTAAGAAGTGCTCAAGTTTACCTTTTAGGAAGGAGTCCAAGTCCCAAAAAAGGTTAAGGACCACTGCCAAGGATTTACCATACAAACCCAATGAAGCGTCTCTTTTTTAAGGGAAAATGCTATTTTTCCAACTCTAATACAATAGGAAGAAAAAAAAAGGGTTTAAAACCCCAGGAATTGCTATTATCCCCCCCCCCCCCAAAAAAGCCCTGGGTTTGAAAAAAGTCAAACTGCCTAATCTGGAGAAACCCCCCAAAGTAGGCCTCTGAGAAAACCTAAAAAGGGTCCTCCCCCGAATTTCCCCCTTTGCGGGCCCTTTTAATCTATGGTCTTTTGGAAAATAGCATTTTTCAGATGACCAGTAGGCCGTAAAGAAAGGGGCACTTTACAGTGTGAGATATAGGAAAGAGAAGGATTTGGCCCCATAAGGAAACCACCAGGAAAAACCCCACAGACTCTGCAGCCTGAGGGGGGAAGGCAGAAGTTTTGGGGGCGTTTGGAAAAAGGTGGTTGGGAAACTTTCTGATATTTTGGGGACTTTTGTCTAAAAGATTTAAAACAGTGCTTCACCTGCTGACTGCAGACAAAACCCCTTCAGAGCAAGCAGTTTTTTTCCCACTCCTAAATTGGGGATGATGATTTTTAGTTGAACGGTTATTTTCCCAATCAAAGGCATTGGGGATTGAACCAGAGCCTGGAACATGCCAATAACCTTTTTAAAAAGTTGAACTTCAAGCGACCCCCCTGAACACTACCTTAGGAGGGGGAAAACACAATTTACAAAACGACATTCAGATCAGTTTTCACAATGAGAATCCCAAACTATCAACACTGACCATTAAGGGGGCCAAAGCAGCCGGAGTTTTGAAATCGCAGGGAACTTGAATGCAAACGGGTCACTGGGCACCCCGCATCTACTCCTCATAACCAGGGCATCACCTGAACTTGAGGCAACTAGATAAATTTAAATGCACAACATCCCAACCGGACACACGCCCTTCTCAAGTCTAAACACTTTCATAAAGGTAGGTAAACCAAAAAAAAACCAAACCAAACCAAACCACGGTCAACAAAAACAAGCTGAAAGCCTAGCCAAAAGGCAACATACCTGGCTGTGTAATCCAAGGGGCCCCTGATCACGCTGGACGTTGGGCAGATGGAAGTCCACCCAGGGTGGGGGTTTTTAATACCCCCCCTTTTTCCTTTTCTATTTTCTTTCTTTTTGGTTATTGTTTTTTTTTCCTGTTTTGCCACCCTTTTAGTTTATTTAAATGAGGGGCTTCCTAGAAATCACTCGGGTTCCAGAAACATTTTCCCATTTGCCAGCTTCCTTTGATGAGAATGCCCGCCGGTGGCTAGCTACGGGGTGGGGGGAGGGGGAGTTTGAGGGCCAAATCTCAGAACCCTGAATTCTTCCATTGCATCAGCCGTCCCTTTTTCAGGTTGACCGCATATGACCTCCTCTCCTTTCTAGCCCCACCCCACCTCTTTCCCAAAAGGGTTTGTGGGGGTAGAGGGGAAGGCCAGGCAGGCCCCCGGTACATTCCCGAGGCGTACTGCTTTGGTGGTGCACTGTAGCAAAAAGATGGGGATCCGGGGTCAGAGGCATCGTTGGGAAACGCTTGCTAGAACCCTGGGCAAGTAGGGGCCCTTCCCTATCCCCTGGGATTCTCATCTATGAAATGGCACCAGGAGCTTTACAAACCTTCGTGGGGGGGCGAGGGCGATCCACAGGGCAAAGCCCGGGGGGGGGGAAACGATACGGGCGAGGGGGAGGCCCCCCAGCCTCCCGGTCCCCTCGTGGGGCCGGTCCCCAGGAACAGGAGCCCTTTTTTCTAAGCTGGCCCTCAGGTGGGAAAAACCCCCGGCGCCAGTCAAGGCCCCGGCGACCCCTGGGCATCCCCCCCTCGCTCCGATGCTGACCCCCCTCTCTTCACTTCCCCGGCGGCCCCCGTTCGGCCCCCCCCAGTCCCCCGCCGGTCCCCCACGGGGAACCTTGGGCGCCCCGGAAAACCCAAAACCCGGCGGAAAACTTCCGGCCCTGCATGTGCCATTGGTGCCCCAGCCAGGGGGGGGGAAAATCCCTCCTATTGGCTGGGGTTTTTCCCCAGCGTCGGGGGAAAACTATGGGCGGCCCCGAGTGTGGCCGGCCCGCTGTGGGGTTCCCAAAGCGCTTCCTGTGGGGGGTGAGCGGGGGCCCGGGGCGGGAGGGGCCGGGCCCCTGGTGGCCGCGTGCTTCCCGCCTCTTAGCACTGCGCTCAGTCGCCGTTCCCTTCTTTTCTTCCCGTTCATCCGTAAATGCAGTGTCTGAACTCTTTCCCCATTTTTTGACAGTTTGGAAACTTCTTCTCCATAAAAACCGTGTCTGGTTTTTTTTCCATTTGTACCGGGTTTCTGGGACAAGTCTGTTTTTAATTTCGCCCACATCGGATCCTCTTTTGCCTAAACAGGGGTAGGAAGCTAAGACCCGTTTTTTGAATGGAAAATTCTGTCTTTCTTTCTTCCTCCTCCCTTTCCCTCAGCTTTTCGTCTACAAATCACTAGATTTGGGGGTTTTGGGCGTGGCAAAACAAGGCACCCTCCACGTATCTGGTTCCCTTTTGCCTTTTTAGTATTCTTCTAAAAATCCCCAGTACTCTTTTTCCCCGTTACCTCTTCTCTTGGTTTCACCACAACCCCCCTTTCCCCTGGGAGTTTTTAGACTTGGGTACAAAATAGCAGCCGTCATCTTTAAACATGTGCTCTTTCTCAGCCTTCTCCCTTCATGTGTGTTTTCTTGAATTCCTTGACCCTCTTAAATTGGGTTTATTCTGTTTTTGTATCGTACTGTGATCACCTGGGTTTCCCCCCCTCGCCGAGTGTCACATGGTGTAATCTTGAGGCCTTCTCAGCTCCATAAGAAGATGTAGTCTTGGGGGCCCCCTGCCCAAACTCTGTACCCCCTTTTCCTTTTGAGTTACATATCCATGCTCTTTTTGGCTCACAAGTGGGTGGGGGAGCTTTGTCTTCCCATGGTTCTGAAATGTCCGATGAAGGGGATCATTTTCAGTTTCGTCTATGTGGGAGATGTTAAGTGAGTGAAAGAAATCCATGGTGATGGCAGTGCACCGGTGTCCAGTCCTGGTTGTCATTCATTTTCTATGCCCCGTGGGGCTGATGGGCCTCCTGTCCCGATCCTACGGCCCCCTTTTTGAGTTTTTGTGGTCTACCCGCAGATAACCACATAGTAATTCACTGTGAAAAACCCCGGTGTGACTGAGCTTTTATTAATAGATGGTGGGGGGAAAATGACGGATTCCATTTGAGGGGCCCGGAGATTGGCCTCAGTCCCTGCTAAAATGTAGAGATCCT
Organism: Mastomys natalensis; assembly: GCA_021653895.1. NCBI lineage: Eukaryota > Metazoa > Chordata > Mammalia > Rodentia > Muridae > Mastomys > Mastomys natalensis. Next base: position 5,153 of record JAJTUV010001084.1, read on the forward strand.
ATTATTTAAAGCATGGTTTTATCTATTGAAATTTGTTGCCAGTGGGTCTTAGTTTGGTTGGGGTGGTTTTAGAAGTCCTTTTTTGAAAATGACCTAATGTGGGAAATTTTACTCGCCCGGATTAGCTGCTGGTGGGAAAGTAACTAAAAGGGTTGGGGATGAGCAACTTGTATGGAGTAGGGCTCTTAGGTGTGACTTGACATTGTGGTTTTTTTTTTTTCTTTTTTTTTTTTTTTTTTTTCGAGACCAGGGTTTTTATGTAGCCTGGGCTGTCCCGGAATCCTCTGAGACCAGGTGGCCTCGAAAATCAGAAAACCCCCTGCCTCTGCCTCCCAAGTGCTGGGGTTAAAAGGGGGTGCCACCACCGCCCCCCTTGGATAACTTGTAAACCCAGACTGGGTTTTAAGACGGTGGCTAAGACAGCCTGGCTTAATAGTAAGTTTTTGTTTTGACGAATGGGCCTAGAGGGTCATCGCTAAAAGCCCCGTTTGAAAAACATGAAAAAAAAAGTTAGACCCAACACCCATGTAAACAAGTCAACACGCTTGCTTGTAACCCCGGGCCCAAGAGGGCACAGACAGGGGGACCCCACTTCCAATTGCGGAAAGTGAAACGGCACAGGTTTCATATTCTGGCCCCCTTGTTGTAAGAGCACAGATTTGCAATCCCCCGGCACTCCACAGCCCAAACACAGTATATATATATAAAAAAAAAAAAAAAGAGGGGTAGCTGGTCCCTGTCCTAGGTTTGCACGTCTCACTCCGCCCTCTTGGCTGTGAAGCTTAGCACCCTTATTTTCTTCCTGTTGTACTTAATGTGTGCTTTGTCACAGAATTAAAATATGGTGCTAGACCAAGACTTCTTACCTGAACTACTGATTGAATAGTGAATGCTCAGAAAACCAGGAAAAAAAATTTTTTTTTTTTTTTTTTTGTTTTTTCGAGACAGGGGTTTTTCTGTTGCCGGCTGCCCCGGAATCACTCGGTTGAGCAGGCTGGCCTTGAATCAGAAATCCGCCCCGCCTCGCCTCCCAAGTGTGAGATTAAAGGTTATACCCCCCACCACCAGGGTGAAGGCCACCCCCGCCTGGCTTCCCGGAAAAAAATTTAAAAATTTTTTAGTACTGGTGAACCATGTATTTGGGGGGGAAACAAACTTGGGTGCTGTTTTGAATGCTCTTCCCCAGTTGGATAGACCCTGCCTTAGGACCCTTCCCCGGGCTTTGTGCATGCAGGTGGATGCTTGTGTTGGGTTTATTTTTTTATTTTTTTTTTCCCGGGTTTCTCTGTGAGCCCTGGCGTCCTTGAACTCATCTGCAATCGGCGGCCTTTAATCGGAGTAACCTACCTACCTCTGCCTCCTGGTGTGGGGGATTATAGGTGATACCCCACCACCAGGCTGAAGTTGTTTTTTTTTAAAAAAAGGGTCTTGCTGTTTTTATCCCAGGGTGGCCTCAAAATCATATTCCTTGTGCCCCACAAGCATCAACAAGCACCAACAAACACTAACAAGATACCGTACCTAGCTTTTTGTTGTCCTCTTGTTTTTTTTTTTATTTCTCCCTTTTTCTTTCTGCTTAGCAGTGCTGAGGGGCAAACCCCGACCCCTTTCATGTTTAGCAAGAGTTCTGCAGCAAGCGTTAGCCCCCCGTTACAGAGGTTTCCTTTAAAAAAAATTTTTGGGCAGCCCCTGTCTTTGACCAAAATCAGGAGGCAGAGGCTTGGGTCTTGTGATTTGAGGTCATTCTGGGTTTCAGAGAATTCTAGGACAGCCAGGTCTATTCAGGGACCCTGTCTCAACACACACACAAACCACAACACAACACCACCAGACACACAGTTGTAACTAATTTTGTTACTTAATAGGAAATCCATTTATTTTTTACTATTGCTTGGGTTTTTTTTATTTTGTAATTTTAAATTAGGGCTTTTATATGTATCTTGCCCAAAATCTTTTTTTTTTTTTTTTTCATACTTTTATTTTTTTGTATGGCCGGGGGATGGCTGTGTGTCAAGGCACACATATTGAATCTGGGACAGTTTTCATGAGTTTATTTTTTTCTTTCCCCATGTAGGGTTTCCCGGACAAACTTTGGCTTTACGACAATACCTTTAATCCACCGAGTCACTCTGGCCCCAAAAGCATATTTTTTTTTATTTTCCCTTTTTAACAAGGGGATGTCTTCTATTTTTTGTTATGTGCATGCAATATTGTTTTTGGGATGGGCTGCCATATGAGTGAGGATGCTGGGGGGCAGAAAAAGGGTGTTGTATCCTAGGAACTAGAGTTGCCTGGGGTTGTGGTTGCCTGAGGTAGGCTGGGTAGAGGGGTGGATACTCTTCTGTTGCCCATGTGGACCCAAGCTCAAGGACATGTGTCTTTTCTCTGTTCCTGTGGGTCTCCTCGTCCTGTCCCTCTCCTTTCTCCTGGCCATAGAAGAATGATAGCCACGCTCTTGTACATAGTCCTTTCTGTTCTGCACTTAACTTTCCTCTTCAATGTGGAATTTTCCAGCAAAATGTTTAACTCAGGTGTGAATTTTGAAGATGTCTCTATATTACTTAATCTTCTGTTAGGAATGGCGGGGAGGGCCTACCAAACTGTGGAACACCCCACAGAGTTCCGAGTGAGCTGGGGTTCTGCTGACTTTGGGGGCAACGTTATAGTGGAGTCTCCTTCTGTGGGTCTGTGTGTAAAGCTGTCACATGAAAGCCATCCCAGAAATGGTACCTTCTTTTTTTCTAAAGACTGATTATCCAGGAAATTGTTGAGACTCAAAGGAATCTCTCTGTTCCTAAATATATTTGTACAGCAATGACATAAACTATTCTACTGTTAATTAAGAAAAAAAAAAAAAAACTTTGGGGTGATCAAAATAGTTCATCAAGTAAAGGTACGTGCCACCAAGTCCAATCCCCAGGAGTGACACAGTGGAAGGGTACTGGCTCCCCAAAGTTGTCCTCTGACCTCCACATATGTACCATAGCATGCATGTGCCCCCACACAAACACACATACAATAATTAAACATTTTTTTTAAAAGAATAAAGTCATCATGACCAACCTGTAAAGTGCTGTTTTACAAGCAGAAGGGCGGGAATTCAATACCCAGAACTCACGTGAAAAGGCTAGGCATAGATAGTCATATAACCCTGGAATCCCAGCTTTGGGGAAACAGAGACAGGCAGATCCCTGGGACATGCCAGCCAGCCAACCTAGTCTCTCTCAAAAAGAGCAACTGAGGAGCAGTGTCCAAGAATGCCCTCTGTCCTCCACCTACACATACACAAACACACACACACACGCACACGCACACGCACACGCACACGCCACCAACACGCACACACACACAATCTCATGGGGGTAGGAATATAGCTCAGTGGTAGAGTGTTTACCTGTATGCACAAGGTCCTGAACTCAAGCCCCTAGGGGAGCCGGGGAAAAAAAACCAGCAGCAAGGATACTGATAGCATCTGTTCAGGAAACTGAAGTTTCCTGTCAGTAATGACCCAGGGTAGCCATGCGATTCAGTTCTGCCAATGGGGCCTTCAGGGGAAACCCAACTCTTCTGGGCTCAGGCTCATCTCTTCCCATAAGTGCACAGGTAATGGCAGGAAGGCAGCCATGAGGAGACATCTCATCTCTCTATGAGGCAGCACCATAGCTTCAAGGCTGGATAGCCACGGCAACCCCTCCCACCTTCCTGCTCAACTGTGTTCCCCACATCTGCCAGGCTGCCCTACCCTAAAGAAAAGACTGTAGTGCCCACTCCAGAACCACAGCCAGGTTCCCGCCAGGAGCCAGGAGCACACTGGATACTGTGGACACCGCTCAGATAGGGATGTGTGCTATTAGAGAACCATCAGGCCTTGCCAAGGGCATAAAGCATCAGGAGAGCTGGCCTACTGTACTGCAAACTCCTCCGCCCTGTGAGCACTCCCCCACCCTTAGTCTCGAGGGGCTGGAAAGGAGCCTGGGCTGCATCCAAGCTCAGCTAAAAGGCAAGGACCTCCACATTCCAACACTGGACAGTGCACAGGGAAGTGTGGGAAGAGGGAAGGCTGAGCACAAACACAGATTGTCGAGGGTCCCAACAGGAAGGACATGACCCATCTGGCTCCATGTAGCTCTTGCTCCTGGCACACTGCCCGACCTAAGACCACAGGATAGATGAACAGTGTTCATCGGTGCTGTTCTGAGCTGGGTCTTGACTGTTCAGTAGAAACTGGCCAAGCAAGAAGCAAAGGGTAAGGAACCTAGAGAAGTGAGGATGAAAGAGGAAAGAATCCCAGCAATCGGGTGAACTCAAAGACAGGGGGTGTCCTGTGTACCCCAGAGCCAGCCAGACACGGCCAGAGCCTGGGCCCAACCGGAACCCTCAACCAGGCCCCATGCCCTGCCGGCCTCTGTGCATCAGGCTCTCAGGACTCTGGGTCAGTCCAGGAACGTCCCTCACATAGGTTACACAGCCCAACACTGCGGAAGCACCAAAGCCTGGCTTGAAGACTTGAACAGAACACATCAGCCCTGCTAGAGGCAAACAGGAGTAGTTTCTGCATGGTCTGTAAACGTCTGTCTAGAGCCACCGCCCACAGACATAGCTCACGTCTATGCACTGAGGTCTTCCCCTCTCCCCTTGAGAAAACGCCTGCTGGTATTGGTAGTATGGGGCTCAAAGCATAATCTACTGACAAGGACTCAGACGAGCGGTGTTGAGAATGCTGAGGACAGAGTGCACCGAGGCCAGCGTGAGCTCCTACAGGGTCCAGCTCTGCAATAGGCTTTTGTAGGGGGGATTTGTAGTTGGGTGTGTACACAGGTATACATGCATGATCAGGTGGGCATGCGTCTAAATGTCAGAGGACAACTTTAGCTGGTTTTCTTTTTTTTTTTTTTTTTTTTTTTTTTTTTTTTTGGTTTTTTCGAGACAGGGTTTCTCTGTGTAGTCCGGGCTGTCCTGGAACTCGCTCGGTAGACCAGGCTGGCCTCGAACTCAGAAATCCGCCTGTCTCTGCCTCCCAAGTGCTGGGATTAAAGGCGTGCGCCACCACCGCCCGGCTCTTTTTTTTAATTTATTAATTTCTGTTTCACAACTTCTGTTTCACATGCATTGATGTTTTGCTTGCATATAGTGTTTGCTTGCATATATATGGAGGTGTAGGATCCCCTAGAACTGGAGCTACAGACAGCTGTGATTTGTCATGCGGCTGCTGGGAATTGAACCTTGGTCCTCTGGAAGAGTAGCTAGTGCTTTTGGCCCCCTATCTCCTGAGCCATCACTCCAGCCTCTAACCATTGTTCTTCAGGCATTGTGCTGGCTAGTTTTATGTCAATTTGACACAAGCTAGAATCATCTGAAAGGAGGGAACCTCAACTGAGACAGTACCTCCATAAGAGCTGGCTGTAAGCAGCCCTGTAGGGGTTTAATTAGTTTTCTTAATTAGTGATTGATGGGGAGGGCCCTGCCCATTGTGGGTGGACTCAACCCTGGGCAGGTGGTTCAGGGTTCTATAAGAAAGCAGGCTGAGCAAGCCATCAGCTGCTGCCTCCTCGTTCCTGCCCTGTTGGAGTTCCTGTCCTGACTTCCTTTGATGATGGACTACTGTGTATAATGTAAGCCAAATAACCCTTTCCTCGCCAACCTGCTTTTGGTATTTCATCATGGCAACAGTAACCCTAACTAGGACAGGCACCAGCCTTGTTCTTTAAGACTGAGTCTCTCACTAGCCTGTATCTCACCACATAAGCTAAGCTAGCTGACCAGAGAACACGAAAGACTCACCTCTCTCCACCTACCTAGACTAGGTTTACAAGTAGGCACCCATCTTCTTACGGGGAAGGGATGAGACAGGGTTTTGAAGAGAATAAACTTTTTTTTGAGACCCCCTAGCATATAGAGGCTGATTCCAGGCCATCTGTGTTCCAGGAACTTAGCCAACCACAAAGGGGCGGAACTTAGAATGCAGGTAATCTGGTTCTTAGGCTCTGGGTTCCAAGGACAGGCTAGCCACATGATAGATGATTAGATAAGATTAAATTCTTAAAAAATAAGTACACAGGGTGTTTCCCATATGATCCTTTCACTGTATTTTTATGATAATGTCTGTTGATGTTTCATGACTTGTTTTATGATTCTCCCTAACCACCACCACCCCACACCCCTTTCTGTGGTTTTTTCCCTATATTAACCCTTCTCAATCAGACCTGGGAGTCGACACTCCTTGTGAGTCTCGGCCTCAGCCGGCTGATTTCCCAAAAATAAAGCCTTATGCGGTTTGCAGCAAGTTCGGTCTCTCGAGTTTCTTGGTGGCCGTGAATCTGACGATTTGAGCGAGGGTCTCCCCTTGTGGGGGTCTTTCAGTTTCACTGTGTAACAAACCCTGGCTGTTCTGGACTTGCTTTGTACACCAGGCTGGCCTCAAGCTCACAGAGATCCTCCTGCCTCTGCCCCAGCCTCTGCCTCCTCCTCCTGAGTGCTGAGATTAAAGGCGTGCACACCAGGCCCTGCTCACCCACCTTTGTTTTGTGTATTCTGAGACTCAGTGATTACAAGCACTTTACTAGCTGAGCCACCAACCCAGCCTACACTCCAGGCTTTCGAAAACACAGTTCTCAAGTGACCATGTGACACAGGTATAAGTGTCCCTCCTTTTGCAGACAACAGACTCTGAGGGAGACCCACTTAGGCCAGAGGCCAGCTACCCTGTGCAGGCTGTTGGAAGCCATGCTCTTCCAACGAGAAGCAAGAAGAGGCATCACAGCTTATTAGTAAAAGATTAAAAGAGTACTTGGTGCTGGGAGCACTGGGGAGCTAGGCTGTTCCTACGGCCCCTAGAGCTTATTTGTTCCGTACATCTCAGGCTCACCTATTCTGCTGCCTGTAAGTTGCAGTTACAGGTTGCACTTAAATGTATTGCATGGTGGTACATGCCTTTCATCCCAGCACTTAGAAAGCAGAGGCAGGCAGATCTCTTTGCCTTTGAGGCCAGGCTGGTCTACACAGTGAGTTCCAAGCCAGCCAGGGCTAGCCACACAATGAGAGCCTGTCCAAAAACAAAACCACACTGCATCCCCCCAAAAACAGATGTCTAATTTCTCTGACCTCACAGGCAATAGAACATCTATCGCTTCTGTGTTTCTTTCTTTCTTTCTTTCTCTCTCTCTCTCTCTGTTTCTCTGTCTCTGTCTCTGACTCTCTCTGTCTTTCTCTCTGACTCTGTTTCTGTCTCTCTGTTTCTGTGTCTGTCTCTGTTTTTCTCTCTGTTTCTGTCTCTCTCTCTCTCTCTCTCTCTCTCTCTCTCTCTCTCTCTCTCTCTCGCATGTGCTCTATCATAAAGGCTATAAGCCTTACAGGCAACCCTGAACTACTGTTTTGGAGGACCCTCTATAAATAAATATCAGACTCTGGCAGGGTAATATGTAAGTAGCAACATGCTTACAGCAGTGTACTTCATGGGATGTGCTACTAAAGGTGATAACATGTCCAACCACAGGAAAGGAAATGAACTGTGGCATACTTGACTTAAAATAATGTATACATGCTGAGCAGTACTAGTGCAGCCTTTAATCCCAACAGAGGCAGGAGGATCTCTGTAAGTTCAAGACCAACTGGGTCTACAGAGCAAGTTCCAGGACAGCCAAAGCAACACAGAGATGCACTGTCTTGAAATTAGAATATATATGTATTACTATCAAATGAAGTAAAGCATTTACCATCTGTCATAACACTGTACTGCCACAGGAATGCAGCGTTGGGAAAAAAAAGAAATGAGGTAGGAAAGACCAGAGATCTGAGGCTGAGCATAGAGAACTCTCTCTCCAGTGTACCAAAGAGAACTACAGAAATTCGCAAAGGGAGTATGTAGCATGTACCCACCCACTGCCTGCCTGACTCTCATCAGTAAAGCATCCCAGCAGCTTACACATAAGAGCTACTGGGAGTTGTTTTCCGTCCTCTTACCTTGAAGGTTTTGTCCATGGAAGCAGAGAGAAGCATGTGGCTCTTACAAAAGACTGGACACCACTGAATGCTGTTGACTGGGCCCCTGTGGCCTCGCAGGTGGAAAAGCACTTTCTTGGGGACTGTAGTCTCTCTGAACTGACTGTTCAAGTATGGCTGGATGAACTCAGACACTGTGGGAGCCACGCAGAGTGGGGCCGGGGCACGCCCTGCAGGGGTTCCCGGGGGCTCTACATCTTTGTCCTCACCTCCTTCTAGACTCTGCGCTTGCAGCTGCCTCAGTCTCTTGGGGATATAGGGAAGCACACTGTCCTCACCCTTTTCCTCTGAGAAGAGCTGGAATTTGCAGTGGTGCTTTCAAACTTGTTTTGATCATCAGCAGAAGAAGGTCTAAGGACATCCCAGGCAGGTTTTAGTGGCTTAAGGCAGGCAGCTGCTAGGGGCACATGGCCAACTGGAGCTCTGGTCACCCACAAAGAAGGACGAGGAGGCTCACTGGTGGGGAAGGTGGTATCAGGTTCCTTTGAGGGCCACTGTAGCCTCTGGCTGGGACAAGACCCCGGGTCACTTCTCCAGAGCCGAGCCAGCGGCAGACGTGGCTTCCCTGGGTCTTCATCAGGAGTGTTGCCTGCGTGCTGTGTCCCCTCTTTGGTCATGCTCACTGGGCTGGATGCAAATCCCATCCCAGTAGGTCTGCTCATACCAGAGGCGCCATCGCTCATCTGACCTGGAGCATCCCCACTTCTGGCAGCGTCCGCCTCGGACTCAGAGTCAGAATCATCATACGCCACCAGCGAGGCCATACAGTTGCACAAAGGTGACTTCCTAGAACTAAACAAGATCAGGAATCAGCACCGGGCAGTGGTGGCGCACGCCTTTAATCCCAGCACTTGGGAGGCAGAGGCAGGTGGATTTCTGAGTTCGAGGCCAGCCCGGTCTACAGAGTGAGTTCCAGGACAGCCCGGGCTACACAGAGAAACCCTGTCTCGAAAAAACCAAAAAGATCAGGAATCAGCAAATGTAAATACGTGAATATTTCTGCACTTCAGAGCAGGACGTCCCCTTGAAAGTCGAAGACATCAAACTCCACAAAAACATAAAGAATAAAAAAGGGATTTCAGATATTTCAAAGAAATAAAGAAATAATGTTTGGTGCAGGAGAGGTAGCTCCGTGATTAACAGGATGTACTGCTCCCCCAGAGGAGCCAAAGCCAGTCTACCCAGCCTACCTCAGGCAACTCACAACCCCAGGCAACTCTAGTTCCTGAGGATACAACACCCTGTTCTGCCCTCCATGACTATCCTCACTCATATGGACATGCCCATACACCAACAATATATGCATGCACATAACTAAAAATAGAAGACATACCTTGTTAAAAAGGGAAAACTAAAAAAATATATGCTGTTTGGGCCAGCAAGATGACTCGGTGGATTAAAGGTACTTGTCGTCAAGCCTAAGTTTGATCCCTGGAACCTACATGGTGGAAAGAGAAAATCAACTCATGAAAACTGTCCCCAGATGTCAATATGTGTGCCTTGACACACATGCCATCTCCCGGCCATACATATAAATAAAAGTATGAAAAAAAAAAAGGAAATGATGTTTGGCAAGATACATATAAAAGCCCTAATTTAAATATTACATAATATATAAAAACCCAAGCAATAGTAAAAAAATAAATGGATTTCCTATTAAGTAGACATAATTAGTTACAACGTGTGTGTCTGTGTGTGTGTGTGTGTGTGTGTGTTTGTGTGTGTGTGAGACAGGGTCTCTCTGAATAGACCTGGCTGTCCTAGAACTTACTCTGTAGACCAGAATGACCTCAAACTCATCAAGATCCATCTGCCTCTGCCTCCTGAGTGTTGGGATCAAAGACATGGGCTGCCACATAATTTTTTAAATGGAAACCTCTGTAGAGCTGGGGCTAACGCTTGCTGACAGAACTCTTGCTAACACATGCAAGGGTCTGGGTTTGCCCCTCAGCACTGCTAAGCAGAAGAGAAGAAGGAGAAAGTAGAAAAAAAAAAGCAAGAGGACAACAACAAGCTAGGTACGGTAGTGCTTGTTGAGTGCTTGTTGAGTGCTTGTTGAGTGCTTGCTGAGCACAAGGAATATGATTTTGAGGCCACCCTGGGATACACAGCAAGACCCTGTTTTTAAAAACAAACAACTTCAGCCTGGTGGTGGTGGTATACACCTATAATCCCAGCACTCAGGAGGCAGAGGTAGGTAGGTGTATCTCCGAGTTCAAGGCCAGCCTGATCTGCAGAGTGAGTTCAAGGACAGCCAGGGCTACACAGAGAAACCATCTGGAAAAAAAAAATTAAAAAAATGAACACAACATCAGAGCATCCACCTGGCATGCACAAAGCCCAGGGTAGGGTCCTAAGGCACCGGTCTATCCAACTGTGGCAAGAGCAGTTCTAATCATGGCATCCAAGTTTGTTTCACCCCAAATACATAGGTTCACACAGTACTAAATTAACTTTTAAATTTTTTTCCTGGAAGCCAGGCGGTGGTGGCGCCTTCAGCCTGGTGGTGGTGGTATACACCTTTAATCTCAGCACTTGGGAGGCAGAGGCAGGCGGATTTCTGAGTTCAAGGCCAGCCTGCTCAACCGAGTGAGTTCCAGGACAGCCAGGGCTACACAGAGAAACCCTGTCTCGAAAAAACAAAAAAACAAAAAAAAAAATTTTTTTTCCTGGAATTCTGAGCATTCACATACTTCAATCAGCTAGTTCTAGGTAAGAAGTGCTTTGGTCTAGCACTCAGTATTTTAATTCTGTGACAAGAGCAGCACATTAAGTACAGACAGGAAGAAAATAAGGGTGCTAAGCATATCACAGCCAGCAGAGGGCGGAGTGAGACTGTGCAAACCTAGGACATGGACCAGCTAGCCCTGCTTCTTTTTTTTTTTATATATATATACTTGTGTGTTGGCTGTGTGAGTGCCTGTGGGGATGTGCAAATCTGTGCTCTTACATACAAGGAGGCCAGAATATGAAACCCTGTGCCGTTTCACTTTCCGTCTATTGGAAGTGTGGTCTCCCTGTCTGTGACCTCTTAAGGGCCGGGTTACAAGCAAGCGTGTAATGACTTGTTACATGGGTGTTGGGATCTGAACTTTGGTTTTCATGATTTCAAAGCAGGTGCTTTTAGCAGATGAGCCTCTCTAGGCCCATTCTGTCAAAACAAGAACTTACTATGTAAGCCAGGCTGTCTTAGTCCACCGTCTTCCAACCTCAGTGCTGGGATTACAAGTATATACCATAGCCGGGCGGTGGTGGCACACACCTTTAATCCCAGCACTTGGGAGGCAGAGGCAGGCGGATTTCTGAGTTCGAGGCCAGCCTGGTCTACAGAGTGAGTTCCAGGACAGCCCAGGCTACATAGAGAAACCCTGTCTCGAAAAACCAAAAAAAAAAAAAGAAAGAAAAAAACACCACAATGTCAAGTCACACCTAAGAGCCCTACTGCCATACAAGTCTGCTCATCACCCAAGGCCTGTAGTTATCATTCCCACCAGCAGCTGAATCCAGGCGAGTAACAATGTCCACATTTAGAGTCATCTTCTAAAAAGGACTTCTAAAACCAGCTCCAACCAAACTAAGATCCCACTGGCAACTAATTACACATAGATAGAACCATGCTTGTAAATAATAGGATCTCTACATATTCAGCAGGGATCTGAGGCCAATCTCCTGGTTCCTCAAATGGAATCCGTCAGATTCCCACCACCATACTATTACATAGAGCTCAGTCACAGCCTGGAGTTTCAGCTATGTGAATTATCTATGTGGTTATCTGCAGGGTAGACTCACAAGACTCACAAAAGGGGCCTGTAGCAGATCTGAGGACAGTGAGGCCCATCAGCTCCACAGGGCATAGAAAATGAATGACAACCAGAGACTGGACACCTGGTGCACTGCCATCACACATGGATTTCATTCACTCACTTAACATCTGCCACAGTAGACGAAACTGTAAATGATGCCCTTCACTCGGCACACTCACGAACCATAGGAAGACAAATGCATCCCCCACTCCACTTGTGAGCCAGAAGATGTCATGGATATGTGAACTCAAAAGGAAAAGGGTACAGAGTCTTGGGCAGCTGGGCCCAAGACTACATCTTCTTATGGAGCTGAGACAGGCCTCAGAGATTACACCAGTGTGACACTCTGGCGAGGCTGAGGGAACCAAGGTGATCACAGTACTGATACTAAAACAGAATCAATGCCAATTAAGAGGAGTCAAGGGTAATTCAAGAAAACACACATGAAGGGAGAAGGCTGAGAGAGATGCACATAGTTTAGAAGATGACGGCTGCTATTTTGTACCCAAGTCTAAAAACTGCCATGGGAAAGGGGGGTTGTGGTGAAACCAAGAGGAAGAGGCTAACGAGGAAAAGAGTACTGAGGACTTTAGAAGAATACTAAAAAGGCTAAAGGGAACACAGATACGTGGGGCAGGGTGTCCTGTGTTTTGCTCACTGTCCAAGAACCCTCAATCTAGATGTATTTGTAGACTGCAAGCTGATGGACAGGGAGCTGAGGAAGTTAAGAAAGACAGAATTTTCCAGTTCAACAAACGGGTCTTAGCTTCCTACTCTGTGTTAGGCACTATGATGGATCCGATGTGGGCAGAAATTAAAGCACTGATCTTGTCCCAGAAACCACGGATACAAGATGGAAAACAAAAACCAGACACAGGTTTTGATGGATGAAGAAGTTAGCCAAGCTGTCAACAGTAATGGGTAAAGAGTTCAGAGCACTGCATTCTACGGATGAACGGGAAGAAAAGGAAGGCGAGCGGCGAACTGAGCGCAGTGCTAAGAGGCGGGAAGCACGCGGCCACCAGGTCCCGGCCCCTCCCGCCCGGGCCCGCCGCTCACCACACACACGGAAGCGCTTGGTACACCCCTACAGCGGTCCGGCCAGCACTCGGGCCGCCCAGTAGTGTTCCACCACGACGCTGGGAACCTCAGCCAATCAGAGATGGGATTTGCCCCGCCCCTGGCTGGACAGCCAATGGCGACATGCCAGGACCGGAAGTTGTTCCAGCCGGTTGGGGTTTCCAGGGACGCCCAAGTGGTACCAGTGGCAGGACCGGCGGTGCTGACTGGTGGGGCCGAACGGGGGCCGCCGGTAAGTGAAGAGAGGGTGGTCACTGCATCGGGAGCGAGGGAGGGATGCCGAGGTGTCGCCGGGGCCTTGGACTGGCGCCGGGGTGCCGAGCTCTGAGCGTCCAGCTTAGAACTGGGCTCTCTGTTCTCTGGGCACCGGCACCACGAGGGACCGGGAGGCTGCGGCGGCGCCTCCCACTCAGCCTGTCATCGTTTCCCACCCCCTGGGCTTTGCCCTGTAGGATCGCCATCAGTCCCCTCCACGAAGTGTTTGTAAAGCTCCTGGTGCCAGTTTCATAGATGAGGAATCCGAGGGCATAGCAGAGAAGGAACGCTACTTGCCCACGGTTTCATAGCAAGCGTATGCCCAACGATGCTCTCTGACCTCGGAGTCCCTATCTTTTCGCTACAGTGCACCACTTCAAAGCAGTACTGCCTCAGGGAATGTACACGGGGACCTGCCTGGCCCATTCCTCTCTACCCTACACACCTTTGGAATGAGGCTGTGGGTGTGGGGCTAGGAAAGGATGAGGAGGTCATATGGCGGTCAACCTGAAGAAAGGGACGGCTGATGCAATGGCAAGTAATTCAGGGTTCTTGAGACTTTGGCCCTCAAACTCCTCCTCCCACAGCCCCAGTAGCTAGCCACCGGCTGGACATTCTCATCAAGGAAGCTGGTCAAGTGGCAAAAATGTTTCTGAGAACCTGAGTGATTTCTAGGAAGCCCCTCATTAAGTGAAACTAAAAGGGTGTGGCAAAGCAGGAAAAAAAAAGCAATAGACTCTTAAAAAGAAAGAAACTAGAAGAGGAAAAAGGAGAGTATTAAAGACCTCCACCCTGGCTGGACATTCTCATCTGCCCAACTGTCCAGCGTGATCAGGGCCCTTGGATTACACAGCCAGCGTATGTATTGCCTTCTTGGCTAGGCTTGCAGCTTGTTTTCTGTTGACCCAGTGGTTTGGTTTGGTTTGGTTTGGTTTGGTTTACCTACCTTATATGAAAGTGTTGAAGACTTGAGAAGGGCGTGTGTCAGGATTGGGATGTTGTGCATTTATTTCATCTAGTTGCCTCAAGTTCAGGTGATGCCCTGGTTATGAGGAGTAGATGCAGTGGGTGCCCAGTGACCTGTTTGCATTCAGAGCTTGCCCTGCGGTATCTTCAAAGCTCCGGCTGCTTTGGCCTCCTTAAGTGGTCAGTGTCTGAATACGTTGGCATTCTCATTGTGACAACTGAGTCTGTAATGTCAGTCTTTGTAAATTAGTGTCTTTCTCTCCTAAGGTAGTGTTCATGGGGCTCGGCTTGAAGTTCAACTGTTAAAAGGCTTACTTGGCATGTTCCAGGCTCTGGGTTCAATCCCCAATGCCTTTGATTGGGAAAATAACCGTTCATGAACTAGACCATCATCTATCCCCAAGTTTAGGAGTGGAAAGAACTGCTTGCTCTGAAGGGGTTTTGTCTGCAGTCATGTCAGTGTGAAGCTACTGTTATCTACTCTTTGAGACTACAGTCCCAAGATATCTAGAAAGTTTCCTAGACCACCTTCTTTCCAAGCTGCCCCTAAAATCTTGCTGCCTTCCTCCCTCAGGCTGCAGAGTCTGTGGGTTTTACCTGTGATGGTTTCCTTATGGTCCAAATCCTTCTCTTTCCTATATGCTCACACTGTAATGTGCCCCTTTCTTTACGAGCCTACTGTGTCATCTAGAATAATGCTATTTTTCCAAATGAGCCATAGATTAAATGGCCTGCAAAGGGGAATTACAGGTGGAGGACCCTTTGTAGGTTTCTCATCAGAGGCCTACTGTGGTTGCTCCAGATTAGGCAGTTTGACTTTTTACAATCCCAGGACTTTTGTTGGGGGTGGGGGGGATAATAGACAACTTCCTGGTTATAACCTCTTTCTTTCTTTCTTCCATATTGTATTAGTAGTTGGATAAATAGCATTTCCTTAATAAAGAGACAGCTTCTCATCTGGAGTTGATATGGTAAGTCCTTGAGACAGTGGTCCTTAACCTTTTGGCATCTTGGACTCCTTCCTAAAGATGGTAAACTTGAGCACTTCTTACACCCATGTACATCCAGTAAATATGCAAATATTGATATACTCAAGAACTCCTAGCTAAACACCTCTGAAGTTAAGCTTAATTCTAAAGGTTAGCAACCAAAAGTAGAGGAGGATGGGGAGAGCTCTTCACGCAGTAGAGGTAAGTGTGTAACTGTGTGAAGTCAGGAAGGTGGTAGCTCTGTTTTCTTTGCCTCAACCATTCCTAGAATATTCACTCAAGAAGTTGCCTTTTGGGGGTTGGGGACTTAGCTCAGTGGTAGAGCACTTGCCTAGTAAGCACAAGGCCCTGAGTTTGGTCCTCAGCTCTGAAAAACAAAAAGAAGAAATTTTCTTTCACTCTCTTGGTTTTCCTCACTCTCTCCCTCATGCACGTAAACACACACACACACGCACACAAGATTTAAACAGTGGCCATGCGTGAGTGACCAGGAGAACAGATTTCATCTATTGTTTCCTCTGTCTGATCCTGACTGCAGATGCAGTTCCCTAACTGATTACATCAGCTCCTGTCCCTGTTGCTGTGGAAAGAGACTAGCTGTCCCAGGCTCACTCTCTCGTTCTCCCTGGCACTTTTCCTAGGAGTTGAGTGCAAATCTGGCCACAGCTGATTGCAGTCTTTGCCGAGCCCCACATTTGCGGAGAAGTAGGGTAAACAAAGGCAAGTCCAGAGGTAACCAGAACAAGGCGATGTTACAGTGGGCAAAGAAATTAGATATCTAAGACCTAGAGGAGACCCAAGGCAGTCTTCCTGGTTCTCCCCAGATCTCAGACGGTGTGATTCGGTGCCAGAGCATCAAACCAGAGATAGCCGTAGGTCCTGACTGACTCAGCCATCAACTAAAGCAAACACTGGTATTTTTATGTTTGCTGGGATGGAGAAGGGTTTGTTTTTTTTTTGGGGGGGGGGGAGTGTCACAAAAGGGTCTTACTATATAACCCCAGGCTGATATTAAACCCACTAACTCACTCCCTGTAGCCCAGGCTAGCCCAAAGTTTACGAGTCCCTCTATTCAGCTAGAATTAGAGGTGTACCAACCACCATGCCCAGCTAAAACCTGCACTCACAAAGAAGATATAAAAGAACAGCCTAGAGGAAGAGGTTGAGCTTACTGATTTAGGAGAGTCATTCATAGTAGAAACTAGAAATACATGCTGGTTTACACCTTACTGATTACAATTCTACCAACTCAACGGCAGAGGAAGTGCTACAGCAAAGTAGGACAAGAATGTTCCAGGGTCCCAGGGCTGCAATGGTTGGGAATGACTGAAAAGCTGAAGTAGACTCTCAAGGATAGCAGAGGCCAAATAAAGGAGAGGGAGAGATCCTGGACAGGAGGAAGAAGAGCAAGACTCTGACACCAGAGCCCGACTTCTCTGGATCTGAACCTCAGGCAGATTCTTGTGGCTTTCCTCAGCTAACAGCATGTACAGTTGCAGCTTGCTCTTCTGAGACACTGGGAAATCCGCTTAACCCTTTGTGTCTAGAAGTCATTTCTGTTGCATTCATTTTTCCCATTTGATCCAAGCAAACATGCCCAAAGAAAATCTGCAGGGACTAGGAGTGTCTTTGCTCTCTGCCTTCCACCTTCCTCCCTGCTGCTCGGCCATGAGGCCTTCCTCTCCAAGTCAGTTCCTCGCCAAACTTCCCTTTCTGGGAATCCAGTGAGATGATTCTCAGTGGCTGCTGCCCCATCCTAGTTTGGGTATTGGAGTTCATTGACTTGTTTGAAAATGTTGGCATTGAACAAATTTTACCAATGGATAAATACAAACAGATGGCATCTCCAATGTGCATCTGACTGAGAGGTAGGTAGGTGGGGGACAGTAGCTGAGACCACCCGAGCTTTTGTCCTCCAGCTGAAACTTTCCATCCTGCAGGAAAGCTTGTATAACATAGGATGTTGTCAGGGAGGTGACTCAACAGTATGTGCTGTGAGGGGAGTAAAGGTCCTGTACCGCAGAGGGGAAGCTCATTAAACTCAGAAAGTAAACAACTTACTAACTTCAGGAAATCCCTGAAATTAACCAGATTCTTTGGGTTCCTCCCTCCCCTCAAGCATACATGAGCAGTAAAGACTGGTGAGAGAGACTCAAAGGAACCCAGCTGCCCAGAAAGGGTTCAGATCACCCTAGCTGCCTTCAGGCTCAATGGTGCCCTCCAGGTGACTAGCTTTCATGAGCCATCACCCATGGTGGAGTGGCCCTCGGTGATACAGCTGCCTTTGAGTTGTCTACCCAGGAAAACCCATTGGTTCAAAGTGGGGTAAGGGGTCAGAGGGGCACAACACTCACTGGCTCACACTTTGGACTTTGGTGGTATGCTTAATTGGGTCTGTTCGCAGAAGTGAGGAGACAGTTGCTCGTGTGTCCTCAAGAGTACCGTCACACAGCACATTCCTCTGCAGCCACACTTCCATATCCATGATGGGGAGGACAGATCTGTCACAGGATTCTGGTGAGGCTCAGGTGACTTGATGCATAGAGGAACTTAGACCAACGTGCCAGGTCATGGTGCTCAGTTACTGGTCCAGCACAGGCTGCGGCTCCTCCTCTAACACCTCCTTTAATGCTCATGTAAGTCAGGTAAAGCTGAGTTAGGTAGATCCCTAGAGCCCTCACTCCTAACCTGGGAATAACAAGACTGGAAGTGCACTTGTATCTTGCTTGCAGTCATACTGTGTTCCTCCATCAGTTTTTTTCTCTTTTATATCTATAACAGCCCTTGAGGTAAGTTTAAAAGTTCCAAGAGTTATCATTTTATCAATAAGAAAGTGACTGTCCCAGCAGGACTCCAGATGGCCTGGTGCCTACCCTTTCAAGTGTCAATAGCAATCTAGACTGATAGAAGGTGCAGACACACCTTCCCAGCCTCCGTAAGGCAGCACACGGGATGGCGAGGTTCATGGTCCACACACTCTAGAACTCAGAACAGAGAGGGCCTTGTCCACCTGGACCTTGCTATGAGAGCATGACATTTGGCCAGCTAGAGGCCATGTGGTATTGTGTGTTCTTTATGGCTGCAAAAGCCTGAGAGTTTGTTCCAAAGGCACTGAAGATAAAGAACAAATAAGACTTTGCAAAGTGTCTTTTGGTCTGGTGAATGTAGCCTTACTAAAGTGTGTTTGTACTCCAAGCAAACATGAGCTCCTCTCTTCTGGGCACTAGATGGGAACAAACATCGCCCTGTGCCAACTTACTGTTTTCAAGAATGCCCTCCTGTGCTGCCTCAAGTTAGTACTTCTCACTAATGCCTTTAGTTCTTGTTGCCAGCATTGATGCTGCGTTTTCATGACCCCCAGATTTTCCCTTATCTTTTCCCATTAATGTTGTGTTGCCCGCTCTCTGTTACAGCTCAGGTACCATGGTTTTCTGAAAGAAAGGCTGAGTGCCGTAAAGGAAGCAGAGCTGCAGCAGAGTGCTCATGGCTCCACCCTCATCTCCATCTCATCTTCTTCTCCACAGAGTCTGTCTCAACTGCTGAACACACGTCACAAGCCAGCTGCAGGCCTAGGTCCTAGAAGATGGCAGACATGCCCAGTGGCGAGCCCTGCACCTCTCCACTGGAGCTCTTCAACAGCATAGCCGCACAAGGGGAGCTCGTGCGGTCCCTCAAAGCTGGAAATGCACCAAAAGTAGGTGATTTGTCGGGCTCCCCAAAACATGTACCTGAGCCTTCACTCCTGCACAGGTGTCTGGGTATATCTGCTAAGTTCAGTCTCATTCCTATCCCTGTGCTTCAGAGGCCTCTGTACAGTAGGAAGCTGGTCCCCAGATCCTCAGATGCCAGATCCATGGATGCCCAAGTCCCTCACATCCAGTAGTATAGGATTCATGTGTGATCTGCCCTATACTTTAGGCTATCTTAGTATTGTGTGTTTTCTGTGTAAACAGTTTGATGCCTGTGTTTTTTGGTTGGTTGGTTGATTGGTTTGGGTTTTTGGTTTTTGGTTGGTTGGTTGGTTTGGTTTGTCTTATTTTTGTTGCTATACTGTATCTGTAGAGGATTTAGTAGTTCCCTTTTTGTCTGTTGCTGTGACAAAATGCAGGACAAAAGCAACTTAAGGAAGAGAGTGTGTTGGCTCACAGTTTAAGTTAGTTCTTCATGACAGGGAGAGCACAGAGCAGGACTGTGAGGCAGCTGGTCACATCGGATCACTGTCAGGAGCTGGAGATGAATGTGTGTGCCCTGCTCTCTCTCCATGGAATGATTCCACCTGCATTTAGGGTGTGTCTTCCCACCTTAATTAGTTGACAGTGAGTAAAGTGACGAGATGGCATGTGTACATCTCAGTGCAGATGAAGAGCCTCTTTGTGTTTGGTAGTTCCTGTCCTGTGTTAGCTGAACCAAAGGATTCAGAACCCACAGCTGCAGACCCTGACTGCCCTAGTGTCTTCCAGCCTCTTCTCCTCAGCTCTGATCATGCACAGATGCTTTCTTTCAGTTCTTACCATTGAGTCTCTTTTTTTTTTTTTTTTTTTTTTTGGTTTTTTCGAGACAGGGTTTCTCTGTGTAGCCCTGGCTATCCTGGAACTCACTCTGTAGACCAGGCTGGCCTCGAACTCAGAAATCCGCCTGCCTCTGCCTCCCAAGTGCTGGGATTAAAGGCGTGCGCCACCACCGCCCGGCTTACCATTGAGTCTCTTAAGATTTGAACTTGGGCATCCCTACTATGTCCCTCCTTTCCTTATTTCAAGTCCAGGGCTTTGGCTCAGGCCGTGAGGGATTCCTGCTTTGATGCACACTTCCCCTCCTCCAGCTGCCAGGATATGTTGAGTTCTAGTCAGGGCATTATCAGTACAGGCATTATTACACTATGTCAACACACAGACAGCTGAACTATCAACGAAACCATGAGCCCTTTTCCTTCTCTTCCCACCTTCTGTTTTCTCTGGGGTTAATGTTTGCCTTAATTTCTGTTTGCCTGGCCTTTTCTGTATCCTTCATAATGCCAACAGGCACCACATAACACAATCAAAGACACCAGGGTCTGATAGGTTGGGAACACAGTCAACGTTGTGTTTGTGGTTAAGTTACTTTTGTATAGTTTGAGCTTTTGTTTCCTGTTGGGTGGGAGTTGTTTGTTTGGTTTTGGACAGTGGGAGGCTGCCGTGCTAAGGAAGCATTCTGCCACTATCCTGGCTACTTTTCTCATTTCTATCCAGATAGCTGACCCAAAACACCAGCTTCAGAAAGGAAGGGTTTCTTTTATCTCACAGTTTGAGGGTCCAGTCCCTCATGGTGTCAGACACATCTATATGGTACCCCAACCTGTGGATTGGTATTACCCACGTTCTAGGTGGATTGTCCCTCACCTGACAAACCACTGTGGAAACATCTTGACAGACTCAACCATCAGTGTCACCTGGGTGATTCCAAATCCAATCAAGGTGACAATAAGAGTTAACTATCACAGCCTCAAGACCAAGTATCCAGCCCTGGTGTGTGTATACAGTATACTTTTATCATTAAAGTTCTATGCCCACTTACTAAATAATAGCAAGATTTGTGCCGTATTACCTTGGCAGAAGCCCCCTGTACCCCATGTTTATTCAGTCTCTTGACCGCATCAAAGCTCATATCACTCAAGTAGTGGGCCTGTCCCATCCAGGTTAGCGCGCTGATGGTTTGATGCTTAGTGACACATTCCTCAGACTCTATAGCCACCATTAAGCAGGGTAGGCTATCACGGCTCTTCTCTGGGTGTTGAATCTCAGCACACAGCAGCTACTATGTAAAGATTACTTCTTGAGCAGTCTTGCAGGACTTCTGCCAATTTACCTTCCTAAGGTTTCATTGATAGCTAAGCTGGGTGTGGAGTTCTGAGATGGAGGCAACCTTCCCTTAGAATTCTGTTGTTTTATTTTGTCTGTCATGGAATCTCCATGTAGTCCAGCCTGGCCTCAACCTGCTATAGGCAAGGATACCCATATGAACTTCTGATCTTCCTGCCTCTGCCTCCTGGTTGTTACTTCCCTTGGAATGCAGTCCCTGTGGCTCAGTCACCATGGTTTGTCAGTGCATTTCATAGTCCTCACTAGGGACATTGTAGTCCTTTCTGTTTAGAGCCCTGACATTCCAGGGATAGGACCAGTACTCCTTGCAAACTTTAATTCTCAGAAGTTATACTGTTCATTTGATCTAGTTGGTACTCTATTTTCTGTTTTTAGGTCAGAAACCATTCCTCTGGCTTTCGTATTTCTTGCTGCTATTTTCCATTTCTTTCTGTTCTTTGAGGGCTGTTTCTTCACCCTAGCCTCCTGCTGTCCTCCATTTCTCCTGTCATAAACTCCCAAGTGTCCCTTTGGGCATGTTCCTTAGCTCACTGAGCTGGTGCTGCTGGCGCTCCTGGTGCTCTCTGCCCTTTGTGCCCCGGGTCTTCCAGGTGAGTTCCTTCCTCCTTTCCTTTTCCCATCACAGGCATCGCAGATAGGTGCTATAGCTTGCCGTCTACTCAAGGCCTTGGGGACAACTGTCAGCTGTCCTCATTGTGAGGAGATCTTAGCTGTGTACACCCCCTTTCCTAGGTAGCTGTGGGGCTTGTTTTGGTTGAGGAATCTTTGTGTTCAGAGTATTAACTTCCTTTCTTGGAAATCATATTCTCTGTGATCAGCTCTCTAGGGAGTGTGAGCGGCTGGTCTTTGTATACTTCCCACTGTTATGTATAGCAGTCTCAGGTCTGCGTACCACTGTCTTCTTCCCATGGAAACTTCTGGATGGAATGAGGCCCCAGACATGAGCTGAACTGTTTCCTGAACAGATCTAGCTGGCTTTCCTGTTGTTGCCCATATGTTATTGCTCCATCCCCGATGCCTGGGTCTCTGTAGTCCATGGTGTTAAGTGGGTTCACTGCCCTCCCGACCAGATCTTCTCAGCTTTTCTTTTTCTCATGACTCTCAGTCTGTCAGTTGCCCTGAACTTCCCACCTTCCGGGTCCTGTAGCTGCCATCCTGCTCCTGTTTTCTTTGTCTTCTGGGATTGTCTTTTCTAAGGAGCTGTCAGTCTGCACCTTTAATGGCAGCAAAGGCACTTCATGCTCTTTTGCTGCTTCCACTCTTAGGTCTCCATGCCTCCTCCTCTGCCCTCCACCCAGCATTCTTCTCAGAAGTCTGTTGTTACCAGACGGAGCCGTCTACCTCACATTCAGCCCAGCAGCATTCGTTGGTCATTAGTCTGAGCAAACTATTACATCCTAAAGGAAATAAGTGGTGTAGAGAGAAAGTCATGTCCAAATACCTGATTATCCAGAACTCACCATGTGGGCTCAGTGAATTGGACTAAATGGTTTTCAGGTGAAACCTAAGATAAATAAAAGACCCAAGAATCGATCATTTCTCTGTAAGCCTACTTTGGAGGCTAACAGTGGCATTTCTATCAGTTTAACATTAAATTTGAATAACACTATAATGTTTTTAATTAGTACTCCCTTTTTTTCCATCCTTATTTTGAGACAGGATCTCACTGTAGCCCCTGGCTGGTCTAGAACACACAGAGATTCACCTGCTTCTGTCTCCCAATACCATTAGAACACTGGCTTTTAAGTTGAGTCTCTGTGTCCTGGCCCATACTACACTGAAATAGGAAACAAGTCAGGCAGGTCTGTTCATTGCTTTTTTCTGGGCTACAGAAGTTCCCTGAGCAGGGACGAGGTTAAATGTCTCCTCCTTTCAGAGTCAGATCAGATGGAGTAGAAATTGTCAACAGTCGGTGATGAAAAGATTCCACCTGCTATGTATTTCAGAGCAAGGCAAGTCTGCTCACAGATAATTCTGCAGATGAAACTTGTTAAACATTTATTTTCTTTCCAGTGCTAAGCCTAGGACTGCTGAGACAGCAGAGCAGCTGTCCAGTGAAGGCATCTTCTCTCTTGTGTGAGCTATAGACATGGAGTTATTGATTGCATGAGGTAAAGTCATTTTGATAACAAATTCTAGATAATTTCATTTTTTGGAGCACTGTTCACTACAGAATCCTAGCTCCCTTTAGCTGGGGTGTTGTACCAGTGAGCAGCTCTCTGAATGAGGTTGCAGTCATGGTAGTTCTTCCCCAGGAAGCCCAGTTTGTAGTACATAGTGCTATAAGTATAAGCTGCATAAATATGTTGTTTCCCTAGGCAAGCAATTAGACTGTGTAGTCTCGGTGGTCTAATACAGCTATGGCAATTACCAGTCTAGAGCTTGAGGCCACAGCATGATTTGATCGCCTTAATTAGGCCTGTTCTTTGATGCTTCTTGGGTGGCCACTGTGAGCACCTAGAAAAGAGGGGTCTTCAGTAATTTTCCAAAGTGCCCAGGAATACAGCTTACAGTTGCTTCTGTTGCTGCTGTTTCCTTTTTTCTTTTTATTCCTTTTTCAAAAAATAAAGTCTTGTGTACCCAGACTGGCCTCCAGCTTTCGATATAGCTAGGAGTGACCTAGAACTCCTGATCCCCCTGCCTACACCTCCCAGGTGCTGGGGTTGCAGGAGCCATAAGCATGGAGACACTAGAAATGGCCTGGTAACTAGCTAGAAAGATGGCTCAGCAGTTAGGAGCCTTTGCTTCTCAACAGAGGAATAACTGGGTTTGGTTCTCAGCCCCTAATGGCAACTCACAGAGATCACTCCATTGCTAGGAGACCTAGTGCCCTCTTTTGGCCTCCACAGACACATATGCACATACATACATACATACATACATACATACATACGTACATACATACATACACTCATACGCATCAAATAAAAATACATCTTAAAAAGAAATAGCTTGATGAGACTCCGTCATCCAGTGATGCCCTGTCTCTGAGTGTCCCTCAGTGTACACTTCCCCTTGATGAGACTCTGTCATCTAGTGGTGTCCCTGTCTCTGAGTGTCCCTCAGTGTACACTTGCCCTGGCCTTCACCTGCTTTCATGACATGTCTTTGAGTTGCCATCACGACTCCTCTGCCTCTTTGGTTGTTCTGTAACTTTTCATCCTCACCTGTGCAGGATGTACCATGGTGCAGGATGCACTCTGAGCGCCTTTAAAGGAACTGTCGCACATACACCTTGTCTTAAGCAATAGTGCGTTCCATGGCACAGCTACTGCCCATATGGTTCTGGTCATGATCTATAGCACTAGAGTATCAAACAAATGTTAATATACCGGAGCCCAGTTTTCTGCCTGTTCAGGACGACTCCCTGGCTCTCAGACTCCTCAGCAAGCACCTGTCACGGTTATAGAACTACACACGGTAACGGGCGGCATGTGAACGTCCTGACACAGCACCTGCCACCTGACTAACCAGCAAACCTTCTGCAGACCTTGGCCTTTGAGCATTTGAGCATTCACCTTGTTTTCCCTTTAGGATGAGATTGACTCTGCAGTAAAGATGTTGTTATCATTAAAAATGAGCTATAAGGCAACCATTGGGGAAGAATACAAGGCTGGCTGCCCTCCTGGGAATCCAACTGCAGGGAGTAATAGTGACCCAGATGCCACAAAAGCCAGCGAGGATTTTTTGGATCCGTGGACAGTGCAGACAAGCAATGCAAAAGGCGTCGACTATGACAAGCTCATTGGTGAGTCGTCACCTGCCTCCCTCACAGCCCTCAGTGTCTAGTAGTGACTGCGATGTCGTCCTCATTGGCATTTCTAAGTGCGTGTGCTTTTGCAAACGTGTGCATTTTTAATTGGCGCAGTAATTGTGAATGGTTTTAGGACAGGATGATTATCCATGTATGTGTGCCCTGGATAATGACCACATCAGGATACTTAACGTGTTTATCACCAGCAATCATTCTATTTTAAGTTCTCTCTGGTAGCTGTTGTGAAATACACAATCCATTATTGCTGATGGCATCCATTGCACTGTTGGTGACCCATCAGAATCCACTAATCTCACCGTGGCAGCCTTTCCCCATTCCCTCTCCCTGCCTTGTACTCTCCCTTTAGATCTCACATAGGATGGGGTCCTCTAGTATTTGATCTTCTATAACTGCTGATCTGGTTTGTCCTTGGGGGTTCGCTCTATTGTTGTAGATAACAGAATTCTACTTCCTTTCATAGTTAAGTTGTACTGTGGGGTGTGTGTGTGTGTTTGTGTGTATCTGTATTCACCTCACATTTTCTTTGTTCAAAGACACATAGGTAGAGTCCAATTTGTGAATAGTGCTGCCATCAATAGAAATTAAGATATTTCTTTAAACATACTAATTTCAGCATCATATATATGATATTTTTAAATTTTGTTTCTATTTGAGTTATTTCTAAGTAAAACGATTCAATATCAAGAAACAAATAGATCCTGGGTTGTATGTTGTAGTCCCAAAGGACTATTTTAAAATTAGATAATAATAGACCAAACATGGCGGCTCATATCTGTTACCTTGAGATTAGGAGTGGAGGCAAAAGGGTCATAAGTTCAAGGTCATCCTCAGCCACACAGTTCAGTGACAGCCGGGGACACATCCATTGTCCCAAGAGACCAAAATTTTAAATGATACACAATGACAGATTTCAAAATCATGATCTGAAGCAGGCAACCTGGTAGGGAACGGAGACATCACCTTCACACCCTTCCTCCAAGGCACTTGCTGTCCATGATTGTCCTTGACAATTGTCAAGGAAGAAACCACTGAGGTGTTTATGTCTCCATCAAAACTCCTTCAATAACCTAAAACGTAGACTGTCACTGAGGGGAGAGTCTCTTCAGGACCAACATGAATCTAAGTCAGCAGTTTGAGAAATGTGGGGATTGTTGTCTGTATAAGCTACACCCTAAGAAGTGTGAGTGGGCCGGGCGGTGGTGGCGCACGCCTTTAATCCCAGCACTTGGGAGGCAGAGGCAGGCGAATTTCTGAGTTCGAGGCCAGCCTGGTCTACCGAGTGAATTCCAGGACAGCCAGGGCTATACAAAGAAACCCTGTCTCGAAAAACCAAAAAAAAAAAAGAAGTGTGAGTGATTGTGTGTGTGTGTGTATGGTGTATCAGAACTGACAGCCACACTGCTTTCTGGGTATGTTCCCTTCACAGTCTAGACTCAGGCAAACAGCACTGTGGTATGTGGTTTACCCCTGTTTTGCTGATCGGGATCTCAGCTGTTTTGCTACAAAGGGAAAGGACCTTTATGTGAGGACAAGCATTACAGCCCAGAGCCTAGAGAGACTAGGGTCATTGAGACAGGTTACTAAGTCTTTTGCATCTAAGAAAGTCATCCCTTCTGTTTCCTGATGTTTTTTGCAGTTCAGTTTGGAAGCAGCAAAATTGACAAAGAGCTGATAAACCGAATAGAGCGAGCCACGGGCCAAAGACCACACCGCTTCCTGCGCCGGGGCGTCTTCTTCTCCCACCGGTCAGGACCCTTCCTCTGCTCTGGGTTCATAGAACTGGGGGGTGCTGGGGAAGCCTGGTACCCTGGGCAAAGTGAGGCTGCTGTAGTAACTCACTGTGGAATCACCTCATCCCTTCACCTGCAAATCCTCAACTTTTCCTTGTGAGCTTCACTGGTGGAGGTCATTCCTGGCAGGTGAAGTGCAGTCTGTGCTGTAATTATAAAGGAGCATGAGAGCCAGGGACTGTTCGATCCAACTTGAGTCCTTCCCACACAGTAAACAGTAGGCTTCCTGAAGTTACCCACACTCTTTCTCCCCCTCATGAATGACATCAAGAGACATTTATAGCAGAGCCCTTGGGACAGAGTATCCCTGCTTCGGACCATAAATTCTGTGCAGATAACATCAGGAAGAGCAAGTTCTAGAAGACTTCTTGCCTCTTCCTCCCACAGATTGCTTCTCCTCAGCTCAGTTCATGGAACTGACGACCTGAAGTCGGAGTGTTCTGTTCTATTTGTGCTTCAAGGAGCACCCAGGAAAGAGCATTCCCACCCAGACACTTCGCAGCCTGTCTGCAGAGGGCTCCGGGCCCTGCTCAGCCCACACTGGACAAAATAGAATCAGTATTTTTCTTAATTGAAATTGAATGTTGGGCCAATGAGATGGGTCAGCAGGTAAAGAAAGGTGCCTACTGGCAAGCCAGACAACCTGAGCTGTTCCTAAGTAGGACCCATATAGAGAAGGAGAGAGAACACACTCCCTCAGAATATCCTTTGAGCTGTTCCTAAGTAGGACCCATATAGAGAAGGAGAGAAGAACACACTCCCTCAGAATATCCTTTGACAGTAATATACACTCCATAGTGTGACTACACATACAGAGAGACACAAAGAAATCAATGAATGTAATTTAAAACGTTTTTAAATGTAATTTTAAAAGGTGTAGTAACACATACCCTTAATCCTAGCACTCGGGAGGCAGAGACAGGGATTCACTGTGAATTTAAGGCCAGCCTGGTCTACATCTAGTTTCAGGATAGCCAGCGATACACAAAGAAATCCTGTGTGTGTGCATGCGGGGGTGGGGAGATTGAGGGCTTGCTAGGAGGACAGCAGGGAAAGGCATCTGCTTCTGCTTCTAAACCTTACAACCTGAGTTCAGTGCCCAGGTCCCACATGGTGTGAGGAAAGAACCAATTCCCAAATGCTCTCTGACCTCCTCACATGCAAGAGCACACACTCATACACAAAACAAAGAATTAATTAATTAAATGTGATTAAAAACTTTTTGTAAAGAAATTGAATTGATATATCATAGAATTTGACTTTTTAAACTGTACTCTTCAGTGGTTCAGTATTTGCAAGTGTCTAATAACAGAGGTTGTTACCCCCAGCAGAGAGTCCTCCCTGTCCACAGTCACTCTCTGTTTCTCCCTCCCTGGCCTGGGTGCTGGTCACACCTGCAGTCCCCCACACTGAAGA
This sequence comes from Mastomys natalensis, assembly GCA_021653895.1. Taxonomy (NCBI): domain Eukaryota; kingdom Metazoa; phylum Chordata; class Mammalia; order Rodentia; family Muridae; genus Mastomys; species Mastomys natalensis. Next base: position 33,080 of record JAJTUV010001084.1, read on the forward strand.
GGTGGACGCAGGAGGAGCAGAGTTCAGGGTCATCTGGGACCACATAGACAAGTCACGGCCAGCCTGGAAAACTTGAGGACCCTGTCTCCAAAATAGAAAGAGAGCAAATCCAGCAAACTCTGAGATAAAATATATGTCCCAACTCCATTCTTTTTCAAGATTATTTTAGCTCCTTGCACTTCCATGTGAATTTTAAAATCAGCCTTTTCTTTTCTACAAGAAGTGCCTCTGGGATTTTAACAGAGGTTTGTCAATGCAAAAACATAGCTCTCACCCTTCAGAGAATAAAATAATTTATTCTGGAGCCAAATGAGTGACCATAGCCCAGGGATAGATTTATTCCCGAAATACTGTAGTGTTCCAGTGAGATAAGAACTTCAGAACAAGCCGGGCATTGGTGCCACACGCCTTTAATCCCAGCACTTGGGAGACAGAGGCAGGCGGATTTCTGAGTTCAAGACCAGCCTGGTCTACAGAGTGAGTTCCAGGACAGCCAGGACTACACAGAGACACCCTGTCTCAAAAAAAAAAAAAAAAAAACGTGACTGGGGTCAGGAGGGGCACCCAGGCCGATCTGCCTTAGGCCTCAGGTGCTGTCTGATGGCACTCCTGGCTTTGGGGCTGGTAGCAGCCCTGGCGGTCGCTTAGAACATTCCAGAAGCATTACCTGGTAGTCACAGAGTTGTCCAGTCTCACACTAAGGTAAGCAGTGACTGGGTATGAAGAAGCTAACATGGCCATAGTGTTGTAATCCACCTGTGTGCCCCACCATGCCTGGCCACCCTGCAGAGTCTTGAGCACAGGCAGAGCTTTCTCCTGGGACGTCAGTTGCCTGGTATTCCAGATCTGTTAGCTAGTTTGGTGAATATTGTGATCTTAAAATACTGTTGTGTTTTTGGGTTTGGGTCTGTGTATTGAGACGCTGTCTGACTGTAGCACTAGCTGGCCTAGAACTGTTGCTGTTGTTTGTGCCGAGGCAGAGTCTAAGTCTTCTGGGCTGGCCTGGAGCTCACAGTCCTACTAGGAGTCCAGCACACCTGGCTTCCCGACCTGCCTTGTGGGAGTTTGCCGATTGGTAACTTACTCTATTTGATTGTGAAAACACCATGCAGATGTTCTCCTTTTCTCCTGGTTTATTGTTGTGTGCATGTGTGTGTGACGTGTTTGTTTAGCCACTGCATGTAGCTACCATAGGACAGCTTGTAGGATTTGGTTCTCTCCCAAGAACCCAACTCAGGTCCTCAGGCTTGGAGCAAACCTTTTTGCCCACTGAGCCGTCCCATGACGTTGTTGATCTTATAGCCTCTAGCATCTTAGAGCGCTCGCTGCCCTGCCCACATGCTCTTATGTAATAGCTCAGGGAAGGCATTTACACATTCTGGAGTTGACAGACAGAAACCATTACCTAATGTTACTTATGAAACTGGGGGTGAAATGGCATCTACAGGCTCATGTCTAACAAGGCTCTTTTGGAAAGGTATGCATAAGATAGCCTTGGCCTAGGGCCAGGCCTAGTGAACGGATGATATGCAACATATGATTCTGGCCACATGAAAAGCAACTCAGCGTATGACTTTTCTCTGTTCCATGTGCCCATTAACATTAACTGGGTGAAGCTGGGTGTGGTGGCTTCAGCCCAGCAATCCAGAGGCCCCAAAGGCAGGCAGATGGGACCAGCCTGGTCTATATAACAAGGTTCGGGACAGCCAGGGCTACATAGTGAGACCCAGTCTCAGAAATAAAAAAAATATTTGGGTGAGTTTGGACAGTTCCAGCCCTGCGCTGGACATGTGTTAGCACCTGGAGAGGAGGCAGGAACGGGTTCCCAGGCTACTCTAAGCTACACAGCAAGAACCTGACTCAGACAAACAGGAAACAAGAAAGGGATGCATGCCTCTAATCCTGGCACTTAGGAGGTAGAGCACAGGCAAATTAGGGGTGCAAGGATGTCTTTCACTACACAGTGAGTTCAAGGCCAAGCTGAGCTAAATGAGACCCTTCCTATTAAAACACACACACTCACACTGTGTTCAAAGCATACAGTATATACAAGCCAGAAACCAGCCTTTTGCCCTAGATCCTGAAAGAAGATACCACCAGAATGGCTTTGTCTGTTCAGTTCTTTTTTTAGGCCGGGTATCATAGCTCAGGCGGACCTCTATTTCATTGTGTAGCTGAGGCTCTCCCTGCTCTTCTGACCCTCCTACCTGTCACCCAGAGCACCAAGACTGCAATCATGCAGTACCACTTCTGGCTGCACACCACTGTTATCTAGACTCCTTATCCAGGCCTCTGAGAAAAGGGGATTTATTATTCTTTGTCTGCAACACCTCTGCTCACAGACAGCACACTCCCAGCCTGTGGTTGGTTTCAGACACAGAAACACACATACACTTAAGTAAAAACAAAGTTTAGAAAAGAAAGAAGGCTGGGCAGAGTGGTGCACGCCTTTAATCTCAGCACTCAGGAGGCAGAGGCGGGGGGAATCTTTGAATTTGAAGCCAGCCTGGTCTACAGAGTGAGTTCCAGGACAGCAAGAGCTTCACTGTGAGTCTCTGAGAAAGAGAGAGAGAGAGAGAGAGAGACAGAGAGAGAGACAGAGAGAGAGACGAGAGAGAGAGAACACAAATCCCAGGGCAGGGCAGGGCAGGGAGACGGCTCAGTGAGCACTTGTCGTGAGAGCACGAGGAGCGTGAGCCTGAGCTCAGTCTCTGGAGCCGTGTAACAAACCAGGTGCGATGATATATGCTAGGGAGACCCAGAGACGCAGATCCCTGGGGCTCACGGTCAACCAGCCTGAAGAGACCTTGTCTCAAAAGTACCTCCTAAGAAACAACACCTGAAGTTATCCTACCAACACACACACCACACACACCACACGCACACACCACGCACACCACACACAGCACACACACCACATACACACACCACACACACACACAGCACACCACACATACCACACACACACATACAGCACACCACACACCACACACACACACACACACACACACACACACAACACCAGTCCTGGATGCATCTCATATCTCAGCATCTGCGGGCAGAAGCAGGTCTATAAGCTAATGCTGATTTCGGCTAGCAAGGAGGAGCCTCCGTGGTACTGACAGGCTTCCCCTCCTGGGGGAGGAAGGATGGCTCTCAAAGTATTCTCAGTGAAAGAGCTGGCACCCAGGTCAGCCCTTCAGCTGGGGACTTCATCCTGAACTGCCTGGACCTACTTCCCTGTCCTCCCAACGCAAGGCCTGCATGGAACCCTGAGATATCCTTAGGCTTGGTCTCTACAACCCAAGGCTGGCAGGTTCTAAAGGGAGGAGTGTGTGGTACTGACTGAATCTCCCATCGTCAAGGGTTGTGGAAAGCACAAAGTGTATTTCTTTGATCACTGGAGGCATTCCAGAAAGTACCAATGGACACTTGGCATATTCACCCTTATCTTTCCCAATGTTTGTTTGGAGACAGAGTCATCACTGTGTGGCACTGAGTGTCCTAGAGCTCACTGTGTAGACCAGGCTGGCTTCAGAATTCAAAGATCCACCTGCCTCTGCCTCCTGAGAACTGGGATACAAGGCTTGAGCTGTCCCCTGTGGCTCAGATATTATTCCTATTGTTAGAAAGCTGTTATCCCTAACTTGCATGTCTTGGCTTCCAAAAACAGTTATTCACAGAAGCCGTTGCAGAGTTAGTTGTGTCATTGTATTTCCCGCCCCAGGGAGAGCAAACTGTGGTCACCGTCTGTGTGTTCCCTGCTCACTTTTCACGGCCGTGTGAGCGTCAGTGCCTTGGGCCTTTTGCCAGAAAAATCAGGGTTTTATTTGTTTTCTCTTTTCCTTTAGAGATATGAATCAAATTCTGGATGCCTATGAAAACAAGAAGCCGTTTTACCTGTACACGGGCAGGGGCCCCTCCTCCGGAGCACTGCATCTGGGTCATCTCATTCCGTTTATTTTCACAAAGTAAGGATTGCTGCTGTGACTTGGCCTGGTGAACCTGAGCTGCCAGGACTAGGGCTTGCTGTCTGTGGTCTCTGTTCATGGGGTTTGCGCCCGGGCTCACTCTGCAAGAGCCAGGTGTGCCGGGAGATCACACCACCATGGATCACAAACCTGCTCCGCGCCTCTTCCTGCTCCTGATCCTTGCACAGTAGGCCTAGGGTAGTCCAAACCTGATGTTTTGGCATTCCGATACAAAGTGGCATTCTTCCTGGGGTGTCCATGCTCAGTGTCCCGGGACTGGTTGCAGGGCGTGTTCAGCATGCAGTCACTCGTGTGTTTCGTAGGTGGCTGCAGGACGTGTTCGATATGCCTCTGATCATCCAGATATCTGACGATGAGAAGTACTTGTGGAAGGACTTGACTCTGGAACAGGCTTACATTTACACCGTGGAGAACGTCAAGGATATCATTGCCTGTGGCTTTGACATCAACAAAACTTTCATCTTCTCTGATTTTGAGTATATGGGGTAAGGTGGATGTTTGGCTGCCTTCTGAGCAAGTGGGTGCAGACCTCATGACCAACCTGAAGTGCTGGACATGGGTTATGGCCTGGTTTTTCTTCTGTTATGATCTGGAGTGTTGGTTTTATTTAGCAGTAATTTTGGGAGGTGGAATGCTGTGTTTGTGCATAGAAAGAATTAATGTCAAAAACTACTATTGCTTTCTTAACCAAATCTACAGAAATCATAAACATGAAGCCACGTTGTCATGGCGTCACCTCGGCTGTCACAGTGAAGAATTTTGCACTGTAGTGTCAAGGACAGCGAATTAGAGAGTTTGGTAGCCTTATTGCTGTCAATGGGACCTTTTTCTCAGAGAGGGTAGTGGTGCTTGTCAGATAACCTCTTCACAGTCCCATTTCTTAAGTTGGCCATGTTTAAATCTGTACACTTCATTCGTGCACTTCATCCCCAGTCATTACAGTATGGTAAAATCAGACTTGGAAGCAGGTGTGTTGGTGTGCACCTGCAGTCAATCCCATTCCCCAGGGCCCTGAATCTATCCAAGGGCTACATAGCAAGACCCTGTGAAAAGAAACAAGGAGCGGGAGGGTGTTTTTAGTCAGCATCCTAAGAATGAGATTAAACCCTTCTACATACCTCTAATCCCACACTCAGGCTACTGATACAGTTGGCTACATAGTCAGACCCTGTCTCAAACATAAAGTATTATAGTGAATAGTCTTTAGCTCCACAAACATTTCTTGTGTGCTAAGGAGTGACTCAATGGTAGAACATTTACCTATTATGTGTGAGGCCCTGTGTGTGTTCCCCCACCATGATGGGACTTAGGACCATAGTGGGACTTGGGAGGCATCGAGTCTTGAGCACTAGAGGATATGGGCCTTCACTCAAGGGAGTTGGTCCAGTGGGTTGGATGGGCTTTGAGCTTGGGGCCCTCTTGTGTGATGTGACAGCCAATGATTAGCCCAAGGCAGGTATGGGGAAGCACACAAGGGCCCTAGAGGCACAGAGGAGTCTGGGCGTTACTGCTTCCCCAGGCTGCCTTTATAAATACTTGAAGCCAAAATCTGATCTTTATTCCAGCTAGGAAAATCATTAAAATTTTTAAAATATTTTTGTTACTCTGGGTGGGGTAGCTCATGTTGTTAATCCTAGCACTAGGGATGGAAAGACAGAAGGATCTCTCTGGGTTTGAGGCCAGCCTAGTCTAATAATGAGACACTGTCTCAAAAAATATATATATTTGAATTACATGTTAACGTATTTATTGAGAGGGATGTGTGTGTATAGGTAGGTAGGTCAGAGGACATCTTACAGGACAGTTCTCTCCTGCAATGTGGGTCCTAGGAATCAAATTCAGATCAGGCTCGGTGGCAGCACTTGTAACAACCAAGCCCTTTTAATTGCCGTCTCCAACACAAAGAGATGAATTTTTTAATTTTTTCCTGTCAGACTGTTTCTTAATCACTCCATGTGAACATGGAGACTCTGCAGTCCTATGAGGAATTTAAGTGGATCTAAGATGAAGATCTGACTACAGGTCTTCAGTGGTCTGTGGTAAAATAGTCACCAGACTTGTCCCACGTGTGCCAGCCTTCTCTTGTTCCTCAGAATAGTTGATGCAAGTGCTGGGTCTTAGCACGGACACACCACAGGCTCCACTGTCACTCACAGGCAGGCTGCTGGCAGGACACAGTGACCTTAGCTTTCATTTGTGAGGCTCTCCATGTGTTGCTTACCCTAGCTCTGAACTCGTGCACAAGTGATCCTCTTCCTCTGGCCTGCCAGGTGGCTGAGGCAGTGAGAACTTTGTCTCACACGCAGCTTCTGCTCTGTGCAGCATGCTTAACCACTAGAGGCCTCCTGTCCTTGTCTTCCACACTCCTGCCTTGCCTGGTGCCCAGCATGGAACAAGAAGAGCCCACTTTGCTCTTAGCACACAAACTCCTGTGGTTTGGGCCCTGTGTTCCCTTCAGCAGCACTGCCATCTCCAATTTGATGGACAGTTTACAGGTCTGCCCTCTCTGGACTTAAATGTCAGTGGGCGCATTAGTCAGGGTTTCTATTGCTGTAATGAAACACCAGGACCAAAAGCAAGCTGGGGAGGAAAGGGTTATTTGGCTTACATTTCTATGTTGTAGACGGCCACTGAAGGAAGTCACAGTAGGAACTCAAACAGGACAGGAATCTGAAGCAGGAGCGGATGCAGAGGCCATGGAGGGGTGCTACTTACTGGTTTGTTCCCCATGGCTTGCTCAGCCTGCTGTCTTATCCCGGGACCCCCAGCCCAGGGGTGCACCACCACCTCAATGGACTGGACCCCTTCAGTCACTAATTAAGAAAATACCTTACAGCTGGATCTTATGAATGCATTTTCTGATTAGAAGTTCCCTCCTTTCAGACAACTCTAGTTTGTGCTAAGTTGACACAAAACTAACCAGCACAGTGGCCAAGTTGGAACAAAAGTCTATAGCAAGTCCATGAATAAGATTATACAGGTAATGAGCAAAGAGGTGGAGAGCAGGCTACAGGCTCCTTTCAGCACGTTCCGAGCATGGCATTGTGTGTCTCTGGTGGTCTCAGCTGCTCACCTAGGCCCAGTGAGAACTTTGTCTCGCTTTAGGAGTATGGGGTAAAGTTGAATATTAGAAAACACGTCATTCCTGGTAAGAATTTCTTCTCTTTGTTTTCTTCTTGAGAGGAGGTCTCACTTTGTTGCCCTGGCCTTGGAGTATAGTTATGATCGTGTGTCACTACACCCAGCAAGAATTTCCTTAAACTTGAGCATTTACTCCTGGGTTACATCCAATCTAGAATCTTACCTGTGCTCTAACAAGCCTCCTGGTCCGTTGAAGCTACAAATACAAGGAAACCAGGCTCTGCTCTTCTTGGAAAGGAAGGAAGCAGTCTGTATGTCCTCCCCTGCCTCCTGTTCACACTTCAGAGATGACCTTCCTTCCAGCGATCCTGCCCAGCTCTGCTCAGCTTGGTCTCATTCTCTGGGCAAGTCTCTGTATCTCCCAACCTTTGCGTTGTGGAGGGTGTAGCCCTGGCGAGACATGTCATAGAGAGAGCTTGCTAAGGGGCTGGGCTCATCCTGACTGCTTCCACGAGCAACCTGAGCACACGAGGCACTTCCTTCTTACTCCATCTGCTCCTCGAGTCCACAGACAATTTATTAATCATCTGTTATAGGCAGGTAAGTGCTGATTACAGCAAGCAGTGAAATAGCCAGCCAGCCACTAGGCAGCAGTATCTAAAGGTTTGCTTTTTCTTTGCTGGAAGTGAAACTGAGAGTCTTATGAGTGTTACGCAAGTGTCCAACTAGTAACCCCTTTGTAGCCCCTGCGGTTTCTCTTCTAAAGGTACAGGTTAACGGGTAATTAGCTGATAGTGAGTTCACAGTGTTGGGAGATAAGGAAAAGGTGGAAGTAAAGAGAGTTAGAGATGACGGTCCATGCTGCCAGGCCTGTGGTACTTTCTGAGTCGATGCTCTGCAAGCCATGGCAGACACCTAGTGGGCCCAGGCAATGTCGCCTTCTATACTGTCTACTGAGTCTGCAGCCTATGTGTGGAAGGAAAGTCTTTCCCTGGGGCCATTGTTCACTTGTGGGACACAGTCAAGTATGCCTCTTGTTCGTGTGCAGTGTCAGGCAGTGTAACAGTCATGTGGGGCTGTCCCCACTGGAAAGACTGGGCTCCATTCTGCTCTGACTAGCGAATGTCTTGTGCTGCAGAATCTGGCTAGGAGGCCAGTTTGCAGGTGATCCATGTGCAGTCATCTTGGTCCCCAGCATGCTTGACACTTCTACCAGCCTCCTCAGTGGCACATAGCGGCTGCTTCCCAGAAGACCCTTCTCTACACACTGGTTCAGTCTTAGCAGCAGACAGACTGTGTCTTCCTGAAGGTTGTGGTGCTGCACGGTTCTGTTGTTTGCATGACTAGATGTGGGGATCCTTCTACACTGCCCTCACCCTGCTCCCCAGGGCCTGAGCCTCTGCTGGCTACTAAGTAGAAGCTCCAGAGGCTTCTACTTATGGACTAGCATGCCCTGCTCGCCCAGCCCCAGCTCCTGTCTGCCCAGAGATACTCAGGAGCTCTTCATCACACTCCCTGTAAGCTGCGCCAGAGTTATGGCATGATGAAAGAGAAGAAAAGAAAAAGGGCCAGGCTTTGAGGCTAGGTGGACCTGGTTGGATTTCAGCGTCTGTATGCACAGGGCCTGTGACCATGACCTGGAGCCTCAAGCTTCAGCCTTGATTTGAGAAGCCAAGACCATACATCTCAAGGGGGATTGTGCCTGTCACTGAGCTACATCATATGTGCCTTGGTCACTTTTCTGCCACTATAACAGAGTACCACACACTCGTAACTGATGAGAATTGTATTTCATGTGTGTGCGTATTTTACCTATGTCTTAGGGTTTCTGTCGCTGTAAAGAGACACCATGGCCAGACAGTTCTTTCCATTGTCACCACGGCAGGGAGTGCCGCAGCACACATGGCCTTGGAGCAGCAGCTGGGAGCTTTACATGCTGATGCACAGGCAGCCAGCAGAGAAGCACTGGGGCTGCCATGGCCTTTTGAAACCTCAAAGCCCACCTGCAGTGACAAACTTCCTCGTGGCCACACCTTCCAGTCCTCACACAGTTCACCAACTGAGAGCTGAGCATATAAATGTGGGAGCCTATGGGAGCCACAGGCTGTATGCGTGTCTGTGTAACACATGCATGGAGTGCTCACAGATACCAGAAGGTGGCCTCAGATATCGTGGAACTAGAATTACATATGGCTGTGAGCCATCACATGGGTGCTGGGGACAAACCCGGGTCCTCTGGGAAAGCAGCCAGTGCTCTTAACCACTGGTCCTTCTCTCTAATCTCAATACAGACATTTATTTTGCCCAGTGCTCAGTCCAAAAGCACGTACTGGCATCTCACAAGGGCCTTTGTCCTGAGTCACCTCCTAGCTGAAGATAGAAAGGAAAGGCAAGCCAGTCCTTGGAGAAGAGAGAAAAGGGAGGAAGGTTCAAGCCATTCCATCACAGCAGCCTTAATCTATTCACGAATGCAGTCTTTAACCTGCCTCCACTGCCGTTACAGTGGTACTTAAATTCCACATTGAGTTTAGCCTGTAACTTTAGTTTTATCAAATACTACTTTTAATGACGGTTCTTAAACGTTTTAACCTCCCTTGTTGCCCACCACCCACTAGAAGTAGTGGAAAAGATACGGGGGAAGTGGACCTATTTAGAAAGGTTCTTTGGAGCAACTTCAGTCTGTGTTGTCTGGAAACCGGCAGTTCAGTTCACAGGTCAGCAGTGACGACTCGATGCACTCACAAACACTTCATGGATACACAAGCAATACACTTCAGTAGAATCAAGATAGCAACAGAGGTGAGTTGACCTAACAGAGACAGCCAGGCCTCAGCCCACAAAAACACCAGGAGAAATTCTCAGCTGTGCCTCTCTCAGGAAAGCAAAGATCAGTGAAGTTAGCTGTACCAGCAAGCCACACTCTGTGTCTGTTACTCCTTTGAGTCCTATTTATTCCCTTCAAACATCACGTGTCCTCTGTGTGTGTGCCTCAGCACATGCATCCAATCAGCCCGAGTCATCGGCAGTGTCTAGAAACTAGCACACCACCAGAAGGTTTTTTTTGGTGCATTTCTCTCTACGGAATCCGACAAATGCAGCTCAACTACAGTGTAAGACAGACCAATACATGCATGTCATTAACAAAGAATCCTTCATCACGTGTCCTTTCACATGCTTGCTTTAGCAGAACATCCTCTCTCCTGTGTCTGCTTCAGTGAAACCTTCCTTCACATGTTTGCCCCAGCAAAACACCATCCAACCTACTTTCCAAAGAACCCTTAAATTTCCACTTCATTGGCCTCTAGCATAACTAGCCAGACCCTGCATTCAGTCCACACTTCCCCGCTTTCTGTCCTTCCAGTGCCAAGCAAAGGGCCAGGCTAAAGCAAGGAATGCTGTCAGCAGGTCCAGTGTGAGAAGCCGCTGAAGGTGGGGACTGGGGACATGTCTCAGAGGCTTCTGGACTCTGCAACCACTGAGCGTGCACATGGTGCACATTCGTACATGCAGGCAGTGCACTCAAATAAAACTTAAAGAAGAAGCCACTCTGAATTCTGCTACTTTCTGTGCCCTGTCTCAGCCTGCTGTCCCTCTTATATCAGAATGGCTGCCACATAAGCATCATCTTCATGACCTTCACCATCCGGAAAAGTCCTATCACTCAAACCAGCTAGTATGGTCCATCCCTGTTGCTGGACATGATGCCAGCCCTACAGTAAGGACAGAGTACCACCACTACAGTCGTGGAGAGTGGTACCAAATGCTGGACGAGCATCTGCACAGGGCAAACCCTCTGCTGCACCTATTGGTTCCAGAGCATTCCAGCCAGACACATGTGTCTCACCACATTGTCATGTCAGCAGACAGTTGTGGGGCTTCTTCCGTGAGATCCACACAGCATGCTGAGCACTGACCCACCTAGATGTGAACACTCCCTGTCAGAATGCCCTCTGCGCTCACCTGTGTTCTGGCCCTTTCACAGGTCTCCAGCACTGGCTGGAGGTGTGGCTGCTATAGCTGTAGGTTTTCTCCATGGTGACTTCTTCAGGTGACCTCGCCATACATTTCTGTTATACATGGGCCGAGCACATGTGGTACCCAGTGTTTCTGGGAGCACATGTCACTGATACCCAGTTTTAGTCCTGCTGTCTTCCATCTCAGGTGTGATTCTTCTTGTCTCTGCAGGCAGAGCCCAGGTTTCTACAAGAATGTGGTGAAGATTCAGAAGCATGTCACTTTCAACCAAGTGAAAGGCATTTTCGGCTTCACCGACAGTGACTCCATTGGTAAGGGGACCGGACCTGTTGCTTGGGGACCCCTCTCAGTGCAATAGGCAGAGCTCAGAGGAAGCTAGCCAGCACAGTGCAGTAACACCAAAGCATGAGCTGAGCTAACATACCTGGTGTGTGCATACATGTATGCATTCCAAGAGATAGATTCATACATGGAACAAATGCTATCACTTCATATAAAGCACTCAGAGGTGGGTATTCCACCAGACTCAGACAGACAGACATAAGAATGACTGGAGTTCTCTAACATGCTGGTGTGACCCCAATCACTATAGGGCTTAAAGGGCCCAGGAGAGTTACAGGAGGTACAGGCGGACCTGCTGCTCTCTCATGGGACTGTTCACTGGACCCCAGTTCCCCGGTTCTAAGAATTTTCAGCTGGATATGGTAGTGCACTCTTTTAATCCCAGCACCCAAAGGCCAAGCAGACAGATTTCTGATTTTGAGGCCAATCTGATCTATATAGTGAGTTCCAAGCTAGTTATCTTGGTAGGTAGGTAGGTAGGTAGGTAGGTAGGTAGGTAAGGATTTTGACTAACTGCAGTCCCCTCCCACCCCTCTACTCTCCTCCCATGGCTTACCCCACCCACCCACTGATTTGCCAACTATATTCCATGGTTATGTCCTCCACACGTCTGTCACTCAATGTATTGGCCTTTGTAGGCCATCATCTCTAATACTTGTGAGAGGACCTCTGTGCTCTGTGCTTGCCTGCTCCTGTCCCCTCACCTCCTCTTGGATGGTTCAGTCAGACTCGTTCCCAGCAACTGGAGCATGATCTTGATGCTTTTGACACATATTTGACACTGGAGTCCTGGCATCAGGGTAATCTCACAGTTGCATCTTGTGAGAGTCACTGCCCTGCCTGCCGTGGCATCATGGTCAGTCCTCACTCAGTGCCTCCCGAGCAGTGTACTGCGACAGGCCACACAAACACCTGGGCCTGAATTCACATGTTGCTAAGATGGAAGGAGGTGCCTTGCTGTGGAGTTGTGAAGAGTAGCAAGCTCCTGGGAATGGCCACTGTGGTGTCACTGGTGGCCATGACAGCCAGATACATTGTAGGAGAATATGTTACACAGCAGTGCATGGTGTAGGCACAGCTGAGCACACTGACAGTTGCCATGAAGAAATTGATGGGACCTGGGGAGCGCCCAACTTTTGCTATCTCCCTTTCTGTGTTTTTTTGACATTCTTTAGTTTTTTTCAGTGGGTAGGACCCATTGTTGATTCCTTTAACTGGATTAATTACCCAGAGCAGTGGGTTGGCCCAACATGTAAGAGTGTCTCCCTTCTTTCAGGGAAGATCAGTTTTCCTGCTATTCAGGCCGCGCCGTCATTCAGCAGCTCTTTCCCGATGATCTTCCGAGACCGGACAGATATCCAGTGCCTCATCCCATGTGGCATTGACCAGGTCAGGAGGCAGAGCCGGGGCTGGCTGTGGGTTCAGCCTCCGAGACAGGACGGAGCTGTTGGACGGGATGTTGAAAGAAGAGCCAGCTTGAAACTGGCTGCAGGCTTCACAGCGCCCGTCACAGCCCCCGTGCGGGTGACTCCTTTAGGGTTGCTCACTGACCAGAGCCTGGCCATTTGTTCCGTTGTCTTCACCCAAGCCTTCTCCCCCAGGACCCATACTTCAGAATGACGAGGGACGTGGCCCCCAGGATCGGCCATCCTAAGCCTGCCCTGCTGCACTCGACCTTCATCCCTGCCCTGCAGGGTGCTCAGACCAAGATGAGTGCCAGTGACCCCAACTCCTCCATCTTCCTCACTGACACGCCCAAGCAGATCAAGAGCAAGGGGAGCAGCGGGACGGGGAGCACACGGGGAGCACGCAGGCTCACTTACCATCCCATCGCATACAGCTGACTCACAGCAGTGCTGAATTCATGCCCCACACCCACCCTACTCCACCCCCTTGCACACCGCAAGGGAGCTCAGGTTTGGGTAGATTGGGAATTTTAGCCTTTGGTTTTAGGTGTTTGAGAATTTGTTAGTCTTTGATCCCCTTCATTAGGTGAAAGCTTGCAGGCTTTTTCTGTTTCCTTTTTCTGCGTGTCTCACCAGCGTGTTGATACAGAAGCAGAGGCTTGGTATTTTCTTTACAGTCATGATCAATGAAGCTGTTGTCAATTACTGTTAAAGATGCGCCTCTATCTGAACATCAAACCGAGCAGGCCCTGCTGATGTCTTGAGTTTCCTTCTCCCTCAGCTTCTGGGAATGCTGCTTTGTTTATTGAGACAGACTCTGAAAACAGGCCAGGCAGAGATCTACCTGCTTCTACCCTGTGAGTGCTGGGACTAATGGTGTGCGCCACCGTGCCTGGCTGCGCTGTTTGAAGCAGAGTCAGGAGACAGGGTCTGGCCACTCGGTGCAAAGCTCCTGCCCTGGCACACTGCTCCAGGGTGAGAGCTGCTGTCCTCTTGAGTGCTCTCCTGGACAGAACTGGCAAGTTTCCTCTGACAGGACTGCCATGTCTAGTTGGGCCCCGTCTGACAGGCTGGGTACTTGGTAAATATTTCCAAGTCTTGGAAACTAGAACTAGAAAGGAGTTTACGCACCCACATCATGCAGAGCCCAGAGCTGTTGCTCAGTGCGAGCTGCCCGCGAGTGAGCCCTCATGACCACAGGTGACTCTGGAGTATTTCTCATTTGCCACAATCAACAGAGACACACGGGCTCGGTGAGCAGCATGCACACGAGCGGAGGCAGATGAGCCTGCAGAGCTCAGGGTCAGAGGCAGGCCCACCTCAGCCACAGACAGTCACCGTGGCAGAGGACCTTCAGACAGAGTCCATAGCCCAGAGATGGGATGAGACGCCTCCAGCAACAGGGTCAGGCTTACAGTGAAGAAGTCTAGCCACTGGTTAATGCGGCTGCCGACTGTCGGGGCCCTGATTCTGTTGTCCTGTAAGTCATCAAGGCAAGGGGGCTTTGCCCTCTGCCCTCAGCACAGGGCTCCTCTGTGCCTGCCAGGTGCGTCTCCAGCAGCACCAGCTACTGGTTGATGTCTTACAGTCTTCAGTTCTGATGCTTCCTCTCTACGTCCGCACTCACAAGTCAAGGCCTAAGCCCACTCTTGTGGCAGCCGCGGAGCTGGCTGACAGAGCAGCTCGGCACCAGGGACCACACAGTCCCCTCAGCTTTCGTGAGCTTTCTGGGGCAGCTCACGGGACACATGTGTCATAAAGCAGGAAGGTGGTGGGTCCAGGCATGGCGGGTACTGAATCTCCCCATCTCTGGGCACGTTTGCTCTCATGAGTCAGCAGCCTGGAAACCAAGCAGTTCTCCGAGAGAATATAGGTTTTAGAAACTTTGTACAAACTATTCAGACAAAACATGACTATGGAAATTACCTTAGCTATCCAGGCAGCATTCGTAAGGTACAAAGACTGGTAACCTTTACCCCTAGTGTCATATCTATTCATCCATCCATCCATCCACCCACTTACTTCCTTACTTCTTACTGTTCTGAGACAGGATCTCACCTTGTAGCCCAGGCTGGCCTCAGATTACAGGATTCACCTGCAGAGGCCTCCTGAGTGCCAAGGTTAAAGGTTTACCACACCACATCCAGCTCTTCTCATTAGTTCTTCTGTTTGCCTAGAGATGGTATTTCTCTGTGTTGCCAGGCTGGCCTGGAACTCCTGAACTCAAGCAATCCTCCTGCCTCAGCCTCCTGTGTGTTAAAGTGCCTATGACTGTGCTCAGCCCATTTTATTAGTTTCTGAGTTTGTTTGTTTTCCTGTGTTCTTTGTTTTCCATGTATATCTGTGCATCACACAAGTGCCTAGTATCTGCAGGGCCAGGCAGGGGCATCAGATCCTCTGGTACTGGAGTTACAGACAGTAGTGGGTGCTGGTGATTAAACTCGGGTCCCCTAGAAGAGCAGCCAGTGCTCTTAACAACTGAGCCATCTGTCCAAGCCCATCTGGGGCTTTATTTATTTGTTTGTTTAATTTTATATACATTGGTGTTTTGATTACATGTATGTCTGTATGAGGGTGTCAGATCTCCCTGAAACAGGAGTTACAGACAGTTGTGAGCTGCCATGTGGGTACTGGGAATTAAACCCAGGTCCTCTGGAATTGCAGCCAGTGCTCTTAACCCCTGAGCCACCTCTTCAGCCCGTCTGGGACTTCCTTAACCATCTGACACATCAATTGTTTGAGGGTGCAGAACTCCCTACAGGCCTTCCCTGCCACCTCGTGTTGAGAGTGGAGCTTCCCCTCAGCTGTATTGGCTCATGTGCATATGGGGCTGGGTGCTGCTTTCCTGCCACCAATGGATACAGCCATGCCATCCTTTCTGTTGGCCACTGGCTCTGAAGAACCTTTTGGCTCTTCCCTAGATCTTAGCCCAGTCTTCTTTGGTCTCCAGACTGTTCTGTGACTCTGAGCAATGGGGGATGGGGATGGGGTCAAACACTTGCTCTCCTGCCCCTCACCATGAGTCACTAGTGTAACCGCCATCCTGTGGGCCCTGACCAATGTCCAGAGACAGTGTGGGACTCTGACTGGCCTCTGTGCTGCTGCAGGTCAACAAGCATGCCTTTTCTGGAGGAAGAGACACTGTGGAGGAGCACAGGCAGTTTGGAGGCAACTGTGACGTGGACGTGTCCTTCATGTATCTGACCTTCTTCCTTGAAGATGACGACAGGCTGGAACAGATCAGAAAGGTGAGTTGACCCCAGCCCTGCTACCTACCCACATGAGCCCAGCAGCCCAGCTGGGCCTGGGGAGTTGCTGGAGTGTCCTCGGAGGCCTGGGCTGAGCCAGGCACAGTGGTTCATACTGACGTCGACCTAGCTACTCAGGGTGCTGAAGCAGGAAGATTGTAAATTCCCAGACAGCCTGGGCTACATAGCAAGAAGTTATATTTAGGAAAACAGAATAGGTGCTTGTTCAACAGCATATATATCAAAATTGAACAATACAGAGAGGAGGAGCATGGTCCCTGCACAGGGACGACCAGCAGTTCATAAAGTGTCCCATATGTAAAACAAGATGGAAGATCACTCAGATTTTTAGCTACATGGAAAGAGTTCTTGAATAGTTCACCAAAGTGCAAGCGCAAAGAGGTCTGTCTTCCTTGTCAGTAGAGAAATGTAGGTAAAACTCTACACTGGTAGATGACTTAGGTGCCCGTGGTCTCAGGACAGCCTCTCAGGGAGCAGGTTGGGACAAGCAGAGCCTTGGCTTCGGAATGTTTTCCAAAGAAATCCTATGGAATAGAAAACAGCTTTTCACCTAAAGACACAGAAATAGCAGCAGATAAACATACAAACATGCACTGTTGTGGGAGTGGAGGCCAGAGAGCGCCGTCTCGGGGCCACTGACCACTGTGAGAGCCGTCTCAGGCACTGACCGATGTGAGAGCCGTCTCGGGCACTTCACCATTGTGGAGGTATCTTTGGTTGCTATTGTTTAAGACAGAATCTCACTGTGTAGCCTTGGAACTCCCTGTATAGACAAGGCTTACATTAAACTCATGACAATCCTCCTGCCTCAGCTACCTTAGTGCTTAGAACATGGGGATAAGTATTTAAAGAGTTTTAGTGACACAGGAGCCAGTGCCAAGGATAGTGAAGGAAAGAGACAGTGAGAGCCTGCTAGAGAAAGCTACATGACACTCACAGGAAGTCTTGAGGAAGTACCCAGTCACCAGCAGGTTAGTGCCTGTGGTGTGGAACTGCAGACAGCTTTCCACAACTTGCTGTCGCCTGTGTTTTAGGTTTTTGTTTTGTCTACTTAAAGAGTGGCACAGTCAGGAAAAAGGTGTCAGGTCTCGTAGGAGCCGATGGGCTGGAAGGTGCATTCAGTTCCCCCTATGTTTTAGGTGACAACATACCCTGATGACGGTCTCCCCTCCCTCCTTCCCTCCACTCCTCCCAGCTCCACCTCACTTCCCTCTATCTACATGCGCTCGCTTTATGTCTCATTTAAAAACAGGCTTCTAGATTATTTAATAATAAAGGAAGATAAAGCAGACATGAAGGAAAGGAGCCCAGGGTACAGGAAACAGGACATTTTAATGTCCAGTAAATCCCAGGTTACTGTGACCCTTTCAATATAGCTCATAAAGGGACATAAGCTGCAGCAGAGCTCAGGGAGGGAGGGAGGGCGTGGACACACGAGCCACTGCTCACAGTACCCGCCTTCCTGCAGGATTACACCAGCGGAGCCATGCTCACTGGGGAGCTCAAGAAGACGCTCATCGAAGTCCTTCAGCCCCTGATCGCAGAGCACCAGGCCCGACGCAAGGAGGTCACCGAGGAGACCGTGAAGGAGTTCATGACGCCCCGGCAGCTGTCTTTCCGCTTCCAGTAATGTCTCTACTCTGTGACAAACCTGTCTGTAATTCCACCCTGTCAAATCAAGTCACACTCCCAACAGGCTTCTGTCACATGGTAATTCCTGGACCTGGGTCTCTGTGCACGTGTACATTCTGAATGCTGTTTCTTCTGTGATGTCTCTCCATCTATTGTCTGCTAAGGGTGATCAGGTGATGCTAATGCTGTGTGGTCAGATAGAAACCCAGCCAGGAATCTCCCACAGAGAGCCCAGTTGTGATGCCTCCCTGGCCCACAGAGGGTGTCCACCTAACAGCGTAGGGCTCCAGAACAAATTCTAAAATGTATCCCAGGTTTTTTTTTAAGTGTGTGTGCTCAGCTGACCATGGCGGTACACACTTTATAATCTCCATACTTGGGAAGCTAAGACACAAATGCTGAGCCAGCCTGGGCTACCCAGCAAGATCCTGTAGTGATATGCATTTAGTTATTATGCTTCTATGGAGTCAGAATGTGATGACTGTAAAACTGAAAACTGCTGGGAAAATCTGACAAGGAGATGTGTGGTGGGAGATGCTGCTGCTCGACCCCATACACACACACACACACACACACCACACACACACTTACATGTAAGACCTACAAGCTTTCCTTTATCCTTGGCTAGGAAGTCATCGGCTTTGTCCTGGAGGTGTCGCCCAGCAGGAGCACACTTGCCTAGCATGCATGATCAGTCTTCTGCACTACAAAGCTGGGTGGGTAATTGAGCTCTATGCTTTTAACACTGACTGTAGACCAGGCTGGGTCACTTCTACTAACCTGAGTCTTGTGGGTGAACCTTGAGGCTGAGGTAATTAAACTCCAGATCACACGTGCCGTCCACTCCAGAATCATGCTTGTTACCCTTAGTATACTAACTTTCCCACAGATGGCCCAAGACTCCACCTTGTAAAACCCAGTGGTGGCTCCTCCCAACCGCCAGACTCTAAGGACGGTCTGTTACCTTTGCAGATGCTTTTGCTTTGACACTTGACTGAAGTGGAGGGCAGGCCAGAACAGTGTGCTGGCCATGCCTCAGGCCGGTGGACCATAGCTAGACAGAAAAGAACAGCAGCCGTCCAGGCCCCAGCAGTCTCCCTGGGCTGGCTGCATGCAATGAGCCACCACTCAGAGTCTCGGAGAAGCAGAAGCCGTATCTCAGGGAAAGCCCCTGGTTGAAGTGTCTGTCCTCTGAAGACACAAGGGCCACTCTTGAGTGTTCTGTCCTTGATCATTTCCAGGCAAAAAATAATAAACTTTGTTGTGCTCCTGTCCCTGTCATTGTCTGTCCAGGCAGACCACAGAGGAACGCAGACTTGGCTGCAGGCCTGCGCTGCCCCTGCTGCTTAGGCTGCAGCCACTCCCCGTGCTGGGAAATGCAGAGTTGTAGAATCCCTGCTGCTTAGACTCCTAGGGATCGTTGTGTGGGGGCCACTGTCCTGAGAAGCCACCTCCTTCCCAAGATCGCTCGTCCACTTTGTTAGACAGTCTATCAGCCTAACAAGGGTATGTCCATGTGATGTCCGTTTGCAGCAAGCTGGGTACTCAGGGAGGTGCTGGAGTCAGGAGCACAGGCTTGAACTGGGTCACCAGCAGTGCGGGGGAGACCCAGCCATAATGGAACCTGGCTTCACCTTACCCACCTGTCCTCATTTGCAAACAGGCAAACATGACTTGTCCAAGGCCAGACAGTGAATTTGTGACTGAGGTTTGCACCCTGGGAAGCCAAGCACTTGAACTCAGAGCCTATGAGAGTGTGGCATGAAATTCACACAGGCTGCTCTCAGGACCTCATCCCACTAGACTGACCAAACTCCCAGGCCAGCACCTCACCTAGCTGGCTGTGGCCAAAGGTGGTGAAGCACACAGAGGATTGCCTTCCTCTCTCCCTGTGATCTGGGCTGACCAGTGCCACTCAGAATGATGCCCAGGCGTTGAAGTGCCATTGCATCCATGGAATGTTCTGGTGTGCAGATGAGGGGAGAGACATTGCTGTGATTGTCTACCAGTCAGAGTATCTGATGGCTTAGATGGGGTTCTGGGCCCAGGAAGGAGTGAGTACCCGGGCCATCCCATCCCCCATCAGCCACAGCTGGGCGAGTCACTTGGCCTCTTGGGAGCTCCATCTCCTCCATGTAGGAATGCACAGAAGAGATGCCCAAGGCTGCTGCTCGTCGGAGTGAGGGTAGCTTCTGCAACACCCACTGCCACGTTTGCCAAAGCCGTGTGGTCTCTCTGAGCTCCCTGAAAGGTTCCACAGGCTGTTTAATGGGGCAGCCTGGGAATAGTGTCCGGTACCAAATGGTTCAGAGAATTCCAGGAAGAACAGCCTTCATTCTAAGGGGCAACCGTGTCACACAGACAGGATGTGAGCCCCTCTGACAGGAAGAAATGATAGCTCCCATCAAGAACAGTATATCCAGGGGTAAGCAGGCCTGGGCCATAGGTCTGCAGCCAGCACACACTGTGGGAGCACTCAAGGGAGCACTGAAGGGCAGCTTTTAGCTCTCACTGAAAAGGATAACTACAGCCTTGATTTTTCTTCTTGAAGTAGGCCTGTGGGGAGACCAGCTCTTCTCCAGTGAGTTACTCAGGGGCATCCAGCTCCTTCTCCCTGACTCTGCTGCTTCTGGCGTCAGGAGTGAGCCCAGGGATGGTAACTTTATACCTAAAATCCTTGTACTTGAGAGGCTGAGGCAGGAAGACAATGAGAATATGAAACCAGCCTAGGCTACACAGTGAGCTCCAGGCCCTTCCTACTAAGTCACTTCTTCCACCAGTGGCAGCCTGGAGACCTAGGCTAGGCTAACAACTCAGCAGTTGGGGTCAGCAGGAACCAGAGCACAGCCCTGACCCCTGCGAATACAGAACATGAGAGCCAAGAGTCTGAGCTCACCTCCCACAACAGAATGAGTGACATGCCAGGTGTGGTGTCTCACATCCTTAATTTCAGCCCTTAGGAGGCAGGAACAGACAGATGTCTGAGTTTGAGGCCATCCTGGTCTACATAGCACGTTCCAGGCCAGCCAAGACTATATAGTGAGACCCTGTCTAAAAAAGTTAAAACTTAAAAATAAAAAACAAGGAATGAATGGGTGCCAGTGGACCTGACAGAGTCAGGGTTGGTGACTCCGGAGATACTTTATGAGCTGTCCTTTTCCAAGCACTGGCCCAGAATGTCCCAGCATCTTTACCTCCCTAAGCTATGTCAACGTTGAAGTTCAGAAATTAAAACCACAGGGCTTCAGGATTGCCATTCAAGGGACACGGACGTGCTAAGTCCGTGTTGGAAGCGTGAGAGCAGACTGGGGGCATGTGAACAAACTAGCTCTTAAATCTACAAAGTGACTGGAACCGTCTAGAGATGCCTCACTGAAACTGGAAGAGAGCACGAAGGCTGGGCAGACGACGTGACCCAAAGGAGGTGAAGGGAGTGTTTTTCAGAAGTCCATCGCAGCTGTATCTTGTGTATCTGCCCCTCCTAGAGGTCTGCAGAGGATGGCTGGATAGCCATCCCTCCAGGCAGCAGCTGGAGACATGCCCAGGTCCTGAAGTCCTGCCCCTGTAGCCTCCTGACCCATCTGGGAGCTCTAGCGTTCATCATAACCAGGACCTCGCTGTAAGGCTTCTGTCCCCTTGTTTATCTGAAGCTGAAAGGTCCTGGGTAAGTCCCAGTCTGAGGACTGGACAAACAAGCAACCAGCCAGGTAGCCAGGGTCCGTGGGGGGAGCCCAGAGTGCCCAGGTAGTGAGACCAAAGGCCCAGGAGATGACATCACACAGACAGAAGGAGATCTTGCAGGCAAAGGCCCTGTATACAAGATCTGTTGTCCAAGGACCTGCATGACAAGAGTTGACCCAGAAATAGATTTTGCCCCTTCTAGAAAATGAAAAGCTTCACTAAACCACACACACACAAAACAAATCCTTGAAGGACATTGGGTGCATCCATGGCCAGGCTTTGCATCTGAACATGCACAGCTAAAGCAGTTATCAGCCAGCTCTCCCACAAGACTGTTCTGTGAAGACCCAGTGAGTGGGATCACTATACTCCAGCCTGACTCGCAATGGTCCATCATTGGAGGCCATAGGGTGCCTGGAGACGGGGGCTGGGACCTCAGAAGCGCAGGCTAATCCTACTATGTGCCTGAGGGCAGACCCAATCCTACCCTGCCCTCCAAGACACTGGCTCAGAAAACCTTTGTAAAGTACCCAGCACCTTCCCATCTTTGGTGCAGAGTTCCAGCCAGGTGTTTGGCCTGGTTATGACACGGCTAAGAACCACACAGCCCAGAGAGTGAAAGAAGTAAAGCCAGCCCAAGGGCTAAGCGGGGTTACACCGTGACCCTCTACATCGTGAGCATCTAGCCACCCAGGTAAGAACTCTGGTCCATCTTAGCCACCAAGACCAAGGCTCTCTCCCACCTCCTTTCCCACCATGAGCAGACAGGCTTCATGAGGGCACTGGATGAGTGCAAGGTAGGGGGCCAGGGCCCCACAGACCACAGAGCGACACAGCTGAGCAACCACAGAAACATTTATTAACAGCCACTCCTGAACCAGGTTCCAGGATCTTCATGTGGCCCGCACAGCACCTACAGGCAGTGTGGGTGTGTGATGGTGATGTCCTGCACCAATTCCTCGGGCAATGAGGCAGATGGCTCAGCTTGCTGTCTGGTCCCTAGCCTGCCTCTAAGGGGACAGTGTGAATCGGTGGATGCTAAGTGAAACTGGAGTTAGAGGTTGGCCTAGCACCCAGAGGGGTTGGCGAGGGTATGCTCTGAAGTCAGTGCGGACATGACAGTGCAAGCAGGAATGAACAGTTGTTCAGAGACAAACGACTCCAAGTGACAC
Organism: Mastomys natalensis; assembly: GCA_021653895.1. Taxonomy (NCBI): domain Eukaryota; kingdom Metazoa; phylum Chordata; class Mammalia; order Rodentia; family Muridae; genus Mastomys; species Mastomys natalensis. The sequence continues at coordinate 55,630 of JAJTUV010001084.1, forward strand.
ATGTCCTCATCAAGGAGACCCATACAATCCTGACTTGTGACTCCCAAGCAGATGGCAGTTCAACTCCCTGACTTTGCGCTCAGCAGCTAGGCCGGCCAAGCTCAGGCCTCCCCTAAGTCAAGGCACAGAAGGTCCTCTGCTGTTCCGGTGACAGCCCTGTGGGATCCTGAGCCTACCCATGTTCCCCTTTGCCTCCAGCTGCTGTGTGATGTGGATGCTGCTGACCGGTGCCTATGTGAGCAGACTCCGAGTGAGCTTCAGGACAGCCTCATATGCCACAAAGACCACCATGTTGACCGGGAAGGCACGGCAGCAGTTGAGTGCCAGTCCCTTGAAGAGCACCCTGGGACCCTCCTCCCGCACACTGGTCACCACACAGTGCAGGAGGCCCCGGTAGCGCTGCTGGCCCCGTCCATCCGCCTGCAGGCGTGACTTGATCACATCCATGGGGGTAGCCACAGCCCAGGCCAGGACCCCAGCGCAGCCTCCAGCCACCAGCACGCCTAGGACATCTGCAGGGGAAAGAGTGAGAGTTACTGTACTGTAAGCTTCTTGGAGACAGAACCCAGCCCTGGGAAACCCAGAATCAAGATAAACCCCTCTAGCACAGAGTCACTGTGTGGCCTTGGATAGTCACACACTCCCCTCAGAAAACGCTACTTGAAAAATGAGGCAGGTAGATAAGTCTGCTTAGCTTGATTTGGTGTCAGCTGCACGTGCAGCCCTGAGAGGCCACATGTACAAGCATGCCTGGGTTAAAGATAATGCTTCCATGATGCGATTCCTCTCCCAGCCCCCATGCCACGGGGCCAACCCCACCCACCAACCCCACCCACCCTCTCTGCCTGTCACTCACCTGGCTGGCTCTGGCCAGCAGGGGTGAGCCACTCGCAGAGCATAGCATAGGAAAGAAAGTAGGTGGCAAAGGAGTGACCTTCACGAAGGAGCAGAGCGGAGCTGCCCTTGTAGAGTCCCCGCAGCCCCTCCTCTCGGGCCACTGTGACTAAACAGTGCAGCGGCCCACTGTACTTAGTCCTGGGCTCCAGGCAAGCAGTGGGTGCGGAACACAAAGCGGGAGCCACAGATGTCCAGGAGGCCGACGGCCGCCGCTGCTGTGGCTGAGCTTGGGCCTGTGTCTGCAGGCGAACTTTGGCCACCTCAGTGGGTGACGTCAGGAACACCTAGAACAAGGAGGAAAGAGAGTAGGACATGCCAACAGCCTGCCCACACACTCTAGGACCCAGCCTTCCATTGATTGGTTCTGACCACAGGGCGGTGCTGAGAGCCCAGATCCGAAGACACTGCTAACTGGTCCCAGGGGTTTGATCTGAGTTCAAAGCCATTTCAGCCCAATTAAGGCCAAAGCCAAGGCCTTCTGCTTCTCTCCTATCTGAGAGCACTGGCTCAACACCTACCGGGTGCTAAGTGACTGTGACTATGACTACGTTCAAGACTATGATCGACATGGTAGTTTGTGATGAAGTCACCTTGCTAAAAGCAAGGCATGGTGCTCACTGTGGGACTCAGATGGATCAGGTCTTCCCACCCCTGGCCTTACTTCTCACCCACCTCTTACAAATGAGATGGCAGCTCAGAGAGGATGAAGACTGACTGGCTAGGCTTATCGGCCTTTGGTCTCTGCACTGTGTACAGTGGGTACACTTAGCCTCTCGGCCCATGGGGCTCTAAGAATTGAGGACTTAGCCATGTTCCACCCTGGCCTATGGGGGACATCAGCTGCACTTGTCTGCCATGTTCCCATCTGTGGTGCCCGATGCTCCATCTCCACTGGGGATGAGGGATGCCAAGTGTCCATGGTCACACTGGGTGCTGTTCGGGCATTTGGTGGCCACCCTGACAATGGAGCTCTCCCAGTGGAAGATCACAGGCACATGAGTGCTAACTCTCTGGGTCCTCACCTCCTCTCCACTAGTGTGTACTGGGAGGGAGTCTAGCCCGTCCCAGGCAGGATCCCAGTTCCTCTCCATAGTCCCCATGCCCTGCTGGGTCTACCTTGTCAAAACCTCAGTCTTGACACCTGCTGGGAGGTATGATTCAGACTCCCTGGGTGTCTCTGACACCCTTCCACCCTCAGCTGCCTCCACTCACACCGGACAAGGCCAGAGGCACATCCCGAGAGTGTGATATCAGTCTTGGTGGGCTTGGCGTCTTTGCTGCCGTACCGGAAGCGGCAAATATGAGCCAGGCAGTGGTGGTAGGTACCAAAAGATACAGACGACACCAGGGACACTGTGCACACGGGCAGTGAGAGGCCCCTGTAGAAGCCCCACACCTGAGGGATGGAGACCACGTAAGGACAAGACCCAGCCAAGAGAAAATGCCCTGGTGCTAAGACTGCCCAAGCCAGTGCCTCCATGGGGGTCTCAGGACTTGGTGATGTTTGAAGTTGGGTGAGGGGTTGAAGAGACAACTGCCTGGCCATGATAATGGAACCAGCGTGATGTTCAGCTAACCCCTGCCTGCACCAAGCCCCAAGTTCACTTGTATAGTGTTCTCAAGACCTTCTGCATGGGCTCCTCTCACGCCTTCAGAAGTTCAGTTCCCCCTATGTCCTCTCCCATGAAGACAGGGACTTGGGTCGTCACCCTATAAATATCCCAGGTGCTCAAGCTTTGGGCCTCAGAGGGATCGCTGGACTGGGCACAGTCACTGTGCCAACAGGCTAGGACTGAAGGGGAAGGGCATAGCTAGCAAGTGCCACCGTGTCATCGGGCTCCATTCCTACCCGCTCTTGACGATATGTGTCCCGGATGCAGTGCCAGATGCTGGTGTACTTGGCCTCAGTCTGGATTCTGACCTGCAGGAGAGGAAGAAGACTTCAGGAAGGGCCAGTCCTGGGCCTGGGGTAAAGTCAATAGAAGCCTTGGCTATGCCCCTTTATGGTGACACATGCTGCTATAGACTGAGTGGGGACAGTGACCCCCTTCTAGGGGTCAGGATGAGAGAGAGCGACAGTCTGAAGGGCCATAAGGAACAATCAATAGTATTAGGGTAAGGAGGACGGGGAGGCTAGGTCCTGTTAGCATTCTAATTGATGACCAGAGCTGGGTACCAGAGACACTGAACACTATCTAAACCAAGGCAGGGCCTTTGCTGTACCTTCACGGTGTCCAGAGGGTAGCCCACAGCAACACCGCAGACTCCTGCAAGGCAATCAGAAGAACCCGTGAAGCAGCAGGAGGTGGCCCTGTCAGCAGTGAGAGCCTATCCATCCCAAGGAACGGAGGAAGTGGCCTGAGGTAACCCCCCTCCACCGCCCCCAGGTGACCCTGCCTGGCCTCCTCCTCTCTGCATCTTTTGCAGGTGAGAAACTGAGGCTCAGGATACACCAAGCTTACTAGACACTCCCTACCCTGGCCCAGCAGTGCCCATGCCCATTGCCCATGCCAAGGACATTGCTCAGCCTCCCCTCTGACATCACATTTTAAGGAGAACACCTGGCTCCACTCTGGCTGACCCTGTCTCTGAGCCAGGTAAACTTTGCCCTCAAGCCTCAGCCTGTGCAGGGTTTGTGTGGAAGCCAGGCAGACACCCACACATCCCAGGGCCTGGGGAAAGGCCTGAACAAAGACCAAGGGAGCCGCCCAGACCCCTGCCCAGGTCATTGCCTGGAACGGAAAGTAAGTGCGGGACAGTCTGCACGGCTGCTGTGGTCTGCACGAACTCCCCCAGAGGCCCACGTGTGGGAGGTGGCAGAGCCTGCAGGAGGTCCTTAAACCACTGGGGTCATGTCTGGGAGGGGATTATGAAATTGCAACTCTTTGCCTTTTGGCTTTCTGTACAACATTGTCCTCTAAGCCCCCTCGCAGACCAGGCAGTAGGCCACCTGGTGGTCAGAGCGTCAGGAACAGCCGCTAAGTAACCATTCCTCACCATGAGGGGGTTGGTTAACCTGAAAACAGTGGACACAGCTGCTGACTCGGCTTGCAGAGAGGCTGCTAGTACCAACCCTGGCTTTGGACCAGGAGATCTACAATGCCCTTCTTGCCCCTGGGACTTCTGGCACCATGGACTCCACATCTACAGCCAACACAACCTTGAGGAAACTCAGGGGCCAATGAAGTGCTTGTGCTTCCTACCCCTGAGTGAGGATGCCCAGGGTGAGAAGACCCATGGCTGAGTAGAAGAGTGGATTCCCAGGGGGAGGGTGTAAAGCAAGTGCCTGACAGGAGGTTTAGATAGAACAGCCTTCTCCATCTCTCAAACACTTTACCAACTCCTATCCAGCCCTCAAAGCCCTCCTCTCTTAAGGCCTCCTTACTGTGCCTCTGTCCTTCCGGAAACATGTTGATCGGGATCTGTGTCAGATGGCCTTGTTGCTATGCCCCTCATTCCGTGGCCACCTCTAGATCTAAAGTTCTTCAAGGAAAGGCTCAGATCTGAATCCCTAGGACCTGGGACCCAAGCCCAGCACAGAGCAAGGATGTCCTGACTAGAACCTTTCCTGCGGCTATAGGGAGGATGTGACTTTCTGTGACACTAACGCTCAGGGGAGCAGCCAGCCTCAGGATGGTGTAGGTCAAGCCCGGGGGCAGCCCAGGCAGGGCCAGGAGCCAGTCCTCCCTGAAGCTAGAACTGTCTTTCCTTCCTAGCCCCCAGGCTGTTCCCAGCAGTGAGAAAGAGCCACCCACAGCTATTTCACAATAGCTGCAGGGCCAAGGGTGCCTCACTCAAAATAGTTACACAGCCTGCGGATCAATGGTGCATGGAGTCCAGCGGGCAGCCACCTCTCTCCTCTCTCATCTCTCCCAGGAGGGAGACAGTTTCAGCCACAGGGGGTTAGATGTTAGCAGTAGGCCTCAGTGTGCCAGAGAACCATCCATCTGGGCCTGCTCTGTGCATCTAGCTCCTGCTCCCTGCAAACAGAACTCCTGGATACAGAGTTCTTCCTTGGAACCTCCTGTCTCTCCCCACAACTCACTCACGTACACCCAGGACCCCAACCATCTCACCACACAGGGCCAAGAGCCTGCTCCCAAGCCTGGTATCTCTAGACTGGCTCAAAATCCGGCCTGATCTTCAAGACTATGCCAGGGGTCTGCTCAAACCCTGACTGCCTAGGGCTCCCTCCCACTTACCACACATACACACAAAAGCACTGCCCCCAACTCTCCCCAACCCCTGCGCCCCTCCAAGTCTTGTACCTCCAATGGCCCCAGCAACAAAATCCATGGACAGAGTGAAAAACTGAGAAGAGCTCTGGTCTTGCTGTCTGTGCCACACTGGCCAGCTCCTACAAATCCTGCAGATCTTAAATACCTGTGAGCAGAGGCGGAGATAGGGCTGTTTAGCAGGCTATTTTGATGCCCACACTCACATGCCCCACAAGGTCCGTGGTGCCAATGACCCGAGCATCAGAAAAGCATGTGAGAGGTCATGGGAGGTGGCCAACTCCCAATCCCGTCTACCTCTATTCCCAGATTCAGACTATGCTGGGCTTTTGACTGCTTATGGGGACAGCATACATATTGGCCACTCAGAAATGTACCCCACTCTACAGTTTACCTCCAATTCGAATAGGGAGGGGAAGCAAAGGCCTATTCTAACCATAGAACCATCAAGACCCCAAAGGGAACTTGCCTGAGGCAGCCACTATCTTAGAGTCAATCTATTCGATGGCCACCAATCCATATAGGAAGTACAATGTTGTCTCTATGGCTACCGCTGCTAGTTCAGTTCAGGGCTTCACAGACACAGGCTGCGGCCCTACAGGGGGCCTTAGGGCCAGAGAGCTGCCAAATGAAGGGAAGGGGCATGTTGACAGAGAACACTCAGCAGTTCTATCTGAATGGCCCTCAGGTAGGGCATCGGAGGCCACGTGACCACCTGTTTTTCTGTTCTCAGTAGGCTGGCCTTGAACAGGCTAGTTTCAAACTAGGGATGACCCCCCCCAGCACTACATTTGTCTACTTTTAGACAAGATTGTCAGTGTGGCTGCCACAACACAGGGCAGAGGGCAGAAGGGCCAGGAAGTAGCCTGTCCAAGGCCACCTTGATGTCCATCCTGGCCTGTAGACGGGCATGGCTCAGCATCTGGTTGGAAGTTGACACTGCCACTTTAGCTTTTGAGACAAGGCTCCTTATGTCTCTGCTTCTGCACCCACCAAATCTGTGTGCACCACAGAGCAAGCTCAGCTGGATCCTGCAGAACTGCCAGCCAAATTCATTAACAGAAGCTTTAGAGGGAGATGATGAGTTGCTCTAGAGAGGTAGCCGAGCCAGATGTTACACTCAAGAAGCTAGGACCTCGGGAAGTGAGGGAACCTAACACACTCCACTTGAGAGGTCCAGGCCCTTCGTCCACATTGCCAGTGGTTAGGGCGTCCACCCAAGACCCCAGTTTCCATGGACACCTTTCCTCTCTGCCGGTCTTGGTGTCTATCCTCAACTATCGCAGTCAGGACCAGTTGGGACTGTCCACCTACACTTCCTAACTGTGTCATCGTTCCTGGACAGCAGCCACCTGTTCAGGCTCCTGATGCATGCAACCGAACACATGCCAGGGTGCCAAGCGGGACACTCAGTAAACACACAACTAGTCCCTGCCCTCGGGACTGGAAGTGAGACAGAGAGCCTTGACGACCAGGAAGAGCCAAGGGTGATTGCAAGGACTGGTGTGGTCACGGCTGCTCCCAGTTCGGCATGGCCATTGCTACGATCAGAACAGCTGTGACATCCACAGGAGACTATCAGGAGAGCGGGCCCAGAAGCATCCTTCATGATGCAGGAGGCTCATGAGTCTTTTGAGCACACAGTGTCAGAAACAATGGACAGTCACATCGCCTCAATGTACAAGTCAGATTTATAAACAGTGATTTGCCAAGTAATCCTGATTTTGCCTGCTGCTATGGCCATCTGCAATCACAGATTCTTTTTTTTTTTTTTAAGTGTTTTTTTTTTAAAGATTTATTTATTGGTTATTTATATGAGAACACTGTAGCTGTCTTCAGACACACCAGAAGAGGGCATTACGACCCCATTACAGATGGTTGTGAGCCACCATGTGGTTGCTGGGAATTGAACTCAGGACCTCTGGAGGAGCAGTCAGTGCTCTTAACCGCTGAGCCATCTCTCCAGCCCAATCACAGATTCTTTTATTCCATTCTTGGTTATCACACACACACACACACACACACACACACACACACACACACCACTGAAAGAGCTGGAGAGATGGCTCAGCGGTTAAGAGCACTGACTGCTCCTCCAGAGGTCCTGAGTTCAATTCCCAGCAACCACATGGTGGCTCACAACCATCTGTAATGGGATCTGATATCTCTTCTGGTGTGTCTGAAGACAGCTACCGTGTACTCATAAAGGGGGGCCTCACTAAAAGGGGAGAGGTCGGAGAAAAGATGATTTAAAAAGGCACCAGAATTCAATCCAGCTTTCCTGACGTCGGCAGAGAGCTCATAAGGACACAGGTGAAAGTCTGTAAAGACTGGGTCTTAGGAGATGCACGTACAGACACAGTGGGTACAGGTCACTGGAGACTCAGTTTGAAGTGGGCTGTGTCACTGGCAGAGGATGCAGCACTCGAGCTGAAGCAGGGGACAGAGGTTGAGTCCTCACACTGGCAAAATTCCTGTGGAAAAGGTTGGGGCCATGTGACTGGCCACTCAGTGTGCCTGCCCCAGTCTAGACGTGGGTGCCTCTTTAAGAGATCCAGGTGAAGGGTTCCCTCTTGTATAATTGATAAGTTCATGAGTCTGGTGTTCCTGGAGTGATTAGGTATATCCACAAGCACCATTCATAAACAGCACAAATAAACTATCAGTTTGCGCTTCCTGGTGTGTTAGCAGGTGGTGTTTACCTGTGTAAAAATGAGGTGGAATCATTCTTTCTCAGAACTTAACACTCAAAATAAAGTGTGGTGATTTGAGGTAGGGAGGAGAAGAAGTTAGGGATAAAGGGACAGAATGATGGATGGATGGATGGATGGAAGATAGACAGCTGAACAGATAACCAAGGGAAAGATGGATGGTGTGATGGTTTGTATATGCTCAGCCCAGGGAGTGGCACTATTAGAAGGTGTGGCCTTGTTGGAGTAGGTTTGTCACTGTGCCGCAGGCAGACCCAGTCAGGGGTCCCACACGGGGGGGGGGGGGAGAACCAGGGAACCAGTAACAGGTGGGCAAGGAGTCGGTGAGTGACAGACACAGACATAAGAGGATGCTGAATCTAAGTGTAATTCATAGGTGTAAGCATCAGACTTAAACAGAAAAAAAAAAAAAAAAAAAAAAGGAAGTTAACCATTTATACAATAGCAGAGATCAGTCGGGCCACACATGGCCAATTTCAACATCAAACCAAAAATAACTTTTCCTAAGACCTGACAGGAGTCAGATAGTGATTTCACAAACATGATATCAGTATTGTCTGAGGTTAGTGTATTCTTAGCCTTTGGTTCTGACAACCCATTGCCTAACAAATCAACATCCAGCCTTTGAATATTGTCCCTTAAAGCTTATCTCTCCAGCCAATTTAAAGTTTGCTAAAGAACTTCTGGCTCCATTAACTTCCATCCATCTACTGCCTTGCCCATCATACCCTCCTGCACATGGTACAAAAACTCTTGCTGTCTTATACACCTGTAGTGGATATTCCTAATGAACTTATCTGATCTCTGTCTGTCCTTTCTAGCTGTTTTCCTTTTAGCTGCTTCATTAAAACCCTCTCCTTTTCTAAACTCTCCAATACTATTTCTTATTGCTGTAATTCATAGCCTCTTATGTAGCCAAATCTGGGAGTGTCCAACCCGATAAACCTTTCCATCATACCCTGTTCTTCAAACTGAATATTTCCAAAAAAAATATTAATAATGCAAAAGCTATGGCACAGAACCCTCCCCCAGTAATAGCAAGAACAAATCTGGAACACATCCTTTTCGGAGGCCGCCAGGGCTCTCCAGGAGACAGGCTTCTGTTGAAGCACTTGCCTCAGGAGTCAGCATCCAAGATTTACTCCTGTCACAGCAACTTCACTGGAGGTGCGGTGGCATCACTGTAGCTTTAAGACCCTCATCCTAGCTGCCTGGAAGCCAGTCTTTCACTACCAGCCTTCAGATGAACTCTCAGCTCCTCCTGCACCATGCCAGCCTGGATGGTGCCATGTTCTTGCCTTGAAGATAATGGACTGAACCTCTGAACCTGTAAGCCAGCCCCAATTAAATGTCGTCCTTATGAGAGTTGCCTTGGTCATGGTGTCTGTTCACAGCAGTAAAACCCTAAGACTTATGGGTAGAAATGGGCAGATGGAGCAACAAAAAGGTAGAGTCAGAGATGAAGAAATGGATGAACAGATAAGGGGAAGGTGGGTGGGTAGAAACAGAATGATCGATGAATAAGAGATGGACAGAGGCAAAGATGGGGCATGGACAGATGGATAGACAGATACCTGAGGGACAGAGGCCAGGATGATGGAAGTGTGGGAGAGAGTGGCTAAAGGCTGCCTGAGGCCTTTAGGTTTGTTGTAGTCCATGATGAAAGCAGCTGAGGAATAGAGAGAGCATGGAGTTGCCTGTGCCTGCCCTGCCTCTTCCTATATGATAGTGAATGTAGTCATGAAGGGATCTGTGAAATATTGAGGCCACCCCCTTCTCTTTTCTGGAGCTGATAATATGGCAAACCTCCCTGAGAGAATTGACTCTCTCTCTTTTTTGTTTTTGTTTTTTTAAAGATTCATTTATTTTATGTATATGAGTACACTGTTGCTGTCTTCAGACACACCAGGAGAGGGCACTGGATTTCATTACAGATGGTTGTGAACCACCATGTGGTTGCTGGGAATTGAACTCAGGACCTCTGGAAGAGCAGTCAGCGCTCTTAACCGCTGAGCCATCTTTCCAGTCCAGAGTCTTGACTCTCTCAGTAGGCAGTGGATCTCAAGTCTGCAAGAACAACAGAAAAAGCCCAAGGGGTGTCTGATAGGGCCACATCCTGCCATGGGCTAGGTAGCTATTACTGGTATCCAGGCCATCTTTAGGACTCCTTCACCTGGTTATCACAGCCCATGCCTGGGGCTACCATGGAGGGTTTCAACTTCCTTCCTCTTTGTGCCCACGTCTTCCCCTGGGTGCCGTGACTAGGGTCTTGTACATGATCATAGCATCCAGAGGAACGACTTGCAGCCAGTGGCTGTAAGCCAGTGTGATGGTTTGTATATGCTTGGCCCAGGAAGTGGCACTATTTGGAGGTGTGGCCTTCTTGGAGTAGGTGTGTCACTGTGGGCATGGGCTTTGAGAACCTACTCCTAGCTGCCTAGAAGCCAGTCTTCCACTAGCAGCCTTCAGATGAAGATGTAGAACTCTCAGCTCCTCCTGCACCATGCCTGCCTAGATGCTGCCATGTTCCTGCCTTGATGACAATGGACTGAACCTCTGAACCTGTAAGCCAGCCCCAATTAAATGTTGTCCTTATGAGAGTTGCCTTGGTCATGGGGTCTGTTCACAGCAGTAAAACCCTAAGCCAGCCAGACAACTTACCCAGTGCTGGGTATGGAACCTAGTACTTCATGCACGCAGGGTAAGTGCTAAACCACTGAACTATATCCCCTGTCCCTAGGCTCCACCTTTTAAGGACAGAGTGTCAAAGATTTTGAAGACATGCTCTTTTTAAAAATGTATACCATGCACATGTGTGTACGAAGCCTCCTCCACACCCCTGCAAAACACATAAAAGCCAGAGAAGGTATTGAATTTCCTGAAACTGGGATTACAGGGAGTTGTGAACCACCCAACATGGTGCTGGGAACCGAATGCAGATCCTCTAGAGAAGCGGCAAGAGTTCTTAACCACTGAATCATCTCTCCGGCCCTGTGGAGGCACACTTCTAAATCATTATGAAGAGCCAGGAACCATGGCTGCAAACTGCACAGGCTGTCCTCAGATGGGCTACCCTGGAGGCCAAAGAGGAGCTAGCTGAGCCGTCTGAAAGAGGCCTTCTTGGCAGGCAGCAAGCAAGAGTATGTTTGAGAGTTGGCTCCAGGGAGCCAGGGGAGTGAGTGGGTCACTGTGGTTTGGGACACATTTCATATATGCAGGAATAGCCTGGCCAGGAACAGAAACATGGCTAGTGGGGTAGCAGCAGCTTGGGATAGTAGAACTTAGGGCAGCAGCTTGGGGCAGTAGAGTTTTTCCTTTGTAGCACCTGCTAGCTGCCAGACATTCTGACTGTGGTCAGAAAGACCTTTATTGCGGCTACACTTAAAGGTGAACCACACCCCTCTTGCTTCCTACCCTACATGGCACAAAAGCCTGGTGGAGCAGACACAGAACCCCACACAAGGTAGAGAAGCTGACCTCCCCGCCCAGGGCTACCTCTAAGGCTGGGAGGGAAGCAATAGAAGCTGTGGACATTGCCTAGGACCCCAGGAAAGTTCACAGAACTCCTAGTTCCAAGACACGAAACACCTTTCTTTAGCCTCCCCCCTCAGTCTCTGGAGCTGGCCAGGGCTCCCTTTGACCTATATGATACTCATGGAGTGACGTGCCCGCTATGATAGTGACCAGTCTGAGTTCAGGACATAGCATCCTCATTGCCAACTGCCCCTCCCTCCTCTCCTGCCTCCTACAGTGCCAACTCCAACTAGTTTGACCGCACACGGTCTTCCTCCGGCCACTGCCCTCCAGGGCGTGTTGATGCTGACTGTGGGCTGGGAACAGCCTGCCCCTGGCATTACCAGACTGCTACTGTGCCAGTGTGAGCTTGGGGGATGAGGGGGAGGAATGCAGAGTAGGACATATGGCCAGATACCTGCGAGGGACACCTATGACTTTCCAGTTCTGGGGAGCATCTGAAACAGGACCCCAGCAGCCTATTTGCTATTTGTATTTATTTATTTATTTTTGTTTGTTTATTTATTTATTGCTATTTATACCAAGTACCATCTTGAGTTTCTGGTATCCGCTGACGCCTGAAAGCCAAGTCAGTTCTAAAGCAGGCCAAGGCAGCCTCTGATGAACCAAGACCTGACCCCAGGGGAACCATTGGAAATGCAGGACTCCCTCACACCCACACCCACGGCTGTAGCATGATTATTAAATTACTCCTCATCCTCTACTTCCTGGAAACAGAGCATCATGGGTAGCAGGACATCAACCGAGTTGGATATTGTCTGCCCCCTGGATCCCAATCCAGCTCAAAGCACACGTGATCTGAAACAACGGTGACAGGGAAGACTGTGAAGCCACAGTACCCTAGAACTCTGAGACATCGTCCCCAAAGCTCTTAAGGCATGCCAAGGAGACTGGCTTCAATGCTGCCTCTCCTGCTCGGGGACTGGGAAGTGGATTTGGCTGTACAGGAGCTCTATGTTTCACTTCCCTCTTGGAAGCCTCAGGTGGGTTCTCACATCACGGCACACCAGCCAGCCAAACCGGTCTGAGCCTCCTCTGAGGCTGCCCGCCAGGCTGAGAGAGCTGCTCCTGGTTCCCTGTGCTTTGCTGGTCCTGCAAAGCTAGCCCTCCAGCACTTCCCTGGCTCCTCAGGGTAGCTTACTGTCTGAGAAGAGCTCTCTTACTGGGTAGCACAAGCCAGCCTTGAACTTGTGGATGATCCCCCTGCTCCAGTCTTCTGATGAAGGTTCTGCTGGAGATCCAAGCTCAGACCTCTCATGTCTGTACTTTACCATGCAAACCATATCCTCAGCCTCTTAGTGGAATTTTTATACTTCTTATACATTTTCCTTTGTGTGTCGGGGGGACAGCCTCGCCACACCACAAGTGTGAAAGTCAGAGGACAAGAGGTGGCAGTTGGTGCTCTCTCTTTATCACATGGGTGCCAAGCACTAGACTCCGGTGTCAGGTCCCTTTACCACCACTACTCCATCTCTCCGGCCCTCTCACAGGATTTCGTTGTTTTCGCTGAGTGTTTTTCTCACTAGGTACCACTGACGGCTATTCTTTTTTTTTGTTTGTTTGTTTTTTCTTTTCTTTTTTTTTTTTTTTTTTTGGTTTTTCGAGACAGGGTTTCTCTGTGTAGCCCGGGCTGTCCTGGAACTCACTCTGTAGACCAGGCTGGCCTCGAACTCAGAAATCCGCCTGCCTCTGCCTCCCAAGTGCTGGGATTAAAGGTGTGCGCCACCACCGCCCAGCCACAAGTATTTTTTTTTTTTTGAAGCTAGAGGTTGATAAAGAACTCACAACCCACAGGTTAGGAACTGCTGCTCTAGAGAAACCTGACTGACTGACACAGTAGCCACAACGAGCTTAAAACTCACTATTTAGACCAGGCTGGACTTGAAGTCATAAGAGATCTGCTTATCTCTGCCTCCTGAGTGCTGGGATTAAAGACGTGAGCTACCACATCGAGCCTTACAGGATTAAAAGATGTTATTATATATTTATGTGTGTGTGTGTGTGTGTGTGTGTGTGTGTGTGTGTGTGTGTGTGTGTTGTTCCAGTGAGGTCCTTTGCGTGAGAATTAGATAGAGTTCAAAGTTCTAGAGCTATGCATGGTTAGGGAAAGGGCTTCCTTGAAGATGACAGCCTTCACACAGGCACAAGCAGGAACGAGGCTGGTGTGTAAATGAGAGAGGGCGGGAAGATGAGTGGATGCAGTCATGTTGTTATGGCTCTCCTGTGTCCTTGGCATTGAGCAGGTGAGGTAGGGGCTGACTGACAGGGAGGTCAAAGGGCATGGCGCTCCTTTCTGCCTACAATTGGTTCTGTTTCTACACTGAAACCATCTTCCCTAAAATCTCAGGAAAGGCATGTTGCAAACGCGTGGGCAGTAACAGCCCCCTCCCACACAGCTCCTCTCCTACTGCTCGACCTTTGGCTGGGCAGACCTCAGTACCCATGAGGCAGAGTTTAAAAAGGTAGTATACTCCTGCTCTAATTTTACCCTTGTAAAACATAAGAAAACAATAAAACAATACAGCCCCAGGATCTGGGTACTCCTCTTTCTGGCCTCTTCCCAGCTAACAACCAAAGGCAAGCATTTGGACCTGCCTTGTCTTCTGCTTCAGATCATCAATGACCTGTGCAAAGGGCTCTCAGAGAGCAGGAAGCAGGGCTCAAGTGATAATTTCCTACATAAATGCCACCCCACCCTTCACCCCAACAATGCAGACCAGCAGGCTCAGGGGCCACACTCAGCCACACAGGACAGATCCTGACCCACCCAGGGCGGCATGCAACCTCAGCTTAGCCTTCCATCCCCTCACACATTTTATCCCCAAACCTAATTAAGTCCAGACACAATACCAGCCCTCCACAACTGGCCCAACCCATGTTCTACCTACAAGGTACCTAGAGGGCTGCCAACAGGATCCCACTGGATCCCTACAGGGGCTGTTCCCAAGGCCCCCCCCTCCCCAATGGTTCTGAAGCTCAACTATGGAGTAGCCCATGTGTGTATATGAAGCTCTTAATCCCTTCCCCAGAATTCCTAGGAGTCAGAGCCCCACACAACTGCTACATCGATGTGAAGGCAGGCTCTCCCATGCTCCTACCTGACCTCCTCTCTCTGGCTTTTTGATGCATGTTCTCTTAAAAACAAAACTAGGGCTGAAGAGATGAGGCCCAGAAAGTTCTGCTCTTGCCTGCCCAGCATGCGTGAGACCCCAAGTTTCACCTCCAGAGAAAGAAAAAGGAACCAGGTGTTATTTGTGTGTACCTGTAGCCTCTGCATTCAGGAGGCTGAGCCATGAAGGTGGCAAGTTCTAGACCAACCCAGGCTAAATATCAAGATCTTGTCTCAAAGCCACAGGCAGAAAGAGCTATTCTTGTCTCATTGGTTGCCCTCCCGTTTCTTAGAACCAGAAAGAGGGTGATGGTGGGGGGGGGGTGAAGACAGGAGCTTTACCACCTAGCCCCCAGGGTATTCTTTTTTTTTGTTTTTCGAGACAGGGTTTCTCTGTGTAGCCCTGGCTGTCCTGGAACTCACTCTGTAGACCAGGCTGGCCTCGAACTCAGAAATCCGCCTGCCTCTGCCTCCCAAGTGCTGGCATTAAACGCATGCGCCACCACCGCCCAGCTTCCCCCCCCCCCCCAGGGTATTCTTATGGCTAAGTCCCTGGATGAGGATTGTTGGGTTTAATGATACAGGCCTCAGGAGGGATCGATCCTACAATCACCCCAGTTCCAGTGTGTACCTCCTTCTCCCTCTTACCACCTGCCTTCCGAAGGCATCCAGATGACTCAAAGCCAGTGAAGTTCAAACCCAGGTCTCCAGACCCCTAGTTCAGGGCCCAGCAGCCACCACAAGCACTGGACTAGGGGTCAGCAGGCCTGGACTTGGGTGTCGGCTTCGCGAAGGGTCCATTCAATTCTAAGGATAAACACCACCTCTCAAAATCACTGGGGTCCCTGGCCTCAGACCTGCCCCTCCACCAGATCTGCCACCCCGCAACTCTGAGCCCAGTTCAGAGAGGGTAGAGGCGAGAGCAGTGTGCAGGTAACCACAGGAAGCTGTCACTCCACTCTCAGTTTAAGAGAAAGTCACGGCCAGCAAAGGCCCCAGGAGTGATGGTTGCTTCCATCACTTGGACCTGTTTCAAGACTCCTAGCTGTCGTAGATATTGGGGGGTGGGAGGTGGGGGAAGAGGGAGCGTCGGGTTCTTATCCTACTTCAACTTTCGTGCTCTTTAAGCCTGGAGTACCTGCACGCTCCTTGTCCTGCACCTAGCTCACCCTGTCCCAAGGCCCAGAGCTGCAGCCGGATGCCCGCGCCCCTGATCTGGCCTGCTGGCGGCTCCCAGCCCTGTCCTGGAACCTCCCTTTCTCCATAACCTTCAGCGGCTCCCACGAATACATCGGGCTTGGCGGTACCCTTCCATCCACAGGCCCCATCCATAGGCCCCTTCTGTTTGAAAACGTTTCTGCGTCGTTCAAACTCAAGTCCCTGCCTCTGCCTGGTTGTGTTCCCCTAAGGAGATGCAGGGCCTTGGAGGCCGCTCCAAGTGGGCGGCCGTTCTCGAACTTTCACAGCTAGATGAGTCCAAGACCGTAGTAGGCCTTGGGAGAGTCGCGGCGTTCCACGTGTGCACTCGCCACTGTGTCCTCCTGGCACAGGCAAGGACGATGAGGTTGAGCAGGAGAGTCGCATCCAAACACCGTGAGGGGCCCCAGGGTCGCAGCAGATCGAGCGCCGCCCTTCGGCCCGTGCAGTTGGGAGGTACCGGACTCCAGGGTGCAGTGTGCCCACCGCTCTGCCCATTTCCTGCGTCGCGCGGGCGGGCCCGAGAAGCACAGTCTTTGTCTACTGAGCCCCGAGGCGCCCCGCCCGCCGCATCCGAGGCCACACCCTCCAGGCGCTCCCAGCCAATGAGGCTTGGCGGCGGCACCCGGAGCGCGGGGTGTGTCCGCACCTCGCTTACCGATTGGTTGCGCTCTGCCCTGCGGGTGACTGAGGCCGGCTGGGCGGTGCGCGCGGTGCGAGGTGAGGCCCTGCAAGCTGGACGCCAGGGGAGCGCTTTTCTAAGAGTCGCCACCCGGTCGCCACCCCGACCCAGCTGCGCGCCCGGAGGCCAGATAGCAGGAGTCACGAAGGCCAGCCGCTGGCCGGGGCCCGAGGAGTAGTAAGACTCAGCCGGCTCGCCGGGCCGGGCTATGGCGCTCGACTTCTTGGCTGGATGCGCC
This sequence comes from Mastomys natalensis, assembly GCA_021653895.1. Classification (NCBI taxonomy): domain Eukaryota; kingdom Metazoa; phylum Chordata; class Mammalia; order Rodentia; family Muridae; genus Mastomys; species Mastomys natalensis. The sequence continues at coordinate 72,233 of JAJTUV010001084.1, forward strand.
GGAGGTAAGGAGTTGACCGGTATGCCAGGCACGCAACCTTCCTGGTACATGGGGACAGGTGTCTTCTTGACCCTTTGCGTCCGCACTGGATGCAAGGTCTGGGGATCCCGGCAGCACCAAGTCTTGGCCAGAGGCAGGGACAGAACGGGAGGATGCGGGCGCGCAGCTTCCCGCAGCTGTCCTAGCGAGTCTGGTGACACCGCGTGACCTCCTCGAGGGCTGGCCCGACCCCAGGCGCCCAGTGATGCTTTAAGCTGCTGAAGGGCTCAGGAGAAGAGGAGGCGGTCCACTGGGTGGTCAGATCGGTGGTTATGTCAACCTGACTGGAGAGAGCTCTAAGCTGAGAGCAGGCCAGATCTGCCTATGACCCTACAGTGTGAACCTGTTGATTGTTTAGTGGCTTTCCTTTTACGTAGAGAATTAGTTTTATTTAGTAAGTATTAAATAGAGAGCCTGGTTTAGCCATTGGGGTTTCAAGTAAATCGACTGAGGTGGCAGTGGTCTGGCTGGTTATGTCAAGGCTGAGTTCAGCTCTGAGGCCCAAACCTGGCTCCTCACCTACCTGTCCTGCTGTCTTCATCCACTTGCCTCCATAGCTCTACCCGGAAAGGTCTTTGCCTGGAACAGTGATAGACTGGAGTTGGCCTTAGGTGCTTAATCCGTGCTTGCTTCTTCCTGGGTGAAGGCTGGATTGGCAGGATACCTTCCAGATCAGTGACGTGCCCGCAAGGTGTTTGAGAACCACCAGACTGTCACCAAGTCTTTCTTCTGTAAGCTGTAGGAAGGAGACAAAGCCCATTGATTTCTATAAGCCTGTGGGGAATTAGTGACCCAGAAAGAGCCCCATCTTAGCCCCCAGCTGTAACAGGACAGGTGAGGACATCTTCTATTGCCAAGACCTCTTCTATGGCCAAGACCCCCTTGTATTGCAGTTTCCCCAGGGCCAGGGTTCCCTTCAGTTGTAGCCTGGTGAGTACAGTTGACTTGGGGAGCATATATTCACCCCGAGGCTGGACCTGCTTAGAGACTCTTGACCACCTCCACACACACACCCACTGTCCCACAAGCCCATGGGCATTTGCTCAAGTGTCCCTGCCTGAGATACCCATCCGTCTTCACCCAGTCTGTCTCAGGGTGCTCATGCCCTTCTCCAGCCCTGGCCTGCATTCTCACCCAGGGTGTGTAGAGAGAGTGCCCAACTACAGGAAGTAATGCAGGGTGGGTCTGAGCTTTCAGCTGCATGGGGATGGAAGTCACCTACAGAGCGAGGTTCATCTAGTAAAGAAAGAGATGGGGTGAGGGGTGGGAAACACACTCTCAACCTCTCTGGAGGAGTAGGTTGGCTGCAGGGCAGACATGATCTGATTGTGCCCCAGGCTTGCCTTCCAGGTTCCCTTCACTGGGGCTGGAGAGATGGCACAGCAGCTATGAACACTGGCTGCTCTTCCAGAGGTCCTGAGTTCAATTCCGGCACCCACATGGTAGCTCACAGCCATCTATAAAGAGATCTGGTGCCCAGGTTCCCATCACTGCACAGCACTGCTCAGAGCAGGGTGTCAGCCAATCTGGCCTTATAAATACCAGCCTGATTCCTTCTGGCTTTGGTCCTTTCTCTCTGAAGGACAGGATGATGGTGGGGCCTCTTTCCAGAGAAAGAATGCACCATGGGTGTGCCTGAGTGGCTCAGGACACATCCTATCCTGCCTTTAAGCCCTCTGAGAGACATGCACTTGACTGGTTTCTGGTAGTAAGTCATCTCTCTTGGACCTGTGCTGCCGGCTCCTCTAGAACAGAAGTCCCTTCCTGTCCTTGGATAATCATAGTGTGACAGCTGCCCTGGCTATGGTGAATGGCTTTGGAGTTGGGAGATGGGCTCCTTTCTGTTGGTGTGATCCATCTCAGAGATGGGTGATGCAGGGCTACCTGGGTCTCAGCGAGACTGTAAGTCAAAAGGACATGGGTAGGAAGTGGGAATGTTAAGGCCTCTCAAGGCCTGCCAGCTTGGGAACCCCCTTGGGGCTTCCCAACAGCAGGGGTGGGTAAGAGGCTTCGTAGTCTCTGCAGTGTTTTGGAAGTGGCAAAGACCGTTGTTGCCACAGCTGGGCTCCATCCTCAGTGGAAAAGGGAGGAAAGCTAACAGGGCATACCCAGATGCCCAGCATACCAGCCATGGGTGCTAGGCTTTCCAAAGCCCTAAGAGTTCCAGATTAGCCTAAGAAAAGTCATTCCAGAAGTAGGATTTGCAAATAACAAAAAAAGCGCTAAGCAAGGGGCTAGGCCACTCTGCTCTGTGAGGTCCTGGTTCTGCCCCAGCAACCACTAACCAGGAAGTTAAAAACAGGTTGAAAAATCAGTGGCTCTCCAAGGGAGGCACAAGGTCCCACTGCCAGAACTGGGTAAAGTTGGGAGGATATGCGGGACTCCAGGAGAAAGGGGGCCTGGAGATGGTGGCTAGTGTGAATAGATAACAGTGGAAATTTCCCCAGCTTGGAACAGGGCATGAAACTGCAGCTAGAAGGCTGGTGGAGTGCCAAGCAGGGTTGCTTTAAAAGAAACAGCCACCCCTTGGCACCCCCTGGTGTCATTTCTAAAGTCCACACAAAAAAATCTCAGAGACATCTGAGAGAACAGTAGGAAAAGGGTTAGCTGCAGGCTTCTTACCTGTAGCACTGGTATAGCCCAGCAGACTCCAAGCTAAGACGAGCTATGGGAAAGAGCAGCGAGAGACCTGTGGTGGGCAAGGGGTCAGGGGCTGCTCACCTTTGCCTGTTTAAAGATGGAAGTCTTACTAGAATTAAAAGTGTGGAACAGTGAAAGGGCAGAGTGAATGGAGGCCGGAGCTGGTAGCACACCACCATGGGGACGCTACAGAGACAGGCTGATCTCTGTGAGTTTGAAGCCAGCCCAGTCTATACAGGGAGATCCAGGCTAGCCAGTGTGACCTAGTGAGACCCCATCTCAAAAAGAAAGAAAGAAATGAAAAGGGCAGGTGCATGGAGCAGGGTGGACATCACAGAAGGATGTGAGGCACAGTTTTGGAGCAGATGTTACCTAGTGCCCTGGCAGGATCTGTGGCCGGTCTTCACAGGGCCAGGGCGGTGAGTGGGCAGGCCAGGCCACAGCTGCAGCTCCGGTTTCATCACTTGCTGGCCAAGTTCCAGGGATGTACTGCTGTGGGCTCCTCTGTCCTGCTTTGCTCCTTTGTAGAATGAGTTAATCGGAGGATTAGGATCGGAATGAACCGGGGACAGTGACCAGCAGTTTGTAATGTTAATGTTCACTGCCCCACATCAACTGTTGCAGTTACACATAAAGTACTAGCAACCAAAGGGGACTTCTTTCTTTCCGTATTGCTAAAGGAGGAACCTAGGACCTCAAGATCTGTGAGCAAGCACCCCACCTCTGCCCACAGGTCAGCCCCAAAGAGACTCACTGACAGATGTTCCCAAGAAATGTAGCTGGCTTCTGTTTCTCCTTCTGTGAAATGGGGTCACTGGGCTGTAGGGAGTCAGGTGGGGGGTTGAGGGGAGTCAGTGATGCTCACTACCCATACGCACTCTGAGGAATGTTCTTTTTTTTTTTTTTTTGGTTTTTTGAGACAGGGTTTCTCTGTGTAGCCCTGGCTGTCCTGGAACTCACTCTGTAGACCAGGCTGGCCTCGAACTCAGAAATCCGCCTGCCTCTGCCTCCCAAGGGCTGGGATTAAAGGCGTGCGCCACCACCGCCCGGCATAGAAGGAAGATTCAAATCTCAGTGGCGTGCTAACTTCTGACTCCAACATTCTCAAGAGCCTCTTGTATCAGGTGCTGGACTAGAGCTGGACAGTTAGTTCCCTAGGGAACACATCACCTCAAGGAGCGGCAGGGAACAAGAAAGGACAAATGCTTTGAGCTAATCCGCTTGCTGGCTGGCTGGCTCTTGTTACCCGAGGGGACATTACAGGAATCCTGGGGATGAGCCCAGGGTCCCTCAGGGTTTCCTTCCTTAGCCATCAAAGGCCAGCCTTCCTTGTCAGAACCTCACTCCCCCAGGATTCTGCAAAGTTCTGAGGCACTTGATCACAGGTCCCTTTCTCTTTCAGGTGTGGCAGGTGTAATTGTGGGGACACCCTTTTGACACAGTCAAGGGAGTCTCTCGTGGAGGCACAGACATCAGGGACAGGCCTGCAGGGTTTCTGCCCAGGGACACAGTAAAAGCCATCCCCAGGTTTTGAATGAAGGCAGGGCTGCTATTGACCACTGAATGAGCTACCTTACTTACCCTTCCTCCTGGAATTGCATCTTCCCAAAGGCTGAGCTGCATGTGGAGTCCACAGCCAAGCGTCTGTGTCACTCGACTGGGACTGGCAGAGACTGAGGTAGTGATGGTCAGGTTTTCTTCTTTTCAGCCAGAGGGAGGAAGCTCTCCCTTTTCTGATGTGTAGTTCCCCTAGCATCTTCATTATTATATTATTATATTACTTTATGTGTTTTGCCTGTGCGTCATGTGTGTGCCTGGTGGAACTGGAATTATAGGTGGTTGTGAACCACCATGTGGATTCTGGGAATGGAGCCCAGAGCTTCTGGAAGGATCACGCACTGCTGTTAACTTCAGAGCATCTCATTAACCCCACCCCTAGCATATTCCTGAAAGAAAACCAGGAGTTAGTTGCGAAAAGGCAGGAACAAAGGATTCAAACCCTACTGGGCAAGGTGTGGTAGCACACCTAGAATTCCAACCCTGGGGAGAATTGGGAATTTGAGGCCAGCTTGTGTTAGGAAAGCCTGCCACACCCGCTGGATGTGGTAGCAGGCACTAAGGTAGAAGCCTTGGGAGGCTAAGGCTGCAGGATCCAAGTTTGAGTGCAGCCTGAGCTGTCCTAGCAAGATGTCACAAACACTTGAAATAAAGTCGAGGGGTTTCTCTTTCAGTTATATGGATGGGCGGGTGTCATGACTGTTTCGACTGCTGGCATGTATCTGCGAAGTAGTGTCACCCAGCAAGGTCCCAAGGAACACCACTTTCAAGATCCCTGCACAGAGATAAAGGAGACAGACCCACATTCTCTGATGGAAAACCCCTGTAGAAATGTCTCCTGCGGCTGCAGCTGTAAATGCTCAAATTATTCCCCTGCCGTTTTCCCGGGGCCCAGGTGGCCTGTGGTCGGCAGGGTCCTAGACCAGACCTGTACTTGGTACAGACACTAAAACAGCTCCTTCTCCTCTTGGCTGAGCACATCTCAAGTTGGCTTGAGGTTCACTTCCTGGTGGTTCTTCCTTTATTTATTTATTTATTTATTTATTTTTATTTTCCTTCATTGAACCAGGGGCTTGTTGGCAAAGGAAGGCGCTCAATTATTCAGAGCTGGGATTTCTTCCAGTGTGGGTGTAAAGGCCTGGCCTTGTGCACTGGTTTGACTTTACAAAGCTCTGTCCTTGGTCCAGGCCTCCTCTGCTGCTGCTTTAGTACCTGACCTGGGGCCAGACATCTGTGGATTGGGGGTAGGGGGTGGTGGATAAGGTTACTAAAGACTCATTGTCCATAGTATGCCAGGATAGTTTGAGTCAAGTTAATGGGTTAATGCAGGTTCTGGACAGTACAGACCTGTCACCCCCCAGCAGGTATCCCTGGGAGAAGGCCGCAGACCACACTCTCTTAGCAAGCGGTGACCCATGAATCCCCTTCATAGGCTTGCAAGAACAAAGCCCTGGTCAACCTGTCCACAAAGCAACCCACCACGCCCACACTGTCTGGATGCCTTCTCTGCATCCCCCTCGCCCCGCCCCCCCACGAGCTTGTGATCAAATACACCTCCCACAACTGTGTCCAGCCAATAAGAGCCTTGGATTTACTTCCTCAGCAGGGCGTGGCAGAGGATGCTGAGTTAGTTGGGACCAGTTCCTGAAGCAGGCCTCTCGGGCAAGAAAGCACTTTTGTCCTGGAATCTGAAAGTCCTGAGTTGCTAAGCCCACCCCCCCACACACACACACAGCTGTTCAGCTACAGGAGTCACCCCACTGCACATGGAGACCTGGAAAGTGTTCTTTCAGAAAGTCAGTTCGCATGCTCACACCTCTCCAACTATGGTTGGGCCATTGGTATTATGATCAACCAAACTGACTATAAAAGTCTGTTGGTTGGTTGGTTGGTTGGTTGGTTGGTTGGTTGGTTGGTTCTTAATGTATATAGGTGTTTTACCTGTCTATCTTTATGTATATATTCCATGTGTGTGCCTGATGCCCATGGAAGCCAGAAGAGCGCATTGCATAACCTGGAACTAGAGTTCCAGAAGATTTGAGCCACAGAGTGGGTGCTGGGAATTGAACCCAGGTCCTCTGAAAGTGGCTGTTCTTAATTGTTGAGCTTCTCCGGCCCCTTGTTTATTTTTGTGCTGGTGGGGATCAAACTCAGGACCTTACTACATGTTAGATAATTCCCCTATCACTGAGCTACAACTCCAGCCCATGCCTGACCCTTCCTGGCAGTTCTAGGGAGCTTGCTAGCTCTTAAGAACATGATGGGACCTAGTTTTCCCTACTGCAGTAACATGGATTCCGAGCCTAGCAAACACCCCTCTCTTCCAGCCACCATGAAGGCCAGTGTGTCAAGAGCAGATAAGCTCTCTGGCAACAAAGAGTGCTTTGACGTGGAAGAGGTTCTGTTGCCACCAGGCCTGGCAGTGTCCCCAAGTCCTGGAGTTATTGCCATGAGTCCCTAAGAAGGCTGTCAGCTGTCAGTCACTGCTTATAACTCGTGGCCATGATTGTCAAAGGGCTACTAGCAAGAACCAAGCAGGAGCAGAACAGAGGCCCAGTATCCCACCCTGATGGAGGTTACTGGTGGGACACCAGGCTGGGATCCCTTTGGCCTCATCCCCATCTGTGATGACAAGAGTCACCTGAGCAAGGGTTGGTCCCAAGAGCTGGTCCTGTGGTAGTGCAAAGGAGAGACCTCTCCTCCACTCGTCAGAGGTCTTGGGGATTCCCAACCCATCTGCAGCTGGCAGTCCCTGTGGCTGTCAGCTCTCAGACACCCAACCCAGCCCCACCCTGGAATCCCAGATCATGGAAAGCAACTTGGCTGCCAGCCTTGTGCACTGCAGGCCAGGGGAATCGCTTCCGTGGCTCTGCCTGATCCCGCTCACTGGCCCTGCCCTGCAGGTGCGGCTGCAAGTCCAGAGCACGGAGAAGCCTCAGTACCGAGGGACGCTGCACTGCTTCCAGTCCATCGTCAAACAGGAAAGTGTGAGTGCCTGGGTGGGCCAACTGTACGGCTGCGGAGCAAGCCCGGAGGTGCTGGAGGCTCAGAATAGGCTATCGGGGCATCCCTGAGGGGCCATGGCTGCGTGAGTTGATCGCTGGGGTGTCCTGGATGGAGGACTTTGCATCTAACAGAATTCTGCATGCTGTCTAGGAGTAGCCAGGTGGGAAGGGCTGCCACTCCTGTATGGAGGGCCCGAGGAGAGTGACAGGGCAGCATCCCTCATCTCTGATGGCATTTCTGTCTCTGCAGGTGCTGGGTCTGTATAAAGGCCTGGGCTCACCACTAATGGGACTCACCTTCATCAATGCACTGGTGTTTGGGGTGCAAGGTAACACCCTCAGGGCCCTAGGCCAAGACTCACCACTCAATCAGTTCCTGGCGGGTGCAGCAGCGGGCGCCATTCAGTGCGTCATCTGTTGCCCCATGGAGCTGGCCAAGACGAGGCTGCAACTGCAGGCCGTGGGCCCCACCCGTACCTACAAGGGCTCCCTGGATTGCCTGGTACAGATTTACCGGCACGAGGGCCTGCGCGGCATCAACCGAGGCATGGTCTCCACACTCCTGCGTGAGACGCCTAGCTTCGGCGTCTACTTCCTCACCTACGACGTACTGACACGCGCCATGGGCTGCGAGCCAGGTGACCCCCTGCTGGTGCCCAAGCTGCTGCTGGCGGGCGGCACATCAGGCATCACATCCTGGCTCTCCACCTATCCCATGGACGTGGTTAAGTCACGGCTGCAAGCCGACGGGCTGCAAGGAAGCCCTCGCTACCGCGGCATCGTGGACTGCGTGCGGCAGAGCTACCAGACTGAGGGCTGGCGAGTCTTCACCCGAGGGCTGGCCTCCACACTGTTACGTGCCTTCCCGGTTAACGCTGCCACCTTTGCTACGGTCACTGTGGTGCTTACGTATACCCGGGGTGAAGAGGCTCAGGTAGAGAGTGAGGCAGCCCCGGGCACTTCTACCACTCCTGCTGGGCCTGCCCTGGCCCAGCCTTCCAGTCTGTGATGCTGTCTGTCCCATCAACTTCCCCAGGGCCACTTGGTTGGAACTTGACACAGAGAAGATGGCTCCTCAGCCAATTTTGCTCATTGGCCAGTGATACCAGCCACTCTATACCCCACTGGCCTTCTGTTTTCCTAGCTGTAAAGTGGGGACTCTTCCTTGTACATGGTACATTCAGGAAGATCAAGCCTAGCTAAGTCTGCACTATGCAGACCGAACTGCCAGTCAGACTCTTCCGAGCCCAGCACGCCCAGGGGTATCTCTGAGCCAACTCTTACAAGCTGGCCAAGGACCCACCCATTCCCATATCCTCCATAACACTTGGCCACTTCTTACCGTTAGGGACAGTGGTAATGCTACCAGTGTTGCAGACTAACCCTGTCTCCGTGCCTAGCTTCTCCGATGCTGCCCTTGAACTGTAGAGCAGGGTTGGGACCCTGGCACCAAGCCTGTTGAGGATTGTGCCAGTGTAGGGTCTGGATGGGAAACAGATAGGCCACCGGCCTCAACGTCTCCACAGGGAAATTGTGTAACAGCTGTGGCAAGACAAAATCTTCTCACCTCTGGACCTCGGGCTACCTGTCTGTAAGATGGGGACCCTGGTCAGCTGATGTCTGGCTTACTTACTGCCAGTCAGGATTCCCAATGGTAGGTAGGCAGAGGGCCCAGGGGAACAACAGTGCGAAATCAATCCATTTCCCAGTAAATGTTGTCTTTCTGGGCATTGTCAGTGCCTGTGCCTGTAAAGGCACAGAGGTCTTGGCACCAGTACAGAGTTGCCAGTTTGGACCTGGGCGGGGGAAGCTGAGCTCTGGCTGGCTGTCACCGTTGTACTGTCCTCTAAAGGAATAAAGTCTTGTTTTCTAAGTGTGCGAAGCTCTTCTCTGCATGGTGCAAGGGACTTGGTTTCCTTCCTAACCCCGGACTCACTGGCTATGGCCTGTGGACTTGAAGCTGGCCCACATGACTTGGAGCAGGTCAAGGTTACATCTAAGCCTTCCTGGTCCACAGGGTGGGTGAATGGACTGAGGCAGGAGTGTTACTTAAGATCACAAACAGGTCCTTCAGAAAGTACCATCATAGCCGGGCGGTGGTGGTGCACGCCTTTAATCCCAGCACTTGGGAGGCAGAGGCAGGCGGATTTCTGAGTTCGAGGCCAGCCTGGTCTACAGAGTGAGTTCCAGGACAGCCAGGGCTACACAGAGAAACCCTGTCTCGAAAAAAAAACCAAAAAAAAAAAAAGTACCATCATTCCAGAAACTGGAGGCCTGTGGTGGGGGACCCCTGGAGGAGAAAAGGTGTGGGTGGAACTGACCTGGGTAACTAGTGTGTCCCCAGAGGGCTTCTTGGAAGAGGCCTCCTCAGTCTGCCACGTGAAATCTCTGCCTCCCATAACTACCTGTGCTGTACCTGGAGGCTCTTCCCAGGCTGAGGCCCAAAGGCTCTTTAGTATAGATGAGGGGAAGGGCAGGGATTGAAAGGACCCATGTCCCCCAGCTCCGTGCCATAGTACCTCATGAACCTAACTACAGTATGTAAAATCACACGTCTAGGGACAGAAGGCAGAGAGGAGCGTCTGGTTGAGCCTGAGCCCACATCTTGACCTTTTTCTTCTCTTCCTTGAATAGGAAACAAGTGATAAGTCCCTGGACAGCGGGGACAGAAGAGGAGGCCTTCCCTGGCTCCTCAGCCTAGTGACTGTTTCTCAAGGGCAATCTGATTAGGGCCAGGGCCACAGGGCACCCAAGGTCCCCATTACCCTCAACTGCACACACCTGTGCTTTCCAGAAAGATCCTAACATGACCAAGCAAGGCAGGAGTGGGTCAGTTGGGCCCCCTTCCCCCGCTCCAGTGCCAGGGCTACAATACACGGACAAGCCCATTGTGTGAGGAGTAATTGACAGGCACTGCCTCACCACTGGCAGAAAGCAGACTTAGCTGCTGATCCACATTGCACGCCCAAACTCGTCTTCTATTTCATTTGCTCCTTGACTTGAACTTAATCTCTCATAAGTACTATATGGGAGTTTTATTTCTTATGCTTGAGATACAGTCTTGCTATGTAGCACAGGCTAGCCTCAAATGGGTATGGGTGTGTCACCATACCCAGCTTATGAGGGGTGGGAGGTGGTATTCGAAGAACCCAGACTGAAGGTATGAAGGAAGTCCCCGAAGCTGGGTCTCTGATTTAAGGTTATCCCCTACTTGCAGGCTATCTGCAATCTCAGGGCACATTCGGTCCCCGCCCACAGAAAGGCTGCACCCCATCAAGTGTGGCAGAAGCAACTAGTGTCTTGTTGTGTTTGCTTTTAGTACTAGGGGTTGAAACTGGGTTCTCCTGTTGGGTTCCATGCTCAGCCCTCCCACGTCTTCATTTGGAACTCAAGTCTGTATCGAACAAAGGTGGGCCATGAACTTGAGATTCCTCGACTCAGCTTCCAGAGATGCTGGGGGAAATGGCTAGGGCCACCAAGCCCCACGCACGTTCTGTTCTTTGCTTTTGTACAGGTCCCTCAGGCTGAGGCTCTTTCCTCAATCCCCAAATTCCCCAGAGCCCTGAAAGACACTGTTCTTAAGGAGGTGACTGACACCAGTGATGTTCCTTGTGTGATTAAAGGAATATGGGTGAGCCAAGAGCTAAGTGAAAGGATGCAGCCCACATCAAGAGGTAGAAAGGGTGGGGGGATGGGAATCTGGGTCAAAGGTCTGGGTCCCTTGAGGGCTGGAGTAATGGCTCTAGGGAATGACAACCTGCAGGCCAGGTCTGGCCTTGAGTTACTTCATGTTATAAAAGTCACGGCCAGGACCTGTTACTCAGTTTTGAGTGTAAATGCCAAGAAAGAATGACTCCACATCCTGTTTACACGAGTAAACACCGTCTGCCAGCATGCCAGGAGGCACAAATTGTGTCATTAAATAATGATCCCTGTGAATATATCAAGTCACATCAGAAACACCAGACATGGGAACTAATCAACCCTACTGGATGGATCCATCTCACCTAGGACTATACAATGAGCACTGGGCCAGCGAGATGGCTCAGCGAGGAAGGGTGCTTGCTGCCAAGCCTATGAACCTGAGTTCAATCCCTTCCATATAAATGGAAGAACACACACACACACACACACACACACACACACACACACGTAAAAAGGAGTTCTGCAAGACTTATATGGCAGGCATATTGACCACCACCTGGTCACTCATTGTCACCCGCATCCAGGAAAACTGTCGCACTACATGGTGGCTCACAACCATACTGCCCAAATGCCCCAAGCCAGCTGGAGTGCAGGTTCCTTTGGTTGTTATACTTGAACACACGGGTCTCAAAAGCCCACCTAAGCACTGTAGCTCCTAAGACTCACCGGATTTCCAAAATCTTCTTTCCTGAATCAGCTCTCTGCCTTCCGAGCAGCCTCAAGGAAACCTGAACCTCTTCAACCCTTTCTTGGCTGTTCTGCCATTACATACAGTTGTGTGAAGTGTAAAGGGTCATCTGAGTTAATATCAGTAATTAAGACTAATTAAGGGAATAAGGGCCTGGCTGGAGAGATGGGCTGAGTTAAGAATACTTTTTGCTCTTGCAGAAGACCTGGGTTTGATTTCTACCATCCATAACTCCACTTTCAGGAGATGTGACACCCTCTTTGACAGCCGAGGGCACCAGGCACATGGTTTAGACATAAATACAGTCAAAACACTCATACTTCTAAAATAAATAAGTCTTTAAAAGAAGACTGAAAAAAACCCAAAGGATTGGAGGCCATTGTTTGGCCACCAAGCATAGTTGAGATTTACTTGACAAATACCAAGTTCTTTTCTGCTTGCAACATGGTCTCATATAGCCCAGGCTAGCTTGGAACTCACTTTATAAGCAAGGCTGCCTTTGACTTGATCTTTCTTGCTGCTGCCTGGCTGGGATTAGAGGTGTGTGCCATCACACCTGGCTAGTAATTTATTGCCAGTTAATAACTTCTGACACAGGAAGACACAAATGTGTCCCCTGATGCTTCTAACGGGGACTAATCCTGCCTGTTGGGTTTTCCTGCTGTCCTGTGAAGAATGGTTGGGTGCAGTGAGGATTGTGGCTCAGACAAGCCTTCCTGTAAAACCAGATTATGCCATCGACCTTAGAGGCCATTGAGAGGATGTCCTATGCCAAGCTCCTGGCCCCATAGTGCCAAGCTCACTAGTGTGGGGGCCTGTGGAAGGCTTGCTCGCATGGTACAAGGGGGTCATGAGTGTTTTTTATTTCATGAGAACCTAGCCACTGAAGGTCAAAGCACAGGGCAGGATGCTCCCTGCTCTCTAGCCCTTTGTCTCCCCAATCATTCTTCCATGAGATCTGGGCAGTAGCCTTACCCATCTGTAGCCCTTTAACTGATACAGGGCCAAAGAAGGAACCTAGCAGGTTTCCAGGTCCTGCCACATCGTTTAGCTTCCTTCCTTTGACTGCACCCAGCACTGCCAGGGCTTTGTTTTAATAGGAAGCGTTTTCCGCTTGGAGCATTCCAGGACTCTAGAAACACTTGCTCTGGTGCCCAAGCCTCAGTCCGGACCCTGACCCTCTCCTTTGTGTGCTGGGCCTACCAGTCTGGTCTTTAAAGCACACACCAGATCCTACCACTTCCCCCAGATAAAATCCAGTGGCTGCCAGATACTGAGATAAACCCCAGCTCTGCCTCACAGCCTGTGATGGATGCACTTGGCAGCATGCAACAAAGAAGCCAGGGAGGGACAAGGAGATGACTGTCAGTCCTCTCACAGGGCCATCAAGGCCACGTGCATGTCCTCCCTTACCTCCATACACACCTCGTTCTGTGTAGCCTGGCTATCCTGGAACTTGCTCTGTAGACCAGGCTGGCTCGGATTCAGATTCCAGAGATCAACCTGCATCTGCCTCCCAGAGTGCTACGATTAAAGTCATGCACCAGCACACATGGCTAACAGTGCACTTCTTCATAGTTGAGCATTTACTGTTTATGTCTCCTTCTGCCAGGTGAAGTACAAGTGCCATTAATGTAGGGCCATAAGTTCCTTAAACAGGTCTGGCATGGCTAAGCAGTTAAGAGCACTGACTGCTCTTCCAGAGGTCCTGAGTTCAATTCCCAGCAACTACATGGTGGCTCACAACCATCTGTGACTGGAATCGGATGCTTTTCTGGCCTGCAGGTATACATACAGAGCACTCATATACATAAATCTTAAAAAACAAAACAAAACAAAACAAAAAAAACCAGGGTCTGACATGTAAACACAGAACAGAGTCAAGAACCTGGGAATTCTAGCAAGGCAAGCTGGGATACAGTGATTCATTCTCCTGTGGGTGGGGACACAGGCCTGAGTTGATGCTGAAATTTGGAGGGTTACATGAGAAAGGCCATTTTCCCTGGGGGAGGGGCTTTTCTAGTGTGCACAGCAGCTTACAGTTCTAGCTCAGAAAGGGCCAGGTTGGGAAGAAAGCCCATTCACTCTATTTGCAAAGGGCAGGCAGGGCTTCCCTGAAAGGAGGTTAGAAGAGAGAGACCAGGCCAAGGGACCAGAAACAACACAGTGAAAGCTAAAAGGCCCATATTTTAAATGGCCCATGGAGAGAGTTCTGGGCCTGTTTCTTCACTCTTAGCACAATATGAATGCTCCCCAATTTCTCCAGTGGTTTGGAGATTAAAGCTACGTTCACAGGCTAGTCAAAGGCAGGCTGGCAGGTCTTTGGGAATACCTACAGAGAACAGCCCATTTACCAGCCAAAGACGCAGGAACGAATGTTTATCCCAGCTGCTCTGTGGACCTCAGCAGTTTTAGGCTTACAGGGACTGGGGACTGGTCACCTCAGCAGTATTATGACTGCAGTCCCCCTTCAGGGCAGGGAGGCTTGCTTGTGTCACCATCAGGCTCCAGGACCCCAGGCAGGCACAGAAATACATTCCTAACCAAGTCCTGGGCAGTTTTACTAAGTTTTATGAGTCCATCTTTTGGCTCCTGAGCTTCCGGAGGCCAACGGGGGGTGGGGGTGGGAGTGGGGGTGGGTGTATTACAATCCCAAGCTGTGCTTTCTGGAGAATAGATGGGGCTCTTACCACAACTCCTTCTGGCTGGGGAGTGGAACCTGTCTCAAACTTGCGACTTGGGTTCCAGGTACACAGTTCCTGGATAAGAAGGGTTCAACAGTTATGGGAATCTAGGAATCCTCAGATCAGGTGGGATAGCTCACCCCTAGGCTTAAGGTAGAATGACCCAGCAAATCGAGGAACAAACAAGAATCACAGGCATTAAAAAGCTTAACATTAGCATTTTTTATTGTATTGTATAGAGCCATGTTACACATGCTTGGTGCTTCAAACTGAGTTATGTTTTTCTGGATGCGAAGCCATCTGATGCTTGGTGCGGATGCTTTAAATACTATAATATTTCTGTGTCTATGATCTATGAGCTAAGGAAAAACCAAGGACAATTCCAGAACAGCAAAGAACACTTAAGAGATGTACATGACACACAATGCAAAGTCCTTGAGCCAGGGCCTATGGGAGTTCCCAGAAAATGAAGACACAACTTTTCTTGCCATTTTTAGACATCAGAGTTTAACAGTTGCTGGCATTATAAAGAGGTGACTCTGGTACTGATGCCTTCTTTCCTCCCTTATTACGTACGTAGACAACATGTGGCTCCAGGCAGGGAGGCAGACAACCAGCACAGCTGCCCATCTTCTATGACATTTCTTAGGGTGCCTGAGTGGTCTTTAGTATCATCAAACCTGCCGCTCTGAAATGCCGAGCAACGTGCTGCCAACTCACCTCCTCAGTGGTCTCCAGAACACTGGCTAGGCACACCCTGTACCAGTCTAGAAGGTACACTCTGCCTGTGTCCTACTGCCAACACGCAATTCCAATGCCTTAGCCATTTTATAAGGGAATGACATTTGCTCGTATCTGCCACTCACCCCTTCCTATGAAGTCTACATAATGTCCCAGACGGAGGATGATCTTCCTGGCACCATACTGACCGATTACGCCCAAAAATGCCAGGTAGCCTCTCAGCCACACAGCTACCCTCTCTCACCCACAAGGGCTTACTCGCCTGACGAGCCTGTACTTAAGCCATCTTGAGGCTACCAAAGCACCACCTGGGCTTACCCTGAGAGTAGTTAACAAGCTGTGGGAAAAGCTCGATATTTTGGAGACCTAACCAACCTGGTCAATGCTGCTGGGATGTGATTTGAAGCATGGAGTAGCTTTTGTTCTGACCAAAGACCAGAGTTGCAAGTGTTGCAAGCAAGCACATCTGCTTTGGAGTTCCGAGTTCCTATCCTCAGCTAGAGTGTATCTATCTGCCAGGTCCTGGACCTGGGCTCTAGAGGCGGTCACACTAACACAAAAGGGCTGCAAAGTGAGCTAGGGGCCTCTTATGGCCAGACAAACAGTCTGTGCTGGAAAAGGAGTGAGCTGCTGCTAGGACAATGCCTTTTAGTAGTCAGTCACGGATGGCAACTCTGTGCTCATCTCCCTGTTCTGACCTTGAAGTCCCCACTCTTGCTGAAGGCTAGATGTCAAGAGAATAAACAAAACAAAACACCGAAGACTGACTAACTCATGCCAATTCTGGAGCCCGGGGGAAAGGCAGAAGTAGTCAAGTCCCCGTCTATAGTGGGGAGTGGATAAAATTACGGGCCAAGACTGCCTGGGTCAGACATACACTCTTGTCAGTGATTTGAGGGTTCTACCACAGGTGAGTCCTGCAGAGTGGGAAGGTGGGGTGGGTGCTAAGGTAGGCCAGCACCATAACCCCGGAGCACCACACACGTCACTGACAGACAGTAGGCTCTCATCTATGTGAAGACACAAGCTAAGCCTGCCTAGAACCATGGGCAGGCATTGCACACACCATCCCTTCAAGAGG
Organism: Mastomys natalensis; assembly: GCA_021653895.1. Classification (NCBI taxonomy): domain Eukaryota; kingdom Metazoa; phylum Chordata; class Mammalia; order Rodentia; family Muridae; genus Mastomys; species Mastomys natalensis. Next base: position 88,373 of record JAJTUV010001084.1, read on the forward strand.
CCTTACATACTCAAACATAGCAAAACAAGCAGCATTCAGAAGGACCCGTGTGTGGAAACCAAATTGGGATAGGGGTGGGGGTGGGGGTCTTGGTTTTCCTCAGTTCCTCGGGCCTGGAGTCTGGGCAAAGTACACACATTGCACAGGACCAGCACAGCGAGAGCTCAGCATCTCTGTGGGAAATAAATGTCACTCTGGAGTGACAGCTCTGCGCACAGATAATATGCCCCCAACCCCACTACCAAAGAGGGGTGAATAACAAATTTAAAAATAGAAAATAATATCTTATTGGGTGTAAACTTATCCTCTGGGGTTTTTACATTACATTTGCTAAAAACATGCATTTATTTCTGCTCAGATGTAAGAAAATATGTCTATCAGTATTACTTACAAATCAGATTAAGTGTCTAGACAATGGACTCACTGTTAGAACACCATTTCAAATTTAGTAAATTACATCTATAACAAAACTATAAATTCTAACAAGCAAAATGGGTTTAAGTCAAAGCCAATGAGAAGCAGCTTTCTTCTGACCACTGACATGTCAGTTCCCTGCGCTGCTGTACTAAGCAGGGACCTGCACACCACGTTGTCTTTGAACCCCCAAATGAACTCCTAACCAAAGTTAACTGCACACTGAGAAGACAATGCCAACACAGAAAGGGCGAAGACGATGGCGACTGCTCATTCAGACAGAAAGGGACAGAAGAGATGGCCGAGGGCATCTCCCAAGGAATCAAGGCACAGAGGATGAGGCCTCGCTCTACACATGGGCCTGACTTTCAGGGTGGCTGGCTGGCAGGCCTTTCCACAGCACAGGTCTGCTCTGCTGTGGAGCCTTGGGCAAGGGTCTTGAGGTGCCAGGGCCAGGCTCAAGGGTAGCACAACATTGGGTGAGGGAGGGCAACGCGGCTCTGGCCTCCGACTGCAGGGCATTTGGGAAAGCTCAACCTGATGGTAAGGACTGAAGGCCTGGGTGCTCACAAAAGCGCCATCGGGATCTCTGCCCAGGCCTGGTGGAGAGTCAGTCACATGGGTACTTGGCTCTGAAGGGGCCCCTTTAGGCTCACCCCCTCCTGACTGTCAGGCACAGCAAAGCCTGCCCTCCAGCACACAGCTGGGTCTGCTGAGGAGCTCAGTCCTGTCAACTACTCACTGGATCAGATTCTGGACGAATAAAACAAGTGTCCCAAGTTACGACTTCCATGTATGGTTCAGAAGGCACTTCAAAATTCCAGAGCCACGGGCCACTGTTTCCAGGTCACCAATCTTCCGGGCGAGGCCATAAGAAATTGGGCTAAGTGTTCGACCGGTTGGTCTCCCGGCCTCTTTGTGACTGAATCTGGTATTTGTCATTTTACCTTGTAGTCAAGCATTCAGCACAGAAAGACAGACAGTTAGGTTTGCATTTTGAATAATGAGATTTTGATGTATCACGGCAGTTTATAAAATATTTAACAAGTCTGGTATTTGACCCTAGGTAAAATTCAAAAATTATACATTGAAGAGGTCACACATGACAAGTCAAGTACTCACTGAGTACAACTCTCTAATAATCTAATCGCCTTGCCGCTCTGCACTTAAGTGTGTCTACAAGCAAACAGCTACTGGCACTCAACTTCTACATTTGATAGCATCTAATAAGGACTGTACTGAGATTTCCTGTTGGACAAGCCAAAGAGCCACTGCCATTGAAGGCAGCCTGAGTGATGAGAAAAAAGGCCCATCCTCCCTTGGGACACCCACTACTAGCCGGTGCCTTCCCTTCAGAAAGCATCAGGCCCATGCAAACAGATCACCCCCATACACCAGGATACCAAGGGCAATCCTGCCAGCCATGGGCCATCTGTGTACTCTGAGGTAGCTCCCTAGCTCGGGGTGCCTCCTGCCTGCTCTCAGAATCAGGGCATGTAGGAAATGCTAAGTGTCCGTGCACGGACCTCATCACAGTCACTGTCACTGAGTGCAAAATAAAGGAAACTCGAGTTGCTTTATTTAGCTTCCAATTTCTGGGAGGCTCAAGAATTATAAGTATTCTGGACAACAGAAGAAAATAAGGCTGTGCTTACAGATCTCTTTCTGCCATACTCTTTCTTTAGGATCGCTATTTTATTGTTGCCCTTTCTGTTACATGGATGTACACATCAGGTGTTAAAAGGTACAATACATTCTACAACTGAGCACCACTTTCTGTAACTGAACAGGCAAAGAAATTACACTGAACATCAGCATCTGGCAGTATTTTTTGGGGAAAAAAAAAGTGACTAAAATGGGTTTAAATTGATTAACACTATTAAATCACATCTAATATTTGATACTACATGATTCAACACAGCTATACGATACAATTATACAAAATGTGTTAACATCAAAGAATACAACCAAAATTAAGATAGCAAACAAAACCTATATAACTTTTTTTTTGTACAGGAAAAATACTTTTGAAGTATGCATGTAACTGCCCATTCTTTTAAAGAAAATCTACCGCAAGCAAAGTTATCAACCTCCAGAAAAATCACACAGCATTACTAAGCATATCCCCAAAAAGTGTACAATATGCACACTTGGAAAATACAAAATTAAAAAAATTGTAAGCAACAGGTGAGCTTCATATTTATAAGAATGTGAAAAGAAGTCCCATTTTTAGCACTGTTGTATAAAGAATTGTCTTTTGATGCGAAGTTCATGAATTGTCCTCCTGTTGGGACCACACTTTACAAAAACACCTTGTTTTTGAAACGAGATTACAGAGCAAGATAGAGCATCTTAGCAATGTCATCTTATTAAAGTATTTTTTAAATTTTTACTACTTTATCAAAACATGTCCCTTAAGTGTGTAGGATTCATTTTTAAAATTCTTCCTAGAAATAATATACAAAGGAGAGGCATATTTATTCCCAATCACACTCCTGAAGAGGCTTCCCAGGGTCGAGAAGGTCTTCTCTCTTCTTCTCACTGGTTGTTTTTGGCTTTAGCGTGTGTTAAGATGTGAGATTTCAGGTTAGTTGACTGAGCAAACTTCTTATTACAACCGTCGAAGGGGCACACATAGGGCCTGTCTCCGGTATGGATCCGCACATGCGTGCGCAAATTGAAGTCCAGTGAAAAGCGCTTCCCGCAGCCTTCGAATGTGCACTGTCAAGGAAAAGCAGACATCAGCCCACTTGGCAAACGGGACCAGGACTTGGGGGTCAATGGCTCATTGCCTGGATGGAAAACCACCTACTGCTGAGTGTGTCTCCTTCCTCGTTTGAGACCCTTCTGAGCGAGCATATTTTAGATTTGACAGACAGGGATCTCCGACACTACGAAACCATGGCTAGCTCTCGAAAATCAGAAGGGTTGTGCTAAGTGCAAATTTAAAGCTTGAGTATTTTCAGAGACACTCCAGAAAGTAGAATACAGATAATTAAGATGTTTAGTGATGCCAACTGTTACAAAGAACTGCTACAGACTCACTCGATTCTTCTGTAAGAAGCACCAAGTGTCACCTGAAGTGCCAACAGCACTTATAAGCACTCTATCAGTAATTCAACACACTACTCACTACAAAACAGAACCTTTGAGTCTCTGTAAACAGGCTAGAAATTTAGTGTCACTCAGATAACCCTTTTTTTCCCAACCGATACCCCACCCCCAGTGTACGTATCACACGCAGTCACATGCAGGAACCAGGAACCCAAGCACACCCCGAGAGCTCACAGGAGGAGTGGGGATAGATACCCCACCAGTGCCCCATGGTGCTTGGTATCACCACTCTGTCCAGCACCCCAGCTTGCAGTTTGGAGAACAGGTACTGGCTCTACCTGAAAGGGCTTCTCTCCAGTATGAACCAGCTGGTGTCGTTTTAGCTTTGAGCTCTCAACGAACGCTTTACCACACTCTGCACAGACGTGGACTCTGGGACCGTGGGTGTGCAGGTGCTTTCTCATAGCAGAGTTGTCCCTGAACATCTTTGTGCAGCCCTTAAAACAGAGAGAGAAGCTTAGTGGTTCACAATGCAAACTGAGAAAGGACTCAATCATTGAACAGCCTTTACTGATGTTGCTTACGGCAAAACAACCTCCCCAGCACCCCCCCTTTAACTTTACTTAGCATTACAGAACATTAAGCTATTTAAGACATAAATTAAGAAAAAAAAAATCAGACAGCTGAGAAAAAGGCCTTAATTTGTATTGCAAACCCGTGCCTTTACAGATGAGGAAACTGAGGCTTAGAGATGTATTGAAGTAGACTTGCCCAAGGTCACACTACTAGTAGTAGCCAGCCGAGCTGGGAGTAGAACCCAGCATCCTGGCTTCCAGCTACACCACAGCCGCCTCACCCAGCTACAGCCCCCAGATGAAGTAACAGAAGTACTGAGAGATAAACGGAGTTAAAATGACGGTAGTCCACCACTACCTTCGGTGGGCCCCGTATTCTGTGCTGCAACAATGGGCTGTCATTCTCCATCGCCTACTGTTCCCTCTTCTCTCTTTGCCTCTTTCCCCTTCTTGACAGAGAAAGAAGCAAGAGGGTCTCCAAGGAATGGCAACTACAGAAGAAATTTATTTGGTGAGACACCAGGAAAAGGAAGAGGCAGGCAAAGCGATACCAGTGCGGGGGAGGCAGATGGATGTGTGGTGCCCGAGAGCAGCATGTCCTCAACAATTTCTTCTGCAGTTGTTGCCCATGATGGAGTGAGTGGGGAAATGGTGAGACAGCATGACAGAAGGACAGCACAGGTCACCACTAGACAGCTTCACAGGCAAAAGGGAGGGAGGGGAAAGCCAGTTTTCCACCTTGACCTCTAACTTCAGCTCCCATTTACACAGAGCAGCACAGAGACCCCCGGCACGTATGGCATAACAGTTTTCAAATGCGTCTTAATTGTGGCTTGGATAAAAGCCGCCTGCATTCCGCACCTCCACACTACGGGCATTTACAAGCAGTACAGAGACTGGGGTGCGAGGCCTTCAATAGACATCTATCAAGTACATTTACCCTGCAACTGCTATTTTTGGAAATTCTTTATTCCATTCTTGGTCTCTTCCGCCTTGTTTCTCAGCATCCACATCTTTTCCCTGTTCAATCTGAAAACTGACCACACACCCCAGCACCTCAAATTACTTTTCAGTCACCCCTTTTTACTTTAAAAGACCAGCTGCATTTGAAAACAGTTATGCACCCTTCTAGTAGTACAATTAACAGAGTAAAAAGAAAGCTGAAGGAAATTACCAAGTCTTTATTTAGTCTATTCTAACAATATCCAAAGCAATTTCCAAGTTTCAAGTCATAAGGTTAGAGTCGCATAAAGACTTGTGGATTAAGTACAACCCAAGGTCTTAAGATAGACGTGACTTGTTAATAGTCCAAAAAGAAATAGTCCTAACAGCACAGTCAATAAACTACAGCAGCCCCACGTAACATATTTTAAGTGTCCTTTACTAAAACAAAACAAAATTAAGACTCTTGTGTTTATAAACCCCAAATCCTAGTTGCTCACTTTGTTTCAGTTACGAAAGTGAAACGCAAAGGGCACACTCCTCACACACTGTCTGAAGCCTAAGCAAGGGCTAACGGCACTCCCCTCGCATTACTTACTTTATGAGGGCAAGCTATTGTTCTTGGAGCATCATCTTCTTTAATTTTTCTTGGCTTCATTCTTATTGAAAAAAAAAAGAGAGAGAAAGGAGAGAGAGAAAGAGACAGATTTGTAGGAGTGGATCACACTCAGCAGGCATAAATCAAATCGTCCCTGAGATTTCTCCTTGTAGCACCAACACTAAGATCCTGGTGTTCCCCTTCTACAAAGGAGAAAGGACCAGACCGCTGGCTGAGCCGGAAGCTCGTGGAAGCTCTCTTCTGACTTCTATGTAACAGTGCTGGTGCCTGCAAAGTCTGCATCGATGCCTCTGGCAAAGCTGGTGTGCCTTGAAATGGCACTACTAGCACCATTATCATATGTGACTCAAACACCTGCTCTTCCCACTTACCCCTGTTAAATAAAAACTAACCACCCACAAAGATCATCAGTCCTGACAACTGCAGACTAATTATTTTGAGGTCATGGCAAGTTACCAAAAATCAGCTGCTCAAAAATATACAACATCTTAAAAAAAAAAAAAAAAAACAACAACAACAACAAACAAACAAACAGTAACAAACAACCACACACATACAAAATGGGCCCATATCATACAGACACAAATTATCTTTTGGGGATATTAATTTTGGAAGCATGCATAGTATTTTTACAGAATTATTTACACCCATGTAATAAAAACTCTCAAAGGAAACCACAAACGTGCACCGGCTACTTCGGAGGGGCTGGTGGACAGGTGGAATTGCCTTGTTTGCTTTTTCAAGACACGGTTTCTCTGTGTAGCCCTGGCTGCCTTGAAACTCCCTCTTTCAACCAGGCTGGGCTTGAACTCAAAGAAATTCACCTGTCTCCAAGTCCTTGCCTCCACTTCCCAAGTGCTAGGATTAAACAGATGCACTGACACTGCCCAGCAGGCAGCTCTCCTGCTGGGGTTTTGGTGGTTGGAGAGAGAGGATAGTTTTTATAGGATGTTTAATTTTACTTTTTTTTTTTTTTTTGAGACAGCTATCTTAAAAAAAAAAAAAAAAAGTACATTTCTGGTTGTAGCTTGTCAACTGAGAATCAGTCTATATATTTTTTATTTCCTCCAGCAACTTTGGTCTTTCCAAAAGACCTAGCATTCCTTACAAACTTGTATATGATCAAGGGCAAGAAACTAAGTTCCTAGAAAACTAAGAAGATTTAAATTTCGAAAACAGGTATCTTTAGCTAGTTCTGCTACCTCACACTCTTCCATAAAGGTTGGTATTCAAGCTGTAACGGAGCCAATGGTTCCTCTTAACAACAATGTACCAAAGACGACTTGTAACATCTCTCAGCAGGGATAGTGTGTCTGGATCCTCCTTACACTGTCAAGCTAGCAACTTGGCCAAACCTTCCATGCCTAGAAACAGAGAACTTCTACAGTGCCTGGTGACCAATCTCAGAACTTTCTTCCCAATTCCAACCCTGCAGACACACTTTAAGTAGATTACCAGTATTCCAGTTAGCAAGCATTACTTAAGTGTGTGCTGTTTACGGGTTCTTAACTAGCCTTTGTTGGTCTCAAACGCCTGTCTCCACTTCTTATAATTCATACTAGTCTCTGTTGCTTAAATGTCAGTGAACTTGAAGTTTGGGGTTCAGTTCAGAGCAGTAGAAGGTGACCAGTGCTACTGCACCACCTAGAGGTCAGATCAGCATCAAACAGCAGCAATTCATGAATGCTTCTATTTCTTTCAAGCCCCCGCCCCCCAACCCCAATCCCCATCCCCAAGACAGGGTTTCTGTGTAACAGTACTCTGGCCATCCTTGCACTTCCTTTGTAGACCAGGCTGCCCCGCACTCAAGAGATTCTCCTGCCTCTGCCTCATGAGTGCTGGGATTAAAAGCATATGCCACCATTACTCAGCTTTCTTTCAAGTCTTAATGAGATGTCTTTGAAAAAGGTTCTTACCATGTATCCCAGACTAGCCTTGAACTTGTGATCTGATTTCCACATGCTAAGTGCTGGTGACAGATGTATGTCACCACTCCCAATGTCATTTTCAAAAATTTATTCAGTATTGATTTTAGAAGGAAAATTTACAATGCATTTGGGCAAACCTAAGACTCACTCAAAAGAGGACACAACTGTCCATAACAAGATTGGTTCTTCCCTCACAAGCTGTGCAAAAGAAAAATGAAGGTCACTCCTACCCCACCCCACCCCAGGAAACACCGCTTGAGGTTCTTTCATTGACTGGGATACTTTACAGACCCAGACACGATGAGGACAATGACAAGATGGATATATGACTTGGAGTTGGCGTCTACTAGCTTCATGACCTTGAGCAAATCACTAACTTCTCAGCCTCGGTTTCTTACTCTGTAAGCAGGTACAACACTTTCTTTGTCAGAGCTGCAAGGAGTCCAAGACAGCACACTAGACCCCTGAGCAATGACAGCTACTATCATCACTGCTCATATGGTTAAAAATGAGTTCGTCCTTTTGCTTCTTTGATTTTTCAGACAGAGGGTCTAAACCATGTAGTTCAGATTGGCTATGAGCCCGTCAACTTGTGGCTCAGCCTCTGGCATGGTAAGAAAGAACGAACTATAAGCACCAACGACCACACCCGATAAAATGAATTCTTCATTTTTTAAAATTAGCATATCATTTATACTTAACAACCCATAAGATTCTGATATTCTAAATCATCTTTCAATCAAAAAACCCAAGATACTGAAAGGAAAAAACCAAGCCTTAACAGCTTTTTACTCTACTTGCTACTCAGTTTTACTAAACTGCAGGGCATGTTGGAAGACAAAGTACCTCAGCCTGTCTCGTGTGGAAGGAACACCACCACAAAGACTGAACTCCACAAGTCACATTTGCAGCAACTTCCCAACACAGTTTTAGCAGAACACTGTATATAGCAAAGCCCTAACACATGCCAATGTACTAATGTCTCACAGGCAAAGGTGAGTCTTCCAGTAATAAGCTAAGAAATACAAGTCTCTCCAGCACGACAGTCTGTTGTCACTCAGCTATCCTCTGCCAACATCAGGGTCTCATTATAGAGCTCTGGATGGCCTTGAACTTGCAATTCTCCTGCCTCCGCCTCTCAAGTGCTGGGATTACAGCTAGGTGTTCACTCACCACACCCAGCAGACTACAGGATTTCATAGGCCAGCTTTAAGAAAATATACAAAAAATTACTTCCTAGTTAAAATTAGGAGACATAAATTACTCACCAGACCCTAGTCTCTGACCATGATTTCAAAAACAGGAAATTCAGTAAAAGACCCCCACCTACCCTCTGTAGTACCACCTTAAAACTCAGAACCCTTTTTTGGGTGAGGGTGGGGTGGGGTGGGATAGTTATCAGGTCAAGACCAGGCTGGCCTCAAACTCACAGGGGGCCCCTTCCCAGACTGCTCAAACTGGCCGATTCTTTTTTTTTCTTTTTGAGACAGCAGTCATGTATCCCAGGTCTAGCTTCAAACACGCTATGCAGCTAAGGATGACTATGTGCTTCTCGTGAGCACTACTGGATAAAAGATACACAGCACTTGGCTTACATGTAAGCCTAGGGTTTCCTGCATACAAGGCAAGCACTTCTGAAAACCAAGCAATCCAACCCTTCAGCTTTAAAGACAGAAATTCCAAATAAAATTCATTGCATTTTTTTTTCCTTTTCTTTTCTTCTTAACTTATGTCTATGTAACCTAATATGCTAAGCAGTCTAAGCAGAGTGTGGCAAGTCTGAGACATTCTTTGGTCAGTTTCAAGTCCAAGACAGCACACCCACACTGCCCCAGGATAGAAAAGAGAGAAACATATCAACTCTCAGGCATAACTAAAACCTGGGGGCTCAAGTGTTGCTGTCCAATCACAGGACAGAGGCCAGGAGAAAGGCCTGAAGAACAAGTTTTGCCATAACTGGTGGAGATCATATGGTATGATCTACAACAGTGAAACCTGGTGCCTTTACTTGATATTCTATTGTTGGAGTCCTAGTCAAAGGCTCCTGGAAGACCCCACTCCATGATAATACAGTCTCACAATACAGAGACTTGAAAATAGCAGGGCATACAGGTTCTAGCATTTCTCTATACCACCAATAAAGCCCATGTGGCTCAACATGATCTTTAATGGATCTAACTCAAGATGGGACTGGAAGTGCTCCAATCCTCAACACCTTGGTGCCACACTTAAATATGGCCTTCTTCCTGGGCGTTAGGTTCTTTATCCTTGTTGCTCTGAGATAACATCAGGGCAGGTAAAAGTCAAAACAATGCCAAGAGCCATCACACCTGAGCTGCACTTCTCTCGACCAGTAGTTGCCCTCTCTCTCCAGTCTTTTTCCAGTTCTCTATTCTGTCACTGAACCAGTGCTGCAATGTGTAATATAGAGATTCTACTTTTTGCTCTCCTGGCTGGTCTTTCACAAGGTTCTTCATTGGCAGCCATGCTGCCTCACCTTCCCAAGTCTCTACTTCAAATGATTTCTCTTCTGCCTTCTCTGCTTCCTCTTACTCTCTAAACACAAGGGTTTCCTAAACAAGTATTTTAAAACTTCCATAAGATCTTGAAATTTAGCATGATTGCCCTCTAACTTCTTCCTAAAAACATCAAGTCCATATGAGGTTAGCCCCTAAATTCAAATACTACACCTCTGAGCAATGACTGAAGGGTAATGATGTAATAAGGTGGATATTGGTGGCCTTTTCCCCTAACCAGACACACAGAAAACATTCTTTACCTCTGGTCATCTCCAATGTTTACTCTATCTACCCTAGTATTCTAGCTTGAGCCTTCTATTTGAAGCCTTCTCCCATATCCAAGGGGATCAACCCATCTTGGACTCTGCCATAAAGTAATCCTCCCTGACCAAAACTCTTCCTTCCTCCCTACTCATGTCTTAAGTAGCTGCTCTCTGCAAAAAAGTCCACACATATTTTGTCAGAATTCATGGACCTAAATAATCGGATTAAAATGTACCTTAATTCCATTCATTTTCTTTAAGCACCTCAATTCCCAGGCAGGACTGTATATCATTTGTATTTTTTACTGTGCATTCTGTTCTGACAAATGCCCTAAACCACTGAAGACTGTTTTTAATTTAGCAAAACACTAGATATTCAAGCCAGGTATGGAGGCACACACATGTAGTCCCAGGACTTGGGAAGCTGAAGCAAGATTTTGAGATCAAGGTCATCGTGGGCTATAGTGAGACTGTCTTAAAACTCTAGGCTCATCAAGGTCCACATCAACCACCACCATGTCTACAACATACTGCTGACGTCTCCACTCATCTCTGTGTCCTTACTCAATTCTAAGCAGCAAGGAAGAGCTGGATAACTTCAGGAGCATACAATATTAAACTCAGGCATAGTATTTGATTCAGTATGCCCCCAAACCATGCCTCATTGCCAAATTGATATGTACATTACAAATTCAATCTCCATTTGTTGCTTTTCTTGTGTGGGGTTGCAAATTCATTCACATAATTGTACCTGAAATATAATTGGTAACAGAATCTGAAACGCAGTGTTAAAACACACAGAGTCTTAACACTGCTAAGCCTGACAAATGAGTCTGCTCAATCACAGGCAAGGGAAGGTGCTGCACTATTAACAGTTCCAGTTTACTTAAAATGCTACATATTTGTGTACCCCTGCCCCACCATGTCCCCATAAAAAATGCCCACAACACTAAAAACTAATATAAACAGCAGAGACTTCTGTAGGAACCCAGCCTATTTCAGGCAAGACAACTACACAAGTATCAATGAATACAGATATTGACAGCCCAGAGCAGATCTCAGCCTGGGCGGCCACAGAAGTCCCACCACGTCAGCCTAACTTAACACAACACTACACTACAGTCACACACCAAATCATCTTACTTACACTACAGTCACACACCAAATCATCAACCGTTGAAATTCCTTCTGTGGTCAAAGCACCAGGATAAACCTGGACATGGAACAAAGAGGCACAGAGGCGATGTGACACTCCCGGGCACACCAGCTGTGGAACCCCAGGGCATTTGCCTCATCTCAGTCTGCAAACATCTAAAATGCCGCCCTTCACACATCAACAGTACAGCTATTACCAAACCCAAAAGTGGTTGCTTCTGTTAGTGGCTTTCTTTTGTTTTCAGAAGTGTCCCTAGAGAAAGACTACAAACCATTACTGTCACGTGGGAATAAAAAAAAAAAAAATACAGCTGGAAACATTCAAACACTTCCTAGGCTACAAAGAAAGGCTCTTGCAACTTACCTGGCAAATTCTGCCAGTTGCTTAGGGTCTGAGAGGTCAATGCCAGGTATCCCTCCAGGAGGAAGTTTCTTGCCTGTCATATATTCAGAATAATCAGGAGGTGAGTTCTCTCCAATGATCTGCTCTTCAACCACTGTTTCATGGTCAATATCCTTTTTTTCATCTGAAACACGTAAGATTGATCATCTTAACTATATAAATACATTGAATACAGTAACAAATTTTCAGTGGCATTCTCATAAGCAACTATTCATAGCTCCCACTTTAATTCTCAACCATTCACTCTGTCCTCCATCTTTTTGAACTCCTAGGTCAACCAATCCTTCAATGTCAAGATCAGCAGACCTCCCTTCACATTAGTGTTCTGAGTTAGCCTACCAGAAACAGCTAGCTCTCCATGAAGGTATTGTCATACATTCTCCAGGTTTATCCTTGCCTAACTGGCTTCACTCAGTTTTGCCTTTTACCCATTTCACAAACTAGTACCTGAAAGAAAAAGAGCATTTTTCTTCCAAGTCAAGCAATCATTACAAGTTAAATCACTCCAAGAGGAAAAGCAAAGAAGACACAAAAACCAAATGCCTCTCTAATCTTCCATTGCTCTGCTTTTAAAAACAAGTTTTATTTTGTTTGAAAAACATTTTATTTGCAGGGCAGTGGTGCAGCACACCTTTAATCCCAGCACTGGGGGGGGGGGGGGGGGGTAGAGCAGGCAGATCTCTGAGTTCAAGGCCAATCTGATCTATAGAACAAGTTCTAGGGCAGCCAGGGCTGCAAAGAGAAACCTTGTCTCAAAAAATCAAAACCCAAAACAAGCAAACCCAAAGGCACTCACTTTTTTTTACTGTGTGGCCTGTGCATTGAGCTGGGTGCCAAGGCCAAGGCCAACCTTCGGGAGGTTCCTTCCCTTCAGACGCATCACGTCGAGCTGCTGAGCCTCACTCCCTTCCTACCCTCTTTCTTAAGTTGGTCTGTATTAGGCTCACCTGAATCTCCTGCCTCCCTTCCCAAGTACTGCAATTACAGGTGCGAACAGCTTACTTACTCCGTCCTTTAGTGTAGATAGAGTGTAAATCTACATTAGGAATCTGATGTAATAGCAGGTACATTTTACCCAGTGCTTATACTACCTTCATCATTACACACACTCCCTATAAATGAGGGAACTACCACCCACTCTGATTTAACAGAGAAGAAACTGAGGCATAGAAAAATTAAGCAATCTATCTGGGGTTAACTATTAAGTTGTAGACATAAACTAAATAAGCAAAATTCAGGGACACAAGCATGTGAAGTTTAGAGGACAACTCTGACTGTCTTCCTTGCTGGACATATGACTTGGGGAGTGAACTCCAGCTTTTCAGTTTACCAATTAAGCCATCTTGCTGGCAACCTGGCAACCCCCTCCCCCTTTAAGAAAGGACATAACAAAAATGAAACCTTTTTATTTATTGGTTGTAAACTCTTAAGCCTAACTCGAAGACCCGTGTGATGAACTGTTAAGCACAAATGTCTCTTAGGAAGTAGGAAGACCACAATAATACATCCATGTATTGATAAAGATGCATTTCTATGGATGGATGAATGGAATAAGATGAAACGGCTGACTGGCTGCATCAACTAAAACATCAGCAGTTACAAAGCTGGGACTCCACACTGACACAAGTTCTTGGCTTGCTCTGTCCCTATTAGCAATGTCAGTCTCTCACCTAGATACACTACCACACCAAAACCCAACCTTACTGAAATATAATGGTAGGCAGGGAAGCTAAATTTCCTCTCCACTTTCCCAAGTCCTAACACTCTGAATGTAGCTCAGTCAGTAAAGTGTTTTTCTAGCATAAGCCTGAGTTCAATCCTCAGTACCACATAACCTGTACCTGATGCCACAAGTATATAAATCAGAACCTGGGGGCTGGGTGGGGGAGTTCAAGACCATTCTCCAACTACAAAGCAAATCTGAAGCCAGCCTGGGAATACACCACTGAGGAACTCTCAGCCTAGACTAACCCTTGTATTAGGTCCATGTGTATTAGCCAGGGCCTTGAAGACAGATGCCTGTCACTGGCAACAGTGGCCAGAAACAATAGTATCTCTACCCTCAGGGAGCACACTTCTAGAGAGGGAAGTTAAATGATGAAACACTTCTATGCAGTCATACCTCCAGCCCAGAGAACACACACATTTTTTTTTTTTTTTTTTTTGAGATTCAGTTCTTACTATACTCAAGAATATAAAAAGAACCCAAAAAAGAGGCTGGGAAACAGGAATAAAATGCCTTGTTCTACAAGTCTGAGTTTGTTCTCTAGCACCCATGTAAAAACAAAGGCAAGTAGCATGTGGAATCCCAGCTCTGGGGAAGCAGAAAAGACAGATCCCTGGGGCTCACCTGAACGGGTCTGGGTCTAACATATTTGCTGAGATCCAAGTCCCAGTTCAAGGCTGTTAAGAATCAAGGTGGGGCTAGATGGGTGGTACACCCCTTTTATGTCAGCACTCAAGAGGCAGATAGAGAGGCAAGCTGTGAAGTCTGAGCCTAGCCTGGTCAACATAGTGAGACCTTGTTTCAAAGTCAAAACCTGGGTTTAAGGATCTGAAGAGATGACTGCGGGAGGTTGCTAATGTGTACTGCTCTTGCAGAGGACCTGGAGTGGAGCTCCATTCCAAATGGCTCACAATCACCTCTAAACTCCAGCTCCCGCAGATCAGGTGCCCTTTTTTTGGAGCCAGCTGACATGTATGCTTACATGTTCACATACCTGCATGTAAAAACTAAGAATCAATTTTTTAAAAAGTGCCCCACTTTTATAGACAAGTTTTTTTTGTTCTGTTTTTAAACAAGCCTTTCCACTTCTTTAGTGGTCATCTACATCTGCTTTTCTGATGCAAGGTCAGGTGACTCTAACTGGCTCTAACAGAGAGCATAAACCCACAAAAACTGTCACTGCCTGGCCCTTCAGACCCTTGACCTACATGATGAGATTTTATTTAGAGAAAAGAGGATTAAAGTGATAAATTTTTCTACTTGCAAAGGGAATAACTTCTGAGAAACATGATTTAGTACCAAATGAACACATTTCCAGGAGGTCCTTACAACACTTTGAAGATTTCATTTAGAGGACGAAACCATAGTTTGTTAACCAGATACATTTCTTGGAGGATGGTGGTGTCACTTGCTGTTGCTGAGTTAGCCAAGTGAGGAAGAGATGATGAGAAGAAAGAAAAAAAGGAAGAAGGGGAAAGGAAAGGAAGGGGAAAGGAAGAGGAAAGGAAAGGAAATCTGGCTTCTTTTTGCTTTGAGATGTCCATGCAGGCTGTTGAGAAAGCAAGAACAGGGAATAAAAAGGAATCTATACTGGAGAGAACAGTGCCAGTCATCTGCACACAGACTTCATTTATAGCCACAGAAACAAAGAATACGCCCACTAAAAATGGAGAAGGGTCCTAGAGCCACCCCTAATTCCAACAATGGAAAAACAATTTGCAAAGGAGATCAAACAGTTCAGAAGGGAGAAAGACGCAGTGGAAGCCTAAGCAGGGCTGCATGGCCTGAATTATCTTATGGTCTGTATTACATCTTCTGCTGTGAACCAAACTTGGGTCCTCTGCCAGAGCAGTAAGTGCTCTTAACTGCTAAGCTGCCATCTCTCCAGCCCCGTTTGGCTTTTTGGTATGCGACTCTTACTATGTGGTCCATGCTGGCCTACTCTCATATTCCTCCAGCCCTCACTTTATAGTGCTAAGACTGGTTACAGGTACATACACATCACATACAACCTTTTGCATCGGCTATTATTACAGTCTTAATCTCATAACACTAAAAACAAAAGTAGAGAATGTAAGCTGATCTACTTTGAATGTCAAATACAATGTTGATTTCTGCAAACTACAACAGGTGATGGTGAACACAAACCAAGGCAAATTATGTTCACAAAGCAAATGAGCTAATGCTGGTTTAAAAATTATTGATGCACCAGATTCAGGGGACATGTCCAATCTTTTAACACTGTCATCTACAAACGTGTTAGGCCATGTTCACTGCAATATTAGGGTACATATTTGGCCCACAGGCTGAGGGTTGGACATACCTGTTAAGAGCTTTCCTTTGAAGGCAAAGCTGGCATGGAAGCAGATTTGACAGGGTAAAGGACCAAGGCTAAGAAGGGAAGATACTGACTGAAAAAGAGTGCAGTGGCCAGAGTGCCTTACTGAGAATGCCAGGCTAACACTGCCTGTCCTGTATCTCTACAATAACATCATGGCCAGATGCCGATGGCCCAGAACTACCAGAGCAGAGATAAGCAGCCCAAGATGCAGCTCTGGAAGAAACCAAGTCTAGCCAACACTATCTGTGAGGGGGAGGCTAAGCCATTCATCCACATTTAACACTCCCTGTACATGGTACTACCCAAAGTCAGAAAGTTATACAGACTAGTCTCTCCTGGTACTTCAGTTCCCTTACAAAGGATGACCTTTCCAGTCTGATGAGAAGTAAACCAAGGGACTGAAAACAACCTTTAATACTAAGTCCTAATTAAAAACATTACATGGAAAGGCTGAGACCTCTCCAGGTCTACCAGTCAAAAGGGGAGTTTCCTCTACCCAATGCATGCCAACCAAACAGGTTTTCTCACCGTTTTTTGGTGCCTGATATAGGGCATGTAATAAACACTTTTCCCGTCCTGCCTTTTTTCATGATCATTTTTCCTCCAACACCTAGAATGAAACCTATTTCTTCCCCCAAGGCCTTTGCTTCTTACAGTACATCCACTACTCATAGCTTTTTGTTTGTTTTTGGTTTTTTGTTTCCTTACCCATTAAAGAACAAGAACAAAACCTACTTTACAAGATTGGTAGCATGTTCAAATGCCATCATTCTATCCGGAATGGGAGTTGAATACACAAACAATATTTTTGGAAGGAAGAGGGAAAGACAGAGTTTCATTATGTAGCTCTGGCTGTCTTGGAACTCAGTAGACCAGGTTGTCCTTGAACTCACCAAGATCCCCCTGCCTCTGCTCCCAAGTGCTGGGATTAAACGTGTGGCACTATTCTCAGCACAGATTCTTGCTTCTCTTTTCCTCCCTCCTCTGTGTGTACCATGTAATAGGGATTTGGCAGCTACCTGCAGTCAATGTGCATGTTCAGCAGACCCCTCCAATGGTGGCTTACAGTTCTGGAGATCAGCTATGGTCAGTATGAGGACTTTCCCTCTTGAGGCTGGGGGTTGGATAAGGGACTACTACATTCCTTGGCTCATGACCCCCACACAATCACAATTTACAATATCTTGTTTCCTAATCACCTCCTGTCTAAGGTTCCTCTCCCTCTGACTCCTTCAAGAAATTACAAGGACACTGGTATGATTATATTTAGGGCTCACCTAGGTAATACAAGAGCCTCTCCCTGCCTCAAGAACTTTATTCAGAGGTATAAATAAAGCAACAATACGACTCCAGGAATTAATATCTAGGCATATTTGGTTGATATTTTTCAGCACAACACAGTAACATATAAAGATTTTAAGCTGAAGATTTAACAAATGGAACACTTAGTTCCATCCCAGAATCACCACCACCCTAAACCTTCAAGTACAATTTCAAAGGTAAAACTTTCACTCACATGCAACCTCACACTCAAATTATTTTATTTTACAGATTCTAAATCTTTCCTTCAGTTCGAACCTCTGAAGGCATAACATCAACAACCTAATGAGATGAGGTATTCTCCACCAGGCTCAACGGGTCTAAAGAACGCGGAACTCAACATAACAAGCATATCAAGAAGATGGAAGGGCAGGGCATGGTGGCTCACACCTTTGATCCTAGGCAGAGGCAGGAGGATATCTCAGTTCAAGGCTAATCTTGTCTGCAGAGCAAGTTCCAGGACAGCCAGAGAAACCCTGTCTTGAAAAACTAAAAAAAGAAGATGGGAAATCAGGAAAACTTCAACTAGGGGATATTTCAAGTTTTACACTTGTTAGACACCTCTGGTAGATCCAAGATTCACTGTGAAAAAAATGACAACATGCTGGCAGAAACAAAAGTTTTCTTTTTAATTTGTGTACGTTTGTTTGTTTGTTTGTTTGTCATGGTTCGAGAAGCAAGAGTGCCATATGACACCCGAATGGGGGGGGGTCAGAGGACAATAATTCTGAGGAGTCAACCCTTACCTTCAACCTTCAGTGGAACTGAACACAGCTTACCAGGCTTGTATCAGTAAGCACAAAGTGCCCCTTGCCAAAGCCATCTGGTCTGCTCTAACACAACATGAATATATACATGACTATCTCAGGAGTTCCCTTCTTGTAAGATAGTCACACTTTTCCTTTTGAGGTACTGGGGTCAAACCCAAGGCCTGAGCTCATACCTGGCAAGCATCTGACTCCTTAGCTGTAACCTGAGGCACCATTCATTCTTTCTTTATTTTCACTTTGTCTGTAAGTGCCTGTACATGCATATACAATACCCTCAGGGACCAGAAGAGGGCATCGGATCTCTGGAACTGGGATCAAAGGTTACAAATCTATTAGTGCTAGAGACGGAACCCATGTCTTCTGCAAGAGCACCCAGTGTTCTTGACTGCTACACCATCTTCTCAAACCCCATTTTTCTTTCCCTTTGAAACAAAATTAGGGATTGTTAAAAGTTTATCATTGATTTAAAAACGAGATTTAGAGGGGAAAGCGAAAGAGGAGCTTACAAGTAAGGTATGAATATGGGTTTCTCAAAAGAACACACTTCTTTCCCTTTTTAGAAAAGACAGGTTTCTTGGGACCAGGAAGACAGGTCAGCATTAAAGGGTCCTGTTTCTTTTTTTTTTTTTTTAGTCCTGGCTGTCCTGGAACTCACTCTGTAGTCCAGGCTGGCCTCAAACTCAGAAATCCACCGGCCTCTGCCTCCCAAGTGCTGGGATTAAAGCCGTGCGCCACCGCCCAGCAAGGCCCGGCAAGGCTTCTGTTTCTAAGCCCAGCAACTTGAGTTTGATCCCTAGAACTGACATGGTAGAAAGAGCCAACCTGTGAAAGCTGTCCACAGGCATAAGTAATCCTCCTGCCCTAAGCCTACCAATGCTAAAGACACAGACAAAGCCCACCTTCTTAGTTTTTTCATCTTGTTATCAAATAAGGACAGTGTAATTTCCACTTTCATCTTCATTGCCAAGAAGGAAGCTCCTTAGAGTCGACTCCAAGGATTCTGCTTCTATTTACATACTTACCTACTCATGCAAGTATACACTAGCTTGCTGGATTGAGTACCCATGCCTCCCATCTCTGGCCACTGTGGTTTCATTTTGATCAAGAGACATATCTACAGCACTGACACCACCCAAACACACATCAAAATAAATGGCAGTGTTCCCTATTCAAGAACAACTTGTTCAAGAATAACCTTTTACCATGTTAGAAACCACAATGCAATGCCAAATCCTAGCACTCAGAAGACAGAGGCAGGTGGATCTCTTTTTGAGTTTGAGGCCAACCTGGTCTACAGTTGTAGCCAGGGCTAAACAGAGAAACCCTGTATCAAAACCCTGAGCAAAGTTGAAGTAACAGGATGGTCATCTCAATTTTGAGGGAGGGTGTGGCTCAGTAAAGCTCTCAAAAAGTATGTGGGACCTAGGCTCTTCCCCAGCACTGAAACAGGTAAAATTAAGTATATGATTTCCTATAAACATCTTATCATTTGTAAAGAAGTACAATTTCTCTGTTTTAAAGATTGAAAATGAAGACCAGGGTGTGACTAAGTGGTAAACTGCAATTTAATACACATGCAGCCCTGCATTCAATCCCTGGTAAGGAAGCGAACAACAAGATAGAAAAGAAAAATTAAGCTGGGTGTGTTAGTACACATATATAATTCCAGCACTCAAGAGACTAAATCAGAAGCCAGGTAGGGTCTACACTACAGAATTTTGTTTCAAAAGACAAGACAAGGATTCCCTACTTCATTTTAAACACCAAAGAGATGTCTTGGCCAGTGCTCCCTGGAGAGCAATTATGATGTGGTTACTAGTACAAATTCTCTGAAACCACTGGGCTGTTACTGAAAATTAATCATAGAGTTGATATGTACCTCAGTGGCAAAGTGTATGCCTAGTGTGTGCAAGGCTCTAGCTAGATCCCCATACCACAAAAAGCCATAGCTTACTAACAAGAGACTTACAATTAGGAAATGGCCACTTCATGTTCAGAGACCACAGATCAAGGGTATGTGTACCAGTACACCAGCTAACTAACACCTAAGATCTCCCTACAATTTTCTAGTAATTTAATAAAATTAATGGTTTTAATACCCAAATCCTGTTTTAGATATCAAATTTACACATAGTTTTGAATGGATATGTGTAGAAAAACAGCACCCAGGATGTTGACACAGGAAGACTGCCTGGAATGAGGCCAGCCTGAGCTACCTATCTCACAAGTACTGCTCATAAAGGGGGAGGGGGAAGGACAGGGACAGGGACTGAAGAGATGGTTTGGTAAGTAAGACTGATGGACCCAAGTTCAGAGTTCGGCTCCTATGTCAAAGTCAAAGCTGGGGGAGCGGTGAGTAGAAACAGGACTTATAACAACCTTCTCTGACCTCTCCAAGCCCCAGGACATGGCACAATAAACACACACAGTATGATGACATACTTACACAGGTAAGGTATGATGAGCACTTTTCTGATAAAACTATACAATATAAATTCCAAATATTCTGAAATTTGAAACTATAAAGGTTCTCCATTTCTAAAAAATGTTTCCTATTTCAATTATTCTTACTCTAATTCAAAGTAGGAGCAAGAATAGAGTCACCTGAACAAGAGTAGGGGTTAAACAAAAGAATGCAGGAAATCTTAGGAGACTCTGTATTAACTGTCCTGCTAATGACCCCGCTGAGCCCTCAGTTTTTCAGACTAGGACTACCTAAGAAGACTTCAAAACAAGCAGAAATGCCTTTGTAAGCAACCACCTGAGTGCCCAGTGTAGGTCTTTACCCACTTTTAAAAATGAGTATATTTTTGCCTGCACATATGTACCACATGCATGCTTGGTGCCCAAGGCCAGAAGGTATCAGATCCCATTACAACAGTTTTGAGTCACCATTTGATGCTGACAGTCAAACCTGGTCCTTCTGAAAAGTAACCAGTGCTCTAAACCACTGACCACCCATGTCTCTGTTTTTACAAATTTTTAAATTTTTCAAAAGCTTAAAATGCTTGGTCGTAGATAGGAAAGGAGCCCTAACCTTTCCTAAAAGCAATTTTTTTTTCTCCTGTTGGCAGAAGAGAGCAGTTGTCAGTAGCAATTAAAAAGTTAATAACCTGCAGGGGACAGTCAAAGGTCACATAGCTTAGCAGGCTGGGGCTCCCAGTGACCAGACCAGGCTGGGGTCTAAGCCTGGGGTTGCTTATATAGGGTATGTAGCTGACAAGATTGCTTTGGAGAATTTTGAGGATTTGGTTCCATGGAAATTTCTAATTGTGGTCTATCTACTGTGATTAAAGACATAGTAAATGAGATTACCAAAGAGCTGGCAATGGCCATCACTGGCAAGCCTTGACTTTTTCTGAATGTATAGAATAAGGAAAAATGTAACAATTTGGTTTTATTTCAACATAATTTTTTCTAGTGTCACATTTTTACTTAATTGACCACATACTAGGTTTAACAGGAGATAATTAAAGCCACCTAGGTTCTTCTCAAAGCTAGATGCTTTTGGTAAGTGATTTCCTTTATATTATTAGGCACATAAAAATAAGTTCACTCCTATAAGATTCTAATAACTATTTCGAAAGAAATATAGCTCTATCAATAATGAAGAAAAAAACCTAAACATCAATTTGAAAATAAATACAAATATTCAAACCACAGACAAACTCTAAGTATTGAAAATGTTTAGGCTTTAATTTTATCCACAAAAAATCTTTATGAGTTATCATCCAGCCACTAAAACTGGATGAATACATGCTAATCCAGATACAAAAGAGAAAATATTTTCTGATTCTATTTGTAGAGTGTCTGGGATAGGCAAACTCAGACTAGTGGGAAGAGGAGGGCTGCTCACAGGTCTGTGAGAACGGGAGGGTGACTTATGATTATGATCCCAGTGTTAGGCCACACTGTTAGACCCTTGCCTCCAAAGCCAGACCATCAAGTGGTGGGTTGTGGTGGTGTGTGTGTGTCGGCAGGGGCTGGTGGATCTCCGTGAGTTTGAGACTAGCCCAGTCTATATAGTGAATCCCAGGTCTACATGGAAAGATGAGGGCTAAAAAAGCAAACAAACTAAAAAAGAACTGACAGCCATTTGTTGTGTTATTGAAACATCCTATCTTGCAGGAGACTCCTTAAGCAGGAAGGTAACTCAAAATAGATTCATGAAGTCCCTGAAACTGACCAGACTCTCTAGGTCCCTCCTTACCAGAATAAACAATAAAAGCTGAGACTTAACGGAAGGAAGCTGAGCTACAAAGACTTTCAGACCAGACCATCATCCTGGAAGAGGTTAGATCGTCAACTGAGGCACCTGGAAAGGGCACTCTCCAAGCTGTTGAGCTGCCTGCAGGCTGTGCAGTGTGCTCCCAGTTTCCAGTCTTGTGAGCCTCACCCATGCTGGGTGGGCTTTGGTAACACAATGTCTTTGAGTCATTTCTGCGTCTGTAAGCGACCCCTCATTCAATCCTAAAAGTAACCCAATAAAACTCATTGGTTCACCAGGTTGAACTTTGGTGGCTAAGCATACCTTGATCTGTTGTAGGTTCCCTATCTAGAGTGAGCAAACTTGTATGTTACATCTCCCCAGAAGTCTTCTCACATAACATCACTGCAGTATCTCAAGATAAACTACTGAACTATGAAAAACAAGAAGGGGGCGGGGGGGGGGGGGAGAGAAAGGAACAGGTTTCTAAGCCTATGATGGTTACAGTACTTTGCTACTGTTTCATTCACACTAGGACCCTCCCACACAGAATGCTGTCATTGTTCAGAGGAACAAAAGCAAAGTGACCTACAAAATCCCCAAATATCTGTTTTCATACAAATTTCTACTAAAATGTGTTAAAACCAACACCACCACCTCCTAGAGGTACAAGTAACTAGTGTCTTAAGATGACTACTCAACAATGTTGCTGGGTGCTATCTTTTATTGTACTCAGGAAGCAGAGACAGGCTGATCTCTTTAGTTCAGGGCAGCCAGGACTTCATAAGAAAACCCTGTCTGGAAAAACAACAACAAAAGACTACCCCACATGTACTATCTTTATAAGAACTGCTAAATTTGGGGCTTATGTAAATCTGTGGCATCCTAGTTTAGTTAATCTAATGCACTAATTTAATAAACTACACACTGTGGAGTGGCAACTCAAGCCTATGATCTAATGAAGTCTACTCCTACCATAGCAACATACACAACACGTTTGCGTTTAATTTAGCTAATCTGTTTTATATTTCTTCACTTATTGCAGTCTTAATTTAGTTCTGAAGATTAATTATTTTCAGAATCTGAACTTGGGACATCCATAGTTGACCACACACTACTTAGCTTCTTTTTGGTAATAACTGCAAGCCACAAAGGCAAGGTAGGATCATTTACCACAAGACATTTCTGAGGAAATAGGTCATCCCTTGCGCTTGACATCAAATATTTATAAGCACCGTTTTTGCAGACTACTCAGTAACACACTAGACAATTAAGAATTTTAAGAAATAGACATTAAAATGCCCCAAGCTGCTCTATGTGTCCTTGTAAGCAGCCAATCACACAAGGGAAGTAAAGACTAAATGCCAACTCAATTGTCAATTAACCTACATTAGGCAGGCCCTTCACTCTCTCCCCTAAACATAGACTATTCACCAATACCACACTACCAAGTGTTTTTCTGTCTGGAAAAGCAAATTAACAACTTGATAAGATCAAATGCCAAACATGTGAATCAAACCATTTTATAACGTAAGTTTTATATAATGTACTTGGCACTCCAAATTTGGTAAATTCACCTAAAGCTCAAAAGCCACTTTCATTATTTCATTCTTATTAAAAGGGGTAAAGGGCTTTTAAAAATCTCAGTATGTAAACTACTGTTAGCAACCAAAATGTGTTGAAGGACTGGATAACTGTTAGGTACTGGCTAGTTAAGTTGCACTCAGCTCCTGATAAGTTACTGTGCAGACTGTAACCAGACATTTCATTCAGTGATCGCACAGCACCCTGAGCACTTCCTATGAGATTGCCATAGGGCACGTTCCCTCTTCTCTGCACCACAGACCCATCAAGCTTACTGTCGCTTGGATACTACTACACACCAGCTTTTCATATATTTCACTCATTCTTCTAAATTTTAACATTTTAATAAACTACACATCGAGGCTCAGGTTAAGCTCTCAAATTCAAATTTAATTATCACAAGGGCTACACGAACTACGTAGGTACGGTGGGATTATTCTATCTAGTTCCTTAATAAAGCTGACTAGCTTGTTAACATAGTACTAGGATATAGTGAACAGCCTTCCCGAAGCTCTAAACTGATTTTCCTCGTGCAGGGAACTCTTCTGTGCCCTACAGTCTTCACTTTTTTGATTCTTTTCGAGGGGAAAACAAAACTCCAGCTATTGGTAAGTATGCGATTTTTATTAGTTTGGTGGCAAATGTCCTAAGCTGTGTAACCCAGCCCAGCCTATCTGCATAGGGTCCACCACTTCAAAAACACAATTTACACTGCGTAAAGACCAGTGAGATGCCATGGCCCTTCCTGTCCGTAAGGAGCGCGTCGGCAGCGCGGGTGACAGGCTCCAACGGCCGCCGAACCCGCACACGAGAGCCCTACGTGCCACCCAAGTCCCGCCCCACCGCGGCGACGGCCTGGGCCAGCGTGACCGCGGGGCAGCTGCGGCGGGCTCAGCGCCGCCCGCTCCGGGAAGGGCTTCAGGGAGACGCTACGCGTCCGAGGGAGCGGAGCGGGGCGGGGCCCCGACAGCCCCCGGGGGACGGCGGAGGAACGGCGCGCGTACGCCCTGCGCCGCGGCCCTGTCAACGCCCGGCGGGTGGTCCGGCGCGGGGCGGCGCCCTCAACCGGCCAGCCGCACGGCCGTTGGCTCGGGCGTGGAGGGGCGCCGGCCCCTCCCTCCCGCCCGCCGCCCCAGCCTGCTTCCGCTCGCACAAACTACGCCATTGCGGCCTAGCCGGGCGCCGCCCCTCCCCCGCGCCGCCATCTTCGCGGCCCGCCGCCCCCGCCATCTTTTGGGGCCGCCATACTTGCTCGGGCGGAGAAGATGGCGGCGCCCATCACACACATAAAACATGGCTTCCCTTCAAAACAAAAACATCCCGAGCAGCGGCGCGCCGCTGGCACTCACCTGAAGACCACATGGTGACCGAGAACTCGCCCTCCAGGGTCTTGATCTGCACCTGCTTCTGCTCCCACTTCTTATTCCCCGGGTCGGCGCCGCCACCGCCCGCCGCGCCGGCCCCGCTGCCCAGGTAACTCTTCTTGCCACTCTTCTTGCCGCCGCCCTTCTTAACGCGGCCGCCGCCCGACGAAGACCCGCCACCGCTCTTGCCGGCCGCCGCCACGGTGACCAGCGTCTGCTCGATGTAGTCGTCGTCTCCGCCGGCCGGCGCGGGCACCGGAATGAGGATCTGGTCCTCGAACCCGTCCTCGGCGCGCAGCCCGTCCGAGTCGTCGCCACCCACTACCTCCTCGCGCGTCTGCACCAGAATCACCTCCTGGTGGTGGTGCACTTGGGTCGGGTCGTCGGTGACCAGCGGCTGCAGCGCGATCATGGGCGGGTGGTGGTGGTGGTGGTGGTGGTGATGGTGGTGGCCGGCGTGCCCGTGGCCGCCCCCGCCACCGTGGTCTCCGCCGCCACCGTCCTCGTCGTCTTCCTCGTCGTCCTCCTCCTCGCCCACCACCGTGGTCTCGATAGTCTCCACCGGGATGGTCTCCACCTCGATCTCATGCAGCTCCACGATCTCGGCTGGCATCTCCGAGCCGTCCGTGGCAATGTAGAGGGTGTCGCCCGAGGCCATGGCTGAGGGCTCGGCCGCCACGGCCGCGGCAGCCTCGGCTCCTGGGCTGCGGGAGGGCGGGCGAGGAGGCGGCCGGCCGTGGGGAAGGAAGGCAGAGGGAGGAAGGCAGCGAGCGGGCGGGGGGGGGAGAGGGGGCGGGCGGCGGGGGAAGGGGCGGGCGCGGCGGCCGCGGGGCTTCCCCGCCTCCCGAGATCGGTGCGCCCCGCGCTCGCTCGGCCGCTGCTGGTCCTGTTCCCCGCCTGGATAGCCTTGCCTCAGCTGCCTGCCCTGGCCGCGCCTCCTCCCGCCCTCCGGGCCGGCGTTACGCTGCCCCCTTCCTCCTGCGCCTCCGCCTCCTTCCACACAAATACCAACTCCTCAACCCGAGCCCAAGATCTCGCCGCCGCCGCCACACTCTGCTCCGGCTCGGCCTCGCGAGACTTCCGCAGGGGTCTCGGCCCGCCCCGCCTCGATCCCACTCGCTGCTCGGGCTCTCGCTCCTCCCTCTCGGCCAATCGCACTACCCCTCTAGTGGCCGAGGCCCCGCCCACTCAACCAGGTTCCTCCCGATTGGGGCCGCTGGGGTAGGGGGCGTGGTGGCCCTCACGCGCGCTGGCTGGCCCCCGGCGCGTGACGTCAGCTCCGCGCCGCCGTCGCCTTACGGCGCTCCGCGTCGCGCGGACCCCGCCATCCGCGGTGCAACAGTGACAAAACCGCCGCTCGGGGCCCCAGTCGCCGACAGGAGTGGGGCGTCGGCCCAGCGCCTTCCGCCTCAGGAGCCGGCGAACTTTCCGCGCGACCCCGGCGCACGGTAACTGGAGCTGGGGTGAAGGGGGGCGCGCGCCTGGGGCTGGTGTGCTGCCGGCGGAGCGTGCGAACAGCGGTCGTGTCGCCGCAATAAAGTCTGCTCTGACGAGAAACGCCTGTGCTTGTTTTTTGCTTTTCTGTTTCTTTTGCCTTTGCTCTTGACTCCTGGTTTCGGCGAATGGCGGCCCGAAGGCATTGCCCGCTGTGTGCTGGCTCTGGGTTCTGGGTCGCGTGCCGGTGGGCGGCGCGCTAGGGCGACCGCGACTGACGGAAGCGGCGCGCGCAGCCTAGGGTTCACCGTTGGAAGTGTGTCCGTTATTCTTTTATGACCCGCGGAAACCGGAGACCGAGCCGTTGGGTACCTGTTGGAACTAAGGGTCTGAGCTGCTCCAGTCGTGCGACTCCACTATTGCAGCTTTCTAAAAATTCCCTTTTATGTTTGGATAACTTGACACAAGCTTTGCCTGTTCCTCACTCATAAATATTCCTTTTGCCCAAAAGTCTTTTCATTTGCCTCCTTGGAAATTCCATGTCTTTTGTGCTTTCCCCATTATAAGTAACAGCTTAGTTTTTCGTGGTTCAAAGCATCAAATTGCTTAAGATTGTAGCGAAGTGTTTCTTCTGTGCACCCTTTCGGTAGGCGAGGTGTGGCTTAAAGCAACATAAAGGTTGCTTTTTTTTTTTCCCCCAAGAGCCGAAAATTTGAGCCAAGTGTGTGGTTGTATACTTGTTTCTTAGTTAACGCCCAACTTCGTCTGTTGAATCTTCTTGTTTACTCTTATCTACTGGACTTGTTAGTGTTGAGGCTGGAGAGTATTCTAAACTGCATTACATGCATCTTAGGTCAAAGTTATTTAAACAGTTGGGCATCTTATAATTTTAAACATACTTAAAGTCGAAGCAAGGTGTGCTTGTGCATGCTTAAAATGCACATGCTTTGGGGAAGGGAGTCAGGAGTTTAAAGCCAGCCTTGGCTACATGTATACTTTTCCTGAAATAAACACTTCGTTTCTAGGTTCACTACATAGCCCACTCTGTTCCAAAATGTCTGCTGCTCCTGATTCCCAGGTTTGAAATTACACATTTGGGCTACCATACCCGACCTTGAATCCCATAATCTCGACATGAAGACAAATGATTTCTTTTTTTTTTTTTTTTTTTTTTTTTTTGGTTTTTCGAGACAGGGTTTCTCTGTGTAGCCTGGGCTGTCCTGGAACTCACTCTGTAGACCAGGCTGGCCTCGAACTCAGAAATCCGCCTGCCTCTGCCTCTGAAGTGCTGGGATTAAAGGCGTGTGCCACCACCGCCCGGCTGACAAATGATTATTGACGTGCATTTTAAAAGACCTTTCTCTTACACCAGGAACTGCGTGCTGTTTTCTTCCCACCTATCTGAGCAGAAGCTTTGATGTCTCTGAAATCGCTGTCATTTCCCATTTTTCTGAAACTTTAAATGCATTTGATTTAAGGCATGAATGTGAGAAGGCTGGGGGGTGAGAGTGGACAAAAGAAATGTCTGTTAAAGAGAACCTGATACCTCTTATCCAAGCTGAATTATTGAGAATTTACTTGTGTGAGTCATGTATACTAGGTAAGCATTTTATCACACAGCTAAAAAAAAAAAAAAAGGGTCTCTATTATGTACATCTTTCTCTCCCTCCTCAAACTCAAGAGATTCACCTGCCTCTGCCTCTTGTGTGAGATTAAAGAAAGGCATTTGCTACCAGACCCAACCTTTCTTCCTTTGAATAAAATCAGGCCAGTTTTTGAATGTTTGTAGACAAGCACGGTGGCTCCTGGTTGTAGTTCCAGTGCTGAGGAAGCTGAGACAGAAGGATCACCAAAAGTTACAGGGAAGCCTGGGCTACATACAACTTATCTCAGAAAACAAAACAAAAAAATCTGACTACCATATTCCTACATTTAATAGTTTGGTGTTGGTTCAAGTCCTGTATTCATGCTATTTGCTTAACAGGTAAGTATTTGGCTGCTTTGTGAAGTTTGTCAGGAGACAGTCTTGTTATGAAGCCTAGGCTTATCTTGAACTCACAGCCATCCTTTTGCCTCAGCTCCTCCAGGGCTGGGATTACAGTGCATGTACCACTACACCTGGCTGATCATGCTTTTAGGTTATTGTCTAGTTACTGTATAGTTAGTTCAAATAATAATTTGGGCTCTGCCTCAGTTAAGAATTGAAACTATTAGAGCTAGACAGGAAAAAAGTGGAGTACTTTTTTAATTGCAGAAGCTAGAGATCTTTGTTTTACTTTTAGATCTTAACATCTGGATTACAAAAGAGATACTTACACCTCTGAAATCAATGCATATATTAGGTTTAGAGTTTGGATCTGGGAGAAATAATCTAACTACATGAAGCATCTCATGTCATATCTGTAAACCAACACCATTCAGTATTTCATTGTATTTATTTTTTGTACAGCCTTGCTCAAATTCTTTCTCTTAGATCAAATGGATTGTTGTGAATGATCTTGACTATTGTTCATAAATAAAGGAAAGTTGAAATGTTGTCATAATTTAACTTCCATTTTTCTTTGTTCATACATTGCTTTCCAACTGATACATAATAATGGGTTTCATGTTGACATTTTCATACATATACAATGTATTTCAATAAACATACACCTCCCTACTCCTGTTCCCACTAACCCTTTTCCTCTCCCCAGCTAGTCCCTCTACTTTATGTCATATTTGTGTGTGTGTGTCTGTTTGTCTGTCTGTCTATCCACCTGTAAGTTGCATTACCATGGTAGTGTTTGTAGCCACATTTTACTACATAGCTGTTGCAATATGAAATTGCAGGAAGTTGTTTTTTTATCTGTGTTTGAGGCAGATCAGTATGTTAGAGTGGGAAGAGTTGTATAGATGGAAGCTACCTGGTCCTTTATATGCTTGATAAGGGGTTGAGTGAGTCCAGCAAACCTGTGAGGCCTCAAGGATAGATAGATGCTTTGATAAAAGGGGGTTGGCTATGAACAGATAGTTCACTAGTGCTTACCTAGCTTTTATTTTTAGTTATAGGTAGTCTTGAGCACACAAGTACAGGTGTCTGCAGAGACCAGATATATCAGATTCCCTGTAGCTGAGTCTTACAGGCAACCACCAATGAATGTAGGTACTGGGAACTAAACTAGGGTTCTCTGCAGAGCAAAGCATGGTCTTAATCACAGAACCATCTCTCCAGCCCCTTATCTATCTCTTAGGAAGAGCAGAGAGTTGAAAACAGGCTCCATGGTAGCTTCATAGAATAAAGACCTCTGAGAGGAAGAAGCGTCCCAGCTGTGACTTGGAAGTTGAGCAGACTGTGAAGTGTTGAGGCCAGTGCTGCTGTAGAGGAGCCTTTAATGGAGACTTCAGTATGAAGGAGTAATAAAAGTCAGTTGATGACTTTATAAACATTTGAG
The DNA here is from genome assembly GCA_021653895.1 of Mastomys natalensis. Lineage (NCBI taxonomy): Eukaryota > Metazoa > Chordata > Mammalia > Rodentia > Muridae > Mastomys > Mastomys natalensis. Next base: position 118,422 of record JAJTUV010001084.1, read on the forward strand.
ACAAGTCAGAGGACTCAGTATGAAAACACCATTCACCAGCTCATAGCAACAACAGAGGGCAGCTTAAGTTTCTCAGCACTTTGGGCGTACTTTTTCTTCACTTTTATGAGCCATTCTTTGTTCTGAGTTGATACTTGAACTTAGGGGTAATCATGGAAACTAGGCTAGAAATGTAGTTCTCATATGTGCTTAACATATGCAGGGTGCTAGATTCTGTCACTGCCACTACTACTGAAGACCACAAGGCCATTGTCATGGTGAAGTTAAACAGCTAACACCTAAGGGAAACAGTAGCACAGAGTGGTGAGGCAAGGAAAGGAGACACTCAACTGAACCATAAGTTCCAAGTGAACCACACTGTAGTAGGCAGTTGCTGTGTCACAGAGTCCTTCTCACTGTGTAGTTAAAGTATAGGTTAGAGGATGGAGGGGAGAGCAAGGGCTTTATTCAGAGCCACAGCCAGGCAGTCATACATCCTTGTACTCCCAACTACTGGAAGGATTGCTCAGTGTTAGGAGCCAGACTGAGTAAAAGTTAGTTCTCATCTTGAAAATACAACATGGCGCATGGTTCCACCTGGGGATGGAATTGGGAGTGTTCCTGTACTGTTCTTCATAAGCAGTGTGATTGTTGAACTCCAAATGCTAGTGTAGAGTGCCTGAATGTTTTCCTAGTGATTTTCTGACCCAGTCATACCCAAAGCAGCCCTCCTCCATGCCATTTAAGACCTGCATACTGTCACAGCTCTTGCCTCTCACCTGAGCTACACCAAACCTTAGTTAACTTTAGTCACCTCAACATCTCTTATGCGTATGTGTGTGTTTGTTTGAATGTACACACATGTGTGCAGTTGCCTTCAGAGTCTAGAAGAGGCTGTCAGATCCCTGGAGTTGGACTTAGATGCAGTTTACCTACCCAGGGTAGGTGACAGGAACCAAACTTCTCAGCAGAGTCCCAAGAACTCTAAACTATCGAGCTTTCTCTTGCCCCGCCATCTTTGTATTTTGACCTGCACAGCTTCAGTTGCCTTCATTATCACCTCTTTTCAATTGGTGTATTTTTGTCCTTATCATTCCTAATAACTTTCATACCCAGTATCATAAATGCCCTATCATCCCAATTGTCACATCTTTTCTCAAACTGTCCCCTTATTTCTACCCAAGACCTTTAGTAGTGTGTGTTTTGTATCAGGGTCTCTGTAGCCTAGGTTGGCCTCATTCACTATGTAGGCTAGACTCAAAATCTCCCTCAGCCTTCTAAATGCTGACTGTACAGGTGTGAGCCACAATGCCCCACAGGCTTTAATTTTCTAATTCAGCCTTTCCTAGACTAGACATTTTATCACCCTCTGCTTCTTTTTTTTTTGTTGTTGTTGTTGTTTGTTTTTCGAGACAGGGTTTCTCTGTGTAGCCTTGGCAGTCCTGGAACTCACTCTGTAGACCAGGCTGGCCTCGAGCTCAGAAATCCACCTGCCTCTGCCTCCCAAGTGCTGGGGTTAAAGGCGTGCGCCACCACTGCCTGGCCACCCTCTGCTCTGATCCTACAAATATCTGATAAATTTCAACCCTTGTACCACTGCACATCCCTCTACTTGTGGAATCCTGGAATCTGTTGGGGAAAACACTCATGTAGGCTTTCGTCATCTCTTATCAATGGTTCTAGTACCAGCTGAGTATTTGATGCTAAGTAAAGGTTGTTTGGAGAGCCAGGGATGTCATATAGATCAGTTGGTGAAGTGTTTGCCTAGTATCCATGTTCCACACTCCACAAAAAAAGGAGTTTTATGTTTGTTTATTAAAGCAGTTTCACACAGCCTTTATCCTTGAGCCTAGAGGATAATGTTGAACTCTGACCTTTCTCTCTCCACCTCCTACAAACTTGAATTACAAGCTTGCATCATGATGTTCCCTTTTGCTTTCAAGTTCTTAACAAATGTACTTAGATTTCATCTCCCTAACATTGAATTCCATGGCTTCCTACTTGAGGGAAATTGAAGGGGCCGGATATGGTGGCTAATCTTGGCTACATAACCATATACTTTTCTTAAAATAAATCACATGGAAAGGTTCAGAATTCATCTCCACAAATACCAGAAGTTTCCATTTCCCTCATGAATTGATGAGCAGGAAGTTCCTTTCCAGCCAGCTCTCCTGAGTCACGTCATCTGCCTGGCTTTAGCAGTCACCTGTATGCTGACCATTCTCTTGTCTGGTTTGGATGAACTCCAGGGCTCTGTCCCATTGGCTCCTCCAGTGAGTCTGCTTCCTCATCGCAGCTCACCATCTTCACCTGCTCCTCTCAGCACTCTGACTTACTGCTTGTCCTTAGTTGCCCACAACCAAATTCTGTAAGTCACCTGTCTTCATCAGTTTTCCTGTGGCGGTGACAAATGCTATGACCAAAAGCAGCTTGAGGAGGAAAGGGTTTCTTTAGCTTACACTTCATCACAGTTCATCATCAAGTCAGAGCAGGAATTCAAGGCAGGGACTGAAGTGGAAGCCGTAAAGAATTGTGCTTTCCTGGCTTGATTCCTTTGGCTGTGTATACCAGCCAGGACCACCTGTCCAGGGGTGCCACTGCCCACAGTAGGCTGGGCCCTCTCACACCAATCCTTGATCAAGACAGTGCTCCATAGGCACGCCTGTACGCTAGTCTGTTGGTGACAGTTGAGGCTTAATGGACCATCCTAATAGGAATATGGTAGACATTGGTGCTGAGGGTGATTTGAACTATGCAGACCTGGCCCAAGATGTCTCACGGGAGAAGAATGTTAATATGTGACCTAGAGATTGTTTTTGTGATATTTCGGAGAAGAACGTGGCTGGGTTTTTTGTTTTTGTTTTTCCCTTGTCTGAAGAGTCTGTCGGTGGCAAAGGTGAAGAGACTCAATAATTGTATTGACAAAGGAGATCCCAAAATAATCCAGTTTAGACTCTGCTGTGGTTTAGTCTCAGGAAGAGCATTTTGATGAAGCATAACAAGCTTAAAAAGAAAAAAATGCAAAATGTATGGTTCAAGTAATAAAAGGGCACCAGGAAGTGAGATGGAGCTGGATCCTGTGTCTGAGGAGATAAACAGATTAAGGGAGTGGTAATTTGGGGGCAAAATCCCACCCAGCTAAGCTTTTTGTTTATGTATTTGCTGATGAATAAGGAATAGTTTGGACTTTTAATCTGGAATGAACTACAATCCAGAAATGGAGGACACACCTGTGATCCAGATCTTGAGGTTGGAAGACAAAGCCTTTTGATCCAGATTTTGAGGGATAGTGGCCACGAAAAGCTTAAGCCCAGGCATGATGGTACACACCTTTAATCCCAGGAGACAAAGTCGAGGCAGATCTCTGAATTGACAGCCAGCCTGGGACAGAGCAAGTTCTAGATGAAGAAAAGCTTAAATCCAGGCCTGGTAATACTTGCCTTTTATCCCAGTATTCAGGAGTAGAGTCATGCAGATCTCTGAGTTTAAAGTCAGTGTACAGAGCAAGATCCAGGACAGCCAAGCTTAGGCAGAGAGGAGTTGGAAAATGGAAAGCTGGTGTTAATGAAATAGAACAAGGGACCCGTGTTCCAGCTCCTGCAAGCAGCAGAACTTGTCAGCTTTGGCCATGTGGCTCTGGCTTTAGAGTCAAGAATAGAAGGGACTACTGGGACAATTGATGCTGGTGGCTAGCTGGAGCTAAGACATTAGCAAGGATTAAGAAGAAACCAGATCACTGGGGTAAAATCTTCTGGAAAGTGTTTTCTGAGAGCACGAAGAAGTTGTGTTCTGTGTATAACCAAGGTTGTACCTCCTGATGCGGTAGACTTAGTAATGTGTAAGAATCACCCAGATGGTACTAGTTTTGAAGGTATGAAGACGTCATGGAGAGCTGCTGAGGCTTGATATAGGAGAGGCCAGGGAAGGCCATAGGTGAAGGTGCAGCCTCATCTGCAGTTGATGATGGCCCAGGACTCAAGGGGTCATGCAAAGAAGTAGAGGCTTGGCACCATGAAGGGAGCCTATAATAGAATACTGGTGACGCCTAGTTGCAGTGGAAGACTCCAGTGAATTGGGGATGCCAGTACAATGGGATGATCACCAAGAACAGCAGCAGTGGAGTGGATTCAACCAGAGCCTAGAGTGCTACAGAGGGCAGAGCTGGAGAAGAGACTCAAGCCCCATGGAGGAGCCCAGAAGATCATGTGTAGATCCCAGACACTGTAACAAGAAGGTATAAAGTTGAAGTTGGCTAGGATACCCCAAGATATTAGAGATGTCCGAGCGGTGGGATACCTGCTGAGGAAATCTGCTAAAGAACCAGCCAAAGAGAAAGAATTGTGCTGCAATCAACAAAGTAGAAAGGAGTTGGACATTAGACATGGAGATGCAGAATTTGGAGTTTGCCCAGCTGACTTTTGGTCTTGCCTTTGTCCAGGATTCTCTCACTGTGTCGTTTTGGAATGGTAATGTATATCCTGTGATCTTGGAGATATGTGATCTGCTTTTTGGCTTTATAGGGGATTACAGTTAAGAGATGGCATGAATCTCAGAAGAGATTTTGAACTTTGGACTTTTAACATCACTGAGACTGTTACAGACTATGGGACTTTTGAATTTGGACTAAATGTATTTTTTTTATTATCCTATAGCTAGGTATGGTCCCCGTAGACTCGTGTGTTTGAACAAGCCTATAGGAGCCAGGGAGTAGAATGTGGTGGTTTGAATATGCTTGGCCTAGGGACTGGTACTATTACGAAGTGTGGCCTTGTTGGAGGAAGTGTGTCACTGTGGGGGTGCTTTGAGACCTGTCTCCTAGCTGCCTGAAAGACTGTCTGCTCCTGTTTGCCTTCGGATCAAGATGTAGAACTCTGCTCCTCCAGTGCCATGCCTGCCTGGATCCTGCCCTGCTTCCTGTCATGATGGCAATGGACTGAACCTTAGAACCTGTTAGCCAACCCCAATGAAACGTTGTTCTTTATAAAAGTTGCCTTGGTCTGGTTTCTCTTCACAGCAATGGAAACCCTAAGTAAGACGAGGTTTATTCACATCTCTTCTAGTTAATCAGTGGTCATTTTTCCTGGTTCTGCTCATCCCAACATTTTCTTCAAATCCTTCCTACATTAGCAAATAGAATCATTCTAGTTTCCTCTTGCCATAGGTAGCTGTCCGGCAGGGTAGCCCTACTGCCAGGCCGCAGTGTGCTCACACCTTTTAATGTGCAGTGTTGCAAGCCAGTGGCTAGAGCTCAATGAGAGAGAACGCATGCTTAGCATGGGTGAAGCCCCAGAGCCAGCCCCAGCGTGGGAGGGAAAGAGAAAGCTACAGTTGCAGATGAGCCACCCCTTGCTTTCATATATGTGTAACTTTGAAGTCATGCTTCCCGACTGCGTATTAGAACAGTTGTTTTTAGCATCCAGATTTAAGAACCTGAATATGCCATAATTAACATGTACATCTTCGTCTTAGATAATCCAAGAACTACTGCAATGTGGAAGGAGGGTCTTGATTGTTAACTAACCTATTATCTTGCCAGTTTAGTGCAGCTAACTGTAACTCTTACCATCCTTGTTCAAAGTACATTCATCAGTGTGTCCAGTTGGCACACCCCTAAGTCATTAGTACTATCCTCTCTTCTGTGTGGTTTATGAATATTCAAGAGTACCATCAGTAAATGGGCTAAGGAGTGTTTTCTGACTTTGAACAGTATAAACTTGAGGTATATATTTGTTTGTTTGTTTGTGACAGGTCTTATCCCAGGTTGGCCTCACACTCAATATGTGATAGAGGATGACTAAATGGATCCACCTGCTTCTACCTCCTGAGTAGGCATCTGACATCAGTTCTTTCCTCTCTGTCTCTTGCAGAGAGAGAGTCTTTGTGAGAAGAAGGCAGAAACGGGATTTCACCAGTGCTGGCACATAATCCAACTTTGCACTGTATTCAGGCATTAGGCCAGAACTCTTAGGTAGAAGGTGGGGAAGCAAGGCCTGGGACTGTGGCAGCGGCTGCAGCACGAAATCAGCAAGGACCCGGAGCTCATAGCAAGTGTGAGGAAGAAGCTGAGGAGGAGGAGCCCACTGCTGTTATGCACTAGCCTGAGGAACCCCTTCCTAGAACTGATACAGTATACCTAAAACCGGCAAGTTCCTAGAGAATGAGTTTGGAGATAAATATTAAGTTTGGAAGCGTTATATGAAAAATAAATAGAAATGTTTTGAAATGTACTTAGGTGCTGAAGAAAGGAAAGATGCCCAGGATTGACAGTCATAGAAAGAAATAGTAACTTTAAATAATAAAGTGAAGTCTCAGAAGGAAGAAGAGATTTAGAGATTAAAAAGAAAGTGGAGAATACAAGGCAGAGGGCACTTGAACCCTGTATAATTTTGTCTCAGTAATAAGCATAGAAGAAATTATATGTTGAGTTATGATTGCAATTTTATATATCCTCTTTAAGATCAGAATAAAGCAGACTTAGATAAAAAGAGGACTGAAAAATGGAAACATTTTTATCGTTAGGCTACAAACAATAGAACAGAGATTAGAGGATTGTTTAAATTAGAATAAAGAATTTACAGAAGAATCCAATCTAAAGCCTACAGAGATGCCTTATGACAAGATTACAGTATGGCAACCCATAGAGATGGCTAGAGGTAAACAGGTTTAAAGAAGCAATGATGTCATATGGTTTGCATTCGCCCTATGTGAAACAGATACTTCACACAAAATTGTATAATTCCAAAAGCTTGGAGAGACTTGGTGTCAGCCATCTTAGAACCTGGCCCTCAACTACAATGGCTAATATGGTATGTTGGAGGGCCCTGCTGCTGAATATTGCAGTCCACCATGTTTGGACAGCTCTCTGAGCTCACTACAAAATAGAGGACTCCCTTGCCCCAACAGGACTTCCTACTCTCTGCCTGTCCTTATTCGGAAGATGTCCCTGAGGCCTGGCTTATCTTAAGTGTGATCTTTGGCACAGTTCTCAGCAAATGCTTTCCCCTGCTGCCCATGTGATAATAGGATTGTGCTGTCTGATGTAAACGAAGCGTACAGTAAACACCTATCAGCTGTTCCTTCTGCTGCCCCCTGCCTGCAGTAAAGTTGAACTACCACTCCAAAGCTGAGCCTAGTAGTCTGTCATTCCATTGTACTCATAGGCCATCCAAACGCTGTTCTTCAACTCTGCTCCCCTCTCCCTCGTAGGCTGGTGACCAACAACCCCTAAGGAAAGGGAGACTCACAGTGATGGAATGAGGAGGCCTCAGTGATGGAGCAACAAAGTCAGAGCAGAGGCATTAATATTGTCAAAGTCTAGTTTCCAGGTGAAGGTCAATATTCTGAATTAAGAATACAGGTTATGTTTAATTTTGCCACCTTGGATCAATGTCGCATAGTAGCTTTAAGTGCTTGGGACAAGGTTGAACAACAGGGGAAACTATCTGAATCCTATACAGAAATAACCCAGGGTTCAGATGAACCTTTCACTTTTTACAAAGATTAATTTCAGCTGTAAATAGAGTACTATTAGATCCAGAGGGTAGAGAATTTTTAATTGAATCTTTAGCTTTCAAGATTGTTAATGCTAGCCGGGCGGTGGTGGCACACGCCTTTAATCCCAGCACTTGGGAGGCAGAGGCAGGCGGATTTCTGAGTTCGAGGCCAGCCTGGTCTACAGAGTGAGTTCCAGGACAGCCAGGACTACACAGAGAAACCCTGTCTCGAAAAAACCAAAAAAAAAAAAGATTGTTAATGCTGAATGCAAAAAGGCTATTAGACCTTTAAGAGCTAGGTCAGCACCTCTTTATGAATGGATTAAAAACAACTGTGGATATTGGATCTAATGCTCACAATTCAGTTGTAATTAGACAGACAAAAGATGTGAGCGCTCAGAATGTCCAGTGCTGTGACTGCGAAAGACCAAATCATTTCCTAAAGGACTTTAGACAAACAGTTCCTAAAGATAAATTTTTCTCTAATGATAATCCAGGGAGAAAGTTTCCTGGGATATGTAAAACGTGTGGAAAGAGCAGACACAGGGTAAGGGGTTGTGATCACTCCTGACAAAAAACGATATGAGCCATTCATTCCCTGTCAGCCAAGGAGAAACTGTCCTAGAAAGCAACTAGATATGACAGACAGCACTATAAACTTAACTAAGTCATTCAACAAAGATAGGGCAGCTCCAGTAGATGAAACGAGCTTTGGAAGATACCAGAAAAGAGATATTTTACCCAGCTGCAATAAATGATAAGAGACCAAAATTGAAATTACAGTTAGATGGAATTGAGATTGAAGGTCTAGTGGATACCAGAGCAGATGTGACAATGGTTCCTAGAATCTAGCTTGGCCACATCAAAAGGTATCTACACAGCTCCTAGGGATTGGGCCATTGTGTCAAGTAAAACAAGTCTAAAATGGATTGAATGCATAGGTCCAGAAGGTCAGGTAGGGAGGTTAAAGCCATATGTAGTGATAAAGCCATGGATTTGTAGGGAAGAGACCTATTGCAGTAGTGGGAATCTCAGATTAGCATTCCTCCAACTTCTGGGATAAGCCATAAGATAGAAGATTTTCCTGATAAAAGTATTGAAAAAAGTTATCAAAGACAGTTACAGACTGTCCAAGCTGTCCATAAGCAGGACACAGCAGAGGTTAGCTCTCCTAATTTATGAGGAGGGCCACTGCTGATAGAATACCAACTGCCCTAACACTAAAATGGTTAACTGGCAAGCCTGTTTGAGTAGACCCTTGGTCGTTAAATGAGGAAAAGTTACAGGCACTGAACAGCTGATCCAAGAGCACCTGGAGGCTCAGTATACAGAAGAGTCCACCAGCCCTTGAAATTCTTTATTTGTTGTTATAAAGAAATATGGAGGACTGGAGAGATGGCTCAGCGATTTGGATGATATCTTGCTGGCTGCTTAGGATGGAGATACCTTAGGAAAAATGTTTGATGAAGTAAAGAGAATTTTGCCTTGTTGGGGATTACAAATTGCTCCTGAAAAACTACAAAGAGGAGATACTATTAATTATCTAGGATATAAGATTGGTCTGCAGACAATCCAGCTACAGCACATGAAGATCAGAAGAGATCAAGTGCAAACTCTTAATGATTTTCAAAAATTGCTGGGAGATACTAATTGACTAAGGCCCACAATTGGATTAACTACTCAAGAGCTAAGTAATTTATATCAGATCTTACAAAGTGATAAAGACTTAAATAGTCCAAGAAAATTATCAGCTGAATCTGAAAAAGAATTGGATCTGGAAGAAAAGAGATTACAGGATGCACATGTGAATTGCGTGAATCCGAAGCTGGATTGTATTTTAGTTATTTTGCCTTCTACTTATTCTCCCTCAGGAACTCTTATGCAGAGAGAAAATAGTATCTTACAATGGATAATTTTAGCATATAAACAGGGTAAAAAAATTAAAAACCTATATAGAAAAGGTTTCTGATTTGATTGTGAAAGGGAGAATAAGACTTTGTCAGATAGCAGGAACAGACCCAGCAAAGACTATAGTGCCTTACAGTAATGCTGAAATTACCTCATCATGAGTAACCAATGAGGATTGGCAAAGAGCTTGCAGTGATATTTATTTATTTATTTTGGAGGGGGGGGGAGAAATTAACAAGTGATACCCCAAAAGCAACTGACTTCAGTTTATAAAAAGAAGTATTTGGATTCTTCCTCATGTAGTGAGAGGAACACCAATTTCTAAAGCTCCTACTTTTTATACATATGCCAATAAGTCAGGAATGACAGGTTATATGTCAAGAAATATAAGAATATAAGTAAATAACTCAAAGACCATATGCTTCAGTTCAGAAATCAGAATTATATGCTATTCTCATAGTTCTGCTAAATTTTCCAGAACCTCAATATAGTTACTGATTCTCAATATACAAAGACAGTTGTTTTGCATATAGAAACTGCTGAATTTATTCCAGATAATTCAGAATTTACTTTGTTATTTATACAACTGCAACAAGTAATTCAAAGTGGAAATAATCCAATATATATAATTCATATTCGATCTCATACAGGTTTGCCAGGACGATCGATAGGCTTTAGGAAATGAGATAGATCAATTATTCATAGGAAATGATTCAGAGGCTTCAGATTTTTCATAAAAGGTGTCATGTAAATAGTAGAGGCTTAAAGAAAAAAATTTTTCTATAACCTGGTGACTGTGGGAAAACGGGGCGCAGCGGTGGAGTCCCGGGCCCACGCGGTAGCGGCCCGGACCTTCGTGGTGGAGGCTGCCTGGAGGCTTCCAGGCAGCCTGTCTCACATACTGGAGGAAGGTCCCTGGTTCCAGTGGCTGGAGGCTTCGGCAGCGGCAGGCCTGGCAGGCCCCAATGACACGAGGAAGTCCTTGGTTCCAAAAGGGTTTATTGTCATGGCGGATGGTAGATCGATCTGGATGTACCCCCCCAAACTCAGGGCAGACCTGGGTTAAGTAGGGAGGGAGAAAGGGGGAGGTTCTGGGGGCAATGGTTAATTGGCTCCGCCCTCTGACCTTCATTAGTATGTAAATCTCTAGGGCCTGAGGCCTGTAGTTACACCCTCTACCTCTTTGGGAGGGGCTGTAATGGCCTACGTGACTGAACAATGTACATCCATGGAGATTAGACTGCTTTTCAGGACTCTGAGTTCTGGGGGCGTGGCCGAACTCCTGCCGTTTCTCCCTTGGAGTCTCGGGGTTCTAGGCCCATGCCCAGCCAAGAACCAGGATACCCTTACACAGTCCCACATCTCCTCCCCTTTACTTTTTTTAAAAAAGGGGGGTCACTGTGTCATCTGTGGTAAAAATTTTGCATGAGGAAGTTAAAAGAAAGCACTATTTAGGCCAGAGGGGTTAGCACAATTAAGTCACAGGGTAAGGTGAATTGAGGGTGGGGTTGGGAAGGAAGGGGAGTTGAGGGTGGGGATTGGGAAGGCAAAGGATCACTGAGTCAATTGAATACAGGTAATACAGTTTGAGAATAATAACATCTGACTAATCTAGATAGACATTAAGTTTTCCTCACTAACGTAACTTTAGCTATTTGACTTTGGCAAAAGAGTTCATCTGTAGCTGGAAGGTCTGGATCTGTCTTCTGTAGGATTTAGCTCTGGAGTCTTCAGTTAGGCAGTGTGGCTGGCTGCAAGAAGATAGCTTGGCCTCCTAGGCAGGTTCCAGGAGGTGGCTTTGTGTCTGGATCTCAGCATGTCTCTGGAGTCTGCAGTCTGACGAGATGGCTGAGGAGAAGGCAGCTTAGCATCTCAGGCAGGTTCCAGAAGATGACGTCTCCAGTGGACTTGTGGGAGCACCTATAGGATAATCAAAACAGGAAAGCAGCACCCCGGCATGGGATTTCTGCAAAGGCTGAGTATTAAGCATTAAGTCACTTGGGAACAAGCACATCACGGTCTGTCGTTGAGATCCTGGAAAGGCAAATGTGTTTGAGGAAATTTGTCTTAGAAGGCACTTGTGAGTAAGAAAAAGTGAAAAAATTTTGGTTGAAAAGCACAAACACTATTGTTTTAGGTCTTCCTGTTGGAAAGAAAAGGCATTAATGGCAGGTTTAGAAGCAGTGGGGGGAGGGGCCTGCTCTGCCATGTGGTGGCTGGGTGCTCTAGCAGAGAGGCCAGGGTATTCCCCATTTGTTTTTCTTAGAAGTAAAAGGTCAACCTTAAAGAAAAACTTAGAAGCTTGATAGAGAGTCAGAAAGTTCTGTGTGAGAGACTGAGTTATGGGAGAGAGACAGTTATGGAAGCTGGCGTGTAGCTGGCAGCTTTTGGGAGAAGCTGGGAGCTGGTGCGCAGTTTCTCCAGGCTCAGCCTGGAGTTTTAGCCGTGAGAAAGAAACTGAGAGGAACACAGGGGCGAAGGGGCTTCAGGCAAACCAGCTGGGCTGTAGCTGGCTGCAAATGACCTAGGAGGTGAAGGGGGAAGGGGAGCAACCAGGGTACCGGCCCTGTTGCTTCAGGTAGCCAGAACTGGCTGCGAATGACGGAGGAGTGGGGGAAGTCTATGTTAGGCTAGCAGGCAGCCTGTGAAAGACTGACCCCCTGAGGGAAAATTACTGGGACTAGAGTTTAGAGCCAGTGTTCATGAGAAGCTAGCAGGCAGAGCATGAAAGGCTGACCCCTGGGGGAGGGGCAGAGAACAGAGATTAGAGTGTCGCCGCCGCCATCTTGTTGAGTTGGATAACACGTGGAGGGAAGGGAGGGAGAGGAGAGAGAGGAGGGGGACAGTGAGAGACCTGCCTAGTCTTGTGAACTAGGCTGGAGTTACTCACAGTTTGTGGAGAGGTTCTTGGCAGGCACCAGTGTGGGGTACTCTTGGAGCTGGCTTTGCCCACATCCTCTACCACCTGTAGGGAATGATGTAGGCCTGAGAATGGCACTCGTGGGCATGAGTCTCTGTTGCGTTGTGGGTCCATGTGTCTGCCATGACACAGTAGGCTGGGATGGCAGTTCAGCATGGCAGGAGTGCACGGGATCTTGGCTGAGTCCATTCCATGCAACACCAGGGAAAAGGAGGGCCGCAGAAGGTTCGGCTGTGTTTGTCTCATACCACACCAAGTAGACACGGCCAGGCTCGTACTTAGACGGGGAACAAACTCAGTCTGGTTCCACAGGGGTGCAGAGCTCTTGGATTGGGGTCCCTTTGCCCAGATTCAGCTAGGGATCGACTGGTCTCAAGCCCTGGGCTCTCAAACCACTGAGAGGCCTCGGAAGGACTGAGACTGGGGGCATGTGGGCGCACGACCAGCCTACCCACAGCCGAGAGAAAAGAGGGGGAATTGGGGATCCCTTTGCTCGGATTTGGCTAGGGATTGACTGGTCTCAAGCCCTGGGCTCTGAGGCCGCGGAAGGACTGAGACTTGGGGGCATGTGGGTGCATGACCAGCCAACCCACAGCCGAGAGAAAAGAGGGGGGATTGGGGAATCCCTTTGCCTGGATTCGGCTAGGGATCGACTGGTCTCAAGCCCTGGGCTCTCAAACTACTGAGAGGCCTCGGAAGGACTGAGACTTGGGGGCATGTGGGCGCACGACCGGCCATCCCACAGCCGAGAGAAACAAGAAGGGGAGGGAAGAAAGAGGCCCTGGCAGCACCCCGAGGAAGAGATTTGGTTACAGTACTTGCTTAGCAGACTTGGCGGCCTGGTTAGCTTGCTTGAAGATGTGGGTCCTGGTGGTTGTCTGAGAGATGGCTGTTCGGCTAGCTTGTCTGTAGTTGCGTGGCTGTTCGGGGCTCCACGTTGGTCGCGCCATTATGTGGGAAAACGGGGCGCAGCGGTGGAGTCCCGGACCCACAAGGCAGCAGGCCCCAGGCCCCAGTCCCACAGGTGACAAGCCAAGGAAATTATAAAATATTGTCCTATTTGTTTGTATAATCAAGCTCTATTACCTGCTGGGAAAGTGACCCTAAAGATACCCAAAGAAATTAAATTTGGCAGATGAATGTGTTTCATTTTGCAGAGTTTGGAAAATTAAAGTATATACATCATATGATTGATATCTAGTCATGATTTCAATGGACTTCTTGAGTCCAGAAGAGGCAAGTCAGCCTGTATAAAGATACGTTACCCTCAGAATGGAAGTTAGGAGATTCGTTGGGGCAGAAGCCATGCATTTGTCTCCACAGAAAACAAAAAGCTATGGATTCCTTCAAACTTAATAAAAATCACATTTGACCAGGGGATGCCTCCTCAAAGTCTTGGCTGCTGACAACAAGGAAGAAACTCAAAAGAACAACAGGACAGGTGATGTGCTTGCTGATCCCTCTGCATGGGGACAGTTCTGAGACTGGCTGAGACAGGAGTGTCTATGATAGCCAATGAATTGTGTTGGCTACAGAGTCCTCATGACTATTGCGTGATATCCTTTCATATGGCACGGACAGAGATTTATATTATGTTTGGTTATGCCATCCAAATGGACTTACATTGTTTGAAGCCTCTACCTGCTCAGACATAGAACAGAGAATCATCAGCTGATTTGTGCATACCACACATCCCATATTGACACATAGTGTGTCAATGCAGAATATATGTTACCTTTAAAAGCTTGTGTGTTCAGACACCAGTGAAGACAAAGCAAGTAGCCCAGGTGATCCAACCTCCCAACGGCTTCAGTTGCTGTTCCTCAAAATTGCATCCAGGGCACTTTCAAAGCAGCCTGCTTAAGCCCTGTACTTTCCTATCTCACAGAGACTGGACAGTAAATGAAACAGCTACCTGTCCCGGATTTGGCCAATATGTAGGCATAATGTTTCTGTACATTGTATAAAGTTTACCCTTATGTTGTTCAAATGCTGATTTCTCTGCCCTCAGATCTTGTTTCAGTCTGGACACAGCATTGTAATGCTTATACCAAGAATCTCCTGTCTCAAGTTTGTGTAAATAATTCTTATCATTTATTCTCTGTCTTGTCAATAAATGCTGATCGCCCAATGGCTAGGCAGAGTAGAGAATAGAGCAGGACATCTCCCAACTAGAGAAGGAGAGGGGGAGATTCAGATCAGCGAGGAGGATGGAAGATTTGGAGACATGAAGACGAGGTCTGGAGAGAGATCATGGAATCACACCTGAAGTCCCAAGATCCAGATCAATAATAATAATATGCAAGTGTCATGGGCTGGGGCTGGGAGGCAGCCAGATTAGCAGAGAAGGCTAAGGAAGATCATTTAAATGCTCAGCTATTGAGGTGAAGTTTTAAATAAATCCTGGCTTCTCTCTGAGATTATTGGGAACTAACATAAGATAAAGAAATACAGCTATTGGATTAATTCACTGTATATTTATATTAAAGAAAATTTGATTACACCGATATTCCAATTTTCTTACCATCTCCAAAAGATGCCTTTGCTCCCAGACAGCAGAAAGCAATCTTTAGAACATGACACCCTTGTTCCCAAGAGGTGGGGTGGGTGGTTTTTGATTGTTCAGTGGGTGACAGATATTTGTTGTCATTTAGGGGTGTTGGTTACAAATTGTTATGGGTCACAATCAGGGAGAAAAAGATTCAGGGATCTTTTCTTTCTCTTTTTCTCTTCTATTCTCTTCTATCCTTCTTTCTCTCGTATCTAGTGTTAAGGAGTAAAAAGGGATGAAATGAAATGTGGAGGGATATAGGACTTAAGGTATAAGAAAGGTGGATTGTTGTGTCTCCTTTTAGACTAGAAACCAACTATGAGTCTGTACTGGCTATTCCTGGTTGTCAGCTTGACTCTATCTGCAATGAACTACAATCCAGAACTGGAGGGCTTACCTGTGATCCAGATCTTGAGGCTGGAAGACACAAAGTTCTAACCTGGATCTTGGCATGGAGATCTTGAGGCATAGTGGCCATGACAAGCTTAGGTCCAGGCAAGGCAGTTCAGGCCTTTAAGCCCAGGAGACTGAGGCAAGGAGAGTGCCTATCGCTGGCCTCATATTTTGTCAGTGTTCACCTTCCTCACTTGCTGATTGGCTTAATAAAGATCTGACAGCCTATGGATAGGCAGGAAGGAGAAGGCAGAACTTCCCTGAAGAGTGCGGGTCGCTGGGAGAAGGCAGAGGTGAGGATTCACCAGTAGGACATAGAGGTGGACGGAATGAACAGGTGCTGAGAGTCTGCCCCAGCTAACGGCCTAAAGGATAATAAATCCTAAGTCTCTGTGTCCTTATTTAGCTACTGGTGAGTCCAGAAAGTTCTGCTCCAGTCTCTACCTGCTTTCTCCACCTCACACCTGCTCGGTACTGTCATGTTGGACCTTCCCATGTGCAGACTCACAGGCATTTGAGCCAAATGACTGGATCTCTGGAAATGACTAAACCAGTCCTCCTGTAAACTACTTTCTGGAGAAAAGTGGCTATCGTAACGTATGTGCATATTTACTCTGAAGAATGTGTGACTCCAGCGTGGATGCTTCGTTCCTGCTCGACACTGCTCTTCGTGCAGCTGGCCCTTCCTCTTTACACATCTCAGTTTTCCTTTTCAGGTAGTAGACAGGAGTCACTGTGGATGTGTATGTTTGTACATATATGTAGATGTGCATGGCCCTTGTACATGCAAGAGGCCAGGGTATTGGGTTCTTCCCCTGTCATTCCTCTGTTTTCTTTCGGTGGGGTCTGAACTTGGAGCTGTTCTTTGGCCACACTGTTGTCAGAAAGCCACTGCAGTCCTGTCTTTGCCTGCTCTCCTCCCGCAGTGAGTAGCAGCTCTACCCAGCTTCTTACATGGGTTCTGGGATCTAGACTCAGGTTCTCTGATTGCCCAGCAAGCGCTCTTGCCTCTGAGCCATCTCCCTAGCCCCTCAGTCTGTCTGTCTGTCTGTCTGTTTGTTTTTTAATGTGTGCTGATGTTTTGCCTTCATGTGTCTTTGTGAAGGTACCAGATGTCCTAGAATTGGAACCTTAGACAGTTTGAGCTGCCATGTGGTGTTGGGAATTGAACCTGAGTCCTCTGGAACAGCAGTCAGTGCTCTTATCCCCTGGGTCATCTCTCCAGCTCCCACCCTGTTAACTTTTTAAGTGCATGTTTGGTTTATTATATATAAATGAAGATTAAAAGCCAAACCTAGACCCTCATTCAGAGAGGCAAACATTTTCTGACATTTCTCAACTCTTTTGCTATACCTTTTCAAATCTAGTTAGGATTACACTGTACACAATGCCATATATGTCTACTTACTCATAATGTTCAAATTATTAGAGCTAGCTCTAAGAACTAAGGGTTCATAACTCCATGGACTCTGTATGAATAGAAAACACACAGCCATACAGAGAGTAACTCCTCTTTTGATCTTCACCCCAGCTCCCAGGGGAGTGTCTGTGGGTGTTGACTGTAAGCTGCCATTGCCCCACTAGCATGACAAGTTCTGTGCCCTCTCACATCCTGAGCCTTTCTGCACAGGTATAAGGGATTCTTCATGTTTTCCCAGTGGCCCGCACCACACACCAGAACAGCGTATTCAGTCTGCTGATGACAGGCACAGTCCTTACTAATGAACTCTTGCTGTTCTTGTGCTTCTCTGTTCCCAAATTATTTGGCTCCAGTACACTCTTTGGCCCCCATTTCCTTATAAGTAAAGCCTCCCATCACCCACAGTCCTCCTGCCAGGTGTCTCAGTGACCCCGTATTATCCAAGGCCCAAAGTTCTCCCACTGCCTCCCAGGTCGTCCTTCCCACACTGCCTCTGGACATTCCGGGGCCTTCCAGTGTACCAGGAGCCCTCCCTCTAGAGTCACCTGTCCCCTTGACCTTCATGTTGTGTGTTGCAAGTGGCTTTAGGCTTTGGACTTTAATGTGAGCATGCGATAAAACCTCCCTCTTGTTTCTGTTCCTTTGCTGTGAGGCAGGAGAGAGAGGATAAAGGGTGAAAGATGAAACATGACTGTCCGATTTCTGCAAAGGTAGCTGAGTTAAAAGACATTTCAGCTGTGACATCCATATTCCAGAGCAGAGGGACTGGAGACTGCTTCTGGAAGCTTCATGAACAGAGGACCAGGCCCCTCCCCTGCCTGCAGCTGGTGTTCAGTTCTCTCACCCCCAACTACTGCAGTCCCTTGTTTCCCTGTCCACCCCGCCCCCTGCCCCTGCTCCTCTTCTCAGTTTCCTGGCTGTCTTCTCTCTTGTCCCTCCTGTGTCTCTCGTCCTTTGCTCCCCTGCTTCACTTCCGTCCTCCCTAGCAGAGCATTGGTGTCTAGATTTCACACCGTCCTATTTCTCAGCTACGGCTTCATCTGTTATTAATGGCACCAATAGATGTGCTCTGAGCCTTCCCCTCCCCTAAGGAGATTCTAGCATATGTAATTGTTTTACTTCATGGCTTTTAATTGATTTTTCTTCCCAAGGATCCTCAGACTTCTGTAGAAAAGCTCCTTGTTCTCTGAACCAGAGGAACTGGAGCTCTGTCCAGCACCCTGAGCAAGTCCTCAGCTGGCCTTCACCCCTGCTCTCTGCATTCTCATTCCCCATCCACTGCACCAGCCTGAAACTGAAACACAAACCTTTGTCCGGGTATGTGGAGGACTCTTATTATTAAGTCCCTCCCTCTTCCCTTAAGGCTGGACCTAAGTCCCCTTCTTTCAAACACATCTTTTTGGGTGCAGATGCTGGCAGAATGACTTTTCTGGGTCCCCTCAGGCCGCGGGTTCCCTGTGAACTGGATACTGTCCAATATGCTGAGCTTTAGGGCCTGAAGCAAGGCATCACCGCATATTTTCTGGACCACACACTCGTGGTTTCCTGAGCCGTTCCTATCTAGGGCGTGATGCCCGGTATCCCCGCCTTCCTCCAGCTCCCTCCACGCCGCCAGGCACAGTTCCCTCGGATGGTCCCTTCTCTCACTGGAACACACAGAAAACACCTCTACCAGCACTGGGCAGACCCAGCCCCCAGCCCTTGTTCCCTTCTCTGCCCATTTCCTCCAAGTATCTCTTGTGTTCATCGGGTACTTTCTTCGGTGTCTGCTGCACGGAGCTGCTCTGTTATTGATAACTGACAGCCCGAGATGAGGGTGTGTTCAGCTACCAGCAGCATCTGGATGCTGAGCCAGGTGCACAGCTACTGTAGGAGCCTCTGTCTCCTCAACGGCACCTCAGGAACTAGCTTGCTTAGGAGCAGGCCCTGTTTGCCACTTCCTGCTTTAAATTGAGCCTTAATACTGCGGTCGCTTTAAGAGAACAAGTCCTCTGTATTCGACCAAGTTGCTGTTTGGTTTTGCAAGGTTCTGCAAACAGCTGGATTCCACCCAGGAAGTCCTCAGCGGGGCGGGTCCTCAGCGGGGAGGGTCCTGGCTTGCTGATGTCACTATCCGACTAGCCTGCAGATTTGCAGGCTCTCCTTGTGAGCAAAGGCGCAGCTCTGCCCCCTCTGGGGCTAGAAGTTCAGTTCTCTACTAGTTGTGAAAGCAGTCAGGGCTGCTTTGGAGTGGGCTGGCTGTCCAGGAAGCTGAGAGTTTGGCCAGCCCCAGAGAGGTCAATGGGGCAGATATGGCAGCCTGTGACCAGGTAGTTCTCACTGTTGGCTTTCTTGTGTCTGTCTTTAAAATGATCATCCATAAAGTTTGTGATAAAGATTGGGAGCTAACTGGGACAACAGATGGTGAAAAGGAAATTGACACCACAAGGCAGAGACCAACCCAGAAGCCAGGGCTTGCAGGGCTTCCGGACTTTTCCATCTGCCTGTTACCAGAAATGTAGCAGAAGACCCAGGTTGGGGCAGGAGACTTAAGCTTTCTGAACACTGAACCATGGTAAGGAAAAGGTTCCGTCGGTTGGCTTCCCAGGGCCTACCCTGTATCCCTCTGCTGTCAAGTTCTTGGCTTCCTTCCCTGTTAGGGTAGCCTTTTCTTCTCTTTGTGTGAAGGTGTGTCTCTGTGATTTTCAGTTATTTCTGTACCTGTAGAAAGCCAAGTGCTGGCAGGATTCTGGTATTGTCATTTCTATGGCCCACCACTGGATTTTCTATTCTCTAAATATTTGTCCTTCCTCACCTGCCTAAGGCAATCTAGAATTGTCTCAGAGATCGTCTCACTTCCGGTCAGCTGTAATAAAGAGCAGGAAGGAGGAGGGTGGAACTTCCGGGCAGAAAGAAGGATGTAGCGGAAGAGAGCAGAACCAGGAGACTCCAGCGTGAACCCAGAGGGAACAGACACCGACTGCAGCAAAGCAGAGACAGGTATAGAGCTAGCCATGTGGCGGGTCATATAAGCTTAATAGCTGAAGATGGTCCTAGCAAAAGGCCCAAGCTTTAAACTGTAATAAGAATCTCGTGTCATTATTTATACCACTGGCAGGTCGCAGGACATTCCAATATTCTTCCTCATCTGTCCCCTCAGTCCTTCTTAGGCAGTTAGCTGGAAAGAAGGGATAGGGACTTACCTCAGCTTCCAGTGGCAGGTGAACACAGAGGAGCTTGGCTGGGCCTTGACCTTGTCATTTATGGTGGCAAGGACCTGGAATGCCGGTAGCATACCTCAGCTCTAGTTCAAAAGTCTCAGGGAAAAATAAGCCCCGGTATAACTCAGTTTGTAGTTGAAGACCCAGGAACTCAGGACTGCTGGGGAATTCCAGTTCTAACATCCTGACAGTACAAGACCAGCCTCTGAGTGCCAAGGCTGCCTCAGAGGGCACGGTTTCTCTGGAGACGGAGACACGCCCAGAACAGGGCTCCACCTGCTTTCTAGGGATTCCTAATCCAGTCAAGCCCATACTGACAAGATGCATGGCTTTGGGCAACTGACCTAAAGTCCGAGTCCCGACAAGTCAGCAGTTCTGGCTGTCAAGAGGAATGTGATAGGTGAAGTAATTATTTAAAACGGCAGCGCCCAATCTGGCTTGTAGTTATGGAGCCGCCATGTTCCCGACTAGGCTAGGCCTTAGATCACCGTGTTCTCGATGCTGCCGCGGCTCAGAGCCGCCCACTCAGGCGGCCAGAGACACCGGCCCTGCCACCCATGAGACGCGCCAGCGTGCGAGATGGCTCTGCCAATCTTCCACACTGTCTCCTCAAGGCTGGGCTGAGCCCAGACCATTCCGCCATCCACGCGGTACCCAGTAGAAAATGAGACTCTAATGTTTAAAGTTTATCCAATAGCTTTATATGTTTGGCAATGCTCAAGTAACAAGATGCCCACGCAATTAGAAGTGTTAACCAATTAACTAACCTAGATATAAGTTGTTACCCAGGGCTGCTCCCTATACATGCGTGGTTCTCCATCCTCCTACCTCTCTGCCTCCTTCCTAGCTCTTCCTCTTCTCTTCTTCCTCTCCTTACTCCTCCTCTTCCTCTCCTTAATCCTCCCACCTTCGGTCCTCCCAACTTGCAGGGAAACTATGCCGCTACACTGGGTAACTTAGGCAAAGTCCCTTGGTTCTGAAACCTTTCTAGGGTGTAGGAAGAGGTCTGGCTGTCAAGAGGAGACCTAAATTCACTGGTCTCTAATGTTCAATCCACTGCCCTTGGGTTTGAACTTTTTTTATGGAGTCCATGAAAATACCCCAGAATACTCTAACCTGTATGTTTTCTGCTGGTTTCTATGCGGGCTTTAGCTGTAACTTGCTGTTGGACCCATGAGCCCCCCAGACATGCCTGAACCAGGGCAGGGGACAAGGCTCAACGGCCTGCTTCTATGAGGATCCTCTACACACCAAAGGACAGGGCCACCTATAATCTGTATCTTGCCAGAGCCTGATAGAACTCAGAAATAACCGCTGATATCCTGTTTCTCATTGGACAGAATAAAACGCCAAATTTAAGCCATCCAGAATCTGTCAGTGTATCAGGCCATTTTTTTTTTCCTACCCTTAACAACGCATAAGAAAATCAGAGTGTATGCACATGCATGCAGGTGCCAGCGGAGGTCAGAAGAAGGCAGTGCAGCCCCTGGGGCAAGAGTTAAAAGTGCTTCTCAGCTGCTAACCTTAGGTGCTGAGAGCCAAGCCAAGCATTTTCTGAAAAAGCCATCTTGCTCAGCCATCTCTCCCGGTCCAGCAGTATGATCTTGATCCTCCCGCCTCCACCTCCCCAATTCTGGGACTGGTTATGCATGCACTATGATGGGCGGAGGGAGGGGAAGATTTGGTTGGAGAGTGGAGTTAATTGGACCTCTCTAGGAAGCTGTTTTCCACATAACAGTGGAGCAGACTGTTCCTGCTAGGGCTTGGGTTTTCACTCCTACCTCAAGTCTAGCTTTTGAAGGGTACATCAGTTCTCCCTGCTCTGCCTGCGATCCCACAGCTACCTAGGAACAGAACCACTGTGTGTCACCCAGAGGCCTGGGTGCTCCTGGACCTGCTACCAGTTAACTGCTCGTGTGGTCTTGGATAGGTCACTTGGCCTCTGAGATTCTGTGCTCCCAGCCACCCCTAGCCACCACCCAACCCCCAACAGCCAAGCATGGTCAGAGTTGATGTCTTCAGCCTCCATCCCTAGGTGACCTATGCCTGCTGCAGCCTCCAGAATAGGAGAACCAGTCCCAGACCTGTGGGGGAGACCAGCCCAGGTGTGGCCCCCATAGAGCCATAGGCCGGGTTACTGCTTCACCAGCCCTGAAAACAGCAGTCTAAGAGAGAGGCACCACTGCAGTGCACAGGTACACACACTGCTCCATGGGAGCCTACAGACAGGGAAGTGGGGGAGAATGCAGCTTGCTGGTTGGCCCAGCTACAAAGGACCAGCACGTTGCTTTCTAAAGAGCATCTCCAGGGTCCCTTCATGGAACCAGCCTCTCTGGACACCAAGATAATGGAGGGTGTAAACCACAGAAGCAAGCCGACTGATCAAGGACGTTAAGGGGTGAAGCAGGAGTCGCTTTCATATGGGAAGGACAGAAGCCCACTGGAGGAAGGGACATGGTGCAGACTAAGTAAAACCCAGTAGGACAGCCCCAGTTCAGCTTGGGGGACAACCCCCGGACCACCTAACCATGGTAGAAGCCTGTGACACAAAACCAGGAAGTGGGTGGCAGGCCTCTTCTACCTACTGCATGGCTCGTGGGAGAGCACAGCAGAGCCAGCCTCCTGAAGGCCTGCTTAGGTGGGAAAGGTTGGATGTGTGTGAGGGGTAGATGATTGAGGCTGCCTAGGGCCTAAAGTCAAAGGAACAGGAAGAGCAACCTAGCTTGGGTACCAAAATGGGATGCAGAAAGCTTTGGTGCTCCATGGAGGGTGGGTGAAAAGGGTTGTAGGTCCCTTAAACCTGACCATGGGATTCTTGGTAGTGAGCCCACCTATCTAAAAGATATAGTCATAATGTCCCAGTGGCTTCCCCTAGTACCCTGGGAAGAAGGCAGATCAGAATAGAACTAACAGCTCTCTGGAAGGAAACCAAAGGTGAATGGACATTGTCCCAACATCTCTCATATACGCGCCCTCTCCTCTCACAGAGAAAGCGGCCTTTATAGGGAGGGACCCATGGCTTCTCTAAAGCCTCAGCAACTGATAGTATTTCTTAAAGGTATGTTTTTATCAGGGGCTCTGATGGCCCTCTGCACCTTGTCAGCCCCTCCCCACCCCAATGCTACACAGATAGCGAGAGAGATGTAGCTGCCCACTAGGGTACATCCTGAAGGAAGGTCCCTTCCCTGGTCTCAGGGCCTGGAACAACAGTGGGAAATCAGATCAAGAATGGTTTGATGGATGACTGCAGGATGGAGAAGCCAGAAGGGACTGCACAGAGCCCAGACACTCTCAAGGGAAAGTGTTCACCTCCGGTCTGTTTTTCTCTTGTCAGGGGCACACTCAGATGTTTTTCTGCTTTGCAGATATTGTCTGCCCCTGGCCTTTAAAAAAGATGTGTTTTTATTATTTTTAATTCTCCTCCTTCTCCCCTCCCTCTGTGTGTGTGTGTGTGTGTGTGTGTCCTCTCTCCCTCCCCTCTCCCCTGTGTGTGTGTGTCCTCTCCCCCAACCCCCGTGTATGTGCGTGTGCCTGCAGATGCTCAAGACCCACAGGTGGTTGTGAGCCCCCTAATGTGTGTGTGGGAACGGATTTTGGGTCTTGGGACAGAACAGCAAGTTCTTTTAAACAGAGTCATCTCTCCAGCCCAAAATAACCTTCTTAGCATGAGTAGTCCCAGTCACACCTTTGATCCTTTCTCTTTTCTTTTCTCCTGGCCACCAGGACGCTCTATGCCAGCATCACACTTCTTTTCCTCCCATCTTTGACTTTTGTACAGGAAATGCTCTTTGCATTTGTGAATCCTCCCCCCCCACCCACCCCCATTTCTTGTAATCCATCTCAGGGCCTTTACACAGGCTGGGCAAGTGCTCTGTCAGGTGTCTGGCGCCCTTCCTGGCCAGCAGGAAATTAGATGCAAGACAACAAGGTTCCTTCTCAAGGCAGTTTACTCAGGATTGTAGCTTTCTGGAGGTGGCGGCCCCACCTACCCCGGGGATCAGGCTTATATCTAAGCAAAGGCCAATGAGCATATGCCATGTATCATCTCTCCATACGTCCACATATGACCATTCCCTGCCCCTGCACAGCTATATAGCCAAATGAAGACTTGTTTATCACAAGGAGCAATCTCAGCCAGCACCATCTTCAGGTGCAGTGCACAGTGGCTCTCTACAGTTCCCCCTTTTTGTTTTACAACAAAACAGGCAAGAGTAGAGGTCTGATCTCAGAATGGAGTAATGGACATTGTACTAGCACCCAAAGGATGCTAGACCCGTCCGGTACCGATTTTTTGCTGAGGCAGGTAAGATGAGGGAATTTTGGGGAAAGGGCGGTACCAACCCGCATCTCTCAGACTTGCTCTTCACGAGACCACAGGCAGCATTCAGTGTATCTCGAGTGCAGTGCTTTGCCTCGCAGCCTGAACGTGATGAACTTTTCAAGACTTACTGGCAACAAGCCATGCTTGTGGGACTGTCCTGCTCAATGGCATAGAATGCTTGTGCAACCATGGCAAGGTCTCTTTTTTTCCGGGATGGGACAATACGGCAGAGACAACACAGGCATAGCACAGAGACCCCTACTAAGACAACAGCCAGGGTCCCCATACCGGCCCGCTCTTTAAGATGATTCATTGCTTGATGTATCCACGTCGTCAATCCTCTGCAACAGTCACATCAATGCGGGTAGAGTCTGCTGTCACAATTGCCAGGTGAAGATCTGTCAACAGGGCATCAAACCCTCCAGACCAATTGCCTTTAAGATAAGAAGACAACTCCTGAGACATATTAGCAGCCTTGGTCACATTATTATATTGTACAGAGGTCACACAAAGTCCTGAGAATTTCCACTCACACCCTAATTGAGCCAATTCAATTAACATCTCTCAGCTGGCTATACTTTGAATATTCAAGGCTTGAGCCACGGTAGCGGACATATTGTTGACAGCCGCAGCGGTTTAAAGAAATTGCTGCCGTGGTAGCCGCCACAGCCGCCACAGCCGCCACAGCCTGTCGCGTCCGCCTTGGCCAGCAAGTAAGACGCGACACGGTCGGATCCTTCTCAGTCAGCTTTATTCCAGGAACGGCTCTTGACTTAGGGACGGGGAACTGGACGAGGGACTAGGATAGGGATGTATGGCCGGGGACCGGACCGGGAAGGCCCGGGAAGGGAAGGCAAGGGAAGGGCAGGGAAGAAAGGGAAGGGAAGCGAAGCGAAGGGCCAAAAGGCGCAGGCCAAAAAAAGGGCGCAGCAGCAGAAGCGAGCTGCTTATCTAGCTGCCCTAGGCGCGCTGGGTGACGTGTCCTCTCAGGATAGGTTAAGCTGCCAATACCTCATTATCATGAGCCCGCTCAGGAGGGGCACGAGGCCGACGCATGCTCAAAGGATTTGTTTACCAGTTTCTGAGCTGGCCACTCTGGAAGCCAGCTGCCTGCCTTGTCAGGTGCTAGTCATATGACTTTGCAACTGTAAACACGGCTGCCTACATCTCCCCCTTATTTATTTATTAAATTTGAAGTAGGTTACCTCTGGACCCTTCAGACCTTAGGCATCCCACACCCAAGCATGCTTGAACTCATTCATTAGGTGGTTGGTGTGAGGCGATTGAAAGCACACCTAGAAGGTCGCCGCTAGCGCAGCAAGTCAGCGGTGGAAAACAGAGGTCCGAGCCCTTGTCCAAAGTGAAGGCATTGTAATGGGAAAGTTTTATATTTCTGCCATACCCGCCTTCGTGCCTTTTTTCAGGGAGAGGTACATTTGGCACAAAACCTCTATGCACTCGGACATGCTTTCAGAGAATCTATCTCAGGATTGAGAACATCTCTAGTCGAGGCGCTCCTCGTACCCCCGCTTCAGAAACATTGAGTGATGCGTAGGAGCCTCATGAGTGTACACCTTTGGCAAATGGTCAAGATGGTCAGGATCTAGGGGATTATGCCTGGATGGCCATTACTGGGTCCAGAAAGCTCCCCACTATGCCTCCCTAAGGGAGGTCAGCCAAATACCTGGGGGAGTGCCTTCCTCCATGGCAGTCAGCGCCTGGTAAACAACAACCTTATGTCCTGCATGGTCATGGCACAAATGACACAGAAACCAAAGGCAGAAACCACATCCTAGGAGAACACAGCTCCCAGATAAATACTCTTGCTCATTCTTTAAAGAAAATTAAGGGCACCCTTGACCCAAGTGGTGAGCCCCTCCAAAGTAAGGGGATCCAGGCGGTGCCATTCAGGGTAGCGATCTGCAACAGGAGCCTCCTGGATAGGTACTCGTCTCTTTCGACCAATTTCCTTTCAGGTACTCAGACAGGAGGCGACTCTGATTGAGAGACTGAGAAGAGTTATATACCAAAGGAGTAATATACAGTCCCCTGAGAGAGGAGACGCAAGAGAGCTGAATAAGTTTATATTTAAACAGGTTAAAAATGGGAAAGGTATTAAGGTCAGCCTCCACCGTTGCCGGTACAGAGGTAGGCAGTCTGACAATAAAGGCAGTGTCATTCCTGCCTTTCCAGCACTCTGCATTTAGTAGAGTTCTTTGGCAAAGATATGGTGGCATTGTAAATCTAAATAGCATGGTGATGTTTAGGGAGTCATCAGTCCGGTTCGAGGCGTCCCCCGAACCTTGTGACGATCCCAAACTTACCTGAACAAGCACGTTTCTCAAAACCTCTGCGTCAACCTTACTATCTGCAAGGGGATCCAACCAAGCAGATATATTGGCTAATACAAGGCGCAGAGTTTTGATTTTGGCAAAGCATACAAACACAAAAATAAGAAAAGGTAGGAAGGACCGGGAATTAGAATGGACCGGCATAGGCACTGGCCAGGTGCGTGTGACGGCCACAAAGGTATAAAGTCACCCGGTATCCATAGCAGTAGTAGGGTCAAAAACAGGATCTATGCCCTCATCATCCTTTTCTCCGTCTGGGACTGCCGGGCTGGAGATCTTCCGAGTCAATCTCTCGGGTACCCAGATGGGGTTTTCTTGGTCCTCTGGAAAGACGCAAACAGAACCTCGTGCCCTTAAGAGCACGGGATCGGGCCCTCGCCATATGTTTGTTATAATATCTTTCCATTTTACTTTCTCTGGCGGTGGGCGTAGGTGATTATGATGCCTGTCAGCAGCAGACTGACCCTGAGCATCCAAATTTAGGAAATTTAAGGTAAATAGTGCTAAGGATAGTCTATGCTTGGGGGTAAGGCCGTGGCCTATTCCCTCTTTTTGTTTTTGAAGGCATTCCTTTGAGCGTGCGTGTGCTCGTTCTACAATGCCCTGCCCCTGGGGGTTGTAGGGCATCCATGAGTGAGTGAGACTTCCATGCGTTGGCAAAAGGAAGAAAAGGCCTGTGCCGTGTAGGCTGGCCCATTGTCCGTCTTAAGCGTTGGGGTTTTCCCCAAGCTGCCCATGCTTCCAAGCAATGAGTAGTTACATTGGTAGTTCTTTCCACCAGTGAGGGGAGTAGCATGGATGATACTGAACAAGTATCCACAGAGACATGAATATATTTAATTTTCCAAATTCTGTAAAGTGAGTGACATCCATCTGCCAAACCCTGAGGGTGAAATGCCTCGAGGTTGATGCCCACATGCATGGATGTAAGTGTATAATGCATTGGGGGCAATCGAGCACAATTTGGCGTGCTGCAGCCCTCGGCAGATTGAATCTCTGCTGCAATGCCTTAGAATTTACATGAAACAACTGATGGAACTGTGTTGCACGATCCCAAGCAGTTGCTCAGGAAGATGCATTCCTTCTTACCCCATAGGTCTACCGTGTCATTTCCAGCACTCAAGGGTCCTGGTAATCTGTGTGAGCTCTAATGTGCTGGATAAAGAATTTGTTGGTGCGCTGTCTAATTACGTTTTGTAAATCTTTAAAGAGGGCACACACTGTGCTACTGGCTCTGATGGGTCCTGCGACCTCTAGGACTCTGACACTGTTCACTACGTATGCAGAAATCGGAGAGTAAGTTAAAAGCAAAATGACACGCTCTGAATTGTTCTTTGACTAGTTGTCTAGTGGCTAGCAACTTTTCTGAGGAAAGAGGCCACTGGGGAACCCACACTGGCTCCTCAGTCTTCCAGATAATGGGTATACTAGGTCCAGTGGCCACTAGGAAAAACCCAGTCCCATGCGCAGCCCTTTAGACTGCAGTTGCACTGGTTCCCTTCTCTCTTGGAGATGTTTTCCAGTGCCATGAGATGGATGCCATCCCATGTCTGTCATCATGTTTGTTGCCTCGTGGAATAATGTGTGTTTGTCATCTCAATTTCATGGCTTTTAACAGGTCTCTGCCCAAAGGCTAATAGGTAAAGATAACACAAAAGGTTGGAAGGTGCCTTCATTTCCTTCCTTGTCTTTCCAAGATAATGTACCTGCGCTTAAATCGGGCGATTTTGCATACCCGAGCCCTTGTAGGGTTTGGGTTGATGCTTGAATAGGCCAGTTTTTTAGGCCAGTCTTTTTGGGCTATAATGCTACGGTCAGCTCCTGTGTCTAATAGGCCCAATATTTTTCTGCCGTTAATTTCCAATTCTATTATAGGTCTTTGGTCCAAATCTAAAATGATAAGAAGGCGGCTTCAGTCCCGGAGGATCCGAGGCCTTTATTTCCCTTATTACATTTTTACTGGGGAACAACATTATGTAAGCTGGGTAGCATTACTATTTGAGCAATTCTGTCTCCTGGTGAAATGGCCACAAATACCCTGCGGAGAGGAGGCAAGGATCTTAACTGCACCCTCAAAATCGGCATCTATAACGCCAGGATGTACCATGAGACCTTTTAGGGTGGAAGAAGAGCGTCCTATCAGTAGACCCACTGTGTCGGGAGGCAGTGGGCCCTGGAAGTCAGTCTCAATAGGTTGCACACCCATTTGGGGTGCTAATACGAGTCTGGTGGTGCAGCGCAGGTCCAACCCTGCTGAGCCCATGGTGGCTCTCCGAGGCTCCAACCCTGCTGAACCCGGAGTGGCTCTCCAAGGCTCGGGCGGTGTAGGTTGGGCTGACTCTGCCCCCTCTACTGCTCCATATATTTAAGGGCCCTGGAAGCGTGGGCCCCGCTGCACGTTTTTTGACTGCGTACTACCATAACCAGAAGGCAGCGTATGGCTCTCAGGGTTCCTTGTCGATCTGCATTCACTGCCCAATGATTACCCTTGTGACATTTTGGGCATATTCCTGGCGGCCTCAGACGAGGGGTATTCCCTTGTTTTTCCCTGTCTCTTTGTCTTTCCCTGTCTCTTTGGGGGCACTGACTCTTAAAGGTCCCTGGGCGGCTGCAGTTGAAGCAAGCCCCTGCAGCAGGGGTCCTGCCTTTATCCTTAGACAACTGCATAACTACAGCTGCCAAGCCAGAGTTGGACAATGGTCCACCAATCTCCCTACAAGCCTTCATCCAAGCCTGCAAGCCCTTTGCTTTCCAGGGGTGATGGCCATCCTGCACTCTTGGTGCACTGTTCAAACACCAATTGCTCTATCAATGGCATGGCTGTATCAGGATCGCCAAATATTCTCCCTGCGGCTTCCATCATGCGAGCCACGTAGTCGGAGAAAGGCTCAGTAGGACCTGGAGGATTTTGTTAAATTGCCAGAAACTTCTCCCCTATTGGGTAGAGCCTTCCAGGCTCTAACAGCCATGGCACTAATTTGGCCGTACACCGCTGGCGGGTATGCTGTCTGGTTACCTGCCCATTGTCCCTGACCTAGAAACATATCCAGGTTCCATAAGGGCTGTCCTGCGGCGGCATTGGCTTGAGCCTGTCCTTGAGCATAATCACTGTAAATAGATTTCCAATCAAGATATTGCCCCATAGTTAAGCAGGCTTTCACAGTACTTATCCAATCAGATGGTGTCATGGCCTGTGTCGCTATCCTTTCTATCAAGGATTGCGTGTAGGAAGCATTAACGCCGTAAGTCCTGACTGATTCTGCAAGATTTTTTAACATCTTGATATCCAAGTGCTCATGATATCTTTGTTGATTCGGATCTTCAAAACTGGGAAGGCCATACGCGCTTCCTTCCAAGTCTCAGGGCAGAACGATTGAGTCCCTGGAGTCCCTGGGGTGGACCGGCCCGAGGAACCTCCGCATATGGAGGCGGGCCTAGGGGCGGAGCTGTGGGGCGTCTCCCGAGCAGGTAGTTTAAGCTTCTCCGCCCCATGTTTGCCTTTCCTCCGCCTAGGGAGGTCACAGACTCCCTTTCAACTGATAGGTTCTCTAGATCCTCCTCCATCTTTTCTAAATTTTCTTCTTCCGCCATCTTGTCTAAGTTCCCTCCTTCCTCCTCATCTGAGCTATCGGAGCTGGAGGAACTCTCTGTCTCTAAATCTTTTGTGCTAGGATAAATGTTGGAGGCCCTTTTTCGTCCTTTATCTTTTTTACACTTATGTCTTGGACAATGACAATTTAAACAGAAACAAAGACTACATACTAAGAAAAACATAATTACGACACCCAGACCGACCCACACCTGGTCTACAACAAACACAAACATGATACTTCTAAGGTTTCTCGTGATTCAATTGCCACTTTACCATGGACCTATGACCATGGACCTTATGACGCCGCTTTACCGCGGACCTTGTGACGGCCCTATCCACCGGGCACTTTCTGTGACGCCGCTTTTCCGCGGACCTTGTGATGGCCCTATCCACCGGGCACTTTCTGTGACGCCGCTTTACCGCGGAACTTGTGATGGCCCTACTCACTGGGCACTTTCTGTAACAATAAACATACCTGTACCGCAGTTCCTAGCTGCTGAGTTCTGAATCCACGAAGGCGAAGTCCTCAGTTCCCCGTACGGGCCACCATATGTCGCGTCCGCCTTGGCCAGCAAGTAAGACGCGACACGGTCGGATCCTTCTCAGTCAGCTTTATTCCAGGAACGGCTCTTGACTTAGGGACGGGGAACTGGACGAGGGACTAGGATAGGGATGTATGGCCGGGGACCGGACCGGGAAGGCCCGGGAGGGAAGGCAAGGGAAGGGCAGGGAAGAAAGGGAAGGGAAGCGAAGCGAAGGGCCAAAAGGCGCAGGCCAAAAAAAGGGCGCAGCAGCAGAAGCGAGCTGCTTATCTAGCTGCCCTAGGCGCGCTGGGTGACGTGTCCTCTCAGGATAGGTTAAGCTGCCAATACCTCATTATCATGAGCCCGCTCAGGAGGGGCACGAGGCCGACGCATGCTCAAAGGATTTGTTTACCAGTTTCTGAGCTGGCCACTCTGGAAGCCAGCTGCCTGCCTTGTCAGGTGCTAGTCATATGACTTTGCAACTGTAAACACGGCTGCCTACAACAGCCGCCACAGCCGCCACAGCCGCCACAGCCGCCACAGCCGCCACAGTAATTGCTGTAATGATGGCAGCTGTTATGCCAAAATCTCTCCTTTCTCTAAACAGGGTATACTCAGGTTTTGTTTATTTACTATTACTGGCCATACCCGCCATACCCCCTGCATCCACTTAGCATTGGTTTGAGTGGCTGTTAACAAATTTTAGAATCAAGATAATTTGTTTGAATTCTGAAATCTAGTCTTCTGGAGGCCTACCTCTGTCATGTCTGATCCATATAATTCTGGGAGATATAACTACTACCTTAATCATTTCTTTTGAAAACATACAGACATAGTCTTCTAATAGGCTGTAAGGATTGCTGTCTGGATCCTTTAGCACTCAGCTAATAGATGATGAGTTGTATCTTGAGGTAGGCCGGGGAACAGGCGGGGGTCCCCTTCCCTGGCCCTCAATTGGCCGCCTCCTACTTTCTTCTCCACGGCTTAAGGGATCTCTGTCACCAGGTCCTACTCAACTAGACTCCTCTCTCTTTTCTGACTCTGTCTCAGAAGCTGTGGAGGGGGTCTAAGCTGGGGCCATAGGCAGGACCACCAGTCCTCCAGCTCCTGCCCCCATAGCTGCCCCCGTAGGTTAGTGCCTGGGCATTACTGATATTCTCTCGGATGCCAACAAATATGAAGGGAACCATTCCCTCCTCCCTGGGGTTCTTCTTGTCGTTATCACCTTCCACACAAACCCTCACCACACCAGACCTATCCACAATCTCCCGAATCACTTTCCCATTCTTTCCAATCACTTTGCTAACCAAGTTCCTGGGCACTTGTACAGAGTCCTCAGAAAATTCAAGGTAGCTTCGAGCCTGTCTGCATGCCTCTGGCATCTCCCCATAGATTCTGAAAGTGCAGGTTTCTTTGCCCAACTCAATGGCAGTCACTCCTAGCACTTTCCGAGCCTGCTGGATGTTCGCACTATAAGTTCCAATCGCCAGACCATCAGGTCCTCTTGAACTGTAAACTCCTTTTCCCTAAACTGAATATCCTTGAACCAGTAACCAGAAAAACTTTTATCCTCAATTCTTTCCCAGAGGAAAAATATAACCACAAAACTGAAAATCACACCCATCTTCTTTCCACTTTTTTGTCTCTTTACCGAGCACTTTATTATCTTTTACCTATCACTTGTCCCTAAACCAGGAACCTTATCAACTAGCTGCCCTGACCATGAAGAGTTCTGAAGCTCCCTGTACCTCGGGAACTTCTTCTCAACACAGCTTATTCAGGAAACCTTTTGTCTCTTTACCGAGAACTTTAAACTTGTCCCTAAACAGGGAACCTTACCGATCTATCGATCTGTCGCCCTGTCTGCCGGGAGTTCTGGGACCTCACATGGGTCACTTTACCACGATTTTCTTCCTTGTTCCTGTACCAGGCCACCAATTGTCCGGCGCCCTTCCTGGCCAGCAGGAAATTAGATGCAAGACAAGGTTCCTTCTCAAGGCAGTTTACTCAGGACTGTAGCTTTCTGGAGGTGGCGGCCCCACCTACCCCGGGGACCAGGCTTATATCTAAGCAAAGGCCAATGAGCATATGCCACGTATCATCTCTCCATACGTCCACGTATGACCATTCCCTGCCCCTGCACAGCTGTATAGCCAAATGAGGACTTGTTTACCACAAGGAGCAATCTCAGCCAGCACCATCTTCAGGTGCAGCGCATAGCGGCTCTCTACAGTCAGGTTTATAGCTACCAGGAAGTCTTTTGGGAATAAGGTGGGACAGTCTCACTTTTGTTGTTTTTCTGAAACAAGGTCTCAATAAGTAGACCAGGCTGGCCTCGAGAACTCACAGAGATCCATCTGCTTCTGCCTCCTGAGTGGTAGATTAAAGGTGTGAACCACCACACCCCCCTACCTAATACATTGTTTCCTTATAAGTCTTCTGTATTACATAGGTGTGTAAGGATTTAGGTTTCAGGCACTGACTTCTAAATCATGATAGCCTGGCCCACACTCATCTTCAACCAAAATAGGAACCCTCAAAATCAACATGTTTTTTTGCCAGCAAGAACTTTGTTTACCCTACATATACAGTATAAGAATCCCTGCTTTAGGATTTGAAGGACTCTTGGAGACTGTCCTCTGCAACCCGATGGCAGTGGAAGGGTTTCCCCCGCTGAAAGCTGGTGAGATGCTTGGAGGAGTTGTTTGTTGACCGGTCAGGTGAGGTTGGAGGAAACCTCCAGAGCCCAGTGTGTGCAACTTTTGAAACGTTGGTTGTACAATGTGCAGGTAGGTGTCATGGAGAACTGAGTCCTTCCTGTTAACCAATGCCAACTGTAGGCACCAGTCTCTTGGGTTTGCTGAACACAACTGCTCAGATGTAAGGGTTTTACCAGGACTCAGAAAGCCCAGACACCAAACGGTGACCACGGCATTGTGTGTGTGTGTGTGTGTTTATGTGTCTATGTATGTGTGCACACAAGTGTGACTCAGAGCTGACTGCAACTCCAGTTCCAGAAGATTCAGCGCCCCCTGCTGCCCTTCTCAGGCTTCTTCATTCACATATGTGCATATACTTTTAAGTATACACAATACACTTAAATGTGTGTATGTGTGTGTGTGTTTTAAAACTATGTTAATCCTTTCAGCAGCTGTCACTGGTGCCTTTGGTGAGTACACTAGCACTCTGCAAAGTGCTCTTGTTATTTTCAAGGTCCTTTCTTCCTCACAAGAGGCCGGAAGAGACAATACAGGTGCCAGTGTTTTGATTCCCCTGTGAGGACAAGGCAGGAAGGTGAGTGTGGAATGCAGGTTTGACAGCTGAGTCCTTATCTTTCAAAGTCGGGCAATTATTGATAACTTCTCAAAGTGAATAATTAATACCTTAATGGTAAGTCTTTTAAACACGGGAATAAGAAAGGACTGGGAGGTGCCTTACTGATTAAGATGCTTGAGAGCAAAGAGGGCCAGACAGGGGGCTGAGTTCAGACCCATAGCACCCACATCAAAACCAGGCATGGTGGAACATGTTGGTAACTCCAGTGCTAGAGGGGAGGGGAGGAGACAGTCCATCCAGGAGTCTGACTGACTGGCCAGTCTAGCCGAAAGAGTTCAGGAGGAGATCCTATCTGCAAACAAACAAGGCGCAAAGTGATTGAGAAAGACACTCGGCATTGATCTCTGCTCTTCTCCCACACACATTTGCATATGCAACATATGCACCTGCACACATGTAAACATGTATGTATACATGCATGCAACTATACATACAGGTACACACAAAAATAAAAAAGTGTGCCTGAGCCCAGCACTGTGGCACAAGCCTGTAATCCCAGCACTCCGGAGGCTAAGGAAGGAGGGCCACAAGTTCAAGCAAGTTTGGGTTGCAAGACCTTATCTCAAAAACAGAAAAATGTGAACCTGGGGTGTTGAGTGTATCTCATGGGTAGGATGCTACACTACAAATTATGGCCCCAGGACTGAAAACAATAGCAAAGTGTGTGCCTGTCACTAACGTCATTGAAAGAAAGTAAAAAAGGAGAGAAATAAAATGGATACCCCAAAATGAACTCATCTGCCTGGATTTCTCTGAGATTGTAACAGCTCTGCTGCTGGGAGTGGGAGGCCCTGTACACTCGGAGGGTCCAGCCTCCCATGGGTGGTCTGGAACACAGCTAACTCTCAGCTGTTACTGAAGGCAGTACCTAACGAAGATGTCAACTTTAACAGCCCATGAAACCGAAAGGCCTGTTTCCCAAGTCTGATCTCTACCTTGCTAGCCGGTCCAGGGAAGCCCCCAGCTCAGTGTCAGCAAATCAGTCGGCATGCACGGTCTGCAAGCAGCCCATAGGATGTCAGACCTGGGACTGGGAGTGACTCGATCGAGGTCTAGCCTCGGAGGAGCTTCAGGATCAGTGCTGAGCCAGCCAAGGTATATGGGAAATAGGGTGGGGTGGAGAGGTACCCGGAATTGCCTTGAGATGGGGCAGTGTGTCCGGAGGAGGGAACTTGGAGTAGGAGCACCAGGGATTTGCAATGAAGAGATTGGCACTCAGATCAGAACAGGGTTCTGATAGGAGGCATCTGTCTCATCCCCTTGGCTTTGGTCAGCAACAGCAAGCTCCTGTGGCTGTTTCAGATGCACTCCTGTACTCCGGTCCACTCTTCCAGCCCACCCTGGGCCCTCGACCCTTCCAGACTTTGTTCTTATTTTCTTCCAGCACGGCTCCAGGCCCTCAGTTGACTGGCATGCAGGTGCTCCCAGCCTCCCATGCCAGGCAGTCCAGCCTAAAGATCCAGGCCGGCCATCAGCCTGTGGGAACCTCCACTGGCTCCCCAGGTGTTATCGGTTCTGTCAACCCTACATATACCTGGGAAGACAGAATCTCACATTACCTCTATCAGAATGGTCGTGTGGGGGGAGGCATTTTCTTAATTGCTAATTGATGTAGAATGACCCGCTATCTCTGGGCAGATGGACCCGAGTTGTATCAGAAACCAAGCTGAGCAAGCCATGGGGAACAAGCTAGAAAGCAGCGTTCCTCCATACTCTCCGCTTCAATTCCTGTCTTGGCATCCGTCCATAATTGACATAACACACCCACCCCGCGAGGTTACTTTTGGTTAAAGTGTTCTTTCACAGCAAGAGTAAAGCTAACCAGGAAAAAGTACCCAGGCGCTGACATCAGCCCACAGCTCGGAGTGTAGTTCCTAAGGCATATTTGTATCCACACAATGTTGAGTTCCTACTGTATACCAGATCTCTTCCTGAACGGAGACAACCCTGAAGCAGCGTACGGTACCGAAAAATCCCAGCGACCACAGCGCGCCCGGCCAGCATGCACAGAGCGGGCTACTGGGATGCAGTTAGTAGGGAGGCAGCCAGGCGGAGACACAGAGCAAGCGGACCACGGAGAACAGAAGGCCACTGCAGGCCCGCCTCTCTCGAGACACGTGACCAGACTGGCCAATCCCTGCGCTGGGCGGTTCCGCTGGTCCCGAAGCACCGCCTCCCGGGTGCTGGGTCGGGAAAGAGATTCCAGCAGGGGGCGCCACGGGGCCACAGCCCAGCCGTGTGTGCGATTAAAAAGTCCGCGGGCGGAGGGTTCCCGAGGTCGCAGCCGCCCCGCCTCGCTGGGGTTTCTGCGGGGCGTGGACACTGGGAGCATTGCTTCCCCGCTGCGAGTCCCCTTGAATTGAGGACGCGAAGGCGGTCCGGCCGCGCCGCTGTGTATCCTCAGCTGTCCCTGACCTCACCTCTGAAAACGAGGCGACTCAGCGTCTGATAAACGTAGCCATGCTGAGCAGGACTTCAGAGGACAGGCTCGGAAGGGAGTGGTCCGAGGGAGCCACACGCCCAGGAACCCTCGCTAGCAACAAACGGGAACTGACCTGGACTCACCCGGGTCGTGGCTGCCCTCCTGCGGACAGGAAGCCTGGGGAGTCACAGAAGTCACCAACTTTCGTTTGCTATAGTATAATTTGTGTTTCACCCCTTCTGCTCTGATTAGATCAACTCTTGGCTTATTTGTTTTTAAATATGTATTTTAATTTAGGTGTATGGGTTTTTGTTGGTGTGTGTGTGGTGGTGGTGTGTGTGTGTGTGTGTGTGTGTGTGTGTGTTGTGTGTTTTAAACCTGCATCAAGTGCGTGCAGCGCCTATGGAGGCCTGAAGAGATCGGATCCCCTGGACTGGTGCTAAAAGATTGTTATAAGCCACCGTGTGAGTGCTAGGAATCAAACCCTGGCCCTCTGCGAGAGCAACAAGTACTCAACCTCCAAGGCTTATTATCCCTTCAGCCCCATTATCAACCTATTGTTTATAATTATTTATTTATTCTCTCTCTTTTTAAAAATATTTATTTTATGTATGTGAGTACGCTGCTTCTCAAACAATCTTGGAAATCTTACTGCCGTTTCTTATAAGCTCTGGATTAGGCATGCACTTTATTTTTCTTAACTATTCATGTACTTACTTCTCTTTTTTTTTTCTGTTTTATTGATTAGTTTTGTTGATTTTTTCTCCCTTGTCAAATTTTAGTTTCATTCATCCCTATAAGTAAGTATCAAAAGCTATGTATTTCCCTCCAAATACTGCCTTAGGTACACCTTAGGTTCTGATGTATAATATTCCAGTTGTTGTTTTCTAGATATTCTGAAATTTCACTGGATGTCCATCTGATGCAATAGTATTTTGTTGGTTTTGGTTTTGTTTTGTTTATTTGGGACAGGTTTCTGCGTAGCTGGCTATCTGGAACTCTCTCTATGAGCAGCTAGCCTGGCACTCAAATCCAAATCCTTACTCCAAGTGCTGGATCAAGCGTGCTACCACGCTCGGCTGCATATATTAAGAGTTAAATGCACAGGTGTAGCCTCAGGTTCAGTTCTGTTGTTAATTTTGATTTGATTTGCTCATGATTGAGAATGTCTATCTATTCTGTAATTTTATTTTAAAATTGGATTTCGACTAGCAATCTGTGGATACAAAATTGGCAACTGAGTTCGATCCCGACCCGTAAGGAAGAAAGAATCATGCACAGAATTGTCCTCTAACTTCAACAATACTTTGGCACACAGCACACACTAGGCATGATGTGTACAACAAACATAAGTAGCTATAATTCTTAGAGTGCTATATGTGGCCGTCTTTGAAGTTCTGCATCGTATGTCTTTGTATCCTGTTTAGGTATGTGTGTGTATATGGTCATGGTGAGTGCACTGTCTGGGGGCCAGAATCTCCATCAGATCTTTGGGCTTGAACGCCGCTGGTTGTCCTTAGTAACGGCCATTCGCTCTTAGTAAAGGCCTGCCTGTCTGCTATTTGTACTGCGACTGCTGCAAGGTTTGCAGTCAGGTTCTAGCAAGAAGAGTGGGCGATGGGGCAGAGACAGACAAATGGTCTATATCAAGTCTCTTTATGAAAGAATCCTGAGTGTTTAACCCTGTACCACGTAAGTGACTGCCCTCAGTGGCAAGCTCAACTGAAGGCAAATATGTTGTGCCTACAGCGTGGAGACACAGTGCTCCTAGCTGCTGGCAGCACTAAACAGCATAACTAGATGTTTATCAGAGTGTGCTCAGCTGTTGCAAACTATTGAAAACAAGCCTCTTGTCAGGGTATACGGCTGAGATGGCTGTAAATATGATAGCCACTGTAGGCTAGGAGTTGGCTCCCAACAGGGGCTGGAGTCACAGGTAGCTGTGAGCTTCTCAGCATGTGTGAGGGGAACTAAGCTTCAGTCCTCTGGAAGACCTGGAGGGTCTCTTAACCGCTGAGCCACTTCCCCCAGCCCAGTGGTGTGGTTTCTAATTTTTTTAAAAAACTGGTTATGGTGGCACATACCTTTAGTCCCAGTACTGGGACTGGGAGGCAGAGGCAAGAAGATCTCTGTGAGTTCGAGGCCAGCCTGGTCTGTTCAAGTCATAGTTCAAGGTCTGCCAAGATTACATAGGGAGACCCTGTCTCAAAAAAAAAAAAAAGATTTTTTTTTTCTATGTCTGAAACATTATTATGTATTGCTTCTGGGCCTGTGCTTACCACTGTGTTCATGTGGAGGTCAGAAGATAGCTTTTGGGAGTTCTTTCCTTCTACCATGTAGATCCTGGGGTAGGACTCCAGTTTTCATGCTTGATAGAAGTTCCTTTGCTCATTCAACCATCTTGCTGACCCAGTGTATAGTCTTTTTTTTTTTTTTTTAATATATTATTTATCTAATGTGTCAGGGAGGGGAGCATATACATGGCACAGCACTCATTGAGAAGGTCAGAGGAAAACATGTCAGAGTCAGTCTTCTCTTTCTATCATTTAGGTCCCGGAGGTAGAACTCAGGCCCTCAGGCCTCACAGCAAGCTACTTTAACTGCTAAGCCACATTGCTGGCCCATGTGTAGTCTTTTTATTAGAGCAGAGAATGTATCAATGACTGAAATTGATTTCAATAATTTAATCTTATTTTTAATTTGTGTGTGTGTATGAGTCCTCATCACACAGGATATGTGTGGAAGCCAGAAGATGACTTACAGGGGCTGTTCTCCATTCTCCATGTAGGTCCCAGGGATAGATCCTAACTTGAGAGACTTCCTGGCAATTGCCTCTAGGCAATGAACCATCGACCTGGTTCATGACCGTATTTTTTGTGCACCTAATCTTTAGGGGATAGTTAAAACTCTTACTACTCTACTTACTCTATTCTGCCCCTGGTGTCACATGGTGGCGAGGTCACATATTCACGGCCATTTCCAGTCATCTTGATCACAAAGTGTTCATCCTGGCTGCATTTCACATTTGCCTTGGACGTGGCTTGCACCTCCTGGTGCCTCTCACTCCAGACTTTATTTCCTTTCCTTCTCTGTCTTCCTGTTTAGGGGCATCTCTGGCTGCTGATTTTAGTCACGTGTGAGTATTTGCTGAATTATTTGACTGAAATATTTGCTCATTCAGGATATACCTATTTCCTTCTGATACCTTGGTAATTATATTTATATTGATATTCTTTCTTATCTTTAATTTTTAAAGTAGTTTTTTCCCAATATGCCATATTTTAATGAATACATGATCCTTTAGCTTGGCATCATTGGTAAGTTGGTTTTGAAACAAGTCATTGATATTAGTTGATATGACTATGGAACTGTCCCTTTCCTTGTGGTGACTCTGTCATCAGGGAACAGGTTCCAGTCCAGTCCGGTTTCTGTTCCTGTAACATACCTACAGCAATATTGCATTCATGGCACTTGCCAGCCAGCATCTCCATATTAGGAGGACAGGTATCCATTTGTGTGGGTGGATGTTTTGCCTGCATGTTTGTCTTTGCATCATGTTTATACCTGATGCCCTAGGCGGCTAGAGAAAGGTGTTAGACCCCCAGGAACTGGAGTTAAAGATGCTCGTGAGCTGTCATGTGGGTGCTGGGCACCTAACTTGGGTCCTCTGGAAGGGTGGCCATTGCTCTTACCACTGAGCCATCTCTCCAGCCCATACTTAGTTTTTGGCCAAGGGAAATATCCTGGAGCTGAAGATGAACTGGCAACTACAGCTGCCATTTTGGTACAAATTCATCTCAGTTATTATGCTTGCAGAGAGTCCTGAACAACAAAATCTGTATTCTTACAGTTCTTAATCCTTCATTCCCTGAAAGTGTCTGTGATTCCAACTACAAGCTCTCATCAAGCTTGGGCTTTTGTTTTTTCACGTCTGTCTTCTCTTCTTTCCTCCATCTTCACCACGACAGAATCTAAGAGGAGGATGTCAGGGCAAAATACATTAATTTCGCATCACCTATGCAGCATGTAAATATCATTATCTACCCTGTGTCCTTGCATCCAAGTGCTGGGTTGTTTGGTTGGTTTGGTTTTGGTTGTTACTGTTGCTTGGAATATTTTTTTAAATATCTATTCTATTCACTTACATATGTGCACATGCCCTCGGAAGCCTGAAGAGGGCACTGGTCCTCCCCACCCGCCAAGCTGGAGTTACAGGTGGTTGTGAGCTGCCTGACAGGGCTTGGGAACTGAGCTCTGGTTCCCAGAGAGAGCAGCAAGGCTCAGAACCACTGAGCGCGCTCACAAGCCCTCTTCAGACCCCTGTTGGGGGTTTTGGAATAGGGTCTCACTATATACCCTCACTATCTGTCCTCAGCCCGGAGAGTCCCTCCTCAAAACAACTACTATGTGGATGTTTGTCCCCACAGCTAAGTCTTCCATCGAAATGGAGTCCTATGCCCCCCTTGAATCTGGCTTCTTTGATAATGATATCCCTGAAT
Source organism: Mastomys natalensis (assembly GCA_021653895.1). Classification (NCBI taxonomy): domain Eukaryota; kingdom Metazoa; phylum Chordata; class Mammalia; order Rodentia; family Muridae; genus Mastomys; species Mastomys natalensis. The sequence continues at coordinate 159,331 of JAJTUV010001084.1, forward strand.
GCCTTTGTACTCAACACAGTAATATGAGCATCCCTCTCCCTCCAGCCCAGCACAGGGCAAGTGATTGGATAACGTGAATCACAGCAGAGGGAACTTGACACATCGGATTTTCACACTAGAGTGAGAACTGAGTGTCGACCATTGTTGGAAGGGCATTGAGAGTTGGAATTCAGGGCACTGTGAGTGCCAAGACAGGCCTTGATGGTTTCAGTCACAGTGGTTGGGTTGCCTTGCCCCTGGCAATGGTCTGAAGTTATCTGGGGTCAGTGGCAATTGTTCTCTTACCCAACTATATTCCTACAACCCCTTGTGCATGTCCGGCAAGCTCTGTTACCTGGACCCCCTTTCCTCTGCCCGAGGTCAGCAGTAGGCATGTAGTAGGTGAGTCTAGAAGGCTTCCCCGGGCTGTCTCCTGTTGAGTAAATATTTTATAAATGGACCGCTGGTCAAGCCAACTATCTAAGCTGCGGTGGCTCTGCCTAGCTCAGCTGCCATGTTCTATGGCCAGAGGACACCTACATGCCTCAGCTAGAAATGGCCAGCCAGAGACACCGGCCCTGCCACTCACAAGACGCCAGTGTGGGAGATGGCTCTGCCAATCTTCCATGCTGTCTCCCCAAGGCTGGGCATTGCCCAGATCATCCCGCCAACCATGCGGGCTTGGTACAAATGAGACTCTAATGCTTAGATATCCAAAGCTTTATAAATTTGGTAATGATCAATAACAAGATGCCCATACGATCAGAGGTGTAACCCAATACCCAACCTAGATATACCAACTACCTTTGACTGCTAGAGACAAGCAAACATCTGTCTCCATGTTCCCCTCTCTTGTTCTCCTCTTCCTTCCTTAATCCTCCTCTTCCTCTCCTTACTCCTCCCATCTTAGCTCCTCCTACAGTCTCTCTCCCAGGACAGTTGTTCCTCGGTCCTATTCCAGACCCCAGAAAGAAATCTCCCAGTTCCCAAAGGCTGTGAGAGGGAATAGCTCACAAAGTGAAAGCAAAAAGACTACTATATTTCTAGAGAAAATGGGCCCTTAAGCTGAAAAGTGCTTTTAAAAATAGTCTTGGGACCTTCGAGATGGCTCAGGGAATACGATGCTTGTTGCCAAATCCCTGGGATGCTCTCTCATTAGAAGAGGACTCCTTTCAGGAATCGTGACATGCTTGCTTCCCTTCTACATACATGTGAATAATAGAAAGTCCTATTTACACGCCTGTCCTCCCAGTACTTAACCAGCTGAGGCAGGAGCAATGGAGGTGGTGGCCCTAGAATGCTGGTTAGAAAGACCCTACTCACTGGGAGAGGGGTGACCTCCCCATTAGATCCTTTTTATATTTCCAGTGACTCATACCTGTAAATTCGGAGAAAAGAACAATAAAACTCCTGGCCTATAACCCCACCCCCTAAGCTATTGGCTTGGGAGCACCCTTCTAGATTTTGTAAACCTTGGCTCTCACGTAAGTATGCAAAAAGACAAATGTACAGTCACCTAGAGGGCACAGGAGCTCATACCTATGTCAACAGACTTGGACACACTTGGACCGTACGCACAGGCGGTCAGAACGATCACGGGTTCTGTATAAACCCCAGCGCCTAGTCCACCCAACTCCTGCCATCCCTGCCCAGTGCTCCCCCATCTCTCCAACACTGGAGAGGTTGCTGCCCAATCTAAACTCTCAGGACTGGTGACAGTTGCCCAGGGTTGTGGGCTTGGCGCATGGCCCAGCTACAGACTCCAGGAAGATGCTTGAGTGTGAGGGCAAAGTTTAGAGGGGAGAAGGCTGAGATGAACAGCTGGGCAAGAGCCAACTGAGGACATCTACCTGAGGTACATGACTGAGGCCTTTGGGGGAATCTCAGAGCTGGGAGCGGGGCACACATCCCAGCATCTCTTGCTCCCCTGAAAACAGTCATGCTCAGTGGAAGGCAGACCCCTGAAGTTGATGGCAGGGGACACTCCTTGTTCTAACTCCCCCCTGCATCCTTTGTGGGTTGGCTCTAGCATAGCTGGTGCTTTCCCCGGGACATATCTCACAAGGGATCTGTGTCTCAAGAAGCAACTTAGGAGGTGCCCTACAAAGTTGAACCCTGACTGTACATAGGAGGACAGGATGAGACAGGCAGAGAGGGAGGCTGTGTCACCTGACCTGTCTCAGTATGTGGAGTGTTAATCACAGGCTTAGGTTGGTCATACTCTACATAGTTGCATTATCAAAGAACATTCCAGAGGCTTGGTTGGGTAAATTGCCTTACCTGATAGAACATTTGTAATGGAGCGGAGAGGCACACGTAGCCGTCGCTGTAAACTGCCGCTCGAAGGATATACTCCAGAAAAGAGCCGCTCAGAACCCCTCCAGATCTAGAACAGCCCCCTGCTGGAGTTCAAAAGTGTGCTAAAATAGTTTTTCATATCCGTCCACTTCACCTTGACATCCAGTAGGTTCATGTCAAGTTGGCAGCCATATTTTGAGGCAACATGAAGTCATAGTTTAATGAGCTCACGTACAGAGTAATGACATTTGCATGTACTCAGGGGGAAGGAGGCTTGTTTTGATTTGAGTGGCAAATGTTCCCCTAAATTTTATTTGTTGGAGGTCTGGTGGCCAGTAAGGGGCTTGGGAGGTGAATTGAGTCAAAGGCATCTGTGGATTAAGACATGGTTGGAGTCATAATTATATCTTTACTTATTCTTTGGCACTTCATACATGTATATAGGTCCTATCCACTCTCAAGCCTACTCTCCCCAGACATACCCCAGCACATCCTCCCCGCTCCTCTCTCTGTAACCCAGAGACCAGTTAGTGCTGCCTGCTGGAATCTTCACTGGGTTGCTGCAATGATCTTGCCCGGTTACCATATACAGGGAGTCCATGAGTCCAACAGCCATGTCCTGTCCAGGAGAAGTCATTTCCCAGCATTCCTCCGTATTCTCCAGCTCTTACGCTCTTTCTGTCCCCTCTTGTACCGTGCTCCTGCCTCGGGCGGGTTGGGGTGACGGTTTGATACAGACGTCCCATTTAGGGTGAGCACCTGTCTTAGAATTACTGTTGCTATGATTAAACACCATGACCAAAAGCGAGGTGGGAAGGGCAGGGTTTGTTTGGCTCACACCTCCCCATAGTCATCATCTCCATCCATCACCAATCAGGAAGTGCCTTACAGCCACATGCTAGGGAGGCATTTCTCTCAACTGAACTTCCCTCCTGTTAGATACTCTACCACAGGCTCCCGAGTTAGTTGGGTCTATGGTTTTTCGAGACAGGGTGTCTCTGTGTAGCCCTGGCTGTCCTGGAACTCACTCTGTACCACCAGGCCTCGAACTCTGAGACTTGCCTGCCTCTGCTTCCCAAGCGCTGGGATTAAAGGCGTGTACCCCACCCCCACCCTCAACTCTTATTCTCAGTGCTTTAACCCCTCCAGAGAGAAGCTTTCATTTAAACTTAGCATTCACTGTGTTCCTGGGTCCATCTTTTCCTTGTTGCATATTTGCTATATATGGTGAGTAGAAAATAACTCATTTTCAGAAGTTCTTTAGGACTGTGTAGGTGCATTGGCAGTGAAAGAGAAATCTCAGCTCGAGAGCAGCCTGTGGAGTTAGCTAATCTCCCAAGCTCTGCTAGTCCGGCTTTCACAGAGACCCGTGGAAACAGAACGTGGCCGGCATAAAGCTTAGTCCCTCTGACCTGGTTACTCAGCCAGTGGAAAGGGAAGGGACGGGCACTGAGGCAAGAACAAAACCTGACTTCTGTGCTTGGTCAGCTCCCCCTTGTAGGCTTTGCAAAACTGCAAAATACACTGTGTTTGTCCTCTCTGTCTCCAGTGCTTTTAATAAGTGGGACTCCTGGGGCTCAGGAGGCAGAGGCAGGAGCATTTCTGTGTGAGTTCTAGGCCTGTGGGAATTACATGGTGAGGCCCTGACTCCAAAAGCAACAATGAAAACAAACAAAAGGATATGTGAAGTATTATATATATATTACCTCACATATATATGTGAGCAGGAGTCAGGTGGGGATCCTCAGAAGCAGCGGCTTCAGCATCAGTCTGGCCTTGCCACATCTGTTCCTAGATAATAACACCTGTTTCTAGTTGTGGTGTGGTTCACCTCTTAGCACACAGCTTTAATCCTTCTGGCTGGAATACAGAACACCTTTAACACACACTTTTAATCCACAATAATGAAGTAAAGTTAGTTTGTAGAAGGAAGCACCCAGTTTGAAGTGATGTCTAGTTGAGTGGCAGACAAAGTGATGAATCAGAGAAATATTTGACAGAATGGGATATGTCCAACTATCAGAAGAAGAGAGAGGAAAAGGAAGCTACTTAAGAGAGAGCAGTACAGAGAAAAAAAGATAAGGCAGTTTGAGAGAGGGCGGGGTTGGGGTGGGATTGGGGAATAGAGCCAGAGAATGAGAAGGAGCCAGAAGATCAGAACAGTCTAGAACAGATTCCTAAAGTTAGTCTGAAGCAAGAACAGCAATTCAGGAGAAACTGGAAGAAGCCAGATTGGATCAGTCGGCCTGGAGAAGAGTCTGAGCCAGAACAGCTGAGTTGAACTAACCAGCCAGAGCTCAGAAAGAACAAGAAAGGGCGAGAGCTTCTTCAACAGGAAGTCTCAGAGGCTGAAGACATTCTAGGCTGAGATAAAATTGTACAGACGGATGGAGGCTAGAAGCTTCCAGATAACAATCAAACAAATAAAAGTTACGTTTACCCAGTTCTTTCATCATGGCCTCTAAGAAAGCCTTGGGTCAGTCTGGCTCCCCACACCACGCTGTCGGTTGCCTCAGGTTGAGAATCACTCGATGGGTGAGCTCTGTCCGTGGTGGCTTCCCCATCACTTTCTGAAAGCGCATGCGCATGGAAACTGAACTCAGGCAAAGGGATTGGACGGACTGCTGGGGGTAGAACTGCCAGTTCTGTTCACCAGTCCTGTGTGGTCCCACAGCTAATAAATGACAAGACCAGACATAGAATCATATGCAGGTTTAGCTGGGAGTTGGGGCTTCTGGAAACTTACCCTCTGGAGTCCAAGTAGCTCTATGACAGTGTTGGGCTTTATGCGGAGGTGGGGCTTCTGCAAGCAATCGTCCAAGGCTACCTCCTTTGCTACAACTTACCCTTGGTTCCTGTCCACTCCTCTGACCCAGGGGCTTTGGGATATTGTACTGATACTGCTAGAAGGCAGGAAAATTCCCAACATACATTTGTTTTTGAAGGAATGATTATGGATAGAATACCAGAAGGCAGCAAGCAGGAGTCAGGTGACCAAGCAGGAGTCAGGTGACCTTGTATGACTGCTTTCCAAACAGCGTCTTCTAGTTACTGAAGGACAGGCTGGCAGAAATGACTTAGAAGTTCTTTGGTGGGGGAGGAATATTTTAATCTTCTATTAAATATTCTTTCCAAACATTACTTCTATTACCTTCTATTACTTCTTTTGTTGTTTCTTTGTCTCTTTGCTTCCTTCTTCCCTTCCTTCCTTCCTTTCTTTCCTTCTTTTTTGAGACAGGTTTTAATCCCCAGTGCAGCACCACCGCACAGCTCCAAAACATTAAAATCCTAGATCTGAATTATAACGAAATAGTATTAGGGGCTAAGTGTGGTGGCACACTCCTTTAATCTTGAGTAAGAGGCAGAGACTGGCAGATCTCTATGAGTTTGAAGTCAGCCTGGTCTACGGAGTTCATCCAGGACACCAGGACTACACTGAGAGACCTTGTCTCAAACAAAACAAAACAAAACAAAACAAAACAAAACAAAACAAAACAAAGCAAAGCAAAACAAAACAAAACAAAACAAACAAAAAACTCACCACCAACAACAATTCAAAAATTAGAATTAAAAAAAAAAAACTTAGGCGTTAGGCTGGAACCCCTGCTTGCCCCTGCACAAGCTGGGAAACCCCGTCTGCTCTCCTTCCTCCAACCCCACCCACACTGAAAAACTCAGAACAAAGGAGCGGCTCCAAGCCCAATTCTGAATTCTTGTCCACTGTGGCAGCCTCCTCCCCGATTCTGCCAGCCACGCAAACCCCCGCCTAAGTGCTCGCTCTTGACCACACTTGGGCACAAACCCAGCTTACGGCTGACGCGTCATCACCCTAGCCGGGGCACGTGACTGCCTAGCCCAGTTCTTTGAGGCTGATGAACCTTCCTAGAAGCAGTGCCTAATAAACCTGCCTGTATCTATTTTTAATCTGGTCTAATCTGTCCTATATCCGTGTCACCAAGGGACATAAAAAAGCTTATTACTAGGAAGAAAGATGAATATAGAAAATATGTGTGAAAAAAGAAAATGATAAGACCCAGAGTTTATAAACGTATTAAGATTATCATTGAAACCCGTGCCTCTGAAATCAAAGCTTACAAAGTTATTTTTAGCAACAGGGTCTTCTTAAAAAACACTGAGGGGCCAGCAGTGGCGTACCGCTGTAGTTGCCGCGCTCTGGAGTCCGAGGCGGCCGGCTGTCTCTACCAACCGAGTTCGAATCCCTCCTGTGCTTGCTCACAGGAAAAAAACAAAACAAAACAAAAAAAAAATCACTGAGGTTTTTAAAGAAGAAGACCCAAACTTATGTTTGCCTATAAGTTTCCCCTCAAGCTCTGATCCTAATTATTTTTATTTAATTTTTTTTATTGAGCTAGGTGTGGTGGCACAGGTCTTGAACTCCAGCAACTGGAAGGCAGAGGCAGGCAGATATTGGTGAGTTGAAGGCCAACCTGATCTATAGAGTGAGTTCCAGACCAGCCAGTGCTATATAGTAAGATGCTGTTTGAAAAAAATTTTTTTAAATGTTATTTAATCTTTTTTTTACAGTCCAAATTTTATCCCCCTCTCTGTCTACTCTCTGACTGTTTCACATCCCATACCTCCCCATCTCCCCACCCCGACTCCATGAGGCTGTCCCCACCAACAACCCTCACCCTATCAGACCTCCTCATTCCCTTAGAGCCTCCAGTCTCTTGAGGGTTAGGTGCATCTTCTCTGACTGAGTCCAGACCTAGCAAAGTCCTCTGTTGTATATGTGTTGGGGGCCTCATATACAGCTGGTGCATGCTGCCTGGTGGCTGTTTGAGAGATCTCGGGGGTCCAGGTTAGTAGAGACTGCTGGTCCTCCTCCAGGGTTGCCCTCCTCCTCAGCTTCTTCCAGCTTTCCCCTAATTTAACCATAGGGGTCAGTAGCTTCTGTTCACTGGTTGGGTGTAAATATCTGCATCGGACTCTTTCAGCTGCTTGTTGGACCTTTTGGAAGGCAGTCATGCTAGGTCCCTTTTTGTGAGCACTCCACAGCCTCAGTTATACTGTCAGGCCTTCGGGCCTCTCCTTGAGCTGGATCCCACTTTGGGCCTTTTCCTCAGGGTCTTCTCTATTTTTGTCCCTGCAGTTCTTTCAGGCAGGAACAATTATGAACCAGAGATTTAAACAGTGGGATGGCAACCCCATTCCTCACTTGATGCCCTGAAGCTGGAAAGATCCCAGAAGTCCCACAACAGAAGAATGGATACAGACAGTGTGGTTCATTTACACAATGAAATACTACTCAGCTATAAAGAACGAGGACATCATGGGTTTTGCATGCAAATGATGGAACTAGAAAAGATCATCCCGAGTGAGGTAATTCAGACCCCGAATGACATGCATGGTGTGTACTCACTAATAAGTGGATATTAGCCCAGAAAAGTATAGAATAGCAAGGATACAATCCACAGAACTCAAGAATGTTAACAAGCAGAAGAGCCCAAGTGAGGCTCCTCCATCCCACTTGGGAGGGAGAAGAATGCAACCACGGGAGTGGGGAGGGAGGGAGGCACATGGGTGGGAGAGGGGACAGGGAGGGGAGGAGGCGAGCATGATCAAGTATTGGGTGGAGGGAACAGGGCAGAAGTCATGAGGACCAGCAGAAAGGATGGAAACAGGCAACTTCAGGAGGTAGGAGGTGGGGGAAGCCTCCAGATTGTTCCAGAGACTTGGAAGGTGGGAGACTCTCAGGACTCAAAGGGAGGGACCTTAGATGAAATGCTCTACAGTGGGGAGAGGGAACTTGTAGAGCCCACATCAGACATTTTTTTATACAATATATTTTGATCATGTGTCTCCCCACCCCCAACTCTTTCTCCACACATTCCCTAACCACCCAACTATAAACGCCTTCTCTCTTTCAAACAGTATAAAACAAACAAAAAGCAAAAAACAGAAACATGCATACACAAATAGGCAAAAGACTAACAAGACAAAAAAAAAAAAAAAAAAAAAAAAAAAAAAAAAAAAACAACGCCCAAGCAAACATAAGAAAACAAAATTCCACAAAATAAGTTTTATGTTGGTCAATTACTCCCCGGCACGGGCCTGCCCTGAAATGCCATCAATACACCAGCGAGACTTGATTGATCTCTGTTTTTGCCAGAAGGTATCCATTGCAGATGGCTTCTTTGTCCCTCCACAAGCCTGTGCACACTGCTGTGACCTCTGTGAGTTCGTGTGTGTGTGTGTGTGTGTGTGTGTGTGTGTGTGTGTGTATCTGTTCTGTTGTGTCTGGAAGACACTGTTTTTGTGTGTGTGTGTGTGTGTGTTGTGGGTACCGGGGTGCAGGGGGAGTCATCCATCATTTTGGGGCAGCACAGTACAAAGTTTGAAGAACTAGATGAAGTTAACTAACAGCTAGTCAGCTAAAACCTTTTTTTTTTTCTTTTCTTTTTTCTCTTTTTCCCCCTTTTGTTAAAGACAGGATCTCACTGGGTAGACAAGGTTAGCCTTGAACTAACAGAAATCTACCTGTCCCTGCCTCCCAAGTCCTGTGATTACTGGCAAGTACTATGAAGCTAGAGATTTTGTTTATGGTCTTTAGAGTCTACTTTTTCAAATTTTATTTTATTTTATTAATTTAAGATAGGGTTTCTCTGTAGAGTCCTGGATGTCCTAGAACTCACTCTGTAGACCAGGGCAGGCCTTAAACTCAGAAATTCACCTACCTCTGCCTCCTGAGTGCTGGGATCCTAAAAGGCCTGTATCACCCACACCTGGCCCTGGTTTTATTTTGAAACTCAAATTTACCCTGAACCCTAACGGCTGTATTAATTTTGTCATACAGGGTTGCATTCCAGGCAGGTGTATAACAGCAGTCCCTATTTGCCCAAATGTTAGGATAAACATGACTGGCCTTACCCGTCTAGCCATAAATCTCATTTTCTGATATGAGTGAAGTTTCGGCCTAAACCTGACAAATGAGATTTATGAATCTATATAAATCATGTCTTATCTTGATGTTACAAAGTTGCCCAGCACTCTACGCTGTATCCAGCAGGTTTCCATCTCACACATTAAGTTCCCCCAAATAATGACTCTGGAACTTCTAAATGCCTCAGCCAATAGCTTTGGCTCATTTCCCCTAGCTCGTAACTCAGTTATCCCATTTAATGTACTCAAAGTCATGCCACGTGGCTGGTTACCGGGTCCTCCGTGTCATGCAACCATCTTCCTCTGTGTCAGGGCAAATCTCCTGTGCTTGTCTCTATCCCAGAATTCTTCTCTCTCTCCTGGATGTCCCAACTTCTAACCCCACCTCAGCTCACTGGCCAGCCAGGCTTTTATTGACAGGTGAAAGATTTTACACAGTGCACAAGAGATTGCCAGCCCATGTCACCAGGTTTCAATTTACCCACTGGCAGGTAATGGCAGTGAGGGTGGACAACAACACCACCAGGAATGGCCCTTTTCACTTGGCTTCCAAGTTTTCAGCATGATGCCTCTTAACATATACCCAATCTCCAACTTGGTTCTCAAGTGGAACCTCTGGGGTACCTGCGTCATTACACAGGGCACTAAGTTTAGGCCACAGTTCCTGGTAGCTGATCTGGAAAGCTTACAATCAAGCCATAAGATCTTTATTATCCTGAAAAGTCACTCTGAGGAGGTCAAGAGCTGGGGTCAAGGGAGTGGGGCGGGTCCCCATACAGGATCTCGAAGGGAGTTAGATTGAAATGATAGGGGGTATTTCCAGCCCTAAACAATGTCCTGGGAAGGAGCACCACTCAGTCTTCGACAGTCTCTAAGGACAATTTGGTTAAGGTCTCCTTCAGGGTCTGATTCATCCTTTCTACCTGCCCTGAACTTTGGGGACGGTATGTATAATGGAGTTTCCGATCTGCCCCCAGAAATGTACCCACTCCCTGGCTTACCTGAGAAATGAAGGCTGGCCTCGTTATCTCAGATGATGGTTTTAGGCATACCGAATCGAGGAAGTATCTCCTCTAGTATCTTCTTCATGACCACCTGTGCAGTTTCTCTCTAGGTGGGGTAGGCTTCTGCCCATCCAGAAAACGTATCTACAAAGACTAGGAGGTTCTTCTATCCATATGTTCCTGGTCTGACTTCAGTAAAATCAACTTACCAAAATCCTCCAGGATTTTATCCCTTAGCCTTTTTCCTGACAGTGCCTTAGTGCGATAGGCGTTTACCTTCTAACAAGTTTCACAATTTCTAGCTATCATGTCTGCTAGTTTTCCTAGATTTAAAATAACTACACCTAATCCCTTGATCACCTGTTCTAGTTTTCTACTACCGAGGTGGGTATATCTGTGCATTTATATATAGCAGGTTAAGGACCTGATGTTCTGGTAGGATGGTTTTTCCCTCCAGTGTCTTCCAATGTCTACTTTCATCCAAATAGTGGGACACCCTTTAATCAGCTTACAATAAGTATATCCAGGTGGTGGCCAGCCATTTCTCAAGTTCCAATCTGGGCTCTCTCTCCTGGGTGGTGGTTTGTCAAGAGGACAGTCTTTATTTCTTTCATCGTTACTTCCGTTGCCACCCAGTCTGCCAGGCAGTTCCCATTAGCTATGGGGTCCTCACCCTTCTATTGCCCGGGACAATGGATTATACTCACTTTTGCCAGTTTAAAGAGGTCTGTAGTAGGGCAACTATCTCTGGTTTGTTCTTGATAATCTTGCCTTCTGAGGTTAGGAGTCCCCGTTGTTAATAAAGGGCCCCGTGCACATGCGCAGTCGCGAAGGCACAGCTGCTGTCTGTAAATGTTAACCCTCTTTCCAGTCCAGAGTTCCAAGGCCTTAGTGAAGGCAATAGTCCAGAGTACCAGGATTCCTTATAGGCAACAGGGGTGTGTTCCAAGCAGTGTGGCACTTGCGCCAGACCCCCAGTTGTAGCAACTTGTCAATGTGAGTCTTAATACCATCTCGTGCCTCCAGCGACATCAGGTACCGGTGCACCAAGATGGATCAGCCTGGGTCTTAAGCTCCACATACACAGGGGCCTGAAGCTATGCATGTCCTAACCTGGTCATTTCAGCCCAAGCAAGAGGGAACTTTTCCAGCCACCAAGCAATATCCTCTGTCTTTTGGGTTTTGGTCTCAAACATTTTGTATTCATCCTCCAGCCTAATAGTAAGGACCTGGACAGGGTCTCCAGCGGAAGTGATCTGAGCCCCGATCTTGGAGATCAAATTCTCCTGAGCAAGGGATAGGGGCAGTCAGGGATGACCATGAAGGAGGTGGATACCTAGGCCCACACCAAGTCCATGATTCTTCGGGTTGTCCATGAATATTGTTTAGTCCCAGTGGCCCCTTGGACCCACGATATATATATATATATATATATATTTTTATTGAGACTGGCTCATCAGCTTGGAGGAAGACCAAGTGTTAGGCTCCAGTATCCACCAAGAATTGGGTGGGTTTCCCCTCCACTTTCAAGGTTACCCTGGGCTCGGGGAGGGGGTCTGGACCCCATCCTCCCTAGTTGCTGTCTTCCCCCAGAGCTAACACCTTTGCTGTTTGGGGGCTCCCAGAGACTAAACCACCAATCAGAGAATACACAGGGGGGTCCCTATGGCTCCAGTTGGTATGTAGCAGAGGACTGACTTATCTGGCATCACTGAGAGGGGAGCCCCCTTGGTCCTGTGGAGGCTTGATGACCCAGGATAGGGGAATGCTAGGCTGCTGAGGCAGGAGAAGGTGGGTAGGTGGGGAAGCACACCCTCATAGAGGCAGGGGGAGGGAGGAGGGAGATAGGGGCCTTGTGGAGGGGAAACTGGGAAGGGGGATAACATTTGAAATGTAAATGAATAAGATAACCAATTAAAAATTGTTATCTTTAAAAAACAACAAAAAAGAAATGTTCAGTATCCTTAGTGATCAAGGAAATAAAAATCAAAACTACTTTGATATTTCACCTTACACCAGACAGAATGGCCAAGACCAATAAAAACAAATGATAGCTCATATGGGTGAGGATGCAGATCACGGGAACACTGTTCTTGGTGGGAGTGCAAACTTGTACAGCCATTATAGGAATCAATGTGGCAGTGTCTCAGGAACATGGGAATTGAAAAAGAATGGCCCTCATGGGTTCATATATTTGAGTGCTCAGTTACCAGGGAGTTTGGTATTTGAAAAGAATTAGGAGGTGTGGCCTTGCTGGAGGAAGTGTGTTACTGGGGGTATACTATGAGGTTTCAAAAATTTAATGCCAGTCTTAACCCCTGCCCATGCTGTGGACCAAGATGAAGCTTTCAGTTACTTCTCTAGCACCACGCCTGCCTGCCACCATGCTCTCTGCCACGATCAAGGGACTAAGGTTCTGAAATAGCAAGAAAGCTGTCACCCTTCAATTAAACATTTTCTTTTATAAGAGTTGCCTTGGTCATGGTGATTCTTCACTGTAAATGGTGACTAAGACAGGAATCATAGCTATACCACACTTGGACATATATCCAAAGGACACTGCATCCTACTACAGAGGCACTTGCTCATCTATGTTCATTGCTGCTTGTTGAAGTAAATATTTAAAATGTCCTCAGGTCAAGTCAACTATCTAACCTGCGGCAGCTCTGCCTAGTTCAGCTAGCTACCATGTTCCATGGCCAGAGGCCACGTGCGCGCAGCAGCTAGAACTGGCCAGCCAGAAACACCAGCCCTGCCACCCACGAGATGCCAGCATGGGAGACGGCTCTGCCAATCGTCCATGCTGTCTCCACAAGGCTGGGCATTGCCCAGACCATCCTGCCATCCACGCAGGCCCAGTAGAAAGAGGAGACTCTAATACTTAATGATTAATCAAAGGCTTATATATTTGGTAATGATCAGTAACAAGATACCCATACAATCAGAAGTGAAACCCAATACCCAACCTAGGTATACCAACTACCTTTGACTGCTACAGACACGTGAACATCTGTCTCCATCTCCTTTCTCTCCCTCTCCTTTCCTAGGTTCTCCTCTTCCTTTTCCTCTTCCTCCTAACTCCTCCCACCTTAGCTTCTCCTTCAGCTGCTGTATTCATAATGGTCAGAAATTGGAAGCAGGCTAGATGTCCATCAACAGAAAAATGGATAATGAAAATGTGGCCCATTTACACAGTAGAATATCATTTAGCTGTTTAAAAAAAAAAAATCATGCAATTCTCAGGTAAATGGATAGAGCTAGAAAAAAAAAATCCTTAGTGAGGTAACCTAGACTCAAAAGGACCAATGTGGTGTGGATTCACTTATATGTAGGTCTTAGCTGTTAAGTCTTTGGTAAACAGACTATGACATTTGTATAAACACAGACGTTAGCTATAGAGTAAGGGGTTAGGGAGAAGGGAAGGATCTCCTGAGGAAGGGAAAATAGAATACATAGTTACGAATGGTAACTGAAACAGGGGGATTACAGAAGAGAGGAAGAGGTGTGTAAGGAAGGAACTACAAGGCAGGAAAGCAGAAATTAAAATCCATTTGAGGGGTCTGGAAACCTACCTCAATAGAAGCTTCTTAAAATACATACATATGTGACAGAAATCTAAGTGGAATCTCCAAATAATGGGGAAGAGAAAAACCTCAACTGGACATCTCTCACCACCAAAGGAAATCTGCAGTGTCAGGGATGGGTGGTGTAGGGGGAGAGATTTAGAAAACAGCGCCCGGTCTCTCTTGTTCCTGGGCAGCTGCCACGTTCCCACTGCTCCTCAGCTCTGACCAGGGCTCTGGCTAGCTAGATGCACAGGCCTGGATCCCAGAGACACCAGGTGGGAGATGGCTCTGCCAATCCCCTACACTGCATCCACAAAGCTCGGCTGAACCCCAGACAAGTATCTGCCATCCTCGCAGTACCCAGTAGAAATGACCTTTTAAAGCTTAATGATTATCTAAAGGATTTTTATATTTAGACATGTTCAATCAACAAGATGCCCACACAATTAGAGTTGTTACCCAATATCTAACCTTTTGATAGAAGTTGCTAACCAGGAAAGCTTTTGACCCATCTGTGGTTCTCCATGGCTGCTAGCCTTCTTCTTCTCCTCCCCTTCCTCTATTTCTCTTCTCCCTTCCTCTCTTTCTCTCCCAGCTCCACCTCCTCTTCTACTGCCTCATCATGGAGCTCCACTGCGAATACAATGTAGCAGAATAAGTGTCCTGCTACAAGGTCACATCTGAGTTGTTGGCGAAAGGGGCCCCATAGAAACTCCTCAACAACCTAGGCTATTGTAAAGGCTACTAGTTGCTCTCCACAAAATGATGCAAGGCTCTGTTCCTCAAGACAACACCTACATAACTCATTGAACACAAAGAAGTCACTCTGGTGACTACCCAGAGTCTTCACCCCTGATGACTAGTGCTTATGTGACTGGAAGGTACTTTGAATACTACCTGAGGAGAGAGGTAAACACCAACCCAGATATAAACCCTTCAATTTACAACTGTGACCTGCCTACATAATACACAGGTGCAATAGTGACACAAACGTTGTCAGGGGTAACCAACCACTGTCTGATTAGACATAACGACCATGGGAGGGGGAGTAAACAACCACTACTATACTCGACAATTAACGACACTACTTTAACCTAACGACCATGCCGGGTAACCAACCACTATCTGATGGCAGGTAACCAACCACTATCTGATTAGATTTAAGGGCCACTCCGTAAGATAAACCTTCACTTGACACTGCTTGGGTGGCTAAGAACCTGAGACCAGGCCATAGATCTATAGGAAAACCAAACACTACTGCCCTGGCTAAAGGAACAGAGCAACAAAATGACTCCTAGTGACGCTCTGCTGTACTTATAGATCACTGTCTTGCTTAGCCATCTTCAGAGAAGTTGCCTCTACAGCTGATGGGAACAAACCCAGAGACCCACAACTGGACACTGTGCAGAGAGTGAGTGACCTTGGGACACTCAGTCCTAAATGGGATGTGGCCATCAAATTTTCTCCCACCAAGGATTCAGGGAACTCTGCAGAGACTGTAGGAGCCAATGAGAATGGAAGATACCAAGGAAAAAGGCCTTCCAGATACAGCAGGACTGATGCACACATGAACTCACAGAGACTGGGGTAGCATGCACAGGACCTGCTCAGGTCCAAGCCAGATGTGGTCTCAGCACTGAGACAGCAGTGGATACAAGCCCTCATCCATGGTTGATAAAGCCCTGCATTAACAACCATGCACGAAGGAAAAATTAGTTTTCTCCAGCAGACTCTCACCGGGTATATAAATCACACTTATGGGCTGAACCAATGTCCGGCAGTAGGTAGTCAATACGGCAAACTCAGTGATATTTTTGAAGTTTTTTTTTTTTGTCTCACAATGCCTTGGGTATGTTTTACCTTATAGGTCTTTTGCTTCTATTACTGTGTTTACCTGTTTTGTGTTTTATAGGATTTCTATGTGTGTATCTCTGTGTCTACATGTGTTTCTTTTCTTTGGGTATTCATTTATTTAATTTATTTTATTGGATTTTTGAGACAGGGTTTCTCTGTGTGGCCCTGGTGTCCTGGAACTCACTTTGTAGATCAGGTTGGCCTTGAGCTCACAGAGATCTGCCTGCCTCTGTCTCCTGAGTGCTGGGACAATCCTTGTTCTTCACTTCAGATGACACCACGAGTGGTGACAAGTCTTTTCTTGCCCTCACTAGACAGAAAAATTCATTAAGCACTTTCTAGTCCAGGAGCTCCCAGATTTCATTGATCTGTTGCTGTCTCTCTACCTGGGGTAGTACACAGCTCTTTGCATTCTCCGGGTTCAGTACTGGTAAAGGAAAACATCCTTAAAATCTCTTCCTTTGTCTCGTGTCCGTGAGTGGGGTGTACACGCGCCACAGCTACCTGTGGGGGTCACGGGATGGCTTTGTGGTCTTGGTGCTCTCCTTCCGCCTTTATGATGGGATCCAGGGATTGAACATCAGTCTTTGCAGCAACTTGTCACGCTGAGCCGTAGGGTACCTGCAAGTGTCACAGTCAGCAGAGAAATGATTTGCATGAAGCAAGCAGGAAACTTGGTTCAGCACGACTTAACCAGTGACATTTCAAACTTCTGAGTTTGAAACCTGACTGTTTTGTTTTAGACATATTTAAATACAGTATGTGATGGTTTTTATATGCTCAGCCCAGGGAGTGGCACAATTAGAAGGTATGGCCTTGTTGGAGTAGGCGTGTCACTGTGGGTGTAGGCTATAAGATGCTCATCTTAGCTGCTTAGAAGTCAGTCTTCCACTAGCAGCCTTCAGATGAAGATATAGAACTCTCAGCTCCTCCTGTACCATGTCTGTCTGGATGCGCCATGCTCCCACCTTGATGATAATGACTGAAACTCTGAACCTGTAATCCAGCCCCAATTAAATGCTGTCCTTATAAGTGTTGCCTTGGTCATGGTATCTGTTCACAGCAGTAAAACCCAAACTAAGACACAGTATAATTTAGGAAAAGTGTTTTCTGGCAACAATGATTCCAACTTCATGTGTACAATAAAGCTTAAGGCATGGAAACTTTTCTAAAGTACATGTGATATACACCATGAAGATGGATTCTTTAGCTTACAGACCTGAGATCTCCTGTGGTCTGACTGATAGTGTAGAAGTCAGCAGGCTATGAAGTATCTGGGATATCTCCCCAAAGGATGGGTTCTATTGACTGAGAAACCAAAGCGAAAGAAAAGGTAAAGATAGATAGATAGAAGAGAGAGAGAGAGAGAGAGAGAGAGAGAGAGAGAGAGTCAGAGATACTGGGGGATGTGGGCTTGGTCCTACAGGTAGCAAAGGTCCCCAGGTTATTAACTGAATCCACTGCCAGCCTTCTGGGTAGAAAACAGGTATACGTTTCCTCTATTGAGGAGACAATCCTGTGCCATTAGCATTCCAGTTTCTCCTGTGCTTGTCCATGAGCACCTATGACCTCTACACTGAATCATCTTAACAGATAGGCAGTGGTTCACAACCTTCCTAATGCTGTGACGTTTTAATACAGTTCCTCATGTTGTGGTGACCCCCAACCATGAAATATTTTCATTGCTACTTCATAACTGTCATGTTGCTACTGTTATGAATCATAATATAACTATCTAATATGCAGGACATCTGATATGAGACTCCTGTGAAAGGGTTATTTGACACACACCCCCCCAAGGGGTCATGACCCACAGGCTCAGAACCTCTGAGCTAGAAGGCTTTCTCTTGTTTCTGCTGTGCTCCAGGCTGGCTGGCTCCTGGGCTTCTGGCTGTGTTCTGTCTCTGCTCCTGTCTTGCACCGAGAAGTGCCGGTGTGCAGAGCATTTGAGCTTGGCTTGCCAGGCTACTGTGTCTACTGTCCTTATTTGCTCTGCTTCCAGCTGGTAAGATGGTTCAGCATGTATGAGAGCTTGCCGTAAAGACCGACAACCTGAGTTCAGTCCTTGGATCCCACAGAAAGCTAGAAGGAGGGCACAACCCCACCAAGTGATCTCCTGACTGCCACAGGTGGGTGGGGCACATGTACACCCCTAGTCACAGTCATTAAATAAATGAGTCGATTTTGTTTTGTTTTTGTTTCATGAGACAGGGTCTTTATGTGTGGCCCTCGTCATTCTAGAACTCACTCTAGACCAGGCTAGCCTTGAACTGAGAGATCCACCTAACTCTACCAAGTGATGTGATTAAAGGTGTTGTGCCACCATGCCCAGCTACAAATTAATACATTTAAAAAATTCTCTCCTTTTACCAATTCATCAGCATGCATTACAGGCAGCTGGCACCTGCAGCCTTGGAGAAGATAGAGAGAGTTGGCTAGCTTAAAAAAAAACAAAAAACAAAAAACCAGTGAGATGGGCTGTGGTCCAAAGCTATTACATAATGATCCATGTTGATGAAACCAATTAAGAGTTTTAAGTCCTTTAACTGATGGCCAGACCAAGAGACAACTTGTGCCTCTGAAAAGTCTTTTGGTGCCCAAGCTTAGGCATACAGAGTTTTAAAGGCAAAACCCACAAAGACCATAATTTAGATCAAAGTTAGAAGGGGGTCAGAACAACCTTGAAGGTCCATTCCTGGCAGAGCAGAGTAATTATTTTAGATACAATGTGGTAATTATTTTTGGTTAACACATCTGGGCCATGGCCAAGGCCATGGGAATCTCAAATGTGTCCACAAGATTCCATGGCAGGGTGGGAGTTGAGGGCTGGGAACTGCTTAATCAAACACAGAATGGAAGTCAGAACAGGATGGCCTTACCTTCGTCATTACAGTCATGAGACTCAACGGTTCAGTGCTTGCTACGTTCTAAAAGGATAAACTGGGGGGCTAAATTGGGGCCACCAGGAAACTCTTTTTCCAACACTTTGACCATTTCCATGGCCTTGACCATGGCTCTGATGTGTTAACCAAAATAATTACCACGTTTTATCTAAAATAATTACTCTGCTCTGTCAGGAATGGAAGTTTCAAGGTTGTTCTGATCCTCTTCTAACTTTGATCTCAATTATGGTCTTTGTGGGTTTTGCCTTTAAAACTCTGTATCCCTGAGCTTGGGCACCAATAGCTTTGTCCAGAACTGGGGATGAAAGTTCCTCTACCAGATCTTTCCTGTAACAATGTCACAACTCATAAAATAACAAAGTGACAGTTGAGCAATGTCCAGATTGAGAGAGCAGGAAGTTAGAGCCAAAAGCTGCTTGGATCTCTGCTGCCTGCATTATTGGCCCCTTCCTACATGACGGTATCTTCCTCAGCTAATAATGGGCTGCCTCCATTCAAGGGAAGAAGATGGAGGGGCAGAGCGTCTCTGCAGAAGAACCCATTTTTAGCTGTATTGGGTTACCCTTTCCCCTGTATTTATTTCTTTTACAGTCTCATGTAACTCGGGCTGGCTTTAAATATGCTGTGTGGGCAAGGATGACCCACTTCCTCTAATCTCCTGGATGTTGGGAATGCAGACGTGTACCGCCATACCACCTAATGCTGTGCAGAACATCCTTCCGGGTCGAGTGCTCAGGCTAGCCCTGCAGTCCAGCCTCTCGTTGGCTCTGCTTTTTCTTTAAAAAGCCTTAGATGGGCCAAGTGGTCGCGGCACACACCTTTAATCCCAGCACTTGAGAGGCAAAGCAGGCAGATCTCAGTGGGTTCAAGGCCAGAACATACACACACACACACACACACACACACACACACACACAGTCTTTTAAAATTTTTATTTAAAATGGCCTGTATGTCTTGATGTTTTAAATTTCCTTCTTTTGGGCTGGAGAGATGGTTCAGTGAGTCAACAATGCTTGCCGCATGGACCCCAAGTCACCCACATAAAGAGCTGGGTGTGCCTGACCCTGTACCTGTAACCGAAGCACTGAGCACACCAGACACAGGAAGATCTAGTGGGGTTTGCTGACTACCAGCCTAGCTGGGCTCAATGAAAGGCCCTGTTTCAAGAGATTAAGGCAGACACTGATAGAGCAGGGACACCTGACCTACCCTTGGTCTCCATGTGTTGCTGCAACCGCACACACATATGCATATAGCCACACGTATGCACACTCAACACACTTGCACACACAAATTTCCTTTGGAAATTTTTTAGATGTATTTATTTTATGTGTATTAAGTGTTTTGTCTGCATGTTGTTATGTGTGAATTGCCTACAGGGGTCAGATCCCATGGGACCGGAGTTAGGGAGGATTGTGTGATCCCACGTCCGTGCTGGGAACTGAAGCCAAGAGCTCCGGAAGAGCAGCCAGTGCTCTTGCGGACTTTCTAGACCCACTGGTGGTGTAAATAATGACACAGAGATTTATTAACTTTTACTGTAGCTTAGTTCTTTACCTGAGCTATCTTCCAGCTAACTCATCTAACTTAACCTTATGATCCTAGCCCACAACCTTCCACGTGGCTCGTTCTTCACGTCTCTCTCAGTCCCGGTACTTTGGACCACCCCCAAGTCCCACCAGAGAATCTTCCGACGTCCAATTCTACTCACAGAGCCCTCTCTCAGACCGGAAGTCCCACTTTCCCTTCCTGCCCAGCTATTGGTCAATCAGTGAGTGAGGATAGGTGTACGTTTACAAAATACTGAGGCGGGTCAAGAGCGGGATGAATAACAACACCGGAATCCTGCCAGTACCTGTAAGCTCGCTTCAGGTACAGAATTAACAATTGAATGATACAGAGGCAACCGTCACACGTCACCCAGTGCACCCCAACACTTGACTGTTGAACTGATCCCCCACCCCCGCGCCTCTAAATTTCCTTTAAAACAACAACAACAACAAAACTGCCTTCTCCTTACCCCTATCCTTTTAGCTGTTTATCAGAGAAAGTCCTGTTAGCCTGCAACTTTCCTCTTTACAGCATGGAAAAGTGTGTAGCCACACCTCTGAAGACCAGACTTTGGCATCTCCAGGTCTTGGCACTGTTGAGAGCATTGTAGGACATTAGAAGGGGTGGGTTTTGAATTTTTGATTTTTTTTAAACTGCTTTTCTAATTCTATGTGTGCACATGCGAGAGAACCATGTTAGTTTTATCTTATTATTTTACATGGTACATTTATCCCAAACTTTTAGGTGGCTACCAGGAGCCAGGCATTGTTAGATTTGGAGGCTATCTTTGTAAGAATTTCTAGCCACTGCTGTGGTGAAACACCATGACTGAAGCAACCTGTGGAGGAAAGGGTTCATCTGACTTACCCTTCCACATCTAAACAAGTCATGACAGGACCTCAAACAGGGCAGGAACCTGGAGCAGAACCTGATGATACAGAGGCCATGGAAGGGTTCTGCTTACTGGCTTGCCCTTCATGGCTTGTTCAGCCTGTTTTCTTGTAGAACCCAGGACCACCTGCCCAGGGCTTGCCCCATCTACAAGGGACTGGGCCCTCCCCCAGCAATCACTAATTAAGAAAATGCTCTACAATTTTGCTTACAGTTCAGTCTTAGGGAGGTGTTTTTCCCAATTGATGGTCTCTTCTCTCAAAAACTTGTGTTAAGTGGTTATAAATTGAGCCAGCACCAAGGCTAATGAAGATATGTTCCTTCATAGTTACCTTTGAACCCATCTGTCATTTCCTAGGCAACAACACACACACACACACACAGAGGTGGTGGGGGTAGGGATGGTATTGTACCCTTCTTTTCACAGATCCAAAATACCACGTGAAAGGAAAGTGGGTTGAGGTATCAGGGCTTAGCAAAGACCCATTGACACATTAAGGGAAAACTACTTCTTTTGTTTAAAGTCCTAAAGCAGAGACACAGTGCTTTAATCTGTCCCAAACACACACATACTCTCTCTCTCTCTCTCTCTCTCTCTCTCTCTCTCTCTCTCTCTCTCTCTCTCTCTCGTGTGTGTGTGTGTGTGTGTGTGTGTGTGTGTGTGTGTGTGTCTGTGTATAGGCACATGCATTCATGCCTGGGCACATGTATGTTAGGGTGCATGTGTAGAGATCAGAGGACAATTTGCAGTACTCTTTTCTATTTCAAATATGAGAAAATTTGAGTTTTAAAGTGTCTTTGAGCTTGAGGGAGACTTTCTTAGTTCTTAGTGAGCTTAGCTTGGGGGATAGGATCCGGGAAGGCAAATTTTATGGCACCCAAACCTCCCTGAACCAATAGCTTTTGGGTTCCTGTCTGGCAAAACCAAACAAAGAAATTCACAGAGTACAGAGGGTCAATTTTAGAGATTTGGTGGCAGCGGGGGCGGGGTGGAGGTGGGGTGGGGGTAGGTTCAAGACAGGGTTTCTTCTGTGTTGCTTTGGCTGTTCTGGAACTCAATCTATAGACCAGGCTGGACTTGAACTCAAAAAGTTCCTCCTGCTTTTGCCTCTTGATTGCTGGGATTATAGGCATGAGTCACCACCGCTGTCTTTTAGAGAGGATTTTTATTATATATTCATAGATGAGAGGAGAGAGAGAGAGAGAGAGAGAGAGAGAGAGAGAGAGAGAGAGGAGAATTTTTAAAAGTTCTTTGGGCAGAAACTTGGTTGGGCCATCTGTGAATAGACCAGGCTGGCCTTGAATCCAAGGAGATCCACCTACCTCTGCCTCCCAAGTACGGGGATTAAAGGGTGCTTTAAGTTTTAATTACTGTTTTTAAGAGACCTATAAAACAAAAATTCCTCCAACCTGTAAGTTCCACTTGCCCAAGGACAGATAGCTTCCTGGAATGCTGGGGTCTGTTTCTCACGTAAGATAGGAAGCCATGTATTTTCACTTCAGTAAACAAAGTAAAAAAAAAAAAAAATCCAACCACTCAGGCTATGTTTGATCACGTGTAGGTGGGAGGTATGTAGGCCTAAGTACCTCTGATTGGACAAAGACGGGAAGTAATGTATCTTTGTGGGTTTTGCCTTTATAAGCACGGGCTAATGTAACTTGTGGCCTTCGCTGGATCCCAGGCATGCAGTGGGCCAACGTCCACACTATCTAGGCCAGTACCGAATAAAGCTTGCTTCAATTTGTATATTGCAATAGTGATTTTATTCTCACCCAGTGGGATTAACACAAGCTTCCAGCCACAGCCTCACATGCCAAAAGGGGCAGAGAGGACATACCTGTTCTTAGAGCTGCTGCTTAGGCCCCGCCCTCTTTAACTAGTTTGTATCCACTGTTCTCGATGCCACCGACATGCAGGTTCTGGGCACTGAACTCAGGCTTGGCAGCAAGCGTCCGAAGCACCTTGCTTTTCCGGACTCTTTGGCCCCTCCCCACTTCTACCTCTTCTTCAGATATGGACCCAAATCTCAAACAGGGCCCTATCCCTTTGCTCCACCCACCCCCACACAGACCGACTCCCTGAGCCTGCCTGTTTTCTCCGTCTCTAACTCAAACGGCATGATCTTGCTCTTCCTTGCAGCTGCCAAGACGTCCAGACTGCCTTACCTCTTGTCCATCCTCGGCTCCGTCAAATATCTTTGAGCATCCTTCTGGGTCTATCTCCAAATTTCCAGCTTTATTAAGGTCACATACAAGGGAAGCTTGAATTCCCCAGCAATATATTCATACACCCAAGTCTACAGCACTGCTCACATCAAAATATAGTATCGCTTCACAATTATATTAATAGCAAAATTATCCTATCTCAGCACTGACAAAATATTCAAATGGACCAATGCCCAGGAAACACGGGAAAGCATCTGTGCACACAAGCCAATCCTGGGCGGATCTTTTTCATCTTACATTTGCCTAACGTCAAGCAGTTTTGAGATTTTTCTGAGCCATTTCATCAAAGCCCATTTTAACATTTTAATCACCTTGTAAATTACTTATCTGGTAAATCTTGTAATCAGATTTTTTTTTTTTTCCTCAGCCATTTCCAGAACTGATATTCAAAGGCCACAGATCCAAACTGTTTCCAGGAAGTCAGCTCAAGACAACTTTTCAATCAGGTAGCAGTTTTAAGATAAGGCTGCTGCCGGAAGTACAGTCCAGTAAAACCAGTTCCTTTTATTGCTTCAAAGTCAGAGTTTCTGAATCCTTGCTGAAACAAATGGCTCTCACATAGTTCCCAAACCACCCCCAAACACTAGAATTTCAACACAGACACACATTGCAGCTGGAGCAACGGCTCAGCAGTTAAGAGCACCCATATAGCAGCTGACAACCATCTCTAACTTCAGTTCCAGGGAATAAGAAGCCCTCTTCTGGCCTCTGAGGGGACCAGGCACAGAGGTGATACACAGACATATTTGCAGGGGAAACACTCATACATATGCAATCAAAATAAAATATCTTCCTACGGAATACACTCTTACATACTTCAACAGTGATACGCCAACCACCGAAAATTTCAGCTTACAATGAATTTTAAAAGTAGAAACTCAAGAGTGAAATGGCCAGGTTTCCTACTCAAGTTATTTCCAGATGCTCTGGGGACACAGGTGGCTTTTGTGTCCCATTGCTACCTTAGAAACCACAGCAGGCTAGAGTTCTCCCCTGGTCTATAGCCAAAAGAACAGAGCACAGACAGCCATGGACAGACACAGGTCAGAGCAGCCTGGGCTGGAAGAGCCGAAGCCTGAAGGGACGTAACTGACTTTCGGAGAGAAGATGTTCTAAACAGATAATTGGCCATCCAATGATTAAAGCAGTGTTCCCCAATAAAACATCAGACCCGCAAGAAATTGGAGTTACCCCAGGAATCTCATGCTGGGAAGAAAATAAAAATCACTCGGAAACCCAGGAGACAAACACAGATGGCACCAGCTTGTCTGAAGATTTACAGCTTTGAATCCAGTCCCGTGGGACTGGAGCTCAGACTTTGATAGGTGGGGATCACGAATCTGAGGTCTTAGATTTGAGTGTCTTTTGCCCTCCAGGTAAACCTTCCCCTCACATGACTCTCAAGGTGGACTAGGGCAGCAGTCACTGGATCCCTCTGTCTCTCTTTCCACTGTGTCTTCATTGAATGAATCTCTTTCTCTGCTTTTCACTCTCAGTTTGACCCCTTTAACTGGTTTATTTGGGACAAATGACTGAGCTCAGCTTGTTTTGGCTGTCAGTGCACAGGCTCTGACCTTAACTTCAGTAACAGTTTTGGTGAGCCAGCCAGGAGAAAAGGCATATTGGTGGTATCTTAGTTAGGGTTTTACTGCTGTGAGCAGACACCCTGACCAAGGCAACTCTTTTTTTTTTTTATTGGAAATTTTATTTACATTTCAGATGTTCTCTCCTTACCCCATTTCCCCCCCTCCTCCCAGGAACTCACTATCCCTTCCCCCCTCCTCCTGCCTCCACGCTGGTGTACCCCCACCCACCCTCCCCCGTACCTCACCTCCCCACCCTCCAATATCCCCCTCCCGACGTCCAGCCTTCATGGGACCAAGGATCTCTTCTCCCACTTATATATAGCTCCTTGCATATACAGCTGGAGCCATGGGTCCCTCCCTAAGCGCTCCCAGGCTGGTGGTTTAGACCCAAGGCAACTCTTTTAGTAAAGAGTAAAACTCTTTAAATTAAAGGACAATTATGGGCTGGATTACAGGTTCAGAGTTTCAGTCCATTATCATCAAGGTGGGAGCAGGGCAGCATCCAGGCAGGCATGGTGCAGGAGTTGCTGAGAGTTCTACATCTTCATCTGAAGGCTGCTAGCAGAATACTGACTTCCAGGCAGCTAGGATGAGGGTCTTAAAGCCCACACCCACAGTGACACGCCTACTCCGACAAGGCCACACCTCCAAATGGTGCCACTCCCTGGGCCAAGCATATTCAAACCATGACAGGTGGGAAGGATGTCTACTACAGCAAGTTGAACATGGATGGAAAGATAGGAGGTCCAAGAGTTTCTGGGTCATCTTATTCCAGAGACATTTCTCTGTTAAACTATGTGGGCTCTTGCGTTCTTGTCAGCAACCTTGTCAATTTGGAAGCTCCTTTGAACTAATCTGCACTCTGTTTGGGCTATCTGGCTGTTTAGCCATTAGGTTCTGAACAACTATTTGAGGTTAAGAAACAAGAGTAAGGAGACACATATATCCAAAAAAATATGAACTCTTTCCCACCTTGGAGCCCCCAGGCTCTCCAGAGATGTGCACAGCTGTGACCTGCTGAAGAGGTTCCAAATTGGGAGAAGCGAGTTTTCTAAGTTACCCACCCCACCATTTCAACCCAAAGAACTCCGTCTCTCTCCTGTTAGTCATTTAACTCAAGCCGTCTGCAATTCTCTTCAGTGAGCCACCACGGATTCTGAAAGAGCATCTCCGTAGCCAGGATTGGTTTTACATGAGGGTTAGACCAGAGATGTTTCCTAGAGAATAAGACATTAATCCACACCACATAATGCCATGCACGATAGTCAAAGAAACACCACATCCATGACAGGGATCCTGTACAATTACAATGGTTGAGAAACCTTTGTCATGTTGTGGCCCAATTGTCCAGGTGCAGCAAATCACAGGGGCTTTGGGCATTTCCATGACAAAACCTCCTGTGTGGCCCTGTGTACCAACATGATTAGCCCTCCAATTGTGCACAGGGTAAAGATACCACTTACGATGCATTTCATGGTTCATTGTATAGGAAGTGACTTTTACCATGATTTTACTTTGTTGTCTAACTTACCGAGGTCTCTCAAAAACAGTGGGCAGGGGCACCCGCTCCCAGGTGTCACCATCAAGGCTTCTCTTGTTTCAACATACCACATCCAGGCATTGTCCCATAGCTTTCTGGCTTGCACAAGGATGTGGTAGTGAGCTACCGGGAGGAAACTGGTTAGATGTGATACTGTGGTTAAGCAATGTGTAATGTAACAAGAGGACAAAGAAGGCCGCGGTTATACAGAATTACTTGTAATTGAAGGTCACTGAGATGGCTTCTGTGGTAAATGCCATGAGGGGTGTGTCTCTGCGCCTCCAGTCTCTAAGAGATCTGATGAGACCCATATGGGGGGTTTTCAGAAGCTTGGGTGTCTCCTCTTTCCCAGGCTCCTTTGCAGATTTATTTTGTTTATTTTTTTTTAACTTGGACTTGTGATGGCGAAGCCAGGATTATATACACCAAGCAAGAATTGTTCCATTGATCTGACCTTGAGCCCCCAAAGGTTCTTTTTCAAAATTTTCACACTTATATTTTATCTACAGACATCCTTTGGTTGCTGTGGGGCTTTTCCAAAGTATCAGCATTTGAGAGGTGCAACAGGATTAAGAGTTCAAGGTCACCCTTGGCTACACAGAGACACCCTCTATCAAAAGCAATAACAAATAGCGGGAGGCAGAGAGATGGCCCAGTGGTTAGAGCGCTTGCCACAGACACTGATGACCAAGTTCAGTCTCTAGAACCCATGCAAAAGTGGAAGGCGAGAGCCTGCTCGTATTAGTTCCTTTCTGCTGTGACCATGACCAAGGCAATTTATGGGGAAAGGGTTTATTTGGGCTTATGGTTCCAGAGGAACAAGAGTCCATCCTGGCTAGGAGACGAGCAGCAAATGGTAGGCGTGCGCGTAGAGTCAGGAGCAGGAAGCCGAGAGCTCACATTGTCAACCACAGGCATCAAGCAGAGAGAGTGGACAGGAAGTAGGGGAAGCTATGAATTCTCAAAACCCACCCCCCAGTGATGTATTTCCTTCACCAAAACCACTTCTGCTAAGCCTCTCCAAACACCACCACCAACTGGGGCCCAAAATCTGGTTCTGATGGGGCTCATTTCTCATTCAGATCGCCACACCATACCACAAAGTTTCCTCTAACCCAAATGCCTGCTGTGATATGCACCTGCCCCATCATGCACACACACTAGTATTAGTAGTGATAATGATGATAATTAATAATAATAGTAGTAATAATAATAATAGATTTTGAATTTCAACTTGGCATGGTGGTCCCCCTGCAGTCCCAACACTTGAGATGAGGAGACAGGAACTCCCCAGATTAAGCTAACAAGCTAGACTAGCCCAATTGGCAAGCTCTGAGACTGTGCTCTCAATAAAGCGGAGAGAAAGGAGAAAGACAAGCCAACACCAGTCTCTGGGCCTCGTGTATACGCAAATACCTACAGACATGCAAATGTAGAAAATTTTCTTAGTACAGTGTTGCCAGATCTAGCCGATCAAAACCAGCAAGATGTGGGATTCAGAAAACGGAAACTTAAATTCTGCAGGACTCCCCGTGCTTTCCCTGCCCCACCCCCACCCCACTAGCCATTAATGTGGTTTACAAAATGACCTTCCTCTGACAGTATCTGTCATGATCATCTTTAGCTAGGTACAATTTTTCTTTAGCTCAAATTCCATTGATTGCCTCACCCACCCAGCAAATAATGATTTTCCAGGACTATAGGGCTAAGTGCACTTGAGTTAATAAGTAGCCAGGGCTCCCGAGGCTTTGCCGGGTTACTTTTCTCACAGTTGTGATCAAATACCTGAAAGCCACGATAGGAAAGGCTTTTTAAATTTTGATTCATTTTGGCAGGCGCAGTCTGTCCTGGTGACATCCATGGTGCAGGACCATGCTGCTGGGACCCCTCCCACCTGGCTAAGAGTCAGAAAGCAGAGAGTTCTGCTTAGAGTCATTTTAAGCTGATGTATATTATTTATTGATTGATTAAATATTAATATTTATTTTGTATGGGAATGGAATCAAGTCATGTCACTGAGGTGCATTTCCAGCCTTGGCTTCCGTGTTCATGCGTGAAACACCTTGAGGAGGTGTCATTTTATTTATTTTTATTTATTTATTTATTTATTTATTATTTATTTATTTTGAGACTCACTGTGTAGCCTAGCTGCTTTGGAGATTGTCTCCTGGCTCTTCCTCTTGAGTCCTGAGAGCACCACACTCTGTGTCAGGCTCTTTGAAAGCTGCATTTGTTCTTGCCCTCCATACAGTTCTCCTTCCTTCCAGAAGGCTGTCTTTCTTTGTTGGGAGTGATTTTGCTGGGAGCACACTGACTCTGGATCCTGGTCTTGACCCAGGCTGTTAACTCTGGCAATCAGAGGGTTTCGTAACAATCATTCTGGCTTTGTGTCTGTCACCAAGGGATAATTCACCCAGGACCAAATCTTCAGACAGCTTCCAACACCAGCACTATAAGATGGAAGATCAGAACAGATCCAGGTGGGAATGCAGGCAGCCGCCACAGGCTGCTCCCCAGTCTAGGGATATGTGATAGATGCTAAGGACTCATTGGTGTAGCTATAGCTGCCACTCATGCTTCCTGGCCATTCGAGTCTCTGCTTACCAACTTGCCAGGGCCTGAGTAGCATGTCTAATATAGACATACATAAATGTAACCTTTATTTTCCTGTTGTAGATGCCTCCAAGGCTTACTGCCTCAGTCTGCTAACCTAGGCCTAGTCTTGGAAGTCTTATCTAGACCTAGAATGTTTGGGGCCTCTGAGATTTACTGCTGAATAAGCCCATCCTTTCTTGTTCTTTCTGAGCTCTGTGTGGCTGGTTCAACTCAGCTGTTCTGGTTCAAACTCTGCTCCAGGCTGACTGATTCGATTTGGAGTTTCTCTCTCTCTCTCTCTCTCTCTCTCTCTCTCTCTCTCTCTCTCTGTTTCTGCCTGCTTAGTCTCAAGCTAATTCTAGCAATCTGTTATGATCTTCTGGCTCTTTCTCACTCTCTGCTCGTTTTATCTTCATCTATGTCCAGCTTGTTCTTTCTTGAAAACCTGTCTTTGTACAATTGTCCCAGTAATACTGACTCTCTTTATTTTTCTCTACCCTGTCCCTAGAGTAGCTTCCCTTTCCCCTCTCTTCTCATGAAAGTTGGTCCTATCCTAGTCTGTCAAATCTTTCTCTGATTCACCACTTTGTCTGCCCCTCAATTTCACTTTCAAACATGGGTGTGTTCCTCTACAAACTAACGTTATGCTCATTGTTTGGGATTAAATGTATGTGCTTGGGGCTGAGCCACAGCAGAACACAACCTGGGCATTCCCAATGTGATCAAATATCCTGCAACAGATAAATACATATATATATTTATGTTTCACTTCACAGTGAGGACATGTTTCATAATACATGTGTTTAGGGGATATAGCCACTGCGCTAACAGAATGATGTAACAAGGTCTTTATACAACCCAAAATGGCACCTGGCCTCTAACACCTGTGTATTATTGCCTGCTGCTCCTAGGTCGTCACACACAAAACACAGTTAAATGACTCACTAGCAACAGTGATGAAGTGAGACACAGGGCAGACTAGATGTGTGCCGCCTTACAGTTATGCAGTGTTGCAGTGGAATTGATGGAACTGAGGTGTGGTGTTGCAGGAATTATTTAATCCACTGGTGAACCTGAGACTGTGGTTTTAAAAGCCTGTTTCGTAGTTGTGGTGGCTCATCCTTAGCACACAAATTTTAATCAACGAATGAAATAAAGCAACCATATGAAATGAGAAGCAACAGATGACATAAAAAAACAGAGTGTAGAAGAGAAGAAAAAGAAAAAAGAGCTAAGGAAGTAAAGGAATCGGATAAGAGAGACATATGGAAGTATAAGGGCTAGATCGTGGTCAGGGGGTATCATCCTTTTGATTAGGGCTTAGGCCCAGGAGGTCGCATAGTCTTCGTCCTAGCTCTAAACAGTTAACAGGCATTTACCAAGCATCTTAAAATTCAAAGCACAGAGAAGCACAAATCAGAAGGACAATGACAAACTCTTAAATTCAAAAATTGATTCAAACCATACAAGTGGCTATAGTCACAATCTGATACATACTCAAGAAGATCTAAATAGTTTATTCAAAAGGCTCGGTAAAGGAGGATACAGAATGCTCACTGATTAAACGTATCAAGGAAATTATCAGTAGGTTGAAGAGGTTCTGGCTCATGTAGAAAGAGATTCAGGATGCCACACTGGACTTGACTTAGTATCTGAAAAATGGATGTATTTTAGTAATAATTTTGAAATTAATACTCATTTACAAGGCGAAGTTTTATTCACAGAGATAAAAAAAATGAACTAAAATGGATATATTAAGCACACAGAGAAAAAAAAATTAAAGACCTATGTAGAAGTGTTCTGAATTGATTCTGAAAGGAAAAAAAAAAATGAACTCATCAGCAGAAATAAATCAGCAAAACTGCTGCAGGAGTTCCCACTAACTGCTGAATTGCCTCATATGGGCGAAATTGAACACTGGAAAAAAAAAACTTGCTGCAGTGGGATATCCGCACCTGTACATTGCAATAAAGGCTCAGTGATTGGAAGGTGAGATGGTCGAGGAGGAGAGGATGGGGAAAGAGGGACAAATGTTTTTTTTTCTTTTTGGAGATGTTTTGTTTTTTTTTTTTTTTGGAGTTTTCGAGACAGGGTTTCTCTGTGTAGCCCGGGCTGTCCTGGAACTCACTCTGTAGAATCAGCTGGCCTCGAACTAAGAAATCCACCTGACTCTGCCTCCCAATGCTGGATTAGAAGGCAGCAGTCCTATTTCTATTTCTATCAAAACTTTTCTATCAAAAGGTTAGTTACTGGGTAACAATTCTAATTGTGTGGACATCTTGTTAATTGAGCATTCTCCAAATATATAAATCCATTGGATAATCTTTAAGCATAAAAGTCTTCATTCAGTCTGGGCATTGGTGGTGCACACCTTTAAACCTTCTTGTAGTAAAGGAGGGACAGCACGTATTAATGGAGCACCAGGATAGCATGTCAGAAACAGAGAAAGAAATGGAAACAACGAGTTCCCAAAAAGAAAAACCTAGGTAAAGAAAAAGAGAAACTAGATACAGAAAAGCAGAAACTAGTACAGAAAAACAGAAACTACCGGAGGAGGATAAAAAGTCCCCTCCAAAGTCCATTTATCCATCTCTATCAGAGTTTGAACTGTTAGAAATAGACAGCTCAGATGAGTCGGAACTGGACTCTGCTGACGAGCTAGATTTAGAGGAGGCTGCTGCAGCCTATGAATCAGATAGATATGGGCCGCTGACTGGTTCTAAACCCTCAGCTCCTCTGCCCCCGCCCTATACTTCTAAGGGTGGCTTTTCAGGAGTGACATTTTGTCCGCCAGCAGAGAGAAAGAAATCGGCTTTGACTTTTCCAGTCTTTGAAGACCCAAATACACATGCAAGATACCATGAGCCTATAGAACACAAGCAGTTAAAGGAATTGGCAGAGGTTGAGAATTTGGCTTATAGAGCCATGACTCCAACAGACTGGATTAGCACTGTGAGAGCTTGTTTAACTAT
Organism: Mastomys natalensis; assembly: GCA_021653895.1. Taxonomy (NCBI): domain Eukaryota; kingdom Metazoa; phylum Chordata; class Mammalia; order Rodentia; family Muridae; genus Mastomys; species Mastomys natalensis. The sequence continues at coordinate 191,199 of JAJTUV010001084.1, forward strand.
GGGACAGTATTTAGAGCCTGCCTGGAATTTTGACATCCAAGAGCTTATCTTCAAAAATGTTATATCTCCTAAGAAAGCGATACGAAGTTGAACCTTGAAAATGAGAGAGAGAGAGAGAGAGAGAGAGAGAGAGAGAGAGAGAGAGAGAGAGAGAGAGAATTAAAAGAAAAAAGAAGTTGCCTGCCCTCTGGAGAAGCCAGGGATGATTGGAGGACGCCCTAGTCTCTCTGGCTCTCTCTAGGAGAGATTCTTAGTTTTGTTTTCTATGTTTATTGTTTGTCATTGGGATACCAATTTGTCCATACATATATGTATCATATGTTTGTTTTGTCTGGCATGAATGGTTGTGTTCTATGTCTCATGTTTTGAAAACTGTTTGTTCAATTTACTTTGAAACTTGCTTGGGAAACAGTCTCAATTTACACAGTAAAAACTGATAGTTTACCTGCTCTGTGGCTGGAAGAAGAACACTGGCAGAGACAACCTTGATAAGAGTTAATTATTTTCATAAGTGGCTCTGGGAAGGAGGCCAACAGTTTCTGCAAGGCCAACAGTTCTGCAATAAGGGTGTCTCCCAGTTTGATAAGTACTTTTCTCTTAAATTACAGCTAAAAAGGTAAAATAATTTGCTCAATGTGTATTTTTTTTTATTCTTGATTGATATTAAAAAATGCAAATTTGTTCTATATCACTGGGTATGATTACAAATCTAACAATTTTAGTAACAAAAACTGAATTAGCTGGTAATTCAAGTTGGAGTCATTCAGAACCAGATATTTAAAAAGAGATCTCAATAAGAGTTTAATCTGGGATCAAACATGAACACCTTCTTTTGTTGCACAATTGGCTTATTAGTTGATCCCTCTAAGAGACTTGTATTCCTAAATAAATTGTGACACAGAAAATTCAAGTAAGAAAGATAGTTTACTTATTTTAAATTATTTTCAAAGGTTTCTAGAGATGATAATTGGCTAAGATCTTATTTTAAGCTCTCCCCCAAAGAATTTAGTCTGTTTAATGTTCTCAAGAAGATACAAACCCTAATTTCTTCTACATACAATTGGCTGAAAGGAAAAATAATTTTACAGGAAATAGAAAAAAAACTGTTATTAATAGATATATAAATTAGTTGTTGGCTGTTTTATAACAGTTCTTTGATAAAAGAGATTATTAATATAGATTTATATTTCTTTACTTCCATAAGAAGTTTTACCATCTTGTTTTAAAGCTATTGCTATATTAATATAACATTATAAATTAAGATCACAAAGGTATCTTAAAGAAAAACTTAATGAAATATTTCTTATTCCAAATAATAATATAATTGATTATTACAAATACTGGTATTTGGCCTAATACATGATCAATTTGTTACAGCTTTTTCTATACATGCTCTTGTATTTCTTATGAATTTATATATATAGCCCATAAAAGGTGTGTTTACTATGTTGATAGACAGCTCATTTAATAAAAGACAATACATATAATTAGATTACATGGTTACTCTCTTGAGTTCCCATGCTTCAATACAAATAATTAAGCTATATGCTGTAGCCACTATTTAAAATGCAAAAAATTAGGCTTTTAATTGGGATACTCATAGCCAAGATATGAATCATGGTTTATAATTGCTTGAAATTGTTTCTTTTTAAATATTGCTAATTTTCAATTTTCACAAATATGGCTCAATTTAGAAACATGTATTTTCTCTTAATTTTATAAGACATTTAAGAGCTTATACTAGATTGCCTGGACCCCAGGAAAATGCCATGACAAATCTGTATATGAGATAAATTACAGATCTTACAAACCATGTAATTTTGCCTTTTACATTGGGTCACTATATAATAAAAGTTTGTCTATCTAGATTGCTGTGCCACCGTAACTAATTTGCCTTTTGTAATCCCTGAGACCAGAAACTACAGTTTTTGGCACGTAGAACCTCATTCTAAGAACAGCTAAAGATTGAGTAGACAGCTTTATTTTGTGTCAGAAAAACATACTGGGTTTTGATTTATGCCTGCAAGTCTGAGGCCACTTAAATAAGTTATTAAAGAGTTTATTATTTAAGCATTAAAAAAAAAGGTTTCTTATGAAAACTACCTAAGAAAACAGTACTAAGGGGCAAAGAGTTCAGTCTAATCTCCCATAACATTTGCCCTCTTATCCTTAGAGTATATGATTACACCTACAAGGACTAGATCATGAATTGGAGTAGAAATTTATAATAAGAAATGTTTATAGTGAACCTATGGCTAGTTATTTCATGGAAAGTCTTGCCTCAAGGGATGGCTGACAGCCCTACTCTATGCCAGAACTTTGTAGATAAAGGTATTAGACAAACTAGAGAACAATTTCCTTCAATTACGTGTATTCATTATATGAATGATATATTAATTGTTGCTAAAGATATTGATGTATTAACAACTGCATGTGCACTTATGGAACAGCAATTAATATTAAATAGACATACCTTTCTTTTTGAATAATTAGGATTTCAATTATACCCTAAATATTTTACACCTCAAAATTTTTTGTATATCTACACAGCAGTTGTTGACATTGAATGATTTTCAAAAATTATTAAGAGATATAAACTGGATAAGACCATTTCTAAAACTTAGTACACATGACTTAAGTCCTTTATTCAAAATACTAGGAGGTGATTCTGATCCTAGTTCATCTAAAACTTTGACATAAGAAGGACATAAAGCTTTAAGATTAGTAGAGAAAGCAATTGAAAATGCACAATAGGTCTTTGGGAAATCAGTTAGCTGATGATTCAATTAAATATTCAACTATATGATGTTCGTAAGGCACAGGAGCTTCATGTTTTGCACCATGTGTCTGCAAAGACTCTGAGAAAGATGTTCCACATACCTAGAGAACAGGCAAAAGCAATCATTAAAACCTGTTCAGCCTGTGCTCCCTTATTTCCTGTTCCTCATTATGGCATAATTCCAAGAGGACTGGTACCTAATGGTTTATGGCAAATGGGTGTTACACACATTCCTCAATTTGGGAAGCTATCTTATGTTTATGTAGCAGTAGATACTTTTTCCACCATGTTATTCCATCTGCCTTAAGTGGAGAGAAATTGTCTCATGTATGTTCTCATCTATTGAACTGCTTTTCTTTTCTTTTTTTTTTTTTTTTTGGTTTTTCGAGACAGGGTTTCTCTGTGTAGTCCTGGCTGTCCTGGAACACACTCTGTAGACCAGGCTGGCCTCGAACTCAGAAATCCGCCTGCCTCTGCCTCCCAAGTGCTGGGATTAAAGGCGTGCGCCACCACCGCCCGGCTCTTGAACTGCTTTTCTATATTGGGTATTATTAGAACAGATGTTGGTCCTGCTTATACTAGCAAAGGATTTAAGGAATTTTGTTATCAGTTTTCAATTCAAAGTAGACCTGAAATTCTATATATATCCACAGGGATAAGAAATTGTTGGAAACTGTAATCATTTATAAAAAATAAAAAGGGGGGTATGGGAAATAAAGATACCCCTTCCTCTATATTTTCATATTTCCTATTTGGGAATTTTCTTACATTGGATGATGCTGGTCTGTCTGCTGCAGACTGTCAGCGGAGTGTAGGAAGTGTTAACAAACCCTTAGTGTATTAGAAAGATCCTGTAGATGGCACTATGCGCGGCCCTGATCCAGTATTGGTCTGGGGTCATGGTTATGTTTGTGTTTTTTCTACAGACGAAACGTCTCCTAGTTGGATTCCTGAACCGTGTATCCGACATGCCAAAACCAAAAATGGGGTGGATGAGGAGAACGATGACACGATTATCCCTGAATCGAGAATGGGAGATGGGTGTCAACAGGCTGTTACAAATCTTTGCAATGCTGATCAGCATATTGGTTGCAGCATTGGGGATGTCGAGTTGAAGTAGATTGGGCACAGGGGAAGAATCTGTTCCTGTCTGTAATAATCGGACTAAGTTAATTGGGACACTTTTCTGACAGTCACGTATTAGCTCGCTTATTTTAACTATTCAGGAAGCTGGATGGACTTCCTATTGGTTTTCAGATTAATCATACTATACCCTTATGTGCGAAGGTGACCATGCAAGACATAAGGCTGTAATTTGCCAGGCGCTGACTGCCATGGAGGAAGGTGCTTCCCCAGGTGTTTGGCTGGCCTCCTTAGGGAGACATGCCGCTGCGGCGGTAACTGCAAGCATTGCCATGGCTAATCAGGTGGCCACAGCGGCCACGATAAATAATATCACAGAACAAGCCTCTGATGCTCTAGTGGCAGTGTATAAGACGAATGAGCAGCTAACGTCTGGTATCCTCTTGGTCAACCAGAGGGTAGATTTGTTACAACAAAAATTGGAGGAAGTGATAGATGTGGTCCATCTTGGCTGTGTAGCTCATATGCAGCATGTGTGTATTACTCCACTGAGATATGCTAATGATTCATTGGAGCAAAGTACTAAATTGTCTCATTATTTGAAAGGAAATTGGACTGCTGGAGTTGAGAAGCTGCAGAAGGAGCTGATGCTGAAGATACACACCCTGAGTGGAACCAGAGTTGAGATATTAACTTTAGGGGATTTTACCTCTTGGCTTACTTCTGCATTTTCCTACTTTGAGGAATGGGTGGGAGTGTTTTTATTTGGAGCAGTTATTTGTTGTGGACTGGCGTTAGGTCTCTGGTTGCTCTGCAAGATAAAACGTTGTCAGCGGAAGAACGCTATCCTAATCGCACAGGCCATGCTCACTATGGAGCAGGGCACATCTCCCAACTATGGCTTTCTATGCTACAAAAGGACTGATTATTTTGCATAGCCCTTGCACCCTGAGGACTTGTGTCCATTGCACCAGGATGGGTATGCATTTATCTCGCATAGCCCTTGCACCCTGGGGACTTGTGTCCATTGCACCAGGATGGGTATGCATTTTGTCTGGGGTCCAGCTCTTGCACCTCATGGGCCTTTGATGCCATTGCACGTGAGAGAGTGGTCTCCTAGACCTTTTCTAGGTTTTGATCACTGCACCCTTCGGGAGGGATCTGGCTGGATCAACCTAGTTAGGCCTAGTCCTAAGTAAAACAAAAAGGGGGAGATGTGGGGCACCGCCCAGCATCCGCCATTAGAAGATGGCGCCGGCTCCTAGTGTAGCTTGTAGTAAACAAGTATGATTTATGGTAAACATGTCCACTGAGCCTGTGCACAGTATGTTTGGACACGTTCACGCTGATGATTTAATCACATGCACCAATCAGAGACGGCCACGCAGCCACAGCACTATATAACCAGCTCCATCCCTGAGTTCGGGGCTTTCCGCATAACAACTAAAGGGAACTGCACTGCCTCAATAAATGTGGAACAGAAGGATCCTGTTGTGTCTTCCTTGCTGGCAAGGTGGGCACGACACAGAACATGGTGGCCAGAGCTTAGCAGAGCCACCCCACCGATTAGATAGCCGGCCCACACTGCCGCTTTTTCAAACACCTCCTGTTACAGCTTACAACCTGTTACAACAGATATCCCAAAAGTAAGAGATTTCAGTTTATAAAAAGAACTAATTGGATTCTCACTTGTATAGTAGAAGGGACACCAATTTCTGGAGCCCCTACATTCTATATTGATGCAGGCAAATCGGGAAAGGCAGCTTATATATCAGGAAAAATAAGTAAGTGGCTCAGAGCCCTTATTATTTTCAGTCAAAAAATCAGAGCTGTATGCCATTTTTATGGTATTATTAGATTTTCCTGGATCTCTTAATATAGTTACTGACTCTAAATATGCAAAAAAAAAAAAAACATTGTTTTACATACTGAAACCACTAAACATATTTCAGATGCTTCAGAATTAGCTTCACTATTCAACTACAAGTAATCAGAAATAGAAACTATCCCTTGTATATAACACATATCAGATCTCATATGGGTCTATGAGGCCCTCTAGGACAGGTAATGATGACAATGATCTGTTATAAGTAGGCAATACGCTAGAAGCCTCAGAATTTCATAAGAATCACCATGTTAACTACAAAGGTTTGAAGCATGATGTTTCTGTCACTTGACAACAAGCCAAGGAAATTTCCTATTTGTTCTTTGTATGACCCAACTCCATCGTCTTCAGGAAGTCATGTGTTTCATTTGCAGAGTTTGGAAAGTCAAAGTATCTGCACCATACATTAAACATATATTCAAGATTTCAATGGGCAACAGCCCTAAGTTCTAAAAAGGCTGATTCAGTAATTATACATGTATCAGAAGTTATGGCTATTCCAGGGATACCTGTACAAAGTAAGACCGACAATGCTTCAGCATATGTCTCTAGTAAAATGAAATAGTGTTTTACACATTACAACATAAAGCATATTACAAGTATGCCACAAAACAATCCTACAGGACAAGCAGCTATAGAAAGATCTAGTTGCACTTTGTTATATGCTGTTATACTTGCAGACAGGAGTCTAGCATGGCTGTCCTCTGAGAGACCCCAACCACCAACTGACTCAGACAGAGGCATATACCCACAGCCAAACAGTGGATGGAGCTTGGGGACTCTTATGGAAGAACAGGAAGGGGGCCAAAGGGGATAGCAACTTCACAGGTATACCAACAGAATCAACCAACTTGGACCCTCAGGGCTCTCAGAGACTGAACCACCAATGAAAGAGCATACATGGGCTGGACTAACCTAGGATTCCCTGCACATATGTAGCAGATGTACACCTTGGTCTTCATGTGGGTCCTGGACAACTGGAGTCGGGGCTATCCCAAAAGCTGTTGCCACTCCATGGGATAGGTTCTTCTAGCTGAGCTGCCTTGTCTGGTCTCAGTGGAAGAAGATGCACCTAGCCTTGCAGAGACTTAAAGTGCCAGGGTGTGAGGATGCCCGTGGGGGGGTCCCCACTCACTCAGAGGAGAAGGGGAGGGAGGATGGGGAAGGATTGTGGGAGGGGATGATCACCGGGAGGGGGCAGTGAGTGGGATGTAAAGTGAATAAGTAAAAAAAAAATTAAAAAATAAGCAGAAAAATATAATAATGACTCCCAGAGAGATTATATAGTGTTTTTATTAACTTTAAATTTTTAAATGCTAATGAGAAAGGAACAACACCTATGGAGAGACATTAGATAGTAGAAAAAAGCTGCTGAATTAAATCTTCCTGTTAAAGATGTGTGGATCTCAGATTGGAAACCGAGATATGTGTTACATTGGGGAAGAGGTTTTGTCTTTGTTTCCACAAGAGAAGAAAAGCTGTGGATACCATCAAAACTGATAAAGATTAGATTTGAACAGGAGAGACCCCCTTAATAAGGAGGGGATAGTTCATCAGACAACTTGGTCATTTGGTCCAAACTAACTCATAAAGACTTAACAAATGCCTTTCATTTAATTAGGCATGAAAAAATAAAAAAATAAAATATTTTGAATGATAATTTACCAAAGGCACATCTGCCTTACTGGTATGAAATGAGAATTAAACCACGTGCCTTAATTCCATGTTATAATGTTAGACTGTAGATTGCCATGTGGTCTGTGCCATCTTGGACATCAGTTTTTGAGGTTTTTTTTTTTTTTTTTTCAATTAAAAAGGATATTTTTGTGTGTTATCAAAAACGCAGTTAAGAGATTTTTTAATATTTTAAGTAAATTCAAAGGGTTGCTATAGTTCAAACTTGTTTTCTAAGTTTCTAAGAGTTGCAGAGATTTGGAGCTAAGAGAAAATATTTGAAAAGCGTTGTTGTAGCCCATGACTTTAATCCTAGCAAAGACAGACAGATCTTTATAAATTAGTTATTTTCTAAATTCTTGAGTCACAGTGAACCAGGCGGTGGTAGCACATGCCTTTAATCCCACCAACCATGGACAAAACCCATATACAGCTCCCAATCAGTACTTTTGCACACTGGAGAAATTACATACCATACTTACAAATTATTATAAAAATCCTCTACAGAGCTACCACAAAGGCAGCTGTTTCCAATGGGGACAGGAACAAAGAGCAGCTTTTGTGACTTTAGGTAAGCTCATCTCTCTGCATGCAACCCTGACCAATACTGAACCAGATGATATCCCAATTATGAATAACATCTTTACTGGTGAATTGGCAACTGGGGGTTCTTCATAAAGCAAAAAGGAGTCCACCAACATTTATTTACCTGCTGGCTTCTATCGCAAACACTTTCCATCTATGCTGAACGCATATTCTTTCTTTGAGAAACAAATCTGAACATTTTACAAGACACGGAGAAGGTAATACTCAGTCATTGCTAACCACCCTATGGTCGTAAGGGTGCCCGTTACAATGGTGGATTACAGAAATCCTTCCCAGGTGTAGCCATGGAAGGAAAGTCTTACAGTGGAACTGGTACCTACTTGAATTCCTTTGTGACCAGGATGTGGTAGTGAAGAGGTCTGTGCCTTCCCACACTGAGGAAATAGCTCAGTTGCCTATCATCTCCACCTATCATCCCATCCCTAAACAGCTCACCCCTCCCACAAAAGACACAGAACTGTGGGGACTGACAGAGTGGTCACAGCATTTGACTAAGGCACGCTTTACTGATGGTTCACCAGGCACTGATGGAACCGAAGCTAACGGAAAGCAGCAGCCTATAGACCGGGGGGGGGGGGGTAGAATAGCCAACACTGAGAAGGAAATCACAAAACCAGTGCAGCCCCATTGGCTATAAGACAAACAACTAGGAAAGCAAAAGGAAAATCTCTGTCTTCTCCAATTCATGCAATGATATCGCTATATGGTCCTTAAAATGGAAAGCCACTAGCTAGCAGATAAATGTCAAAGATATCTGGTCATGGGAGGCGTGAATGGAAATGGTAAAACCCAGGAAAGCTTAACAAAGACATCAAATTCTATATGGCTCATGCAGACAAGACAGACAAAATGGATGAAAATAATGAAATAGTAGACAAATTGGCATCATGTTTAAACTAAGACTAGAATATTAAAATTTGCCAGGGAACAGATTCAGAATAAATTAGCAAGGATGATAGATTACACATTCAAAAAACTTGAAAGTTGGGGGCTGGAGAGATGGCTCTAGGTTTAAGAGCACTGACTACTCTTCCAGAGGTCCTGACTTCAATTCCCAGCAACCACATAGTGACTCACAGCCACCCGTAAAGGGATCCGATTACCCTCTTCTGGTGTGTCTGAAGACAGCTACAGTGTACTCATATACATTAAAACAAACAACAACGGCAACAACAAAAAAACCCCAAAAACCCAAAACTTGAAAGTTTACCCCTAACACTAAAAAGTAAGGGGAAATGCAGAACCAAATTAAACCAATACAACCCTATGTAAATAACTATTATAAGGAATCCATACCACCTTTAATCCCAGCACTTGGGAAGCACACGCCTTTAATCCCAACACTTAGAGAGGCAGAGGCAGGCACATAAGGATTGCAGTGATTTAAATTTAAAAGCTGCTTATGAAAGGCAGGCTGAAATTCAAAGTGAATGTCCTTTGTGATCTAAAAATCAATACACTTAAACCTTGAGTTTATATATAAATAGAAAGAGGAATGTAGATGTATTTATCCACACATACTAAGGAATATTTAGTTTCAAAAGAATTTTTAAAATTTCAATGGAAAGATAGTACTTTTTGTTGTTGTTGCCAATAACCCTTTTGTCCTAGGAAAGAGATAACCTGCTAAATAGGGAACTCTGGGAGTTAGGCTTGGGACAGGGTTTTGTTTATGTCTTTCCAGGGGAATAAAAGCATCCAACTAAGGAACCTGGAGACACCGGACAAGTGAAACATTTGAAGAAAAAGGACATACCGTCAAGAGAAAATGTCCAGGAAAAAGAGTAAATTGGCCTAGTGATATCACCCGCCTGCAGCTCTTCTCTGCTGCCCCCTACAGACATAAATGACATACAGTCTTTATGTGGTCCCAATTCAATTAAAAATTAAGCTGGCTTTGGGATTGGAGCAGAAATGGCTTCATTATTATAAATAGTTTTGCTGTGTTAGAGATAACAATCTTTCCTTCTTATTTCGACAAAAAGGGAGAAACGTCGCAGTTTATTTGATCACACTGTGATCTCTGAGATGGTGCTGTTTACTGAAAAGAACGGTTTCTAGTTGTGGTGTGGCTCAGCCCTAGCACACACCTTTAATCCAAGACAGAATTAAAGAGAGTCAAGCATACATCAAGAGGTGGAGCCAGCAACCAGTGGACAGCGAGTGAACGCAGAGGAGAAACCATAGAGAATTAGAGGAAGTCGGGAGGACAGGTAGAGAGATTCACAGGAAATAAAAAGGACGGACATTGAGTTTGAGGGTTTTTGGACCTGGTGTGAAGCACATCCTTTTGGGATGGCTGGCTCAGGAGGAAGGTCAGCTGCGTGCTTTCTCTGCCTCTCTGAGCTATCAGGCTTTTGCTCCAGCATATGACTCCTGAGTGTTTATTGGTAAAAATCAAACGATTGAGCTTTTGTTTAAAACATCACTTGTGATGTTTGGCAGGGTGTACCTCTGGGGTGCACTGATGACAGCCTCAGTGATTTATTGCTAGTAACAGAAGGAACACCCTGGAAAATGACAATGTGAACCATACATATCACAGCAAATGCTCAGCCTGGCATTACCAGCAGGAACTGTTGACTCATAGGACGTGACTATATATATACCCATCAGCTCACACCAGCATCACCTCAGACTGTGAGATGCGTGTCACCGTGGTGTAATGATGCTCCGGATCCTATTTAGAGATACACGTGTATATTTGCAAGACACCCCACTCTCTTTCTCCTTTGACAGGGTCTCACCCTGTAGTCCACGCTGGCCTCACCCTTGCAATTCTGCCGCAGCCTTCTGAGCCCAGAGGTTACAGGGATGTTGCCCGGTGTCTGGACACCTCAGTCCTCTTTGGCCTCAAAGTTTTCTCCTCTATGAATTGAGGGCACCACCTGGGTGCTTTTCTCTAGGTGGGTGGCGTCTCAAGCGAAGCGTGTATGTTTTCTAACTCGTGACCTGAGCCTGGAGGGCAGAACAGGAACCTAGATAGAGACATCAAGATGGATGACCGACATAAGGCTAGTGCTTCGACCTTGGCAGCTGTCCAGGCCAAAGGTTTGGGGCTGGGTCCAGTTACAGGTCGGCTCACCTCCATCCTGTCTCATCTGGTCTCACAGGTCCCCTATTTGGCAACTGGTGGGATGGCAGCTGAGGGTTGGTTTGCTCGGTTGCTTGTTTTTGAGCGATGGTCTCTGCCTCTGCGGCCCTGGCCCCCATAGGCTGCAGTGAGAACAGCGTGGGGCTGAATGTCCCCCCCCCCCCGCCGCCATGAACTGTGGAGCCATCCGTAGTGCCCACCCCACTCCAGATGCCGATGGCTGTCTAAGCCCTCCTCCCCAGCTCTAGCCCGGGTTGGGAGTGGTCCATGCTCCTAAGCTTCCGAAAGAAGAAGACTCTTTCTGTCCCATGTCTGTCTGTGGTGGCCTTGTCCGCTGTGCTAGGCAGGACCATAGAGAGGCCAGACTCTAAGCCTCTGGTAAATCAGAAGCAGAGGGAGAGCAGATAAGACCTCTCGGTCACCCCACAACAGACTCAAGTCCTCTCCTGAAGAATCTCAGGCTCCTTACTTCTCAAGCTTTGCATCTGCGGATCCCCTCACCATCAATGTCCTTCCTTTTCGATGGCGGTTGAACTTCTCCTTGCCCTACAAGGTCCAGTGCGGCAGCTGTTCCCAGACCAATCTGTGCGCGATGGCACAGATCACCCTGAATCATTTCTATACTTCCAGTCCTCATGTTTGACTCTTCTGCATTATGGCCCTCTGCCGCGACTGCTTGAAATGGACACGCAGGGGAAGACATTGCTGGGGCCTGCCTGTCCCAAGCTCCAGATAAGCCCTCTTCCCAGCTCCTCGCCCCCCAACATTCCCACTTACTCCTCTGTGGGGACCCAGACTCCAGGATCAGCAGACCCAAACACCCGTCCGAGTCCAGAGCACAGCGTGAACTGCGCTCCACGGTGAGGCAAGCCAGGCGCGGAGACAGGTGTGCACCGGAGCGCACCGCCTACAAGTTGTAGCGGGCGTTGCCACACAGCCAGGAATCCAAAGATTTTGTGGGTCTCGTGCGGTCCCTGCAGGGCTGCCAGGGTTCGGGCGTGACCGCATCTCCCAACCCAGGCCACTTGGGTTCCTAGGGACCACCGCGACCCGCCCCCAGGTCCGCCCAGGAGGCGCCTTAGCCTCGGCCCCGCCCTTCGCCCCCGCCCTCGCCCGGGTCCCTAGGTCGCCGCCCGCGACGCCTGGGTATCCTGCGACAGGTGAACACTGAGCAGCAGAGAGCTCGCTGGAGCTCCAACGTCCCCGCCATGGGTAACAGCGCGGCCCGCAGCGACTTCGAGTGGGTCTACAGCGACCAGCCTCACACCCAGAGGCGCAAGGAGATGCTCGGTGAGAGCGAGCGAACCTAGCTGGGACGTGGTGGCCACAATCGGGTGACTAGGATATGGGGAGCAGTGCACGCCGGGATCAGAGGTGGGGTGATGGTGGGCTAGAGCGCGCCGCGGGTTTTTCGCCTGCAGCGCCTGCTGTGTGCAGACCCTCTTGCTTCGTAGCCAAGCCAACTCAGAGCAAATACGCACGCTCGCGCGGGCTACACCTGCTCAGGAGGCAGGAGACGCCTATTTCGGGGGACGCGGGAGACCCGAAGATCCCATTGGAAGATAGTGGCTTTTCCCGCAGTGGACCTCTCCGAGGTCCCAGGGTGGGCACTGTTCTGCGGATACCCGGCTATGCGCTGGGGTCTTGGGCACCGTGGGTGGAGGGTGTTACCTTCCTCCGATGTCTCCAAAGTTCTGTGCCTGCTCGCCATTCAGAGCGATCCCTTCTCTCTCCCCATCCCTTTGGCGCTGGAGCGTCTGTAAACTCTTGTGTTTCATCAGATCGGCAATGCTGTTTTCTGTGGGTTTAACTTGAGTAAGTTTGTTTTACGTTTATTCAACAGTCAGCTTCTGTTTTCTTTGCCTGTGGTATCCGGGCTGGTCTCCTGGTCTCCAGGTCGTCATTGGCTAGGTCTTGAACTGATGCTTCTTTTTCTTGGGGTTTTCGTGGTTGTTTTGTTTTTGACCTCTTCCTGACTGGCGCCTGAAGTGTGCAAGCTTCCTTCTGACTTTTACATCTTTCAAATTCAGGGTGCACCTGGGCTGCTGCTGCTGCAGTTGATGGCTCAGGACATATCCTGAGGAGCTTGTTTTGTGGTTGTCTCCCACATGTCTGCCAATCTCCCTACTCTAGGGTCCCTACAGCAGAAGGGACCCTGGTTCCCCTTCCTTTGCCGCAGGAGGAGGGCAGGTGCCTTGGCTGAAATGCCTGAGGGTGCCAAGCCTGGAGCAGGGGCCTCCTCAGTTTCTCCTCTGTGTCCACAGCTTCCTTCCTGAATTCTCTGGGCTCCTGGCATTAGGCAGAGAAGTCCTGTTGACAGGGACAAATGCTCATGGGATCCAGACAGACCGCACCTGCACGCGTTCGCGCGCGCGCGCGCGCGCGCGCGCGCACGCACACACACACACACACACACACACACACACACACATACAGAGTTTTGCAAAATGTTGTGGACACACTGCCTGGTCCAGCAGGGAAAGGATAAGGTAGGTTTCCTGAGGGATGGGAGCTGGTAAGGTATCTGGGACTCTAGGATACATGAAGGGTTCCTGACTGGTAGCTGTATGAGTGGGCTTCAGATTTGTGGTCCTTTGTTCTCTGCCTCTCTAGCCCTGGGGTTAAAGATGTGTACCGCAGAGCCAGAACTCTCTAGTTCCTGTTGGCTTCAGACTTGCTATGACCTTGATATCTGGATTCTTCTGCCTCTGCCTTCCTACTTCGGGTATTACAGGCACCCAACCCACTCCCGGCATCTATGTGGTGTTGGGGAATCGACCCTGGACTTTGCACGCACTAAGCAGCATTTGGCCAGGGGAGCCACACCTCAGCCCCAAATATCTCTTTCTAAGCAAGAAACCAAGAGCCTTAGAACACATCCAGACTTCCTAGAAGATTGGCTGGGGGAAAGTGGCAGGGCTGGAGCATGGGAACTTAGAGGGACACTCTGGTCCAGGCATAGCAAGAGAGCTGTCACTTCCAAGGAGCTCCATTCATGCCCCTGCTGTAGGGCCTCTGGCTTCCTGATAACCTGTCCGGTTAGTACTGGTGACTCTGGATGTGTGTTCTTTCACCTGCTTGAGCTCTGGTCTTTCCTGCTTTGCCAGGCATGGTTCAGTGCCTCCTCCTCCAGGAAGCCCCCCCCCCCCGCCATCTCCACCCCACTGGCTGCTCTGATGGCCCTGGCTGAGCGGGTGGTCACCCTGGGCTTTGCCTCCCCAACTCCACTGCCCAAGCTCTGGTCTCTGCAGCAGAAATTCTGTGACTGGTAGAAAGGCTGTTCCCATAGCCAGGATGAATCATGCCAACATGAGGAAGTTGGGAAAGGCCATCAGAGAAATTCCTTACGAAGTTGCTGGTCAGACTTGGGAGGTGATGTGTGAAGCATTCCAGCCAGGATCCCCACAAATGTTCCCAGTAGCTGCTACTGTCAGCCTCCTGCAGACAGGACTGGACTCACTGAGGACGGGGACAGATGTCAGAGTGCTCCTTATTTCCTCAGCCCGAGGAAAATCTAGCACTTTATTGTTCTTTATCTTTCCAGAGAGGAAGCCATTTGCCCTGTGCTGTCTAACCAGAGGCTACTGAGTTGCTCAGGTCTGGATATAAGGCCTACTGTTGGTTGACGGCTACCTCAGCCTCTGCAGCAACTGACTGAACCTCCCAATCAGGTCCCAGGAAGTCATTGATAAGAGTTGGCCCCGGTGTTCTGTGATAAGATCGAAGTCCACCTCCTGTGGTTGCTGAGGGTGAGGGCATGCTCTCCTGGTGCAGTGTCTTAAGAAAATAGGATCCCATGGCAGCATCTAAGTACGTGCTTTCTGGGCCAGGGCAGCCAGGAAGCTGAACCATTATACACCAGGTCAGGCCCAGGAACACAAACTCGGGTTTGTTTCTTTGAAGATAAATAGCTTTGTAATTTTGTTTGCTTAAAAAAAAAACAAAACCAAAACCCTATGAAAGCAAGGTACACACACACACACACACACACACACACACACACACACACACATGAAACCAGGAAATAGTTATTGGATTGTTTGCTTAGGAAAAACCAGGCTACAATTTCTCTGTGTGGCAATGGCCTTTGGGAAGATCCGAAAACCCAGATGCTGCTGCCGGAGAGTCGAGGGTACAGAGGGAGCCGCCAGGGGAAGATGAGGCTCTGGGCACCCAGCCACAGACACACACAGTCCAGGGTGATTGGCAGGAAGCCTGCCTCTTGCTGGGATCTGCAGGGGTCTGGTTGAGCCTGTGACCTCCTCTGTCAGGCACAGCTCTGTGGCTGCCTCTACGGCTGTGGTCTCCCTGGGAGCCTGGTGGCTTGTGCCCCAGTTATAGGGCTATGGCTTTGTGGTCAGGGGTGATTCTGTGCTGAGGTGCCGAGGTGTGCAGTGCTGTGCTATACAGGAGTGGGAAAATGGGGGTGTAGGGTACAGGCCTCCAGCAGGTCAGGAGGCCCTTCATTCCCTATTACACCCTCCGTTGCTGAGATTTAGCCTTGGCTCTAGCCTATTAGGTATACCCAGACGCTGACCCTCTAAACCCTCCTCTGCATTGGCCTTCTCCCGAATCTGGGAGGCCCAGACAGCTTCCTGGCCTTTGTAAGCATTGTTCTGTGCTGAGCTGAATTATTTATTTTTGTGGTTCTAGAGATGGAAACCAGGACCTGGCACCTGCTAGGCCGACACCATGACCCTCCCTCACACACCAGGCTAGATTTTTTTTTTTAACCTCTTTATCAACTGACTCTGTGCGTAGTCTCCAGAGTCTTAGCTTCAATGTTTTTTCCACAGAAACATTCTGGTGACACACGCACAAGTGCACACTCACACAGTTGCACACGTGCCTGTTGGCGTATGGTAAATGTGAAATCACCGGTTCTCTGGAAAGAACTAAAACCCCGAGTTGTGGCCTTTGCTGATTTCGTTAACTATTTCCCTCCTGGCTCTTTCCCACATTCCTGGGTGCATCCCTGCGGTAGAGATGAGGGAGATTCCCACTCTGGTTCCTGTGCCCAGGCACCTGGACACCAACCCTGCCCTTCCCTGTCACCTTCCTCTCCCCTGCTCTTCTTTAGAATGTCACACCCTCAACCTTTGTCCCCAGGTGGAATTCTTTACCTGACATCCTCACTCAGTGCTGGAGAGAGCTCAAGAGTGTCTGGTGCCCAGTAGCTCTGGGGATTGAGAGAAGCCAGAAACTGGATTCTCTGTCACCTTTGCCATCCCTAGCCAAAGGCCGCCAGGATCAGCCTGGGGGCCAGATAGGTGGTCTGTCGAGGGTTGCTTCCTTGTTCCTATCATGGCCTTATGTTGCTGAAAGGCAAGGGAGCACTGTGGTCTACTGTCTGAGAGAGCACTCTGTTCTACTCTCTGAGGGAGAACACTGAACCACTACTGTCTGAGGGAGCATTCTAGTCTATTGTCTGAGGGAGCACTCTGGTCTATTGTCTGAGGGAGCACTCTGGTCTATTGTCTGAGGGAGCACTCTGGTCTATTGTCTGAGGGAGCACTCTGGTCTATTGTCTGAGGGAGCACTCTGGTCTATTGTCTGAGGGAACACTCTAGTCTACTGTCTGAGGGAGCACTCTGATCTAATGTCTGAGAGAGCACTGTGGTCTACTGTCTGAGGGAGCACTCTGTTCTACTCTCTGAGGGAGAACACTGAACCACTACTGTCTGAGGGAGCATTCTAGTCTATTATCTGAGGGAGCACTCTAGTCTACTGTCTGAGGGAGCACTCTGGTCTATTGTCTGAGGGAGCACTCTGGTCTATTGTCTGAGGGAGCACTCTAGTCTACTGTCTGAGGGAGCACTCTGGTCTATTGTCTGAGAGAGCACTGTGGTCTACTGTCTGAGGGAGCACTCTGTTCTATTCTCTGAGGGAGAACACTGAACCACTACTGTCTGAGGGAGCACTCTGTTCTACTCTCTGAGGGAGAACACTGAACCACTACTGTCTGAGGGAGCATTCTAGTCTATTATCTGAGGGAGCACTCTAGTCTACTGTCTGAGGGAGCACTCTGATCTACTGTCTGAGGGAGCACTCTGGTCTACTGTCTGAGGGAGCACTCTGGTCTACTGTTTGAGGGAGCACTCTGGTCTATTGTCTGAGGGAGCACTCTGGTCTATTGTCTGAGGGAGAACACTGAACCACTGTCTGAGGGAGCACTCTGGTCTACTATCTGAGGGCACTGATCTCATCACAGGGGCTCCATCTTGTGACTTAATCATCCAAGGCCCCAGTTCCTAACCCATCATGTGGGGATCTGAGTTTGGGATCTGATCTTGAGTTCTGTTGAAACTTGTTAGCCTGGCACATGTTCTGGGACACCATGCTTAGTTGT
The DNA here is from genome assembly GCA_021653895.1 of Mastomys natalensis. Classification (NCBI taxonomy): domain Eukaryota; kingdom Metazoa; phylum Chordata; class Mammalia; order Rodentia; family Muridae; genus Mastomys; species Mastomys natalensis. Next base: position 208,669 of record JAJTUV010001084.1, read on the forward strand.
CTAACGTCATGTGCCTTCTTTCGTTTTTCACAGCCATATGGCGGCATACTAACATGCCATGTACACTCTTACTTTTAAGTCCACACTTTAAGACCAACCCAATGCTCTTTCATCTGTACCGTGACCCAGTTTGAGAATACTTCCATCTATACCATACTCCTCTGTGGAGGGGAAACTGGGAAGGGAGATAACATTTCAAATGTCAGTAAATAAAATAACCAATAAAAGAGAAAGAGAATACTTCCATCACCCCAAACACTTTTTAGGGCCTGAGGCTGTTCCCACCCCAGCTATCCTGACATCTTCAGTGGGTAAGTTTCAGTGTAAGTGTCCAGCACAACATTTGGCCCTCTCATAGCGCCTTAGCCAGGACACACTATGTGCCCTGTGTGAGCTCACGTGCCTGTTCCTAATTCTAAGATGGACCCATCCCCTCTCATCAGCTGGAGAGCCTCAGAGACCAGATCCATATCCACCCCGGTAAAAAGCAAGTCTAACAATGGCAGGTGAGGAGACAGCGAGGAGACTTCAGGAGGCCCTTTGGACCACTGGTTGGTTTGTTTGTGTGTTTGTTTGTGCTGTGCTGGGTCTCCCTAGGGCCTCCCACATGCTGGGGCAGGGCCAGGCTTGCCTGGGGCTCAGAACTGGGCTGGGGAAGCTCAAAACAGTGGAGACGTTCTCGCGGTCTGTTGCAGAGCTGGGAAGAAGCTGTCCAAAAAATGAGGTCCCACCCTCAGCTGGTGAGGTGTTAGATACTTCGGCCTACAGCTACTGGGTGGCATCATGATCACCACTAGGCAGTTTGGTGGAGGGAGCTTGGCAGGTTTGACTACTGGAGGCTCGCGTGACACAGGAGACAAGCTTGCTGTACAGCCTGGTCTTGTGCATTACTTTGCCTCCCTGGGAAAAAGGTGGGAGAATCCTGTCCCAGATGGGGTTGATGCCAGACAGGGAGGGGGCAGGGCATAGAGGTGTTGAGGGACGATACTCCAGATTGAAGAGAAGGAGGGATCTCCATCTCCATCAGGGAGGAGTGGCAGAGTGGTCTGCAGCTGGCAGTCCCTCTCTGGTGCTCTCTTGCCTAGCTCTTGACTCTGTCCCTGATGACAAAGTTGACAAACCAAGAGAATTTCTGGAAAATAAAAACACCCAAGGCTCCTCAGAGGTACAGGTTAAGAGTCTCTCGTGGGTGTGGTCCTCACCTTAGGCTGCGGGTCCTTAAGAACAAATACACGAACCTGTCGGTGGCAAATCTGGGGCAGCCAGGCATCCTTGGGTCCAGTGGCCACATGCCCTCGAGGAAGATGCCACCTGCCTGTGTTCCTTGCTCTGTGAGTTCTCAGGGAAGGCACATCTGTAGCAGAGCACAAGAAAGCAGCTGAGTCTGCGGACGCTCACCTGCAGAGTGCTATAGATGGCTGTCCAGGCTGGGCTCCAGATTTGTCTAGCAGAGGCTAGAATTCATGAGGCATGCGAAGGGACTCCAGGCTAGAGGCTGGATACTGCCCACTGAGAGAAGACTTAAGTGGAATGCCCACTGGGCAAAGGGCTTACCAGTAGCATGGGGTGCAAGAAGCAGCTTGGGGGAACCAGGGTAGGCTGGGGAGGGGATATATAGTCTTCCTTTCATTTGGATAATTTCTCCTCTATGGGAGGTCCAGCGGAGGACCTGAGGCTAAGAAAGGCCAGCTAGATAGACCTCAAGGGCACAGTCAAGTCTTTGGGGAATAGGAAGAGGTGGGTGCACAGAACTTCTTGCTGTTGTTTTGGCAGAGGAGAAGGAAGAGTCATTAAGCAAGCACCCCACAGTCTGAACACCTCCATCCAAGTCACTGCTGCTAGGCTGTGTCCTTAGTTGTGTACCACATGTGCTGGCCTATATCTAAGCCAGAGCCTGAGCTCTGCAGCCCTGAAGTCCACCTAGTTGAGGCTGCTCCCTTGACACAGGTGTGGCTAGACCCAGCCTCTCATGCTGATGTTTGGCTCCCTTCCAAGGGGAAGCAAGGGCAGCTGCCTCATGGAAGCCTTTAGCTAGAGCTAGTTAGTGGGTCCCTGGGCAGGAGCATAAGAGGTTGGTCGTCCCCTGAGGGAGACTGAGTGGGTGAGGCAGGTCCACAGAGGCCACCATGAGGGATTGGGAAGCTGCTGGCATGCACAGACTCAGACACTTTGCATGTGATTTTCCTGGTGGGGACAGAGCCTTCCTGCAGATGTCCTCATCTTTCCTGTCATGAAGACATGCGGCTGCCTTCCCCATGGTCCTGTGTTCCCCATGAGCTTATCCCCTCTTCCTGCAACACTGAAGCACTCCCTGGTGGTATCCTGATCCTGGCCCTTCACTTGGTCCCCAACCCCAATTCCCCAAGTAGCAACAGACACATCAGTCTGCTGAGTGGAAGGCCAGAGTGTGGCTCCCGTATCACAAAGTCTGTCCTGTGTGCCCAGTGCCACGCCCTTGCTAAGCCCAGTGGGATGATGCTGGGAGTGTACTCTGCTGGCTTATCTGTCCTGCCAGGACTGATGAGCAACACAGCCCTCAGAGCCCAGATTGAGTTTGGCCTTGTCCCAAGCCTGGGAGGAGGAGGCTGAGATAGTCATCAGTTGTGGGTGTGTGTCACTTCACAGTATCTGCCCTGGACCTTAGTGTTCTGGCCCTGCCTTACTGGGCTGAAGACCTTATCAACAGAGCAGCAATCCTTTTGAAGGCCCCACTGGGGAGCAGATTCCCTGGTCTCTCCTGGCTTCTGCAGTCACCTACCTTCTTCACAGGGCTTCCTTTGTATCCCAAGACACGTGGCCTCACCCCTCATGCCCCATTCGGTCCCGTGGCTCCCAGCTTTGCTCTTGCATACCTGGTGAGCCTTGTGATGACTTAGATGATGAATTCATCTCTTCTTGACCTTTCACCTAGTGTGGTCACAGGCTGTGGGGTTAGCATGTGAGCATCTTAGGGAGTGTATTGTTCTGCTCATTTGAAAACAGGCAACACAGTCAGCCTGAGGGGCAACTTGGCTTCCTAGAGCCTAGGCTCTTCAGAAAACTAAGGGCCATTAAGCAACTCTGGGCAAAGCTGAAGGGAAACTGGTCCATGGCCATGTGTGTCATCCTGTGCCATCAGGGGCCTCTACAGGCAGACCCTGGCAGCTGCCTCAGCTTGGCCCTGAAGTCTCCTAGGCTGCTAACAAGGCCTTGTGTTAGGATGCTGCTGATTGCTCAGATGAAGTGTTTGGGAGCTAGAGGTTTCTGCATGCTTGTTTTGGTTTTTTTGAGACAGGGTTTCCCTATGTAGACCAGGCTGGTCTGGAACTCAGAGCTCCTGCGTCTGCCTCTCAAGTACTGGGTTTCAAGGATTGTGCCACCACTGCCTGGTCGGACTTTCTTTTCTTGTGATAAAACATATGTGTACACACATATATATGTAAAATATATATAATTTACCTATTTTTTGCTTGCTTGCTTTTCTATCTGTCCATCCATTTGCTTGCTTGTTTATTTATTTATTTATCTATTTATTCACACACACAGAGTCTCATGTAGCCCAGGCTGCCCCAAGCTCACTATATAACTGAGAAATATCTTGGACTTCTGCTCCTTCCACCTCCACCTCCACGTGCTGGGATTACAGGTGTGTGTCAGTACTCTGCTCCTGCAATGCTGGGGATTAGTCCAAGGCTTTGTGTGCACTGGGCAACTGGGCTGCTCCTCTGTCCCTGTAGGAGTGCAGGCTGGAGGCATTAGTGACAGTCACGTGTTATACAGCCATCATTGCTGGTCACATGGCCCTGCCAGTTCCAGTGAAGGCCAAGAGTCCTTGCTATAGTCCTGGGAGATACTCGCCATAGGCCATTCCTGGGCAAGGCAAGTTGAGGCCACTGTCTGCTCACAGGGTGGTGGAGCTGCTGAACACTGGTGCTCTATAACTGAGGTACCCTAGGATAAGATCCTGCCCAGCTGGTCTTCCCCTCTGCAGGACAGTGGGGACCCCATCGCTGGGGTGGAGTAGAAAAAATTATTTAAATCCCAAATTTGCCACTGTAAAATCTCCTACCCGAATGAGACTAGTAAAAGGAAGACACAACTCAATAATTATTATATAAATTGCACGCCTAGATTGGGCAGATTTACCACTACACTACTCTAATCCCCGGCTATGAGATCCCTTATAACTTGCAGTTATCCAGGCTGAGTGGTTGTCCAGCTCCGTCGTAGGCCTCCTTCGACTGCCGGCTTCCTTCTGCTTCAGCTTCCTCCTGCTTCTTCCTCTGCTTCTCTTTCTGCTTCTGCTCTGCCTTTTATATCGAATTCCTCTCACTCTCTCCTCCCCTAAGCCTTTTTCTCCTCCTCCCCTTCTACTGCCCAATCTCAGGCTCTAGTCTTTATTTTACAGGTTTCAATTGGACAGAAGGTTTACAAGATGTCCTCTGTGTACAGATTCAATCATTCTCTGCAGCCCCCCCCAGAAGGGTGGAACTAGGATCAAAATACAAGGCTGAGGCTATCCACAACACTGGGGTGTCTGTCTTGTTCAGGGAACCAGGGGACAGAGCAGACCTAGCTCCATCTGCTCATCTATCTCAGAATGTATCTATCAACCATCCTGCGTTTCTGATGGCCCTCTGTTCACCGACGCAGCTCCAGTTCTCTGATTGGCTCTCCTGTAGGATAGGCCCAATGGTTTCCTCTTGCCCCACCCTTTAGTATTCAGGTACCAAAAATCTAAACGTGTTACTGTTCTATTTTTTCCCTCGTGATCCTTGCTGGCTTGGTTAACTTCCACATGCGCTGTTTGCTCCTTTTCTAGAATACAAAACACAAAAAATGCACAAACTGCACAAGGATGGACACTCACTGCTGTGTGGAGAGCGGACGTTTTGTTAGCTTCTCTGCAGTGCTTATTAGTTTTAGGGGCTGCCTCTCAAGCCATGCCTGTCCATCCCAAGGGCTTGAGTAGTTTGGGGGGTGACCAATTCACATCATCCCTCTGTGTCCAAGCTCCTAGTCACACACGACAAGGGTGTGTTTACCGGAACATTGGGCGCCCCGAACCTGTGGCTCTGCGGTTACTTTGGTTTTCGTGTGACCTGTTGTGGAGTCTGCACTTTATTTCAGCTGGTGGCAAATTCGCCCTACCCTGGGAAGTTTCCCTAGCCTCGCCCTGAAGATGGTCAGAGGCAGGGCCTTTGCACTTCCACAGTCCAGGCTGCAACCCTTCCCAGACACAAATTTAGCAATGGCTTGCCTCTCTAAGACCCATAAGGGTATGGGTTGGGCTGCTGTGTATTTTCAGGGACTGTTGGGGGCTGAAGATGGGAGTTGGCAGGAGAATGAGGGTCCAGTAAATGCTGAATCACTCGTCACTGTTGTCTTTCCTGCAGCCAAGTACCCAGCCATCAAGGCCCTGATGCGGCCAGACCCCCACATCAAATGGACCGTGTCGGGAATGGTACTGGTGCAGGTGCTAGCCTGCTGGCTGGTGCGGGGGCTCTCTTGGCGATGGCTGCTGTTTTGGGCCTATGCCTTCGGTGGCTGCATCAACCACTCGCTGACTCTGGCCATCCATGACATCTCACACAATACTGCCTTTGGCACAAGTTGCGTCTCCCGCAACCGCTGGTTTGCCATCTTGGCTAATCTGCCCATCGGCCTACCTTATGCCACATCCTTCAAAAAGTATCACATAGACCACCATCGTTACCTGGGCGGAGACGGGCTGGATGTGGATATTCCCACGAACTTTGAGGGCTGGTTCTTCTGCACACCGGCCCGCAAGCTGCTCTGGCTGGTGCTTCAACCCTTCTTCTATTCACTAAGGCCTCTCTATGTGAACCCCAAGGCGGTGACACGTATGGAGATCCTGAATGCCCTGGTGCAGCTGGCATTTGACGTCACTATCTTTGCCCTCTGGGGGATCAAAGCCATAGTCTACCTTCTAGCCAGCTCCCTCCTGGGCCTGGGCCTGCACCCTATCTCTGGTCACTTTGTAGCTGAGCATTATATGTTCCAAAAGGGCCACGAGACTTACTCCTACTACGGACCCTCAACTGGATCACCTTCAACGTGGGCTACCACATGGAGCATCATGACTTTCCCAGCATCCCTGGATGCTACCTGCCACTGGCAAGTACTCGGCCTGGGCGGAGCTGGCACAGGAGGAGTGGGGAGTGAAGGGAGGGCTCCGGCTATTCCCTGGATACCTTTTCCTTTGTGTGTTGTTAGTAAGGGAATAGTTACCTACTTTTGGCTCCATGGCAGCAGGAAAGGCTAGACCACATAAGCCAGTGCCTGGAGATGGAGGAGGCAGATCCGGAGAGGACGGAGTTTTCCAAGCGGGTACAGGTTAGCAGCTTAGGTTAGTATACTGCTGGAACCCTGCTGATGGGCTCTGGCGTGTCCCTGGTTAAGTGCTTGTCCCGTTTCAGCGTCCTTTTCTGTATCAGTGGACACTGATCTCCTGCCTGTTGGCGCCCATTTCTTATCACAGCCTTGGGACAGTAGAGGCATACTGCGCCCAGCCTGGAGCTGGCCAGGCAGCACAGGTGTGGATCTTGTCCTTGCAACCTATGGGGACTGGCTATAGTGACAGGGAGGGGAAGCTAAAAAGAAGGGAAGGGAAGCTGAGGTGGAGGGGATCGAGGCTGAGATAGAGGGTCAGGAGGTCCTGAATGTTAGGTGTGGGAAGAGCAGCCGTGGGGGACGGGGCTCCTGTCCCAGGTATGTTTGTGTGTGCCCTCCTTGGGTGCCCGTGTGTGTGTGGTGTGTGTGTGTGTGTGTGTGTGTGTTGGTATGTGTGAATGCTTGTCCAGTATGTGTTGGGCTGGATGCCTTTGGATTGTTCCAGTGATGTGTTTATGCAGCTTACATAGCTGTCTGCTCCTTCCACAATGGTCACACTCAAATATACATTTGAGATGAGGGCAGAGGTTAAGAGAAGGGGACAGCACATCTCAGAGGCCAAGCTTGAGTCTCGACTGAGGCCACCTCTGATAGGAGCAGCCTTCGTGAACACTCGCTGTAGGCAGGAGAGACGGCTGTCTGCTGGGCCCATTTTAGATACAGCAATGGCTTCTTCCCTGGGAAGGTGGGAAGGCAATCTCCACAGCACCGCAGGAGTTTGGTTATAGGCTGCAGCACTCCCTAGGGAGGACGTAGACACGGAGTTTCAGGTCAGGGTAAAGGCTCAGGGTGGAGAAGTGTGATCGCTGAGCAAACAGCGAACCGTGAGTCTCAGAGGTTGGCAAAATAGGATGCTGGGGTGAGGGAATGACCCACTGCAGGGTGTAGGTCTCAGAACTCTGTAGCATCATAGTGGACCCGCCCTGATCATGTGTGTGTGTGTGTGTATGTATGTTTGTGTGTTTACTCACGAACCAGCCAAGGTGCAGTCTTGACCCCAATCCTTTTCCACAGGTGAGGAAGATTGCACCCGAATACTATGACCACCTGCCGCAGCACCACTCCTGGGTGAAAGTGCTCTGGGACTTCGTATTTGAGGACTCTATGGGACCCTACTCCAGGGTTAAGCGCAAGTGTAAGCTGGCAAAGGACCAACTGTGAGCCCTGCTGACCAGTAGTCCAGATGGAGCAGCCACAAGCCTCCTGCCCATGGGAACTGGTCTGTCTGCATCAGCTCCTGCAGTCTAAGCTGCCTCTGGCTCTGTTGGGCCCAGCAAGTAGACACAGATTGGAGAAACCAGGCTTACCAGACCTTTCTGGGTCTTAGCTATGACCACTGCCCAGGATATTAAGCAGGCGGAGCCATGGAGCTGGTGTCTCTCTATGCCCCAGATTAAATCTAATGTCTTTATAGTCTATGTGTTTTCCTTCTTTTGGGCAGTCTTGGCCTGAACCTGGGCTCCCAGAGAATGAGGCCTGAATCCAAATAGGTGGAGTTCAGCACCTGTGTAGCTCCTTTTGGCAAGCCCCATGCCTGAGTTCCACTCCTTTAGGCTCTAGAAGGCCTGAGGCATCCAGCACTATGGAGAAACTTCTAGGTATGGGCTGCACAGGTCCTCCTTCCGTGTCACAGAACAGTTCCACTTTAGGCCTCTGACCTGTGAAACCCTGAGCTTAGCTAGGGTCAGGCCGGCAGCATGAGACCCATATCCCCGGACATGGATGCATCAGGTCACAAGAAGCGTTTATATCCTTAGACAAGGTCGGCTCAGGCTGGCAGCATTGGGTCCATATATCTAGACAGGCTCAGGTCACATTGACGGCATGGGGTTCATCTCTCCCCATCCTACATGGAACTGGCTCCCAAGTCAGATGGCTGGCTGGGCATTTGTGTGGGAGTCGAGGGCGGGGCCCAAATGCTGATGTGCTGGCATGGCTGTGATTCAATAGGCAACCTTGGTTAGCGAGCTGGTCCTAAGGGGCTGGGCCATGGTGGGTCCTGATGTCCAGAGCAGGTAGCAGCAGTGTGCTGGAAGAGTGGGCCCAGCCTCACAGCTCCCACTATAGCCTGAGCTTGAGGCGGTAGGCTTGACCAATGCCACCACCACAAAGGAGGCCAGGCAGGGAGGGTGTGCTACAACCATCACCTCATGCCTGGGAGTGGCCCCTGTGGTTCCAGGAACAGGTGTCCTTGAATAGTGACTGTTGAGATGACTTAGAAGGCCTGGTGTAAGAACTTCTGAGAAAGGACTTTGAACCAGAGCAGGTGGCCCCACCCTGTGCACACAGGCTAATCCATGGACTGAGGGGAACTCCAGTGAGTCCAACTGCCACCCTACTCCCCTGGCTGCGCCCCACCTCAGCCAGGCCCATTGGCCCTCTTCCTGTAGACAGTGCCATAGGCTGTGTTGAGACCTCCCTTCATGTCAGAGGCTGGTCTGAGGCGCAACTGTACTTCCGAAGGCGCCGTGAACGGGCTGTGCAGAGGGCATTTTGTCAGATGCGGTACACTGCAGCGACGTTCGTCTCAGGAATGTGGAGTGTGCTGCCCTGGCCAGGCCTCTTAATGTTGCTCAGTCATTTCTCTCACATTCCTGGCCTTTACGACGATTGGAACTCAGTGAGATGAAATGTGCTGTGGTCACCCCAGCCTCTCCTACCCAGGCCCCCAGCACCAAGCAGGCATTCTGCTCTACGGTCGTGGTGGCCATGGGAGGTCACAAGGTCCCCATGGCTGGTCTCCTGGCCATACTGACATGGCCCTTGACACCAAGAACCAGAGGCTTCCTGTAGCCACAATGGAGATTATGTGCTGGGACCCTCCCTAGGTGGCCATGGATTGTTTCTGGCAATGTCACAGCAATCAGGGAGTCTGTGTGGTGAAAGCCTCCTGTCACCTCAATGAGCCCCAGGCCCACTTCTGGAACCTGACACATTGAACATGGAGTCCTGTGTGTCCAGGGAGTACATTGCCTTCAAGCCACCACCTGAAACCCTGGGCTGTGTGTAGGAGGTCTGTGTGTAGGAGGGTCTGTGTGTGTGAGGCTCAGCTCCACCAGTAGGAGGTGCCTGGTCGCCTGTCCGCTTCCTGGGGATGTTCTGATGGAGCCCCGCTGCTGTCTGAGGTCCCCTCTTTATCATAACTGTTATTCTTGCATGCTCTAGCCGGCACATGAGAGAGAGCCAGAGCCCTGAGTGTGCACAGTGAACAGTTTATTATGGTGTGGACATGACACGCACTGCGTGGACAGACTGGAACACCGTGGCTGCTGGGGCTGCGCTGCACTCTGGCAGCTCTGTGGCGTGGAAAGGCCACACCGCACCCGGTTGCTCCCTGCCAGCTGAGGCGCCAACAGTGTCACCTAGGAGAAAACTTGGAAGCCATCTAATAAAGCAGGTGATTTGGGGGGTGTTCTCTATAAATCAAAGGAACGTACACTTAAATAAGCAAATATAAAATACAAAACAAGAATAGACCCGGTGTTCTGTGTCAGATACACTAAAAAATCCAGGAGTTGAAGTTGGTTTCCTCATTTTAATATTGTATCACAGGTTGAGACTTAAGTATATCCCAGCTTCGGCAGGCTCGATGGTCGCTGGGGCCAGCACGGCTCCTCGCAATCCTCCAGGGCTGGTGCCATCTTACGTGGTGCTGATCCCACTTAGCTCCTGCCTGATGGCTAAGGGCAGGACAGGAGAGCCGTGCTCAGTGCAGCAGGGAAGGACCCTGCTAAAGCTGCCATGGGCACACATGGACGAGAGGCCCACCAGCATGGCAGCTTTGATACAGACCTTTGGGGAGGCAACCCAGCACTCATGGGCTTCTACCCCTAAAGACAGGAACTTGAGAGACATGCCTCACCTCAGAGCTGTGTTGCGCTGCTTGTGGGAGGGACCCAGAGTTTTCCCAGAGTCTGACAGGTGGGCACCCACATCTGCTCCGAGGTGTGTGTGATACAGCGGGACTCTCTGGCTACAGAGCTGTTACGGACTGTGCTAGTGCCATGGCTTGCCCTTTCCCTTCCAGGACAGGCTCAGGCTCTGGTCTTGATGCTTGAGCATCTGTTAAGTCTTCCCAATGCCTCTCGTCCTTCTGTCCCCACCCCAATCTGGGCTCCCATTGCTTAACTCCCACGCTCTCCCTCGATCTTCTCTGGCCTCTGGTACCCTCACAGTGCAGACATGGCTGGAGCCAACAGTCAGAGGAGGGTCACCATTAAGTAATGGGATCTTTGTAGGGCCAGGACCCTCACATGCTTTCCTGGGGCTCATGGCATGGGCCTACATGGCGCTGGCAGGCAGTGACTGAAGCAGTGACATCTGTGCCCCTGCCTCTCTGAAGAGGGGCCATATGTCTTACTCCCTGTCTCTTCCCAGGCAGCTCTTGAAGATATCCTGCTGCACACAGCGTTTCCTACCCAGCTATTTCCCCAAGTACCAGAAAGGGAGCGCTGCCCCCCCCCCCCCCGAGAGCTGGCAGCGCCCAACAGCAGTGACACACCCAATTGTGCTTTAGCTGTGCTGTTTCCTACCCTGCACTCATGACTGCTCTCCCAGAGCTGGACTCTGGTGGGACTGGGCAGACAGGAATTGTGCCCTCTGTGGCCAATGGTCGTAGCTGTTATAGTGGCTGGCCACCAGGTCCTCCCAGAACCTCTGTGTACATCTTCCCCATGGGAGTCTGCCATTAGCCGCCCTCTGGCTTCACAGGCCTTTCTAGTGCAGTCACTGCTGCTGGCCTGGGAACCAGTGAGAGGCGAGGCAGCACGCGGGCTGCAGGCGCAGGCTATGCTTTGCCACTGTGTTCCAGCCCAAGCAGCCCTCAAAGGCTCTGCTGGGGTCAGATGTGATACAAGGGTCACAGTCTCAGTTTTTGAAGCCAGGGCTCTTCTGGGAAGGAGGGGACACTACGTCTGTTCCCTACACAGGGTCACGCAGGCTGTGATGGAGCTCAGCACCCTCCAGAGGCAGCCTTGGCAGGAGAGGATTGGACAGGCAAGAGACGTGAACAGGAAAGGACAGAAACTAGGGGTGTTTCCGCGACCACCCTCTCCAGCACAAGTGATCTGAGAGGATGCTGAGGCAAGGGAGATCTCAGACAAGAAGCCACACCCAGAGAGATATACTGTCTTGGTAAACCACTTCGCTTTTCTGCACCTAAGTTTCAACAGCTACACACGGGGGTGAGTGGGATGCTGGGAGGACAATGAACTCACCCCTGGCTGAGGTCCCACTCACCATCAATGATCTCCTCCTTCACCTTGTGGAGCTCTCGAACCACCTCCTCCAGGATCTCCTGCTGGGCAGAGCCTCACAGTGAAGGCACAGTCACCAGCTCCAGGGATGTGCTGCAGGGTCTTCCCTCAGCCTGGACCTGAGCAAGCCCTGCCCTCATCACCCCTCACTCATGATGGCTGCCTACAGGAGGGGCCCCAGAAGCAAGTTGCAGGGTACCAGACACTCCCTTTCCCTCTGCTGGCTAGGTTTCTGCTTGTGGCAGTCAAGTATGGGACCCACTGGCTAGAGCTAGTCCTCAGCCTGCTGACTGCTCCTGGCTCTCACCTGTTTCATCCGGTCCAAATCTAAGGCATCCAGGCCTACGTCATTCACACTCCCAGCAGGCTTCACCCTGAAAGAATAACAGGCAGGTGTGGGAAGGTGGTTGCCAGGGTCTATAGGCACCCATGCTGGGCAGCCTGGGGTGTCAGAGTTCTCCCCAGTCCTTCTGCTGTATTTTACCTAAGGATGCTGGGGAAGATGTGCAAGTCCTGCCTCTCAAAGGTCTCTCCACAATCCCTTAACCACATTTCCCTGTCCAAGTCAGGACACGGGGCCATATTGGAGCATCTGGCTTGAAAGGCCTTAGGCCAAGTAGGCACCTGAGGCAGACTATGTCTGTGCCTCCTGCCTCCCTGAAGAGCGACAGGACTGATCATGTCTCTGCCACAAGGAGCTTGGTTACTAGTGAACTCTGGTTGGTGAAACCCACCAGAATCAATGAAATGTAGTTAGCTCCACGCTGGGAATACGCTTCAAGCTAGCACTCTCTGGGTGGGAAGTGGCTCCTCTACTTCTGTTCTTCCTGAAGCATCCAAGGACGTGGCTTTGCTCCTTCTTTATTGGTTATACTTTGAACAAGTTCTGGAGCGACATCACTGATCAGAATGTCAATGTCTCAGGCACAGGCGCTCTCCCAGACACTCACTAGCCACAACATGAATCTACCTCCAGAGTCTTTCAGGACATGTGGAGGTGCCGAAGGCAGACACAGGGCAATTCTCTGCCCATGTGGAGAGGAGCTACGGAAGCCTGTGGCTCTGGGAAAGGCACAAGGCTGGAATCAGATGAGGGAGACTGGGATGTGATGGAATTCCAATGTCTGCTCATGGGGACAGCTTGGTATATAAGGGGTCATGTTAGAGTGAGGGCACTGATCTCCAAAGCTTGGGAGAAGAGGCTGAAAAATGAAGTGAGCTACAAAGACGTGAGCCATGGTGCTGAACAGGTCTGCCAGGAATTCTGGGTCCTGGTAGGCAAACCCGCCCAGCTTCAGGTCCTTCCTGTGGGTTGCAGGCACCATGTCAGCAGTGACTGCTGGGAACCTGAGTCATCTACCTTACTTCTCCAGGCCCTGGCTCTCCCACCTCCACATGGCAGCCATCATGAACAGCACGTATGCTGTGAGCAGGCGGTTACTGTCATTTTCATTAAAACCAGAGACCAGTGCTGGGACCAGATGCCCAGGGTGGGATGCTACCCAAGGGGCTCCCTTCTCTGAGAAGGGGAGGGAGCATGGGGGGAGGGATTTGTAAGGGTGGGACTGGGAATAGAGAGGGAGGAAGACTGTGATCTAGATGTAAAGTGAATTTTAAAAATTAGAGAAGAGAGAGAGAGAGAGAGAGAGAACCACACACAACAAAAACTGGAGACAGTTTGGCCTGAAGATGAGAGGCCTCGGCCATGTGTCTGCCAGGGAAGGCCAGCTGACCACTGAGGAGGTGGGAGCATTCTCTGAGAACCCACTGCAGTAAGACTAGCTCTGCTGGAAGACCACAGGCTATTCCGGCCTCATCTGCCAGCCTCCCCTTTCGTTCCTGTGTGTCAGGTGCTGTGCAGAGAGCCTGCATGTGGGAGATTAGCTGCACTGAGTGCTCATGCACAGTCTTCCTGCACTGAGTGCTTGTGCCCAGTCTCCCCGCCTGTAGCCACTACCTCTACTTCTCCTCTGCTAGGCTGGCTGTGCTCAAGGCCCCACCATCTTCCCCCTCTTCAGGTCGATGGCGCCTCCTAAATCTCTGCAGCAGTCTCTCCCTCACAGGCATGGCCAGCCCCGCTCTACAGCTCCCACCGCAGACCACTGCTGCCCTCAGCGTGGTCTGGAGCTCCTAGGAACCGCAGCTATCTCTGGTCCATGGCCTGGCTCCCCATGGGCACGCCTGTCAGGGCTGGGCTAGAGCTCTCGCTCACCACCTTGTCTCACTCTGCAAGCCTGGTTCCTGCTGTCACCTGCTCTGTGACACGAGATGTTTGCTCCCATTTGGGGTGGCCAGGAGAGAGAGTTCCTGGAGTGGGCTTAGGGCCTTCAAGTGTAGGTATATTGGTTTCGGTTCCCATCTTTGTCTTTTGGGTCAGCTGAGTTCTCAATGGTCTAGCCTGCTGTCATGTTGGCATTTGGTTTGGGAAACAAGGGTAGGGAGAAGTAGACTTTGGAGAAGGCAGTCTAGGCGTGCTGCATGCAGAGAAAGGAGCCAAGGACGGTCTGAGGGGCAGGGTGCTGTACTGAGGGAGCAGCGGTCCCCGCCATCGCCCTGGGTGGGAGGGACTGACTGACTGGACTTGCTTCCCTTCCCTCTGACAGTCGTCCTCTGCAGACTTCTTTTCTTCAGAGAGGACGGGGCCAGCCTACACCTCTGTGATGGTCTCTAGCTTTGCCTCTCCCCAGGTCTGAAAGAGCAGACCACCCTTTCCAGAGCAAGTTGTTAATACTAAGACACAAGACAGGGTTGGTGGTGTTAGTCGTGGGCAAGAGGACAGAGGAGGCCACAGAGCACGGGCAACATGTGGGCAGAAGGGTTGTCAGTACCTAGAGTGAGGCTGCGACTGAAGGGGGCTCTTAGCTTCGGGGCTCTTTGCCACAGACGGGGTTCTACGGCATGGAATGAAACAGACATGTGAACCAGTACCAGAGCCTGCCCACAGACTCGTCTCTTGGCCCTCCCCAGAGCAGCTCACCTGGACAGCAACGAGGACACAGGTTTCTCCACCGAGTTGCTCCGCTCCCAGGGCTTTCGGCCAGCCTCTGCCAATTCATTTCATGAAGGGTCAGAGCTGAGAGGATTCAGTGTCACCCCACTCCTAAGTCCTCTCTGCGGGAGTCTACTCAGACTCTGGGTGCAGAGCCACTGTGGGACCTGCTCAGAGTAGAGCTGCCACCTGGCCCCAAGTCTCAGTCCCCCTTTCAGCAGGAACTGTAGGTAGCCTGCTGTCACCTTGTTTCCCACTACTCCCTTGAAACTCGAGTCCTCTCCATAGAGCTTGGTTCAGCTGGTAGGGAAGCAGAGATTCCAGTTACGAGTGAGCAGGCAGGGATCTGAGCCAACACTCTCTTTGGTCTTGTCCTGGTACATGCCCCTGTGCTCAGGCTCCCTGGATCCCACTAATCTCTCTGTCACTAGTCTCTTCACACTGAGTCTGGCCTGCTCCCTTCCTGAGCCTGAGGCACCTTTCCCCTTTCTAAGTCTAGTGGTACAGGCTGAGGGTGACTCATCTGGACGCTTGGGACCAGAGGTCACTGCAGATTCAGAGGTCACATGAAACCCACCGGATGTTTTAGAATTTGGACTGTGACCGCTCAGCGTTTGTTGTACTGGATTACAACACATGCTTCAGTTCACAGGAAATAGACTGAACTGAGCAGGAGACGCTGGCCACGGGTCAAGCAAAGAGGCATGAAGCTGTCGTGCCCTAAGCTGAGCCTTGTCTACAGAGCAACCATAGGTCTGAGGCAGGTTACCTCAAAGCCATCTGGCAGGTGCACAGGCCTACAGACACAAGATCTGGGACCAGAGCCATCCTCCAGGTGTGTGGCCTCAAGCAGCATACTTGGCCATGGCAGTCAAGAACTGCTACGTGCGGGAAATCCCTTCTCCTGCCAAGCTGAGAAATCCCATAACCTACACAGTAGGGAAATGAGGACAGTGGCACCGAGCAAGCCATCTAATGCAGGAAGCAGCACGCCAGGAAGTCCAGGAAGGCTGGACACATGCACACTGGTGAGAACAAAAGCTGACAAGAGCATCCGCCTGTCTGGTGACATCCTGACCCTCTGCCTCGCTTACTACACTCATGAGCCCCAGGCATGGCAGGAAGCTGACACTGAGGGTGTGGTTGGCTGAAGCCAGCCTTCTGGTCCCATAGCGAAGACTATAACACTGTCCTAATCACATTCCCGGGACACAGCTGACTTCAGGGACTGGGACAGGCCAGGAATTGTGCTTCTGATAGAGAAAGGTCGACTGATGATGTAATTGAAGCATCAGTCTAGTTGGCATTACACAGGAGAAACAAAGTATGACATTAAATAGCTTCTTGGCCAGGATTGTGGCTATGTGGTAGCAAGCTAGACTAATGTGTGGAGGCTCTGGATTGTAAAACTCCCCAGCACCAACAAGTCTCCAGCCCCTTCATGATATCTCCACTGTGAATAGAACTGTTAGTGCTTTCCCTTAGCTGGACCAGGGTCAAGGACCCCTTGTCACACCTGCCCAGCAGTCTGCTTGGGCTCTTTGGGTAAGTGTGGGAGCTAGCTCTGAGGACCTGGAATTCAGTAGATCTTACGTTCTTATCCAGAGAGTGAAGTGTCCAGATCGGCTGACTGCTTGCTCTAAGACCTCAAGACTTGTAGGGCAGTGCCCTCTTACCTGAGGAGTTGGGTGGCTGGCTGGTGGCTCGGGTCCCTGGGGATGGGGAGGTGCTGGGATCTTCCTAAAGTGAGAGAGAAGGTCCTGTCATTAGTCTGCTAGCGACAAGGTAGGGGCACCTCTGCACCAGCTTGCTCTCCACATACCCTCAAGGCATGTGATCAGTATATGTCTATCATTAGAGAGCAAAACCTCACACCGTGAGAGGGGTTCACCAGGCTGTAGACAGTGAAGAAGGGGCCTCAGGAAGGCAGCTTCTCTGGACCCCAGCACCCTGCCCAGGCCTGATTCATACAGAAGATCTGCCTTTTTTTTTTTTTTTTTTTTTTTTAAAGGTGGAAAAAACAGGCCTGACAAGGGTTTCAACAGGGCCTCAATAGTGAAATCCACTCCTGAAGGCTCTGTGGCCTGAGGTATTCTGAAGCTGGGGCAAGGGAGCACTTGTTAGCACCTAGGAAAAGGCAGTGCTGACTCTATGGAATCTGAGGCCCAACACATCCAGTGAATACCCAGTGGTACTGGCCAGCATGTGTGGTTTAAGGCCACAGGGACGCATGGCACAGGGCAGTTGGGTGAGGACCCCAGATTGGTCTGCAAGGTAACCCTGTCTGTATGAAGGGCATGTCAGAAGCAGAGAGCTAGGGAAATGGGGGTAACCTTCCTAACCTGGGGTCTTAGAGGCCATTCTTAGAGAGTAAGGATCATGCAGGAGTCCAGGCTGAAAGAGGCTATCTGGTGAGCAGAGTACTGTCCATGCCCGGGTCTAGTGAAGCGGCACGTGTGCAGACTGAATGAGGAGAACAGACTGGCAGGGAGGCCTGGAGCCCAGGGGCACCAGACCCACCTCACTGGCTAAGCATGTGAGGAAGACCAGGCAGACAGCATGCACTGGGCCCCGGTGGCCATAACTCTCTAGTTCTGCTAGTGAGGTGCAGCCTTCACACTGTTTGTACTGAAGGCTTTTACTCACTAGTCCTAGGAGAATGCCATTTATTTTTTTTAAATAAGAAAGCTTATCATGTACATAAAGAAAATTGATCACCATAAATAGAAGTTGAGGCTGAGGGCTCTGTGCTGACAGACCAACCTCCATATGCCTGCCAGGGACAAGAGCCTGTGGTTCCAGAATCCTGCCATGGCTGGGAACCACAGCTCCCATTGGGCTTGATGGATTCTAAACACTCAAGCGGAGTGTTTACAATTATAAGTAATTTGAAATGAAAACACTTTGACTTCATCGGACTTCAGCAGGTGTACCCCAATCCCTTTGATGTGGCCTTGGCATGCTGGAATCTCATGGTCCTGAGTTCCTTGGGATTCTTAAGTACTCCTGGTGGCTGGGATTTCCTGCCTACTTCTGCTTTCCCTGCTGAGTGATGGCTCCAAGGGTCTGGTCAGAACAATGCTCAGGAGATGCAAGCCTGACTAGGCCTGCACCATGAAGGGATCCCTGTCCCTCCCTCACAGCTATGTCCAAACCAGGCACCCAGCTTCCAGTGACCTCACTGGGAGATGTGCTTACACTGGAGGCAGGCCTGAGGGTGTGGGCAGGCTGGGTAGAGTGGTGCCTACCGTTTGGCTCTCATCTTCCTTTCTGTCAGCAGGCTTGTCTGTCTGGGAGGCTGCCTTTCTCCTAGATGTTGGGAGAGAAAAAAAGTACAAATCAGCTTCCCAAGGTTTCCCAGTGAACTAGAACTCTGGGCTGCCTCGACACTTACACTTGGTTCCCTGACAGACTGTGTGTAGCTTAGGTCATGTAAACAGGCTGCTCGGTTAGGCACCCTCCTTTCATGAGTCAAGGCAGCGGGGAAGACTTCTGTGCTCACCCACGACCTAGACTCAAAATTGGTCTGGGCAGGAAGTAAGCACTTGGGCTGTTTCTTTGTTGGAGCTGGTGGTGGCCATAGCTTCTGAGGGGGAAACATGGTAGTGCTTAGGACCCTGAGGGGACAGGGTTACTCAAGGCCTGTCGATAGACTGGTATGCTGGACCACGGTCTGTCTCTTTTGGTCAGAGCTGTGGGAAGCTTCTGTTGCAGCTGGCTGGTGAGGAACTCAACTCTCTAGCATCATGGCACATTGGGGAAGATTTTTTTCTTGCAACACTTCTGTCTTGGACCTAAGTTAAGCTTGTCACACCCTTTCCAGCCTAGAACAACACAAAGGAGCATCCAGGATTGCAGCAGGGCTGTTCTATACTCAACTCATACCCATGAATCTTCTACAGGACTTTAACTTTACTAGCGCTCCCTGGTCTCAATGGTCCCCTGCATCTGGCTTCCTCCCAGGTGTGGACACAGGCCCCTCGTACTTTCCAGCAAAGTGCTCCAGTGCATTTTCAATTGTGAGGCCTCTCCTAAGCTGAGGTGAGCTGCCTGCTGGGGTAAAGGGAGCCTGGTGTATGTTGAGGAGCTGTCTCCCGCTGCCAGTAGCAGGGCTCACACAAACTGTCTAAGGACAGAAGGTCAATAAAGAGGAACAGCAAAACAGCTTTAGAACCTGTGGAATTTGACCCACCGGTTAGCATAACCATGATGGCCGTGCCTGTGCCTCAGAGAGGCTGTTGTGGAGCATTGCTCTGCTTGTAGCCGTCACAGTTAGCACATCCCTCATAATCCACGAGTTGTAGGAAAACACTAAGGGGTGTCCTGCCCCTCACCGGGCAGTATCGCTGGCACTCACAATAACAGTGATTGAGCTTTTTCAAGCTTTGCTACTGGAGTGGATTAGTGACTCCACCACCACCCTCAGAAGGAATTTAGAGATGGAGATTGTTAGTGGCCTTGGGGAACAATCTGAAGTTCAGAAAGGAACACAATTAATAGTTGAGCTAGGGAATTTTTTTTTTTTTTTAAGATTTCTTTATTTATTTTATGTGAGTACACTGCAGCTGTCTTCAGACACACCAGAAGAGGCATCAGATCCCATTACAGATGGTTGTGAGCCTCCATGTGGTTGCTGGGAATTGAATTCAGGCCCTCTGGCAGAGCAGTCAGTGCTCTCCAGCCCGAGTTAGGGATTTTTGAGGTCGGGGAATAAGAAACAATGGCAGCCTGACTGGTATTAGCTGGTGTGTCTCTTCTTTTCTGAACCTGGGCTGGTGAGCAAGGTGATGAGTAATGTCTTGTACTTATGCTTGCCCTTAGCTTCCTGGTATGACTTAATTAAAAGTCATTAATGAGTAGGTGCACCCTGAGGATTTAAAGTTAAAAATGACTGATTGTTTTTTTATATAAAAGTTTAGATTTATGATTCTCTTAAGAGTTTATATGATTACTTTTTAAGATAAGTAATAATTATTTCTTTGTAACTGCAAATTGCAGCCTGCCAGTAAGAGAAACTGGTGAGAAAATGATTTTGCTTGTTCATATTTTGTTAATCTATAACAAGTCGCTTAGTTATAAATGTATGTAGGTTCTTGGGAATAACTTGTTCTGTTTTTCAAACCTGTTTAACTTGTACTAAGTAAAGGTTATTCATGTGAGGGTACTGAGGAACATGCCTTTTAATATATACTCATTGTAATTGATCATTTAATGACAAATAGAACTTAATCACATTGTGATTTTGTACCCCTTGAAAGATTTTGTTGGGACATATAAGTTGTGGAAGAAAAAATAGAAAAAATAGTTGTTGGAGCTTTGTTCCAGTCACCAAATGTGTGTGTGTTTGTGTGTGAGTGTCGTGTGTGTTTGTGTTTGTGTGTTGTATGTGTCTGGTGGTTTGTGTGTGTCTGTGTGTGTGTAGTGTGAGTGTGTGAACATGTATGTGTGTGTGAGTGGTGTGATTCTTCCCCTACTTTTCTCTCCAGCCCCAAAGAGTTTCTCACTGGCTCCAGTGAATCAAGCTTTGTTCCCTCAGAGAAAAGTCTGCTGAATTCAGATCAATCACTGACTACACCCGCCTCAGTTCTCCTGACCTGTCGAAGCTGTCCTTTGATGAGTTATTCCTCCCACAGACCAGGACCAGTAAGTCTCATTAATGCTATCTCTGTGTTTCTTCCCACTCTGACCTATCTTAACTGTCACCTACTCCAAGGCAGCTGTCATCACCTCTTCCTGGACGACAAAGGTCTCTTCACTGGTCTGCCCAGTAGCTTTACCTCATGACACCCACTGATGCCCAGAAGCCATGTTTCATCTCTTAAAAACAGAGGGATGCCTTGTGGAGAGTGTGCCTCAGTGGTAGTCTTTTGCCTAACATGTGAGAGGGCATGAGTTCCATCCCAACGCTGTAAAATCTGACAGACAACTACAGACCAAGCCACTCCAGTCTACACTGGTAATTCGAGGCAAATAAATGCCTGTGACAAGCTGTCCACAGAGCAGCTCTCAGTAAGCGCTCACCCCTGTCACTTCTCCATTGCAGGTGGATTCCTGCTAGAACAGAAGCAGGAGAAACAGCTGCAGGACTCCTAATCTCAATGAAACAGATTTCAAAGACTGCTTGGTTGATCCTTGCAGACTGTGCAAAGCATGTTTGCTTTTGTAGTGCCTGGACCCCACCTCTGACCCCCCAGCACCTGGCGTCTGCTGGCTCCTGGCAAACCTAACCTTTTCCTGTTTTTAGAGAGGAAGCATATTCCCTCTCAGTTTGGTACACATCATCTAAGCCAAGCTGTTAAGCTTACTGGTCTTAGGTTCAGGAAGGTGCAAACATTTTCTTTTTTAAAATGTTTTCTCCTGTTATCTGAAGCCCCATTCAGCTGTGTGTTCTGACATCCAGCTGGGCAGTGAGGCACTCTTGCAGCCTCCTCTCCAGCCAACCTGCTATAGTCTTCTACATGTGCTGGCTTCTCAGCCTGTGCAGATGCTTGAACACCTCCGCTACCCTCAGCCCAGAGAACTGCATTTCTTTAAGCTGAGGACAGGTGGAGCCTCCTCTGTGAGGCCCATCTCTTCCTCCTGCAGGCCTTGACATACGGTTCTGTGAAGGCTGCTTACATGTCTGGCTCCTGCCTTGGCAACTTCCTAGACTGTCTAGGAGGCCTGGGAAGGCAAATACTTCCTACAGACAGGCCAGGTTCTGGCCACCATGAAGCAACAGCCTGGCTGCCTGCACTTCTGGCCCCGTCTCCTGTGTTCATGCTCACAGAGCCTTCCTCTAGGATTCCATGAGATACGTTAGGACCCGTGTGGAAGGCCCAGGCCTACGGTCCTGACTGAGGCTCAGGGGCCTCACAGGTGGAAGGAACTGAGAAAGCATGTGGCAGGGCTCACACAGCCAGACAGATCTACTACCTAGTCATGGGGAGAGCCCTCTGCTCGTGAGGGCAGGGTGAGAGGTGCTCTGCTGATGTATGAAGGGTGCCTGGCCTGCCTGGCACTATGGAGCACCAGGGAGCAGGCGTCTGCTGTGGCTTTATTCTGTTCTCAGGTGCAGAGTGCTGGGATACCAGGCCCGCTCCTGTGCTCTCCGGGTCTCTGGGTCAGCCACAGTCTTAGGACCAAGTCACCATTCTGGGTGCTAGGTCACATTTAAGAGTGACAGGGTGGGGCTAGAGAGATGGCTCAGAGGTTAAGAGCACGGGCTGCACTTCCAGAGGTCCTGAGTTCAATTCCCAACAACCACATGGTGGCTCACAACCATCTATAATGAGATCTGGTGTCCTCTTCTGGCTTGTGGGAATACATGTAGACAGAACCCTGTATACATAATAAATAAATCTTTTAAAAAAAGTGACAGGGTAATGTCCTACACAGTATAGAACTATACTCGTTGGGATGAAGGTGAAATAGGCCCAGAGCCAACCCTGACAGATGATCTATCTTCTCCCATCTCTGTGCAGTTCATCTTATCCTTCCATTCCTGCTTCTTCCTGTGACGAGGCTGACAGACACCTGCCTCCACAGTCTCTAAGGAGCTCTCTAAAACTCTGGGAGTGTGCTGTATTTGTTTGTCTCTCAAGTGCAGGGGGTGCTGTTCTAGGCCCCCTGAATGTGTCTTAGCAATGACATTCAGCTGAGGACACGGCCTCTAGGGAGAGCTGTACCCACCTCTTAGCCAGCAGCTTGTTCATTTCTTCCATGAGGCCTCCTCCACCTCCCCCACTGCTTGCCCGGTTGGCATCGGACTTTGAAGTCCCGCTAGGACTGGAGCCTCCAGATGCATCTTCTGGCTGAGAGTAAGGAAGAAGTGTGTGTCATGTGGTGGTCCAGTGGTGGGAGAAGAAAGACCCTAGGAGTGAGGCTGCTAGTCCAACACTCTTGAGTCCACAGAAACCCAGAAATCTAGGAGGCTCGGGGGCAGACATGGTAAGTCCACAGGCATGAGTCCTTGCCGACGCCAGGGAGGAGGGAAGCAACTTTCAAGCCAGAGATATGCATCAGAGCACTGTTTTATGACCAGACTTATACTCTCTGCAGCTCTTTCCAGGAGCATATGCACCAGGGGTAGGGGGCTGAATCAGCTGGAAGCAAATTCCCTGGGAAAAGCAAAGGCAGATTCAGTACTTATTAACTAAGGCAGCTTGCAGCTGATAAAGTGCTGGCCCTGTTTACTTGTTTAGGAACTGGCAGAGAGCTGGTGAGCTGGGCCTGGGGAGTAGTGTTTTGCTCAGTGTCTCACAGGAGAGGGCAGGGTGAGAGGTGCTCTGCTGATGTGTGAAGGGTGTGGCCTGCCCGCCCAGCCAGGAACTCTTACCCGCTGCACCCTCCTTAGCTTGGCTCCCGCCAGAGCAGCAGCCAGTCCTGATGCAGAGCTCTCATCGTGGTTGGTCCCCTGGGCTCCTCCAGCCGGCAGTGGGGGTGGGGGTGGGGGAGTAGACCCTGTGGGTGGAGGTGGGACAGGGGGTGGAGGTGGAGGTGGAGGTCCACTACAGGAGAGGGTGGCGCTGGCTGCGGATGAGGGATGCCCAGGGGGGAGAATGGGCCCTGAAAGGCAAAGGAGAGGAGTTAGTCTCCAACACCTAGGGGTGTCCCTCTACTGTTTTCATTCCAGGTTCTTCAGAAGAATGGAGGGCAGCTTGCTCAGAGATGAGATGCAATAGAGTCTGTCTATCTCAGGAAGGTCCTACAGAACCCAGCCCCATTCCAATCCCTCCCTATCCCGAGCTCCCAGCATCAGGTGCCAGCTAGACTGGCATAGCATATAGTGGCTTAACCCTCTTGAGCACAGCAGAGCTCCTCTTGCTCCACTCATGCTTCTCCAGTGTGTGTGTGTGTGTGTGTGTGTCTGTGTCTGTGTCTCTGTGTGTGTGTGTCTCTGTGTGTGTGTGTGTGTGTGTATGTGTAGTTCCTGGCAGCCCTTTTCCATTTTAAATACTTGGCTCCATCTTAGACACTGAAGTTGTAACTGGGACTAGTAGTTGGTCCCTGGGGTCTCTAAGAGGTAAGAAACTGTGGGCCCAGAGATGACCAGGACTTTGGGTCAATGAACCACTGAGTGCTGGCCTCCACTATGCACCTAGTCAGGCACCACCAGTGAATCAGGCACTGTGTCATACACTGAGGAAAACACCTCAGGGTGCTTATGGTCTAGTAAGGAGAGCCAACAAATCACAGAAGTGAGCATAGACTTGTGCTACAAGGCACGCTCTTGTAAAAGTAGGCACAGGAAGCCGGTGAGACCTGAAGTTCTTGGAAGACTGCCCTGTAGAGCTAGGAGCAGACAGGAGAGGAAGTGTCAGGGCAGGTGAAGTAAGCCAAGGGCATGGGCTGTGTGGGAGGGAGAGAAAGGAGAAGCTAGTGCTGGAGGGGAAGTGGGAAGGGAAGCTGCCTGGTGGGCTGCTGTGTCTCAGGGTGATGGGACAGGGTGTTAGACCAGACTTGCTCAAGACTGACAGGGGCCTGGCAGCAGAGCGGAAGTGCTGTAGCAACTGAGGGACAGTACACCCCGCGTGCAGCTGAGGGGCGGTACACCCCGCGTGCAGCTGAGGGGCGGTACACCCTGTGTGTAGCTGAGGGACGGTACACCCCGAGTGCAGCTGAGGGACCGTACACCCCAAGTGCAGCTGAGGGGCGGTACACCCCGAGTGCAGCTGAGGGGCGGTACACCCCGAGTGCAGCTGAGGGACCGTACACCCCGAGTGCAGCTGAGGGGCGGTACACCCCGAGTGCAGCTGAGGGACCGTACACCCCGAGTGCAGCTGAGGGGTGGTACACCCCGAGTGCAGCTGAGGGGCGGTACACCCGCGTGCGGCTGAGGGACCGTACACCCCGCGTGCAGCTGAGGGGCGGTACACCCCAAGTGCAGCTGAGGGGCGGTACACCCCGAGTGCAGCTGAGGGACAGTACACCCCGCGTGCAGCTGAGGGGCGGTACACCCTGTGTGCAGCTGAGGGACGGTACACCCCGAGTGCAGCTGAGGGACGGTACACCCCGCGTGCAGCTGAGGGGCGGTACACCCCGAGTGCAGCTGAGGGACCGTACACCCCGCGTGCAGCTGAGGGGCGGTACACCCCGAGTGCAGCTGAGGGGCGGTACACCCCGAGTGCAGCTGAGGGACGGTACACCCGAGTGCAGCTGAGGGACAGTACACCCCGAGTGCAGCTGAGGGGCGGTACACCCCGAGTGCAGCTGAGGGACGGTACACCCCGAGTGCAGCTGAGGGGCGGTACACCCTGTGTGCAGCTGAAGGACGGTACACCCCGAGTGCAGCTGAGGGACGGTACACCCCGAGTGCAGCTGAGGGGCGGTACACCCCGAGTGCGGCTGAGGGGCGGTACACCCTGTGTGCAGCTGAAGGACGGTACACCCCGCGTGCGGCTGAGGGACCGTACACCCCGCGTGCGGCTGAGGGGCGGTACACCCCGAGTGCAGCTGAGGGATGGTACACCCGTGTGTAGGGTGTCTGGAAGGCAGGTAAGGCTGTCTGCCACGAGCAACACAGTACTTGAGGATGCACTGAACAAGGGTTCTGTGTGAGTCAGGGCCTCTGGGGCCATGAGGCCGGAGGAAGGAGTGTCACCTACCTGTGGCCGAGATTCTTCTCTCCAGAGACTCTTGGCGGTGCTGCTGCTCCATTACTTGTCTGAAAAGCAACCATAGCAGACACCGTGAGCTCTCTGTGCCCGTGCTCCCACCTTTGAGAGCTGGCTCTGTGGTACTGCTGAGAACCACAGCACTGGGCTCTGTGTGTGTGGAGGCAAAAGGATTACTTTTTTTCTTTTTTCTTGAGAAAGGGTCTCTCACTGATCTAGAACTTAGCAAGTAGGCAAGGCTGGCTGGCCAATGAACACCAGGGTTTCCCTCTGCTTCCTAAACTCTGGTATTCAAGTCGGTGTGCCACGTCTGACTTTTCAAGAAAGAAAAAAAAAGGAGGGGGGGGGACACACTGAGCATGAAGTGTCTCAGAGAAACCTGTGTGACTCTGGCCACTCTGACTCACTCACTGGAGTGAGTGGGGTAATGGGCTCCTCTGGCTGTTAGGAGCCACGGTGGCGGCTTCAATATCCGTGCCCTCAGGAGAGACGGAAGGCATGCCTCATTGTCGTCTCCCATCAGAGGGTCCCTGGCACTGCAGGGTTACTAGGCACGCTTCAGAGGCTGGCCACAGACCTGTCTCCTTAGTCTGCAGTGGCATGTGCCCCTGATGCCAGTGGATACCTGAACATGCTGGCCTCAGCTCTGTGTGTCTAGGGTAGCTGAAGGGTGATCCTGGCTCTACTGAGAAACTTTCAGGTAGGCATCTATGGGACATGGGGTTACCTTCTCTGGATGTCCATCTCCTCAGGAGAGGGGCCATTCTGCACCTGACGCTGTGTGGAGGGGCCTGTAGGGAAGAGATGCAGAGTGGAAAGGTCAGTAGAAGGAAGAAAGGCCCCAACTAAGAACTGTAATGGCACACTAGAGGAGATGCCCCAGCCTTCCTTTAAAAGTGGGCTCTCATACCTGGGTAATACCTACATATCTTGTTCTCTCTCTCTCATTCACCCTGTCTCTCTTCATTTCCTGTGGCTCCTCCCTCTGAAGCACAGTGGACTCTAAATTCTGTTAACATCTCTCATACTTTTCTTTAAACAGCACTTGCTGTGTCTGCTCACTTGCCACTGTCTCCTCAACCCCACCAGTGTGTTAAGAATCATGAGCTCTGATGCGTTCTTTAAATGAAGGACTAATACCTACAGCTGGTGAGTATCAAGGCCAGATTGAACCTAGGAACTACACAAGTGTGGGGTGGCCCCTCCTTGGACCTGCTACTCACACAGTCTAGAGCTGTGGGTAGAGGCAGTGAAACCCTGCACGGCTCCCTTTGTTCTAGGCCACCGTGAAACCTAGGCCATACCCACTTTGGACCTGAAAGGATAGGAGTCCCACTGCCGAGCCTCCTGTCCTAGGAGGGCTGGTGCGGGCACCCACATCAGCATGCTCTGAGCCACATTTAAAGAGAAATTCGGGCTGCAGCTCCAACCTATGAAAGAGCTGGTTGTTTCCTGAGGGCCAGTGCACATCATTCCTTCATAAATGTACTACAATCAGAGGCTTGTGCAAAGAGTTTTGTTTCCACCTTTGGGTGAAGTGAGTGTGAATCTACACCTCAGACAGCAGGCAGTCTCTTCAGCCTCCTACTTCCCAGAAGCCCGGGGTCTTAGTGGTTTTCCTCTTCTTGTGTGCAGAAAATGTTATTTCCTATGGGAACTTGATCAGAGCAATTTCCAGACAACTTTTACTTCATCTGTATTTCAACTGTAATTCTCACCCAGCTAGGAGAGTGTCCGTGAGGGACCACTAAAGAAGCCAGGCCCAGGGAGTTAGGTGACTTGCTCAAAGGCTGTGCAAGAAGCCGAGCAAGACAAAGCACCTGCCAAACGTCTTGTTCTCAAGTTCAGGTTCAGCATGACATCAGTTAGACTGGCTTGAAGAATGAGATGGTGGACTCACATGCCACCTGAAGAGCCACAAGCTGGCCTGTCCCTCGATAGAGCACTCAGGTGAGACTCGTGTCTGCACAGTAGAAAGGAGTTGCTTGACCTCTGCCTCACTCACTCTGGTGAAGGCAGGTTTCACAATGCCTCAGCCCTACATTCTGGGACTCTGCTGTTAGCCCGGCCAAGGCTGTGGTGGTTTAAGTGAGAAGTTTCCTCCATGCGCTGGCTATTTGAACACCTGGTCACCAGTTAGAGGTGAAGCATGTCACTGGGGCGGGCTTTGGGAGGTCATAGCCTTGTGCTGCTTCCAGTCTGTGCTCTGCCCCTGCCGTCACCACCATGACGGACTCTACGGCTCTGGAACTGGGAGCCAACGTAAGTAAGCGTCTTTTGCTTATGCTGCAGACAGGTAAACTAATACACAGGCCTAACGTTTAAGCTTGAACAACTGAACTGCCCCAGTCTAGACCGCTTTCCTCCTTCTGGAGGCTGAGTTCCTATTTGGTCCCACCTTATGACTAAGACCCTGGATTCCTGACCCACACTGGCTGCTGTAAGGTCTGCTCAGCCACTGGTCTGACTTGGTCACTGTTGATTCTTCTCCTGTTAAGACACTCTGATAGCAGCTATGCTCACTGCCACTGTCATACACTTGGACTTCTCAGTCTATATGCTGGCCTAGACTCTCAACACCGTCAGCTAACCTGATACTACAGACAGCTGGGGAAGGCCATCAGGAGCCACAGGAAGCTGGTTGGAGAGGACAGAGCAGAGTATAGCTGGAACATGGTAGGAGACAGGAGACTGCCTCCCTCCGAGAGGGAGCCCTGCACTGGGTAGAGCAGAAGCACACCGAAATCCACTGGAGGTGGCAGGCAGGTAAGAGCAACCTCCTCCACCCCTCACAGCCTCTCCAGGACTGAGTAAGCTTGCTGGTGGTACATGCCTTTAGTCCCATGTACTGGAGCCTACGCAGGGTGTCCTTCTCTTTATGGCTGAAAATTGTCTTGTCAGACCTGTGCCTACAAGTCTGATGGGATTAGAAGGGGTGTTGTGTAGGGGACCAAGCTCTGCTCTCCCAGTCCTCCTACTAGTCCTCCACCTCACCTTTCAGCCCCTTCCCATTCCTAGCTGTACAATTGTAGGATGCTTATATTTACAGAAGTCTCCCCCAGGGTGCTTTTATTCACTGTCTTTATTTTTGACATTTTGAGACAAGGTCTCACAATGTAGCTCAGGCTGGTCTTGAACTCTCGGCCTCCCGAATCTTTGCTAGATTAGTCTTTGCTGGGATTGCCTCTAAGTAACTAAGACTTCCTCCCTTCTGCGTGCCTCAGTTTCCCATACATATGAAAGATGGAAATAACGATCATTTATCTCCAACCCTCCCACCCTGCCTTTGGCTCTGGGGACTAAGTCTGGGACAAGTGCTTTGTCATTGACCAACAGATCTACTCCAGCCTCCAAAGATTCACAACTCAAAAGGGCAAACAAGAAAACATACCAAACTATTCACAGTGCGTATCTTAGGGTCATGTGGGTTTCTCCTTATTTTGAATTTTCAAATTATGCATGAGTAGCAGGTACCACCTTTGGGACAGGTAACAGTGGTTACAAGTCCCTCCAGTCCCTGCCTGGGTGTCTTGTGTAACTTTACATTCTGAGGTAGGCAGAGGAGGCAAGGCTGACACCTGCTCCTAACAAAGGCTCTGCTCTCTCCCTCCCCACCAATGACACTCTGGACAGCAGCCCCAGCTGCTCTGGGACAGAGCCCAGGCTAAGTTTCCGGCTCTCCTCGTTAGGAAAGGTATCTCCTGGGCTTCTGAAAAGATGGAACCTGAGATCCCAGGAGTGCCTGAGACAAAGAACCCGCACCCGCTCAGTGAGGTCTGATGTAATTTCTGGCCAGCAAACGACAGCTGCCTGCTCTGAGCTGGGCAGCGGCCCAAGCCCTCTTGAGTTGCTCTCTGCTTCCCTTGCTACCATCTTTCTAGCTGCTGGTGTTTCCTCTTTCCCTTTTGGCTAGAGACTGGGCCCTTCTGTCTGTATGGGTGCTCTTCCTGCTGCTACACAGATAAGTGTCTATGTAAGAAGGGCGTCTGTGACCCTGGGTCTGGCCACTAGAGATTACCTGGTCCAAGCCGTGTAGGAATAGGTAGGAGGGCTGGAGCTGGCTCCCAGGACAATGTCCCTGAGCCCACGACCCTTCTAGCATGCTCATACTATCCTCAGCCTGGTACGCAGACACCTCCACGCCCATACTTACAGAGCAAACGCAGCTCCTGTGTCAGGCTCACCATGGACACATGCTTGACTGTCCCCACCTTCCACATTTGTATTTTGAGACAGGGTCTCACAGTGTAACTCTAGCTGCTCTGGAACTTGCTATATAGATCTGGTCTGTAACTCACAGAGATCTGCCTAGTCTCTGGCACAGCAATTTAGGTTCCTGATGGCTAATGGCCACTGGCTGCTGTGCTCAGATCACACTAATCCACTGCGCTGGTCAGATCACACAATGGCCACTGCTGCTGTGCTCAGATCACACTAATGGCCACTGGCTGCTGTGCTCAGATCACACTAATGCCACTGGCTGCTGTGCTCAGATCACACTAAGCAGCTGTGTGCCAGATACTTGGCTTGCTGGTTCTCAGCTCACAACTAATGGCCACTGGCTGGCAGTACTCCAATCACATCTTGTTGGCATGGTCTCCTACCCCTGGTCACCAGCACATTCCTCATTCCTACATGGAGGCTGGGAGTTAAAAACTCAGCAACAAAAACACAGATACTGTCTGAGCCCAATAACACAGGCTGTACAGCCCTTTGCATGAGGTCTCTTACAGAGAGACTGTCCAAGAAGAGGAAACTCCATGGCACACAGAGAAAAGAGCTGACCAGCTAGTCATTTAGTTTTAGAAATAACACCAGAGGAGAGACCTCCTTCTGATTGTGACAGATGACAGCCAGAAACCTGGTGCCAGTGAGTACTCCTCACTGGTCCCATACATCTCCTCACTGGAGGGATCCTGAAATCCATGGAATAGAGCAGCAATCTGCTCAAGGTTATGTCCACATCAGATCAGTCAACACACAGACGAACGCCTGTTCGGCGTTCAAGACATCCCACCCACAGGCTTGGCTGTAAGTTGCTCTCCTTAGCAATGCATCTTAATTACATTTCCCCCTTTACCTAAAACCTCATAACTAGACACAAAAATACTCTTAAAATGAACCTCACAAGAATTACAGTAACCATCGAGTATAGTGTGGCTTACAAGCATTTTCCTACACGTTGGGGTTAATTGCTCATTCTCAATAGGAGTATTACTTTCCTTACAGCTAAGAAACCTAGACTCACTTGGGAAGGAGGACATCTGCCCGGAGTGATCAGGCCTCACTGGGCAGTGCAACTAGAGCAGGAGAGTCCAGGCCTCCCGCTGCCAGCTTGTCCTGCCAATTCTGTAAGGACCCTAGACACAGGGGGAGATGCTCTCCCCAGGATGCAGCACTCAGCCCTCCTACCCCAGCCCCAGCAGTTGGGAGAGAGGAGTCCCAGGAGGAGCAGGAAGGAAGGAGAGAGCTCCATCACCTACAGGTCACTCTGCAAAGCACGGTGCAGTCACAGTGGCAGAAGCAGAAGCAGTGAAAGGTCCACTCCCTGCTGACCATCACCGGCAGAGCTCCTCCGCACAGTCTGCAGGGTGCCTTGCGCATCCTGGCCACTTACCTCCTCTTCCTCGGCCGCCTGGCTGGTGCAGTGGTAACTGATATGCTGTCCTGTGGGCAAGTGGGCTTCACTTTGTCAATCTTTAATGAAGCTTCCCAGCTAGCCTATCAGAACCCTCCTGGCTACCTGATTCCAGCATGCTCCATGGGCCCCGAGGGACTGTGTAGCCCCCTTGCAGCAGCAGGGTTACCAGGTGTTTGTCTGAAGGGACCTCCCAGCCTAGCTCTCTTCTTACTCTGATAGAAGCAGGGATGAGGGCAGGAAGGGGGACAGGTGAGCAGGCAGATGAACTCCTGGGCACTGAGCACTGGGCACTTTCGCCACTGTCTCTTCCCCAGCCCTCCTTAGGCCTTTGGTCCCTTGTCACCATTACATTTGGCTTTTCTCTTAACCTGCTCCTTTCATTCCTAAATTCTTTCCTAACCTTACCAGCTCCAAGGTATGTAGGACTGCCTCCTCAGCCTGCTAGCAAGCATCCACTCATATTGCACTGCCACTCCTGTTGTCCCCAGGCAGTGCCGCTGCACCCAGCCATGCCCTAGTGCTGTCATGCCAGTGGGCACAGTGACACTGTATTCTGTGTGGCAGGCAGTTCCTGCTCTTGCTGTGCCCTGGTTCACACGCCTGGCTCTGCAACTGCTGTAGTTGTTTCTTCAGGGTGTGACATGAACACTGCCTCCCAGAGCACGCTGGCTGTGATGGCTACAGAAGACCTTGGTGGCAACTATGGCCACAAGACAGGCAAGACAGTGACACCAGGTCCATGGGAACAGTAACAGGCCCTGAAATGCTGGACATCCCTCCCCCCTGCCCCATAGCTGCTCCTGCTCCTTGGGGGGTTGTGCATGATAGTTTTAACTGTCAACTTGACACAACCTAGAATCCTCCAGGGAAGTCTTGCAGGGGTCCAGAAGAGGAGAAAGCTAGTCGAGAGCAACCAAGGATGCATTTATTCTCTTTACTCTTGAGTATGGCTGACTAACGCTTGAGTTCTGGCTTCACTGTCCCTGAAGGGATGGTCTGTAACTCTGTAAGCCAAACAAACCCTCTTCTGCAGGTCGCTTCTGGCCACGGTGTTTTATCACTCTGTATAGGATACTGAAGTTAGCACTGTTTACAAGACATGCTGATTTCCTCACAAGGACTGTGGTTTCTCCTGCTTTTGGTTTCTGTCCTCTCTCCTAAATACTCAACACTCTGGCTTTTCTAGATCTAAGTCTCGTGTGCTTTCATTTGGGGGGCTGTTGGGAAGTCCTCTTCTCAGGCCTGTGTCCACAGGTTGAAGATCAGAAGGTAGAGTCCTTCCTAACCATTCCCTGGACAGGGACCTATAGAGACTCCCCAGTGGTTCTCATCCCTGTTTGGGATCCGGGGGCTTCTTAAATTCCTCACCTAGCTTCTCACAGTCTCTTCTCATCAGCGACTATGCTAGCCTGATTTCCACCTGACAAAAGCTAGAAGCATCTGAAAGGAGAGAACCTTAGCTGAGAAAATGGCTCCATAAGGTCCAGCTGAAGGCATTTTCTTAATTATTGATTAATGGGGAAGGGCCCAGCCCATTGTGGGTGGTGCCATCCTTGCCCTGATGACCCTGGGTTCTATAAGAAAGCAGGCTGAGCAAGTCATGGGAAGCAAGCCAGTAAGCAGAACCCCTCCATGGCCAGGTCCCTGTTTGAGTTCCTGTCCTGACTTCCTTCATCGATAAAACAGTGGTACGTGTACGCCAAACCCTTTCCATCCCATCTTGTGTTCTGGTCATGGAGTTGTGCAATAACAGAAACCCTGACTAAGACAAAATGGTACCAGGATTTTGGGGTATTGCTGTGACAGACTCTATTAATGTTTTTGGGAGGATTGTGAAAGGACTAGAAAGCCACCGAATGTTGAAAGCAGTGCAGAGGATGGGGGTCTGGTTTGTAAAGTTTCAGAAGTATAAAAACTATCAGAGCCACTTGCTATTTTGATTTAAGATTCAGCTGGGGCTGGAGTCAGCTGTGATTAATAAGATACCAGAACGACTAAAATGAAGCCTTTGCATTGGTGGGATACTCAATGCTGGTTGGATGGAGCTGAGAGCTTGGTGATGTTTAAGAAGAGACCAGCATCATTAAGGTGAGTCAAATCTTCTGGGAAGTGTTTCCTGAGAGTCACCACATAAGCTGTGTTCTAGAGGCAGCCAAACTTGGTAGTATAAGAGTCAAGCATGTGGTACTGGCTTTGAGAACATGAAGAGGTCACGGACAGCAGCTGAGGTTTCACACTGTCAGAGGTCAGGAGAGGCTACTGGTGAAGGTGCAGTCTCAGTGGCATTTAAAGGTCCAGGAGTATAGGGCTCATACAAAAAAGTTGAGCTTGGCACCCTGAAGAGAGCCTATGAGAGGATATTGGTGAAGGTACAGCCCAGCTGCAGCAGAAGACCCTAGGGTCCTGGGGTCTTTTGGGTACTGGGGAGAAGCCAGAACCATGGGATGACCACCAAGAACAGCAGCAGCAGTGGAGTGGAGGCAGCCAGAGCTCAGCAGACAGTGTGTGCTGCAGAGGGCAGAGCTGGAGACTGCCTCAGTCTTTTTGGAAGAGCCCAGAAGATTGTATGTGAAGCCAAGATAAATGGACCCTGGTTTATTTATACTGTTGGAGTTTGGTTTTGTATGGTTTATACTGCACTGGTTCTTCTCTCTTGAAGAAGGTATTTAATTTGATTTTTATAGGAACCCATAGCTGAAAGACTTTAAACATTAAATTGGATATTTTAGACTGAAATTTTAATGTGTTTGAATAAAATAAAGTCTGTGGGACTTTTAAAGGTATTTATGATTTTAATGTGAGATCTTAGGGATGGATAAGAAAGGAAGAGTTGTGGCTTAATAGTGATGTGTTTGTGTGTCAAGTTGAGAAGGGGTTGGTTGTGTTGGCTAGTCATATTTCAACTTGGCACAAGCTAGAGTTATTTGAAAGGAAGGAACCTCAACTGAGAAAATGCCTCCGTAAGATCCTGCTGTAAGGCATTTTCTTATTTAGTGATTGACAGGGGGGAGGGCCCAGCCCGCTGTGGGTGATGCCATGCCTGGGTTGGTGGTCCCGGGTTCTATAAGAACAGGATGAGCAAGTCATGGGAAGCAAGCCAGTAAGCAGCATCCCTCCATAGCCTCTGCATCAGCTCCTGCCTTCAGATTCCCGCCCTGTTTGAGTTCCTGTCCCAACTTCCTCCAATGATGGGCAGGGATATGGAAGGGTAAGCCAGATAAACCCTTTCATCCTCAACTTGCTTTTTGGTCCTGGTGTTTTTTTGCAGCAACAAAAACCCTGCTTGGACCAGGCAGCTAAACACATGGACTCCTTCCTCACTTCTCTATGGGATAGAACATATGGACTTCCTGGGATTGCTCTTCATATGGATATCTGTTCCCTCCATGCTCCCCTGAAGCAGCGTGCAAAGATGCCAGGTACCTGTAACTTTATTTTTAAAGACAGGGTCTTGCCTTGTAGCTGGGATTGGTCTTGAATTCATCATCTCCTTGCTTTGGTCTCCAGAGTCCTGAGCTCCTGAGCTAAGAGGTAGGATTGCTGGTGTGCCTTACCACACACCACAAAAGTATGCATGGAGTTTTTACAAAGTTTTATTTTTATTTTATGCATATGAGTGTTTGCTTGCATTCATGTCTGTGCACCAAGTGCAGGAAAGTCAGGAAAGGGATCTGGATTGACACTGTGAGCTCCCATGTGGGTGCTGGGAATCAAACCCAGGTTTGAGCAGCCAGTGCTTTTAACCACTGATCTATCTCTCCACCCTCTTCTAACTGGCAAACATCTATGACTCCTTAAGACCCCCAGCAGGCATGGTGTTAAGATGTAGGTACAAAGTCTCCCCAAGAGTTCATGTGTTAAAGGTATGGCAGTGCTGTTGAGAGGTAGCAGGTAAAGGACAAGGTGAGAGCAACAGGCTATTGGGGTGTGGGGCCTAGTTTGAGGATGTTTTGAGGATGGTGTGGCTCTGCAGGGTACCTCTTCTCTCTGAAACTCTGCCCTACCGTTTTCCTGCTTCCTGGCCTCCATGAGGTGAATACACTCTCCTCAATGTCCTTCTACCACAATTTGCCTTGTTATAGAACTGAAACTTCTAAAACTAAGCTGAGCCAAACATTCTTCCTTTAGGCTCCTTAAATACTTTATCATAATGACAGAAAAACTTATACATGCCCACCTCCAAGGAGCCTGCTCCATTTCCTTCGCCGTCATTCCGGGCCTTTGCCTGGGGGCCATAAGCCTCTAGCTTCCTTCCATTGCAGCACCTGATGACGTATATCCACAGTCTCTTTTCTTAACCTGGCTGTGAGCTTAATGTGTGTGGGACCATTTCTAATTCATCTTGCTATGGACTACAAATCTCACACTAGAAGGTAGTAACTCCCAGATGCTACTCATTCGATTCACACAAATGACCCTGGCTAGATGCTAGGGACAGCACGGACACAAACTGCTGCTGCCCAGCTTATCCTTAAGAGACAAGGTAGGCAATAAGACAAGTACAGCAGAATGAGAGAACGGTGCTAACATGATTGCTGGGGATTGGTCTGTTACTATGTAAACAAATGCTGAATTCTGAACCCTAAGATCTGGTTGCCTCTAGATGAAGAAATTCTCACATTCCCTGGCCTTTGTTGTATAAACCTTGCTCCCTGATGTAAAGCTATTGGTCAATAACAGGCTAAAGCCTGTGACTGGGCAGGAGAGAAAGGCGGGACGTGAGAGTTGAGAGTGAAGAGTCTCAAGAGGGAACAGGTGGAAGACATCTCCATTAGATGGGATGGACCAGGAGCATGTGGCTAAGAAATGCACTCTGAGGATGGACTGATAGAACAAGGCAGCTTGGGCAAGACTCAGACAGCAAGTAACAAGGGACTTATGGATTAGCTGTAGGAGAGACTAGCATTACAATCTGCCAATCTAGGCTTACAGCTTGTAAATGAAATACCAGATTCTGTGTCTTTATACAGGCTAGCCAGACTATATAATTCATTTACACTTGTTGTAACAGGCTAACTCTGACTGGGTGATATACAGACAGTTCCCAGTGAGCAAAGGAACTTTAATGACACACTGTGCAGGTTTGAGGTCAAGCCTTTGTGTTTCTGGAAAATGGTAGGAGGCCAGTGCATCTAAAACCTGAGCAAGGTGAGTGTAGAAAGAAAATTCAGAAAGGCGGCCAGGACCAGGGCAGGCAAGCTCTGTAAGGGTTTGGATTTCATTCTGAGTTGAGACTGATGGGCCTCAGAGCTCTGAGTAAGATGTGACAAGATTGTACTGAAAGATGCAAAGATCTGCTTGCTGTGTGGAAGAGACTCAAGTAGGCTAAACATAGAGGTAGGCAAATTGACTGGGTGGGTGTTATAAAATCCCAGTTGTTGCCGGGCGGTGGTGGCGCACGCCTTTAATCCCAGCACTTGGAGGCAGAGACAGGCGGATTTCTGAGTTCAAGGCCAGCCTGGTCTACAGAGTGAGTTCCAGGACAGCCAAGGTTATACAGAGAAACCCTGTCTCGAAAAACCAAAAAAAAAAAAAAAAAAATCCCAGTTGTTTTGAATGAATGGATAGACCAATGACCGCAGGTGGCAGACAAGTAAGGTGGGAACAGGACCTCATGATCACCTGGCGTATCCACTCTAGACAGTGAAGGTTGTATATCTCAAGTTCAGGACTTGGCTTTGTGAGCCCTGGGGATGGCTATTTAACTACAAGATTCGAGTCAGCTCTTCACACCCAAGAGTTGAAGCTGGCAAGAAGCTACTTTAAAAATTATTATTGTTGTGGTTTTTGTTTTTGAAGACAAGAATTCATTATGTAGTCTAGGCTGGTGTTACACTTGAAGCAATCTTCCTGCTCCGTCTTCCAAGTGCTACGCCTACAGGTGTGCATTAGTACACCAGGTTTGGAGTTACTCTGTAGGAAAGAATTATACATGCTATGAGAGAAAAAAAACAGACATAAATGAATTCTCCACTTCCATTCTCTGCCCACAAAGACGGGCCAAGTGAAGTGTTCATAAACAGTCCTGATGGAGGTGAGTTATCATTACAGTCTGCCAGCTACCAGACAAGCAGAGTCCTTTGGGAGGCAGTGTGATGGGCAGAGATCTGGACTGCACACGCAAGTCTTTATCATTTAGCAAATTCTGGAATGCTAAGAGCCTTTGTCTCCTTGTTTTTAAAGTAGAGGCAATAGTTCCTAACCTCTCTAGAGAACACAGGAAGGAGATGTACAATGGCAATGTGAAAAGGGAGGCTCTTGTCTTCCTGTAAGGAGCTTATTACAGCCCCAGAGGTGTCACACCACCAATGTGAGTGTCAACAGGGTAGGAGCCCCAGGAGCAACACAGATGATGCATGCATGGCGCTTCGCTCCTTATCAGCCACGCTCTGGTCTACTTCATGTGTGTATGGATGGAAGCCAGAGCACAACTTCCAGGAGCTGGTTCTTTCTTTCCACCATTGTGGGTCCTGGGGACTGAACTATGGTTGTCAGACTTAGCAGCAAGCACATTCATCAACTAAGCCATCTCAGCAGCCATTGTGTCCACTTTAAAGATAAGGAAAATAAGACCAGGCACTGAGGCATGCTTTGGGTCCATGTTTGTTAAACATATCAGAGTGTGGAACAGATGCAGGTAGCTAGGGCACAGAAGGGTCCCCTGCTCCTGGTCTGTGTCCCTCCTGTTAGCTGGCTGTGTTGACTACAGGTAGCTCACCTTGCCTGTCTGTTCTGAGTACCAGAAGGACAGAAGTGTGTCTGGTGGGTATACTCTGGATCTGTCTCACACTATCATTGGGTATGTGGTGTTTCAGGAAGCCTGAAGCCCCAGTAGGCATGTTGCCATCAGTGTTGAGGAAGTGACCTTGGCACTGGAGGAGAGGGCAGCTTTTCTCTCCTGTGATATTAACTGCAAATGAGCCAGCACTACTCTGAAAGAGATTCTCTGAGATTAAGTGTCCCCTTGAAGGGCACCCTAAAGTCAAGGCAGAGCCTTTCCTCAAACCTTCATGTAAACTCCCTGCGGAGACCATGTCCTCCTATCCTATGTCCCCCTAGTGCACTACCAGTACTGTCACATGAGTGGGTGATAAGAACTCCTGCTTTGTGAGGAGAGGCATTTCAAGCTGCTGGAGTGATTTTCAGGTGACAAAGAAATTGTACAATGTCTCATGTTGCCCTCACAACACCCCTGTGAGGTAGGTGTGACAACCCATTTCACAGATGGAGAAGCAAGTTTGGAAACGGTAAGTATCTTGCAAAATAGCTGGAGAACAGATCTGTCTTGTGGGAAGTATGAAGGTCTCTGTGCTCACAGATAAGCACTAGGGTGTTTCTGCTCGTTTTGCCCCACATTTGGGGGCCACTATGTCTCGGCCTGAGCTGCTGCTCCGGTCTGTGGGTCAGGGTCTAGCAAGAGAGAGAGTGGGGATGGAGGGGCGAGAGACGTGAAGAATGGAGACAAGACAGAGTCTGATCAAGTCTCTCTCTTTATTGAAATCTTGGGTATTTATACCCTTTACCACATGCCTTGCCCTCGTGGACAAGCACAGCTGAAGGCACTAGGTCATGTGCCTTGCAGCGTGGAGACCACGTGCGCCTAGCTAGCAGTGTGGAGACCGAGTGCGCCTTGCAGCTGGGGGCACTAAACAGCAAAACAAGATATGTGAGAAAAACAAGATGTTTATCAGGTGTGCTCAGCTGTTGTGGGCTGTCGAAAACAAGTCTCTTGTCAGGGTATATGGCTCGAGATGGCTGTAAATATGATAGCCACTTTCTGCTAGGGGTCGGCTCCCAACACTAGGGGGACCAGGAATGCTAAACACACAGGGCTGTCCCTTCAAAGGGACACACATAACCTGCTATCTGTCCAGAAGGCTAGGAGCACATGTAGTTAACAGCCTGGTGACCTTTGTGCTGTCTATGTGGCTGAGACCACACAGGATCCTCCCAGACCCTTACTGTGAGCTTGTCAATCTACAGAACCCATCTTTGTGGAAGATGTCACACGTACTTTACAAGGAGTTTCGATGTAGTCACGTCTTAAGCTTTGTGGTGTATATAAGACTGAGTTTAATTATCACCAGGGAAGTTTACACCAAATTGTGCTGTGCTTAAATATGCCTAAACTAAATTACTTTGGGTCAGACTACTGAAGCTTGAACCAACACCAGTCATGTTGGACCGAATTACTTTCTTCCACAGATTGTTACTCTGCTGGCCGTGGTTGTCACAGAGACCCACGCCCTGTCCAGACCCGCATCCAGACCCCACGCCCTGTCCAGACCTACATCCAAACCCACTCACTGTCCAGACCCGCATCCAGACCCCACGCCCTGTCCAGACCCGCATCCAAAGCTCCTTTTGCAGTTCATACACATAATGGCCACATTCACAGGTACTTCATCAGGGTGGCTGCTTGATTTGGGGTGGTGTGCTTCTTGGTTCGGGGTGGTGCTCAGCAGGCCAAGGTGACGGGTGCGATTTCTGTGTGAGACAATTCCATTGACCATGTCCCTCAATCACAGATAGCACCCTCACCTTGAGCCCATTTTCACAGGTGGCAAATGGTGCATGGCGGTTCAGGAGCTTCATCGTGGTCTTCAGAAGAGGGTACCGAGTCAGAAGTGAGGGGCGTGTTTGCAAGGTGCACAATATAACGCAGGCCCACATGGTGAGCCTGCTCTTGCTCACTTACTCACTCACACATGCACCACAGACACTCGCTTGTCAGTATCTTAGGGTATAGATAAATACAGAGATGGAGGGCAAGGCTCTTGCTCCAGAGAAGCTCATAGCCTAACCCAGCCAACCAAGAGTTCTGGTCAATGGGACATTGGCAGTGTGTTCACAGCTAGGGAAGGACCCAGGTTCTCTGATTATCTGGGAAAAACCCCACAGTCAGAACGATACAAAGGACACATCACCAGCAGGAGAAAGCACTGGGCCAAGTCATAAAGTAAATCAAAGGCAGGTGCACTGTGGAGGGCTATGCTGGTCAGCGACTTAAGCAGCACTGGCAGCCAGGCCAGATGGATGCTTAGCCCTTACCTGGAAAGTGAAGTCAAGGCTAACTTGTTGGGTTTGTCCTTACAATCAGGAGAAGGACAGTAAATGTATGGGCTGAAGACGAGGGAGCTGGTGGGAGACCATGAGATAGAGATCTCCTGGGACTCTGCCCAGCACACATCCCTTCCTCCCCAAACATGGTCTAAGGCAGCTGAAACTGCGTTAAGGACTAGGGGTTGTAAATGATCTCCAGGCTTGCCACATCCCCTAGACCTGGAGTGTTCCTCAGGCCTTGTCAGGGTGTACCCCACATCAGATATCATGCTGGCTTTTGAGGTTCTAGGGACTGTTTTTTAATTTCCAATCCTGACTTGAATCCATGTGCTGGAACTGTGCTGTCCAAGTGGTACTGTCAGGATAGGAGCAAAAAATAACAGTACCAATGGGCACACTGAGAAGAGTGAGGAACTAAGGGGATTCTGAATATGTCAGGCAAGTGAGGTGGAAGAAGGGGGTCAGAGTGGGTCAGAAGTGGGAAAGGCATAGCAGGAGCAAAGTGCAAAGGGGGCATGTGTATCATTGGCATGGAGACTGTTACAGAGACCCTGCTTCTCTTAGTGAGGTGGGTGGACAAATATAGAGGGCCACTTTTTACAGTGTGGCCAATAGGGGACAGGGCAGATGGGATGAGGCAGAAGCCTGGCAACAAAGCCTGGGTAGGAAGTGTGACCTGGCCTCCGCCAAGCACAGAAGGCACACCCAGAGGAAGCCATGCCAACAGCCCCACAGTGAGGGAGATGCAAAAACAGTTTAGCAGTTCTATTTCTTCGAGGGAAAAGTTTGATAATTTCTAGCAAAATAAGGTTTGTGGGAAGCAAAATTGAGGCTGACTTCAAGAAGCTCTGAGGTTTAAGACTTCCCTAGGTCCACAGTGAGGAGATAGACCAAGCCTATTCACAGGTCTGAGTGAAGCCTATACAGAATGCTGGTCCCTGGTACTCCTCAGTTCAATCCAATCCCAAACCCACAGCCTTGCCTTTGATGGTTCACCCCGCTCTGCCTCCTGCCCCTTTCCAGACCATGTCTAACACCCAAGATTTTGCCAGGCTACAACTTCTGGTAGCCAGTTCATGCATGTAAAGGAGCTGCCTTCCTCCATAGAGAGCTTGGACATACCATGTGGCTAGCTCTTAACTTCAGGCTAAAGCTGGTCTGCACTTACTTATGTGTCTTCAAAACTCTTGTCATTACCATTTTTACCTTCGTGATCTCACTTCTGGTAGGAACTGCATTCTAGATGGGAAACTGAGGCTCGGGCCTTGCCCAGGGTCAAAGGGGCTGTCACAATAGCAGGCTGCTCCCCTGTGAATTCAAGCTCATGCTGTTGTTGCAGGGGCTGTGACTCAGGCTTGTGGGGGCAAAAGTATTCTTAGTATGCCAAAGGGAAGAGTCCTAAGCTCTCAATATGGCAGTCTGACTCTCAGAAGTGTTTGTGGGCCTTACATTATACCTACTGGGAAGGTCTGCATGGTCTTCATTAGCAAGAACCAAAAGAGAAAAGATGCCTTGTACCTGCCTGGTTCCCAAAGCCCCACTATGACCCCAGACTCCAGGAAGAAACATCATCTCAGATCCAGACTGCCTGGGATAGGGGGAGAACCCTTGGTTGTGGACCTAGCTTTAATCTACTCTGTGGAGGCCTCACCCCGAGTGTTACTTCTGTTACCTACAACATGTAAATTTGAAGCAGGTAAACGTAAGGAGTAGTTTAGTAGCCTGGGACCCATTTGGTTTTGGTTTCCACACACCTCTCTTGCAATAATGCACCTGGCAGCCTAGCTCTTTTCACTTGCATGCACTATGCACACAGCCCTCTCTGAACAATGCACCTAACAACCTCAGAACCTCCTCAAATTCCCACCTGCATGATATCAGACTACACGTACCTCCTCTCTAAACA
This sequence comes from Mastomys natalensis, assembly GCA_021653895.1. Lineage (NCBI taxonomy): Eukaryota > Metazoa > Chordata > Mammalia > Rodentia > Muridae > Mastomys > Mastomys natalensis. Next base: position 250,511 of record JAJTUV010001084.1, read on the forward strand.
GTACGGGTTTCTCTGCCGTGCATAGTTATTGAATTTGGATACGTTTCTATACAGGTGCATTCCTAATGTTTCTAGGTAGAAAGGTAGGAAGAATGGAAGAGCTGATCTGCCCTGAACTGGTTTTGACTATATAAAGCAAAACTGTCTATAAACTTTTAGGGAGAACCCCATATTTCCTGTCTCAGTGAATACTGGGTATGCATATCATATCATTACAATTAGATGCACAATGAAAGCCATGCACGGCAGACAAAGTGATTGTGACCTAATTTATTAAAACAAAACCACCTAAACTATAACCCTTAGTAACCACTTTCTCTTCTTCCTGAACCCTGTAAGAGGGAGCCTCAGAACATGACTTGGGCCTGAGTGATCCCTCACACTCATGTGGCCTACTGTCAGTCATGATGGTGTGTTCTTGCATGGACTATGCACACATCCCCTCTCTGAACAATGGACCTAACCACCCTGGAACCTCCTCAGATCTTTAAAATGTACCTTGGCTTTGCTCTAGATAAGTTATCTTCTAATTTTTTTCCCCAAATCTGTATGATTTTCAGTTGTTTGGCTAAGAGGCCTCCAACCTGAAAACACCTGACCCAAGCCCTGACTACCAATAATAAACTTGTGGCTTTATGACATCTCAGGTCCTTCCCCAGTTCCAACTATGTAGACCCTGTCTGGGTTCTAGACATCTACCTTTGGAAATGTCAGCTGAAGCTTTAAGGGAAGGAGGCAAAGTCCTACCACCTAGGCATCTTGCTTCAAGTGCCATCCTGGCCCTGCTCTCCTGGAGTAACATTACACGATGTCTGTGGTGAGTGAGTCTTGAGAGAATGCAGGATGTGGGAACAGAGTGGCTCAGGGTGAGGGGGTAGCCCTTAAGGGCATCTCCCTGGCACAAGGCCTCCTATACAACAGTCAGGTCACATAACTACCAGCACATGCCATCACAACCATCTGCAGATGTGCCAACATGCTCAAAACAGAAACTTGAGTTAAGGCAGCCTGTTTCTTCCTACTACGCTCTTCTCCTCTGATACCTGTTGTCTCAGGATGAATGGAGGACCAATGTTCTTTCTCACCCTGTTCGTTTTCCTTACAAAGTCAAATCAATGGCTGCACCAAATGCCTGCCATGCTTCCTCCCAAGACCTAGCTTTCCCCATTGTGAGATGGCCGAGTGACAAAATGAAATCAAAGATATGGAACAAGGAGGGAGTCTGATTTCACACAGCTCCTAGGCCAAACAGTTCTCCAGCCCCAGAGCTGAAGCCCTTCTCCATAGCTAACATTTTGAAATGTCTCCTGTTACCCTGAAATGCAATTTAGGGATTATATACTTACTCTACATAGATCAGAAAAATCTGGGTAGCACCTTAAGTGTTCTGCAAGGGGAGGTAGAGAAGTAATCTATAACTGTCCACCGTGTATGTAAAAGGCCAGACACACCTACAAGAGACAGACAGACAGACAGCTGCTTGCACCTGCCCAGAGACTCTGAGGAAACATGGCTGCCACAGACAGACTTGTTACAGGGGAGTCGTCTGGATGACTAAAATATCACAGCTACAATGCTGGAGACTGGGTTTTCCAAAACAGAAAACAACTCTCAGTAAAGTTACAAACAGAATCAAGCCTAGTTTTCCTCTGATGTATGCCATAGTTATAAAATTTAGGACATCTAGAACTGTTTAAAACATACTTTCTTCTTAAAAACAGACTTAAATTCTAGCTCAGAAAATTCAAAATCTGTTTTCTAGCTGCATGCTGCAGTGTGCTTAGCAGGTGTGGCTTATACACAAAAAATACCTTTGTTTCCATGCCTTCCCCGTGGAATAATCTTTATCTACACCAAGCTTGCCTTTTTCAGAGTCTAGAGTACCAATGGAGATAACAAACCAAACCTGAACTCTGTAGTGCAGCTGGGTTAGAACCCGGCCTCTTCCTACTGACTCAAGTGAATTAAAGAGGGTCCCCTGCTGCTGGAGCGAGAAACTGAGCAGGACAGAGTGAGGAAGCCCTCCGGATTCTCCTGCAAGGGACCTGAGTGATGGCAGAAGCCAGCCTCACTGTCCCGGCTGAGTTCTGATCCTTGGTATGAGAAGCCTGCCAGGGGCTGCAGCAGAGGCAGAGCTCACCACACCAAGCTCACCTTGACCGACAGAAGCACAGCTGCACAATCCCTGGGCCTCAAACCAGAAAACCTAACCTGACACAGTGCGTCTGGCTCATTTGAATGTAAAGCAAGTCTCCACACCTGCATTTGTAGGCAGGGAACCTTCAGCCAAGTTGCTCAAGGCTTCCTTGGCTGGAATGAAGCAAACTAGAGCTCAAACCAAGCACAGTGACTCCAAGCCTGGTCCATGGCCACCCACTATGCTCCACCGTGGTTAAGTAAGATGCCTACCAACTGTGGGGCCAATATCTGAGGCCAGCAAGACACCCTTGATGGGAAGGCCTCTGTCTTCCCTCAGAGCTGCTGCAATAAAGCCACGAGCAGTTTGCTGTTCTGCCTGGGTGCTGTTGCTAGTCCCCATGCCAAGCAAGCCTTACCAGGTCCAAGCTGCCACCCTTCTGGTTTCAGCCAGCTGAGCTGCTGTGCGGCTGGACCCAGGCCCCAGACACTGTTTTCTCTCTTTGCTGTTGTGGTCTCCCCTCTGGCCCAGACAGGCAGCTCCTTGTTTCCTTTTGTACTCACCAAGTACTCAGCACACACTTTTATCCCAGCACTCACTGCAGACACTAAGTCAGCTAGTTATTAGTCCGTGAACTCTAAATCCTAAAGCGCTGAGAGCTTAGGACTCTGGTTATTTCCTAGCCAGTTTCTTGCCAGGTATATGTTCTGGGACATGGATTATTCTCCCTCAGTCATTACGCTGAACCTCAAGTACCAGGATCTATATCATGTCAACAGTGAAGTAGCCATGTCAGGGTGACCGCCAGCCGGAGCTGGGACACAGAACAAGAGAGAGTGTCTCAGCATCCAGGAAAGACAGCCCTGCTTACCTCCTTCTTGAGAATTCATGATGTTCAGGGCAAAGAGCATGGCATTGGAGAATGTAGTTGCTTCTTCCTTACTTGCAAAGTTTAAGCCATAGACCTGCCGGGCATCTCGCCACTGATGGAAGGTGGGTGTTGCCTGATTGTACTTCAGCCCTTTCACAATTGAATAATTGATCACAACCTGGAGGAGAAAAGAGAGAAATACACGTAAATAAATAAACTGTAAGTGAGCTGCAGGGAACTGCCGTGGGGCAAGGACACTGTATCCTTTCAGCCACAGGGTGGGGTGGGTGAGGTTCACAGAAGGGAAAGGGCGATCGGACCATTTCACACCACAGTTGAATCGTGGCAAAACTTGTTATTTCATTTAACTAGAGCTGGGGCTAAGTACCCTGGCTGGGTTCTGGTCCAGACCTTGTCTCTCGGCTGTGCTACTTAGGGGATCAATGCAGTTTTCTGTGGCTTACCTTACTGACAATGTGGGGATTCTAAAAGGATCTCTCAAAGCCAGCTGTCTTATCTATGTTTTATCTATATCTCCTAGGTAACAGTCTTCTGCAATTTGGTCTTGGTTTCTCACAGCCCTCAGTAAAGTATTGAGAATTCATAAAAACAAGTTCTAGTTTCAAGGATGACTTGTAGAAATTAATATATCGCACAGACATACAGCCTCGTTACTGCCTGTTATTAATCAACTAATAGACAACACTGTGTCAGACGCAGTGTCAAGCCAGACAGACACTCCAGCAGCAGGTCTGCTGGCCTCTAGCTGTTTACTCTTGTAGACACTGAAAGAAGATTTCAGGCTCTTTAGTAAGTGTTGCTTCCTGAAGTCAATGGCAGTCTGAGGACACTCTGCTGTGTGACCCTCCAACTACAAGTCCTCCTGCCCTTGGAGTGGGAAGACTATGGTAATGGATTGTTGCTCTCCTTAACTGCTCAGACTGCTGTGCTAACGAATCAGGAAAAGTCACAAGAGCAATTGTGGACAATATCTAGAACAGCAGCATCCAAGGTCCCTATCCTATGCAAGATGGACTTGGGTCCAACTACAAAGGACTGAAGCGAGATGACCCACTGGACACACGTGTACTAAGTTAGGGGAAAAATGAACCATTTCACAACTTAATTGCTACACAGCAACAGGTAGGGACTTTGGCTAACATCTATATACAGGTTCCCGAGTAGGAGCAGATTTACATGTGCGTTGGTAAGCACAGGACCTAAGCTCGCAGTTGACTAGTTTAGTTTTTAGGCCACTGAAAAGGGCTTGAGCTTTTGTGAAGTGTATGTATGAGATGGACTGCCAAGTGAGCCAGGTTAAAATGGCTCTCTAAGGTTAGAGGCTGGAGTCATATATAGACCGTGAGAGCTAAGACCCTGCTTCATTTTGTCCCAGTCAACATGCAGCAGCAGTTCTGTGTTCAATCTTCCATCTATAGTGCTGATGGACATTAAGAAACCAGAGCAATGGTAGGCATGGTGGGACACCCTTCAATCCCAGCATTGGGGAGGAAGAGGCAGGGGGATCTCTCTGAGTTTGAGGCCAGGCTGGTCTACAAAGCAAGTCCAGGACAGCCAGTGCTATTACACAAAGAAACTGTCTCAAAAAAACAAGTGCAAAAAAGTCAGAGCAAGAGGAAGAGAAAGCAGTGAGAGGCCTGGAAGTGAATCTGCTGGAGGTGAGCAAACCAAGACTCCCTGGAGAGATGCTCAGAGGAAGTGAGACTTCCATCTGTGAGGTGAGATGCCTGGCTCTCAGAGGGGACTCAGGGTACAGGAATCAAGAGGAACAGAATATCCATCCCCGGTACAGAAATAGTTCGTGGCAGAATCACTGTGAAGAACTCACAGGGATCTTAGGAATTCTTTTTATGGTTGGGAAGTTGGGGCCAGGGAAAACAAGTGACTTACAAAGTTACACAGTAAACTAATGGGAGAGCTGGTGTTAGAGGCTGGCTGAGTCTGCAGAGAGGATTACATGCCTCGGCTCACTGCCAGCAAAATGAGCTGACAGTGTTCTCTCATTTCCCCTGGACTGCCTCTGTCTGCGCAGCGCCTTGTTGGAGGAAGTGTGTCACTACCGGTGGGCTTGAGGTTTCAGAAGCTCTAGCCAGGCCCTGTGGCACTCTTTTTCTACTGCCGGCCTATCTAAATGTGGAACTCTTGGCTCGTTGAGCATGCCTGCCTGCGTGCCACCATGATGATGATGGATTAACTCTCTGAAACTGTAAGCCAGCCCCAATTCAATGTTTTCCTTATTAAGAGTTACTGTGGCCATGGTGTCTTTTCACAACAATAGAAACCCTAACTAAGACACTGTAACACTGTACAGCTGCTGGCTGCAGTTTCCATAACACAAACCAGGTCAGGGTGGTTAATAATGCTAACAAGATCCCTAAGTTGTCATTCATTTCCGTCTGCTTGTTCAGTATGCTACTTGGAGGCATGATCACAATCTGCAAGTAAGCTTCACAATTAGTCTATTTCCTGAAATCTTTAGATTGGTCCATTTCTGCTTTATATATTTGGAAAGTACATTATTAGATACATTCAAATTTAGGGCTGCTGTGACTTCTCTTTTGGTGGAGCCTCTTCTTAAAAAAGTCAGTCTCTTTCCTCCTTTGGAATACTTTTTGCCTGTCATATCTGACATACACACCAGCTAACCAGCTTTTCTAGTCGGGTTTATTTTAAAGATAATTCCCTGCTATTCAGCAGGACTGATTTAGGTACTTTCAAAGGATAAGCTTATTTTAAATGCTGTACTTTCCACACAGGAGCCCGTCTCACACCACTGTCTTATTTTGGAGCGTGTAGGAGTACATGGGAGTGCCTTTCCTGATTCTTTTTGTTGTTGTTTGTTTCTAAAGCCCTTGAAACACCAAATATTGTCTAACATGGTTTTGAGTCTTCTGAGTAAAAACAATCTAAAGGTCTTTTACAAAGAAAAAAGCTTATGGTAGAGAACAGTCTTCTTGGTCCCTATGCTATTGGCTAGGATCTAAAAAACAATATAAGTTGGTAAAGCCTCTGAGACCCAAACAGCTCTCCATCTAATGCCAGAGTAACCTTCTTCGAATCTTACCTAAACCCCAGCTCCCCTCATGGGCTCACCGTGAAACACACAGCATCTTCAACAGTATGCTGTGGTTGGTCTGCTTTCATTACTATAACAAGGCACAGAAGCAGGCTACCTTTATAAAGAAATCTATTCATTTCACACAGTACTAGAGGGTCAGGAGTGACCAAGTGGCTGCAGCTGTGCTCAGTGGTAGAGCACCTGCCTAGCATGCATGCAGCCTAGCACACATGCAGCCTTTGCTTAGCATGCATGGGCTGCTGAATGAGATTGCTAACCTCAGTTCTAGATTTTAAAAAAGCAACCCCTTAGGCATCCCCACTGTGGTTCAGGAACAGGACCTTCATGGCAAAGGATATGCCTAGACGGAAATCGCCACCAAGGGCAAGGAGTGCCTCCAAAGGCCGCAGGAGTTCAGGGTTAGGCAGACTACCTCAGAGCCAGAGTCCTGAAGTGTGCTTGTCTCTTCTGACTAACAGGGACAAAGCCTGTGAAACTTACTAGGGCTACTTTGGCCAATGCAGACACCTGTCCAATGGGCAATATGTACACCAGAACTCCAAGTTTCTCTTCATGTTGTTAACTTGCTGCCACAGGCTTCAGAGACAGCAGGAAACCTAGTATTCTCTTAGCCAGCCTGACCACAAAGCTGTCAGAAAACACCATTTAAGGAGAGGTGTTTTATAAAAGTGTTGTTGTTATTTTATTATCATTATTATTGTTGCTTTATGTGTATGGGTGTTTGTCCGCATGTATGTCTAAACACCATGTATGTCTGTGAGCACCTGGTATCTGAAGAAAGCAGAGGTATTGGATGCCCTGGAATTGGACTTTATGGACACTTGGAAGTTGCTATGTGGATTCTGGGAATTGAACTCAGGACCTCTGGAAGGACAGCCTCTTAATTACTGAGCCATCACAGCCGTTGTTTTTATAAACAATGAAATTTCTAGCCTTACTGTTCAGAATCCTGGTCAGTCCTCCCAAAGGCAACAGGGTGAGGAGCACCGGGGCACTTAGCAAGTTACTTTGGACTAGTTTGCCTTGGTTATGCGTGGCATAAATGGATAGGAGACATTACTTATACTTGGAGGTGTATTTCCCAGGCGTACTACATACTACTTCAGCTGATTTGTCCAGGTTATATGTTAGGGAGAAATAATACAATCCTCCAATCATCTTAGGGCTGGGGGTATAACCCAAAATCTCAATAGCAAAGTTCTAAATGCATAGGCAAGTACAGAATCAAGAGTGAAAGATACATACAGTGTATTTTTCTTTGTTATTTCTTTTTGTGTTTGGTACACACATATGTACACATATATGCATGTAAGTGCAGAGGCAGAGGTTGATGCCAAGTGTCTTCCTCGATTGTGCACAGCTTGTGTGCTTTTATCTCCCAAGCCCACACGAACTATACTTTTCAAAGCCTTCTCACAATTATTATTTTATTCTGATCCGACAGAATATTTTATTTTACTTTATATCTTATCAGTCATGGCATTCTCATCTGACACAGTGGAGCAGAAAGGTGTAGCGTAGTGTTTGCATATGACATGGGAAATGACTCTCACTCCAGATGGTGAAGTATTTGGGCCCTCTTTTCCCCAGGCCTGCACTGGTAAGCTTGCAGCTCAGGGGTCTGATGCTGACTCGAAGTTACCTGCTGATCCTGGAGCTTGACCCCAACAACTCTGAAGGTGTTGCTGGCAGTGTTGTGGTAGATGTTGATCCGGCTGAAGCCCTGCTGGCCAGGCTTGATTGGTACCCATTTCTTACTGGTGTCATCGTAGACCATCACAGAGGCCCGTGCTTGGCAGATACTCTGTTCACTGCAGAAAGAGCAAGGAAATACATTGTCACACTTGGCCAAGGTAGATCAATGTTGGCCCTGTCCTTCTGAAACAGAGGTCAAAGGCAACATGAACTCGCTGCTAGAACTTCCACCTGTCCACAGCAGTGCTGTTCTATGAAGTGATCAGTTCATACCCCTCCCCCACCCCAAAAAAAAGACCATGCAGAGTGAATGAGCATCTGCCAAAATCCCACAGTTGGGAGATTCATCACTTTGCTTTGCAGGGAGGTGTGCTTGAGGGAAAGAGAAATTATTAGTTGATTCTTAAAAACCCTGTGTTACATAATACAATGTGTGTAAGTACTGTTGCCTCCCTCATACATAGCTTGAAGTAGCCACTGATTACCCTATTTAATGAGGAAATAGTGGCTGAGATGCTGAGGAGGAGACACATGAGTTTACCTAGGTACCCAGGGATAGGATTTTAGATGTTCAGCCAGTTCTGACTCCAGAGTGTACCACACAGAAGTTTTCTTTGCAGCATCCAACAAAATGTTCAATTTATATCTAGTGTCGTGGCACGACAGCATCAGAAATGCCATGTGGACAATGAGGTTAGGTAACCAAAAGAACTGAGCAACAGCTGCTCACACACACTGGTTCTAGGCTACAGACACCTGGCAAAGCAAGGGTACCTGTTTAGAATATGACGGAAAACCAAGGAGTTAGCAGGAGCCTTCCCTCTGCAGAGGTCAAATGTCACCATTAAAATGAACACACTACACTAGCCAGCTGTTTATTTTTCAGAGCCCAAGAATCTTGAATACAGTCTTAATGGCATGTAAGGATTCCCAAACCAAAAAGGTAAGACGAGGCTGACAACTGGAGAGTGACAGTGCTTACAAAGGAGGCCACACTAGCCCAGTGTGGACCACACGGTGGACTGAGACAGAGTCTACAGCTTGTAGAGTAACAGTGAAGCAAAGTGACAGTGTTAAGTAAGCACAACAACCAGACCAAGCAAGCAAGCAAGGAAATATCACACTGTGCTCATTTTATCATATGAAGGGCAGGAAACCAAAATATTTGGACATAGCCTTGTCCCCAGCACAGACACGGTGCTTTTAAAGGATTAGTCCTCTTGGAAAGGCTTGGATAGGAATGTGGCCAGTTCACCCTGAGTATTGAGGGCTGAGCTCAAGACCTTCTCTGCACCTCAGATCGTGTGGTCCAGGATATAGATTGTTACCTTCTGGTAAAGTACACCCAGCAAGTGTCTCTCAGAGCTGAAAAGAGCCCTAGATGATGCAATCTAATTCTCTATTGTGTTCAATAAAGCAGCCCTGACAACATATAGCAAACCTCCGACTCCTTTCTAAGAGGCCAGTTGGATGATGGATGTAGACCTTGGTCTCAGTACATTCTACTTGTTTTCCAGTCACAGTGTTTTCTGGACAGCTCATAGCAGCCCATCAGACCACTCACATTGGGCACGTGTTGACCAGATGCCAGTGAGTCAGAGGAAAGATGGACAGGGCAGTGGCTGCTGCCAGGAGCTTACAGACAGAAGTCGGACAGAGAACCACACACACCTCACCTGGTCAGGAGAACTCTGGGGAACCAGGGGATCTTAGGAAGAAAGTAGTTTGGAATTAAAGATGATGGTCTTCAATTCCTAGACAAAGCGGGTGTAAGGAGTCTAGGCAGAGGAGACAGGCAGCCCAGACAGGAGCAGAGGTATGCAGAGAGCTGCAGGCCCCCCAAAGTAGGTGCAATGTGTCTGGGGTATCATACATGATTCAGAAGTTGTAAGAAGAGGGATAAAAGAAATACATTTTAGTAGTTGAAATGATAGCCATGGGTTTCTCCCCTCCTCCGCTGTTGTTTTTAACACTATGGGTTCAAATTAAACCTGTGGTTAACCAAAACCCGGTTTTCTTTCCCATTTGAACGGTACTTTTCTTTCTTTCTTTCACTTATTGTGACTAGCAAGCCTAAATGGGAGAAGATATACATTCTCCTTTTGCCATTTATCCGGCCAGTGTGGGAGGGAGGAGTAAATCTTGACTGCTATGCAGCTGTCACTGCTGCTGAGTTCTAGCTGTTCAGCTGCCCAGAACTGATGGAATGGCCCTGCTCAGGCCCTAGGCCTGGAGTGTCCCCCAGGCCTTGTCAGGGTGTACCCCACATCAGATATCATGCTGGCTTTTGAGGTTCTAGGGACTGTTTTTTAATTTCCAATCCTGACTGAATCCATGTGCTGGAACTGTGCTGTACAAGTGGTACTGTCAGGATAGGAGCAAAAAATACAGTACCAAGGGGCACACTGAGGAGAGTGAGGAACTAAGGGGATTCTGAATGTCAGGCAAGTGAGGGATGTGGCAAGCCTGGAGATCATTTACAACCCCTAGTCCTTAACGCAGTTTCAGCTGCCTTAGACCATGTTTGGGGAGGAAGGGATGTGTGCTGGGCCGAGTTCCAGGAGATCTCTATCTCATGGTCTCCCACCAGCTCCCTCGTCTTCAGCCCATACATTTACTGTCCTTCTCCTGACTGTAAGGACAAACCCAACAAGTTAGCCTTGACTTCACTTTCCAGGTAAGGGCTAAGCATCCATCTGGCCTGGCTGCCAGTGCTGCTTAAGTCGCTGACCAGCATAGCCCTCCACAGTGCACCTGCCTTTGATTTACTTTATGACTTGGCCCAGTGCTCTCTCCTGCTGGTGATGTGTCCTTTGTATCGTTCTGACTGTGGGGTTTTTCCCAGATAATCAGAGAACCTGGGTCCTTCCCTAGCTGTGAACACACTGCCAATGTCCCATTGACCAGAACTCTTGGTTGGCTGGGTTAGGCTATGAGCTTCTCTGGAGCAAGAGCCTTGTCCTCCATATCTGTTCTCTATGGCAGACAGTTCTGGTGATTCTGTTTTTTTTTTTTTTTAGCCTCTTCATAGTTTTGAGTTGACTATGTTTCTCTTTTATCAGGTTCTTCAGCTGGGGCCAAGGCCATGCTTGAAGTGTCTAGGAGCCTCTGAACTCATTTGTGAAGGCGAATGCCTCAAATGGGTCCCTAGTTCAAGTTGATCTAAGCTTCCCTTGAATCTTGCTATTCTGATTTCTTCTCTCATTGCATGCCCACAGCTCTCAAAAAAATGTATGCATTGTAAGAACTAGCAAGGTACTTATTACAAAACAAGCCCCCAGATCTCCTTATGTGATCTGGCTCAGCATGAATTTTAGGTGGGGCCTTCATCTCTACATGATTATAGATTCTGGTGCCAATAATCCTTGAAGGAGTCTCCTCATGGTTGTCACCATGGCTAGGGTTCACGGTGATTACCAGTATGTCCAGAGATCCTGGGCTAATGAGGTTCTCATCCTGACACTATATTTCTGACTACTGGCTATACCTCAGGTACCTCAAAATCAATAGGCTCAAACAGAAAACCTTTGCAATGCTTTCTACCCTAAGAAGCGCCAGCCATCCCACCTCCAGGCCGTGCCTGATCTGTGAGAGTCATTTCAGATGCTCACCTCTTCAAGCCCTGCCCTCTGTGGCTACTAGGCCAGCTGTTGTATTTCCTAAACATACTGCAGGTCTCCTGCCCTCTGCCCTCCTGGCTTGCTGGTGTTTGAAGCCTGTATCATCATCATCTACACCTCATCTACAACATCATAATAGCTTCCTGCCTACCTTCCTATCTCTGGGTTCCTGTGTCTGGAGTTTCAATATACCTCTGATGAGGTCAGAGAAAGAACTTCCAAGGCAGATGGGCCTGCCTCTTCAAGCTTCACTGGGAGCCTGACCACTCCACAGAGGCTACTCTGACCTCAGACAAAGTGCTTCTCTGTGGCTCCTCCTCCTTAACTATTGCTCTCCTTTCCCGTCCCTTATTTCCCTGGTGGTTTCTCTGGGAGGTTAAGATGTACACCTTGTCACCATGTAAGGCGCAACCTGGGCCCCTGGCAGGCCCTCAGAACTCTTCATATTCCATCCTCCCAACATGTCCCCAGCTGAGCCCTTCCCCCACCTAATCTGGTGGAAATAAGACTCATAACAGGTACCGTTTCTGTGGCTTCACTAGCTCAGTTTATTCTGTTCTGCCTACAACACTCTTTCCAGTGGAACTGACAAGTAATTCCCCCTAATCTGTAAAGAATTTAGATACTTTTCTTTTCAGACAGGGTCTTGCTGTGTAGCTCTGGCTGGTCTGGAACTCACTATGTAGATCATGTTGGCCTTGAACTCTAGAGAACCCCCGGCCTCTGTTTGCTGAGGGCCAGGATTAAAGATGTGTGCCACCATGTGCAGGGTGTAAAAGCCTTAAGTCAGAGTGTGAGCTAATCCTCCTGAGCTCTCTAGCACGTCTCCAGCCTACTTAAGTGTTTTTCTAAAAGCTACTCTAACAGATGTCTCATCTTTGGTCCCTCTGTTGGGCAATGCCTCCAGACAGGTTCCCCTAAGTGCTGATCTAAAAAATAGGCCACAGTTCCATTCCCGCCTTGGAAGGTCCAGGATGACAGGATGGATTCTTGGACTTTGCTCAGGAATTCCCCTTCTCAATGTCCTGGAACTGATGTTGCCCTGCCTAGCACACTTCAGTGAGAAAGGTAGGCTGTGTCTGGCGATAAGTGGGGCAGAAGAAGCGTCCCGACAACATCTGGGCCTTTAAAATGACTTCGCTGTTACTCAGGTAATTAGAAATACTATTGCCCAAGATGTGTTCTCCTTACATCGGGAGGTCTTACAAAGCTTAGGTGAAGGGCCACTGTCTACTCCTCCTCACCTGACAATTGCTAAGAGTAAGGTATGCTGCCTTGAACATGTATCTGTCCTGAGGATTATGATCCAGGAAAGAAAGGTTTTCGCCTATAAACCAGCACTACAGTGACCAACATAGACATACTGGTGACTCTCACGGCCCCTGGAGGTGTGTTTCTGCATCTGGCCCCACTGCAAGGTTATGTGTGCTTCTGATACTTAATGGCTCCTAACAGGTACTGTTTCATAAATGCTATTTAGAGCTTACATGCCCTAAGACTGTAAGTTTCTGGAGGTCAGCACTTGTCTGAACCACTCCATGTTCACCTGACATACACCAGTGTCAACTCAGCAGCCTGGAATTAGTGAGTGATGGGGTGTGTGGTGAACCATGTCCCAAGTCAGGAAACTGGACCAGACTCCAAGGCATTACATAAAGCCCCAACAACGTGTTTGCTTTCAACATATGGCACCAAAAGTGATTCCTAAAAGGACTTGAGACCATCATTAAAGAAGCCCCCCATAGCTGGGAGCCAGGCTGCCCTTCATTAGGGCCTGTTTGGTAGCTCTAGGTGGCTCCTGCTCATCTACTGGATTTCAGAAAAGAGGCCGTGGGTAAAGCAAACAAGGGTCTTTGCTGACTTCCACCCTCTTTGAGAAGCTATCACATGCTAGCTAGTATGGTAGACCATTTATTTGGTGGGCACTCAAAATCACTGATCTGAAGACATCATTCCATCTACTCCCACTTCACACTGAAATGTACAAAGTTCATTGGGAAATGCCTCTGCATGGGAGTCCATCTCCTCCAGCTGCCTCCTCCAAGCTCTTGCCCTTTCTCATCCTCAAAGCTTGGCTCTTTTATGATGAAAAAGTGTGCACGTGTGCCAGAGAACGTGGATATGAACAAATGTTGAAGAAAGTCAGAAAGCAAAGCCTAGCCCCAGCTAGCTCACCATTCTGCCAACATAGTGGCAGGACAGACCCAAGTCAACGATGGATCAATAATGGGCTGTGTAATTATGCTTCCCTCCTGCCCCTCAAAACTAAACTTGAAGATAGTTCCCCAAGGATGAGCCGGAGGGTCACTGGACCTCTCTGTTTGTTCCTTTTCTACGCGCAGGCACAAGGAACAAATCTCTTTTGTTTTCACTACTATCTCTTTAACTGACATACTTAGAGGACCCAAACTCTAAGGTCTCTAGAACCACCAGAGTAAGAAGGGGGTCCATTTAATGCTCCAAGGGATCACAAGGGCTGCTGAGAGGGAGAAGCAAAGCCTTTCAAGAAGAGAGAGTGAGTCAACCGAGGAGGGAAGGAGAGGCAGTACTGGGCACACACAGCCCCTTTTCACCCACTAGGGTACACTGCTTTCCAAACCTCCTACAGGGGAATGAGGAAATCTGTCCTATATTACCATGTCACAGTTCAGAGACTGAGAAACACCTGGAGCCAGAGTAACTGACGAACATACTGTAGCAGTTTGTCTTCCAGGAGGGGAGATAGGCTTGCTGCAGGAGAATGCCTTGCCCAAGTCTCTGCTGATGTATAGGAGTCCCTATGCTCTACTATTGACTCCACGTTGCCATGTGATGTGCTTTTCTGCTCTACTTAGCAAAGGGAAAACTCCCCAACTCCAACTTCTCCTTGTCATTTTGAAGCTGCTTTGTAAGCTGTCAAACCTACAGTCCATGTGTCTGTCCCTCTCATTTAAACTGCCCAGAGCTAACAGTCTGGCATGTGTGATTCATTCTATGTGCATGACTGTTTTCTTTCTTTTTTCAAATATTTTTTAAAGATTTATTATTTTATGTGCGAGAGTATTTTGTCTGGATTAGATGTATGTGCACCGTGTGCATGTCTGGTGCCCAAGAAGGCCAGAAGACAGCACCAGATCCCCAGAACTGGAGTTAGACAATTGTGAGCTGCCATGTGGCTGCTAGTAATTGAACCCCCGTCCTTTGCAAGAACAACAAGTGCTCTCCAGTCCATGATGTATTTTCTTGAATTATATGAAACTTGCAGACATGATATTTTAAACCTAGGTTCTAAGCATACATTTCTTTAACACAGACATACTAGCTAGGATGTAGCTCAGTGGCAAAGTACTTACCTATATGAGGCCCTAGATTCAATTCCCAGCACAATAAAACAGATGTTCTAATATACAATTTAGAAAATGCACACACACACACACACACACACATACATTTTCTAATACAGAGTCCATACTTTTCCCAAAAAAGTTTTTGGCAATTTTGGACCCAGAATCTACTCATAGATCCTTAACATATGGCTTCTGGCTGTGCTGTGTGCTTTCTCTAAGCTAGGGTGTTAAGCTATCTCTTTTTCACTGATAATGAGTTATGCTTGTGAAGAACCTGGGCCCAATTGTGTAGGTTGCCCCTGTTCTTGTTTCTACATGGTACAGGTTAGGATGGTGGCCTCCATCCCAGAACCCAAGTGCACATAACACTAGACTGCCTTCTGTTTGAAACATGTCCTCACAAGAGACTGCAGGATCCTGGTCTTCTCTTGGTTGTTTTCATGCTTCCTCATGTGACATGAATGGTTCCACCATGATGTGCGACTCTGTAGAAGCCCAAAGTAAGGGAACAACCTGAACTATAAACATTTTTTTCTAAGTTAATTACATCAAGTACTTTGTAGTAATGTAATGGTGAAGAATTAACAGTACTGGAAGTTAAAGAATGTTTTAAAAACAACCTGTCAAGTATTTCTGGAAAGTTCTACAGTGAACTTATGAGGCAAGAGTAATAAAGTCTTAGTATCATCATAAATGCAGTTTTGACCCAGCCCTAAAAAGGTCAATCTCCTTGCCACACTTAGTGGTTCACTAACCTACAGAAATAAAAACAAGGAACTAGATATCCACACAGTACTGTGCAAATACAAAGTGCTATCGCCTGAGTAACCTTTATCACAAATAAAGGCTTTGGGCAAACACAGTCTAAATTTTTACATTAAATCCAAGCATCTTCTTTTCCATCCAGACTGGGAGGTCACAGCAATCTAGATGTTTGCTTTTTTATCCTGAGATCACTATCCAAAATGTGTACAGTGGTCTTCACTTCTCTCTGAAGATTTATGGATTCTCAAAAACAAAACAAACAAACCCCAACTGTTAAGGAAATGTGATATTCATAGACTCACAGCACTTCCTATATCATCTCGAAGCCACCAACTTGGCCCACTGCTTGGAGAGCCGTCTAACAGGCCATGTGGACACCAGGCTATGTATGCCTCAAAAGCATTCAGAAAGTCTGATGTGTTCCAGGCAAGCTGTGCTCTGGCTTTTGGGTGGTATTCAGCTTTAAGGGTAAATGAGTAGCCTAGGAATGAGAATGGCTCATTTCAACTAACATTCCCAGTCCTTAGCACATCCCTTTGACTCAGTGCAACCAACATCTAAGTGACTGCACTGTTTATAGACACAGGGTCAGACAGAACTGAGCCACAAACATCTTGCGAGCAGCTCTAGGCTAGTGGGCAGTTCTTGTCAGAAGTTACAAAACTTGCTAAGGAGGGCAAAGTGACAGTGTGGAAGGACTGACATTGAAAACACTGCAGGAGGCCTTTGGGGGCAGGTTCCTTTGAGGAGCTACAACTGAGAGGACAGACATGGCACAAGAGACCTGGTTCTAATCCAGCTGTATCAAGGGACCAGCAGTGTGACATGGAACAAGCACCTTAACAGTGCTGTCTTACTTGGGGGAAAGTAAGGCAACATCTCACACTGGACTACATGCAAGGTGTGGGGCCTGACAGGTAGGATGCTTCTTGTTCACACTTTCACAAGGGTAACTGTTGGGCGTCTCTTTCCAGTGACCTAATTACCAGAGTAGCCTCTGGGCTTGACCAGTTCTCTCAGGTTTTCTACTTGGTGCCTGAGGAAACATGGTGTCCTGTTGTGAGTGACCCGGAGCTTCAGGCCATTAGACCACTAGGGACAAAAGACGGCAAACACTTCAGAAGCTCTCTTGGGTAACACATGGCTTCAGGTCCTGGGGAATCACTCCAGAAGAGTAACTATGAGGTCTTTGAGGCTTGCTTGGTCACAAGCTTCTGGGACAGATGACTTTGAATGAGATCCTAGGGGTTCTCTATGACTGGCGATGCTTCAGAATGTGCACGATTTCACACATCTTCATGCACAGACTATCTGCAGGCCCTTGAGAGCAGTAGAGACGACTGCTGGCAGCTAGTATCAGCTGTACAGGGGCCACTATGCCTTCCCCACTTAGAGTAACCACAATGCTGACACTATAGGAAGCTCCACTGAGCAGCAGCAATGGTAGCTAAGCATCTCCAATCAGTGTCAAAAGGAAATTCAACCTAGAGATTGAATGTGTGAGTTCCCCAGCCTGGTCTTAGGCTTTGGGGAAACACTAAGGAACTAAAGGACCCAAACCCATGCTGTCTTGGAACTGGTCTAGCTGAGTAGAAAGGAAGAACAAATAGTAAACAGAACCTGAATGAGTTACGTAGTATGTCAGGAGGTAACGAGCGCTCGAGAAGCTGGGAAACTAGGGATGGGACTGAAGTGAACTGGCTCGTACTGGAAGGAGCAGATCACCAATTACTCATTCACATTGTATTCCCTGTAGATGTACTGCGATATTGGCTAACTCCTGCTTGTCAGTCTTGCGCAAGAAACATTTTGGGGGATGTATGCTGTCCAGGGTTCAAAGCCTACAGCTCCTTCTAGTTCTGCCTGTGTCAAGCCCTGTGCCCCAGAAACCACCACCCACCTATATCACACCAGACCCTGTGCTTCCTTCACACCAGCATGGGTGTACTAGGAAGTCCTTCAGCCTATCCCTCCCATGTCCTTACTGTATTCGGCTATCTCTCTCCTCCTTGCCCCAGAACTCCACCGCCCATCTACTGCCTCTGACTTGGATGACTGAGGCAGCTTCCAAAGACTTTCTGCCTCCATTCTCATCACAGTGCCAACTATTACCCACAGTGGCCAGTGGGAATGTGCGCAGTGGGCCCAGGCTTCGGTTACCTGTCTTTCCTTCAAGGACACTCAAACTTGGAAAGTAAAATCAAACTTTTTGTGTCCACTGACAGGCTTCCTGTACTATGTCCTTGGCCTCATTTTCTTCCATTTTCCTAGTAACAAGATTTGGTCCTCCCTATTCTTTTTCTCACTCTCCAGTGTACCAAACTGCTATCACTTAGGGCACTTGCTGTCTCTCTGTGTCACACGAGTTTTCATTTCTAAATTTTATGTCTGTCTCATGTAACCATTGCGGTTTTAAAGAAAATGTTCCCACTAAGAACAGATGATGGTCCACCATTTTCTCCCCATCACTCCAGTTGTTCTTTCTCTAGCTCTCTTTGGTAATTTCTCAACTGCTACCTGCCCTTCCCCTGCTCTTAGAAGAACTGTCTCTCAGCAGTCACAGCAGCCTAGGCTGACTGACCACTGGGATAGCCCTTTGAAAGAAATCCTTCCTGTGTTTCAGAATTCTCTAAAAGGCCACTTTCACCCGACAGCTCCAACTTCTCAACCACAGATGCTCATCTTGCCTGTGTTGTTTAGGTTTTAGGGGTTTTGTTTTGGTTTTGAGAGACGATTTCACTAATTTGTTCAATCTGTGGACTAGGTTGGTCTCAAACTCACAGTAACCTTCTTACATCAGCCTTCCAAATACTAGGATTATGGGAGTGATTTCCCCACAAATTGTCTGTGTTGAGCAGTCCTATACAGTGTGTCTCCTCACTCTTCCATAGCTCTTACTCCTCCACAGTCTGAGGCTGGAGGTCAGTTCTTCCTCCAAGACAGCACAGAGTTCAGGAGACTCATATTCCAGGCTTGGACCTTCCATTCACTAGCTATATTTCTGGTCAAGTCCTTTTTCCTCTTGGTTTATTTCTCAATGACACAGAAATGTATTTATAAATAATGTTTGCAAAGGAGTCCAGAAATGCTGTCCCCTTGTCTGTGACCTGGTGTGTGGACAACTTCTAGGTTCAGGAACAGCAGATGTTTAAGGCAGCCTCCCCTTATTCCTTTAGAATCTCTTAGAAAGAATCCAATTGTCATGAATTCCTACAAGGACATGCTCTGTGTCACAGAAGGAAGACAATGGATGCTACACATATGCAGGCAGCATGTCACTCAGATGAGGGCACATTCCTCTGTCTAGATGGACTGTCTACATGGACAGAATCATTGTATTTCTCTCGTTGTGGGAGTGCTTGCTTTGCCTTCATGTGATGCCCCCGTGTACGATTCATCTTTAGGACATTTTCCTATCACTCTGTCATCTACCTATTTCATAGGCTCAGTTGCTGAGGCTGAGGTCGGGGAGAGCTCCATCCTCCCCATATTTGTTCTTGTCAGGACTGCTGTGAGACAGTGTGAGATAAAGGGGCAAGAAAATTCAGCTCCTTGTCTCTGACATGGTGCTCAAAAGGTTTACTGGTCCAGAAGTGGCCTTAGTGACAAGAAGCCCTCTGTAGCCGTATCATGGTTGTCAGGGTAATAGGGAATCTAGATGCTATCATATCTCACATGGACACTCAGTGTCAGGGCATGAACCTGTTTGCTCACACAACCTTGATGAGGAAGGAAGACACAGTTCCCTGGCTTTCTTCTAACTTCGGCTACTAACTTACTGCAGACAAATCTTGTCCATCGTTAGTCTCCAAAGATACAACTGGGACTCCAAAACTTGTCCCTCATAGTACTATGATACAAACGGCTTTTCCTCAGCATGAGTAAGGGAGCATAAGGAGTACAGAGCACTTACTCTGCTCAAGTGGAAAGTCAAAGGCCTAAAGCTCTGCTGCCCTGGGCCTGCAGTCACTGTCTGCAGGAAGCTTTCCAGTTGCAACTTCTCCAATGTCTAAGGGTTGAGAGGCCTTTAAAAACTCATAGTGCCTCCTTCCCATTTCCTTCTGGTGCTATTTTCTTCCCCAGTAAGCTCCCTTGGCTTTTAAAATGTAACTTAAAACTGAGTATATCAAACCTCTGAATGGAAAGCATTCTGGTTTTCACAGTTCCATGCTTAAATCCCCTGAAGCTACAGAAAAAATCACACACACACACACACACACACACACACACACACACACACACACGCAAGAAAAAAAAGCAGGAATAAAGTCACCAAAACTCAAGCACCAAATCAGTGTCTCTCTGGCCTAGCCTGGGCTGCAGCTGCTCAGCAGACTGAACAGGACAGGAAGCCAGGCTCCCTGGCTACTCATGCTATATTCACTGTCTCATTCATTCCAGTAAACTCACTGAAAAATATGTGTCACGTGTCTGGGTGAGGCAGCATGGATAAGCTCCAGGTCTGGTCCCTCCTCAACCAGGGAAGTCCTGGGTAAGTCCTATGTCTTTCAGAGCCTTTGTCTCCTCAGCCACAGGCAGAAGCCGCCATACCTTCCTCATCCATCCAAGAAAGGCAAAAGAAGACAGCTGGTAAAGTAGCACTTTGCAAACAAAGTGGGGATTATTATTTTATGCGAAGACACAAGACTGTAATAATTTAGTCAAATAAAAGTCCCAAATCTTGGAGGATAAACTTGGTCTTACCACAACCTTTCATGTAGTTACAGGAAAGAGACACTCACATCCAAATTCTAGTCTCACTTTTTGGATGACCACTCAGAATACAGCATGGTTTGCAGGCGACTAGCACTCGACAATACTCAACATCATCTATGGGACTAGCAGCCAAAGAGGGCAAGTCTCTCCACAGGTCACAGTGCATGCAGCTTCTGGTATAAAGGAAACGCGGGTCTCCTCATCTTGGTCCAGAGGTGCAATATACAAGCTGCCTCAATGTCAGGCCATTCTTCAAAAGTCTACACCTACCACCCATACCTCTGAGTCAGAAACTCTCCCTCTGAGTTCAGAATCCCTCTACTCTCCAAGGTCAGCGGTCAATTCTAAGCCTTTTTGACTCAAGTGATTAGAGGTCACTGGCATCTGCACGGATAGGCCAGGGACTGAAAAGAGCAGAAGGGACTGAGGTTATTAACTTACGTAGAATTTTGGCGCGTCCTTTGCCCTATGGTCCTGGATGTTCCCATACTGGTATCCAACAGGACCAGAGAGGGCTTCTATAGAAGCTTCAACATGAGGAGCCTAGGTGTCCTCTGCACACCCTCTATCCCATTCTGGGCTCCAGTACTCACCCGGGGCCATGGCTGAATGAAGGTTGCACGGGGAACCCTGAGGAAAGTCCTGTGATCCACCAGGGTCTCTGAATAAGAAGACCACAGACCCTCTGAAGACAGCTACGATTTAGCCTCTACTTAAAACCAAACAGGAAAAGGAAGCTGAACCAGAGACAAAGGGGAAACAAACCCAAGTGAAAAACTGAAACCTAGGTAGAAAATAGAGAAACAAGAAGCTAACAGCACAGGGCCCCACCAGTGTGGGTGGCTGAGATCTGCTGCCTAGGCCCGAGACTGGCAACCTCAAGCTCCCCAGTTTCCTGTTGAAAAAAAAAAAAAGAAAAAAAAGAAAGAAAGAAAAAAGAAATGAAGACATGACTGCTCCTAAGGGGTTGAGCTTCTTAGTTATAAGGGAGAGCACAGGCAGAGATAGAGGCATCTAGAAGAGTCCAGAGTGAACATGACCAGCAAACTGAACTAGGCCATGTGAGGAGAGGGGGAAGGGCAGATAGACAAGAGGACTGGTAACCAAATAGCTGAGGTTATATAGGTAAGAGCAGCTTGGGGAAGGGCAGCCCAACCCCTGGGCTGGAGAACCTAGGGTGGGGGGCAGAGCGCCAGGCAGGATGATTCTGTGACAGGTACTGGTGAAGCTGAGAAAGACTGTCAGACAGTGTCTGCTTTGATATGTTATTAGATACTTTAGTTTGCCTTCTGTCCCAGGCTTGAGACCTAATACTTATAACGGCCACAAAGTTGGCTAAGAGCTGGGGACCAGGCTGTGGTGCTGGCTCCACCAGTGACTATTGGTTCCATTATCTGGTCTAGGTCAGAACCACCTCAGGATCTAGACCAGTTTTCCACTTGACAGAGCAGGCTCAGCACAGATGACTTCCTACGAGAGGGCTTTCTAGACTCCGAAGTCCTGGCTGCTTCTGAGACCAGGGGCCTGTATGGCGTGTACACCTGGAACAGACTCTCTATTGCATTTCCTCAGGAGACATGGCTTTCTTATGGGATACCACTATCTGGAAAGAACGCTGCAGGAACGTGGGAACCCGGCTTTGTCAGCTATTCAGTGATCATGGCCTCCCTCATTTCCTTACTCTAGCACAGGGTGGCTCTTTGGCCAATTCCCATGGGTTTCCATGAAGATACATTCTTCATGTCTTCCTAACTTCGCAGAAAACCCACTAAAAGTTGCACACTGCGCTAGAAACCAGAAACCAAGATTTGGAAGGAAGGGCAGACCTTGTCTTTAGAAGGCGTTTACAGTCCTACAGCTGGGTGCAAGAGCACACCTTCGAGGCCAGCACTTGGAGGTTCGTGGTGTTGAGGCCTACCAAGGATAGACAGTGAGATCCTATAAAGAAGGAAAGGAAGACTGGGCACTGTGATGAGTGGATCTGGTAATAAGTGGATACATTCAAATGTCATTGTTGCAACAGTGGGAGGGAGCTGTGTGAAGGTCACAATGGGTTTGTTCTAACTGGAGAGATGAATGCCCTTTGAACGTAGAAAACGCATTTTGAGAGGCATTAAAGATCTACATTTTCTGTTAAGCACTGTCAGCTGCAAACCATGTTTTCGACTTGTGGTTTTGTTTTTAGCTGGTTGGAGTATTTGCTATTTTCCCTTGTGAATTTTTCTTTTCTATTTTTTTTTAAATTATTTGGAAGTATATTATTTAATTTTGTTTTGCTTCAAAATCTATGGTGTTTTCTTGCTCTGTTGCTATTTACTACTGTGGTCAGAACATGTGCGTTTAGTATGTCTTTTGTGTTTCTTGCTATGAATGTGATTGTTTTACCTGCACAGACATATCTAGGGCCCAGTATGTAGCTCGGTTTGATGAAGATACTGTGGTCACAAGAGAGGAAACGTGTTCTCTACAATGTCAGTTAGGGCAAGGTGGTTAACAGGTGCAGAACGTCTATGTCCTCTCTAAACATTTCATCAGTTGCTGAAAGGCCTTGAAAATCTCTAAGGAACTTAAAGGTGGGTGTGTCTCTTTCCATCTTTCCAACACTTCCACAGTTCTGTTAATAGTTTATTTTCTACATTTTGGAGCTTTTATTAAGAACACATTCCATGCCGGGCGTGGTGGCGCACGCCTTTAATCCCAGCACTTGGGAGCAGAGGCATGCGGATTTCTGGTTCGAGGCCAGCCTGGTCTAAGAGTGATTCCGGATAGTCAGGACTACACAGAGAAACCCTGTCTCGAAAACCAAAAAAAAAAAAAGAACACATTCTGTTCGTGGTCTTTATCATTGCTACTGTAACAAATTACCACAAACTTAGTGGCTTACAACAATAAAAATGCATTTTCTCATAATTGTTGGGGATACAGTAGGTGAGAAGTCCATCCTGATCGATTTCCAAGCGGATCCACTAGGAACATTCCGATGAGAAATGGCCACTCCATTCTTGAGGTCTGCGAAGATTAGCCTCCTCTTCTCCTCCTACGATACCCACATTCCTTGGCACGGCTCCCTTCTTCATTTTTATAGTGTGCAATATATCACTCTGACCCTCTTCTAAAGTGACCTTCTTCTGGCATGGTTAAGGCAAAAATCTGCTTTTGCTTCCTCTTGTTTTTCAACTGGACTCAAACCCTATGTAGCTGAGAATCACTTTGAACCCCTGATCCTCCTTTCTGTGCTTCCCAAGTGCTAGGATCATAACATGAACTACCAAGCCCAGCAAGTTCTTTAGTCTTTTCTTTTGTGTGCTTGTGTTCATGTGTGTATGCATACATGTATGTGCACATGTATACAGGTCAGAGGGCGATACTAGGTGTCTTCTTTAATCACCTTCCATTTTAGCTTCTGAGACAGGCCTCCCGGGGCTTTCCTGATCCTGCCATACATCGCCTGGCTTCAGTGGGCTGGGCCCCTAGTGTGGGCCTTCCATGTTCTTTCACCATCCTACCTTGTACCGCCCTCCAGCTGGAGATGTAGCCTGACCTTCCTGGATCGAGTTCTTCTGTCCTTGAAGGCAGAGCCATGGAAACCCTTCCATAGGTGTTTATCCAGCAGGGAAGGCATAGACACTCTTACTTTAGGTTCTCAGGTCAAATACATTTGCATTTTCACAAGTTGGAGCTTTCAATGGCTCAGGTTTTCTCCTCAGGAAACCCTTCCATACCATCCCTATAAAACCAGAGGTTCCTAGCTAATAACTCCGGCTGCATTTGCGCCACTGTGTTTAGTTTACTGTGTGTACAACTTTAGTTTGCTCACAACTCCTTCCTCCGCAAGTGTTCATGCAGATGTGTTGTTTCACTTGCTGCTCTCACTGCGTACCTCAACAGGAGCCGGGCAAAGGCACTGCCACAGGTTGAGTGGCTCTGCTGCCTTGAAATGTCCTTTGTAGTTCAGGCTAGCCTCAACCTTGCAAAGATCTATTTGCTTCTACTCCTGAATGATAAGATTAGAGGCCTGGCAAGTTCCCTACTTTTGAACTGGGTCTCATTCAAGGTCTAAGGATTCAGGCAGAATACAGGCACACATTTTCCTTAGAATATCAATCACAAGAACAGACTCTAGCCCAGGTCCTGATAAAGTCCTTGTTGCGCTCTGAAACCTTATGAGCCAGGCCCTCTTAGTTTTGAGACAAGGTCCTCTCTGACCCTGGAACTCATCATTGGCTAGGATGGTTGGTCCGTGAGTTACAGGGGTCTGTGACACCGCCTCAGTGGGCTTATAGATGCATGCTGCCACGCTTGCCCTCTATATGGGTGCCAGAGATCTGGACAATTCAGATCCTGCATGCATGGCAGGTGCTGTATTGACTGAGCCATGGTGCAGGCCTGCAGTTCTTTCAGTTTTTGGCCTTCTGGGCTCTACCAGATGCCCACCGAGTTCAGTTTATAATACTCTGGAGCATCTTTAGCCCGGAGCTCTAAATTCTTCCTCATTCTTCACACAAACCATGTAGTCAGGTTTACCCCGGGAATGGCCCCACTTCTGAGTGCCAGGCTTTTGTGTGGTTATTTGTATGGCTGTGACAAAATCCCCAACAGAAGTAACCCGAGGAAGGGTTTGTCTTGCTAATGGTCTAAGAAGGGACCCATCCAAGTGTAGTGGTACACACCTTTAATCACAGTGCTTAGGAGGCAATGGTAGATGGATCTGTGAGTTCAAGGTCAGCTTGGTCCATAGAGTGAGACCCTGTCAAATAAATGAACAAACAATGGGAGAAAGTCTTTTATGACAGGCAATGGCAGACCCAGTATTAGGAACCTGGTCACACTGTGTCACCTGTCAAAGAGCAGAATTCAGGAAGTGGAGTCAGGGGATAAAACCTCAAGGCCCACCTCCAGTGACCCACTCCCACCCAGTGAGGCTCCACCTCCTAAAGTTTCTACAATCCTCTCAAATAGGAGACCATCAGCTGGGGACCACAGGTCCTAACATACTAGCTTGTGGGAGACATGTCACATTCAAATTGCGGTTGGTCTCTTCACTCAGGTTGAGCTGACAGCCCCACATCCGGCCATACTGCATGGCCTCTTGACAACACCCTTCCTTGCGTTGCTCTGCAGAGGGCAATCTGAGCTGGCTTCGAGGAGTGTACACAGGCAGCCCCTAGGCAACAGCTCGAGCGAGGGAAGCCTTACACAGAACTCAGCTGTTTCTGCTCAGACCTGCTTCCTCCTCCTCTAGTTCTTACTAAGCCTAACTCTATGTAACCTGGAATTCCAGGATCTGCCTCCTGTGATCCCTTTAGCTTAAGCTCCACCCTTTTTCCTAAAACAGAAAAGCAAACGGGCAGAGGGCTCCGACCACTGCAGGGCTTATCATGATATTTCTTCTCAAGAATCAGAGTCCTACACTGTCTGAAGTCTGATTCAGTCCCCTTTATAGATTTTTCTTATTTTACAGATGTTTTCAAAGTAAGTCACTATTGTCACTTCATCAAGGAGAGAAGCAGAATCAGTTATAGTTATTGCCATAACAAAGGTTATTATTTTCATTTCCTGAAGATGTTGGCTTATGTGTAAATATCTCTGTGATAAAGTACCTTACAGTTTCCTCTCCCACCTCCTCTGTCTTTCACATGGTGCTGCTGTCTTTTCTGGCTTCAGTAAGCAGGTAGCTAGAGTGAACCTTTGGGAGACCTTTGAACTCACTCCTAGAGCTTTAGTAACACACACAGCAGAATTATGAGAAGGAGCAGGGAAGGAAAAAAGGCTCTGGCCTGGCCTTGCTCTATGCATGACTTCCTGGCTATCCCCACCCTCATTCTGGCTTCCTCAGCTGTTCAATGAAAGGAATGGCTTTATTAAAAATTCATGGATTGACCTTGAGGTGATTAGCAGTTAAGAGCTTATCGTAAGCCTGATGACCTGAGTTTGATCCCAGTAGAAGAGATGGCTGACTCTCAAAGGTATATGTGCTGTGTACCCCCTTTCCACATACAAAATAAAAATCAATCATGCAAAGACAATAGAAACTGTGGGGAATACAGGCTAGGGGATGTTGGAACCAAAGAAGCAGTTTAGTGAGGAAGAAAGCTGTTCTGTTTAAGGAAGCAGCATGTAATATGATATGATGAGCCAAGCTTGGTACCAGCAGGCTTAGGGTAAACAGTGACCCCCACAAAGGAACTTAGGAATGATCGAAGAGGAAGGATACCAACACCTAAAGCAGATGGGCCAAGGCTGCTGGCTCTACCGTGTCAGCACAGAAACATCCACTTGACCTGCAAGAGGTACTGTTAGATTCCAAAGAACTTTGGAGTTTGCTAAAACAAATCAGGGGCTAACTCCAAAGCCAGCTTATTTAGGAAACCTCCTTGAGAGACTGGCAAACAGGTGAGGGACTGTTCATCTCACCTTGGTGGAATGCATATGAGATTATATCAGGCCCCCAGAACCTAGAACAACTGATGCCTATTAAAGACGCCAGGCATCACTGACTTAAGAGCTCGGCACAGAGGCCCTAACACCTGCCAAAATGAGAACAAAGACCTAACCCAGCATTTCCATAGTTCTGGGATAGTCCTTAAATATACTAACCTTGTTTTTTGGCTTCTGTGGCTCTGCCTATTGCTAACTGCTCTTGCTAATTGAAGTGTGTCAACCAGGATATGGTTTTTGTGCATAAAAAGCCAAGATCAGTAAGGCTCATGATTACACAACTTGGGCAAGTTTCCCCATGTGGCCCCTGGTCAGATAATAAAGGCATTCTATTGGCTTCAAGAGGCCATGTGTTCTTTGAAGGAATCACTTCATAACAGCATCATGTTAATTGCCTTTCTATCATTATAATAAAATGCCTGGACACCTACTATTGAAGAGATTGAGCTCATGCTTTTGAAGGTTTGTTAAAACTTGTTTTAACTCAAATCAGGCAAACCCATTCTCTGGGCCTCTGGTAAGGGTGACACATAATGGCAAAAGCAGATGGCAGAGCAAACGGCTTGCCAGCTACAAAGCCCATAGAGACTGGGAGTCTAGAATCCCTCCATACTTTCCAGGACATATCTCTAGTGACCTAATGACCTCCTCCTAATGGCTAATTTCAGATCAAACAGGAACATAATGACAAGGGACCAGTTTTTGTCATCGATGGGTCCTGGGGCTGTTTTTCTGAGCCTTTGGTTTGATTTTCTTTCTACAGATGTAATATTTGTGTGTGTCTATGTAGAAGGCCCCATAGTTCAACCCCTACCATATCCTCTGGCTCACCCTGAAGTCATACCCTCCCCCTTTCTGGTCGCCATTAATTCATCCTCCATCTTCACAATGCTGTCTCCTGGAAGATGCCACACTGATGCAATCCTCTCCTAAGCAACGCTTCACACAGGCTTTGCTTAGTGTGTGATAGCTGAGTTTACCAAAACTGTTGTTTACTAGTAAGCATGGCAGCTTTTTGTATCTTTTTCATAGTATTCTGCTGTATGAATGCAGTACATAGTATTTATCTATGTAGTTGAAGGGCATCTGAATAGCTTACCATTCTTGACAGTTGTCAATAGGGCTGCTGGAAATAGTTACACACAGTTTTGTTCCTCTCCAGAGAATAAACATGTAGGATGGCCAGATAGTTAACTATAGATTTCACTGACAGTAGCTGACTGCTCTGGCTCTTTCTAGGAATGTAGGAGAGTCACTACTGCTAGGTTTCCTGTCTGCTATTCTAATAAGTACACAATGAGATCTTATTGTAATTTTAATTTTTGTGGCCTAGTGATTAACAATTTTATGCATCCTGCCACGTGCTCATTTGCCCTCTGTATATCTCTTTGTTAAAGGGCCCAAGCCTTTCATTCAACTTAAAACCCAGGTTGCTTCATTAATGCTAAGTTATGTGTGTGCTGTGTCCACATGTGTGCACAAGTGCATGCACAGGACAGGGTCTTCTCTACCACCATCCATTTTATTTTCTTAGACAGGATCCCTCACTGAACCTGAAGCTCACTGACTGGTTAGACTCGCTGTCTGCTAAGTTTCTCTCTTCCTTATCAGATCTGCCTATGTATAATATATGAGCACACGGGTGCCCTTTGTATAGCTAAGCTTTCACACTGAATTATCTCATGCCTCTGGTAAGCATCAGTTGACATGCTCTTCTGAATCTGTTTCTGGACTGTCTACCCAAGCACCAGGTCTCCCATAAGAGACCTTATAAACACACAAGACAAACATGCTGGTACCATAGATGTGTCATATGATAAAGCTAAATCAGACCTGGAAGCAGGAATACTGATTGGGTATTTGAATCATTTACTCTGTGATGTAGGCTGTGAAGCAGGCAACCATTCTCTTGCCTAGGCCAGACAGCACATGGAACACCAAGATTAGTTTTGATGTCACAATTTAAGAGGGGTGCTGACAACCAGAACTATTCTTCAAGGGTGTTTAGTGGAAATGGAGACCAACACAGAGGGCAGCAGGGATGTGCAGCCTGGGTGTTGAAAGACATGTAGTGTAAGCATGAGCTCGGGACCTATGGTTCAGAGTTCACTGCCAACAAAGTCACACTGACTGAAGGAGTGAGTTGGCTCAGAGGCCAGCTAGCATCAGGCACTGTTCTGACACTCAGGTCTAGACATGGATAGGACACTTCCTCATTTTATAGGGGGAAGCTTATAGGGGAAATTATGGATTCTCTGGTGTCAATCAAGACTGTAACTAACATTAGGTACCTCTGCTTTAGGGAAGAGACAGGATTCAATGACTTAATTTTATTCTGATTGTGCACAGTTGCCAAAGGTGACTCAACAACTCTACTGAATAAATGACTCTCTGCCCTTATAGCCTCACAAATAGACTGAAGGAAGAGATGTGCCCAAAGTATCAAACTGTGGTTGTAAACTGAGTTTTGAAGTCAGACTTCAGATGCTTGCTTGGTCCAAATTCAGCACTGTGTTTGCTGAAGAGTGTTGGCACCTCCTTCAGAGATAAACTGACTTCTGAGTTCTTCCTCCTCACTGGGCTTTTGGTCTTTCTGGATTACTGTCTCAGAGACCTCTGCAGAAGAAGGAATCTTATAGGCCTAAATTTCAATCTGTTCAATGACAAAATATGAAGGAAAATCAAATCAAACCAGTTCTTGAAAAGACCTCACTTCTGTTCTGAGCTGTTTCAGGTGATCTGCTCTAAATAGGCCAGAAACAAGCCTGGCTTCATGAGTTCTAGGATACGGCTGCAAGAAAAAGTTACCAAGACTACTTAAGATCACACAGGCCCAAACTAGCCTCAGAGTAGTCCAAGAATACAATGATTCATTCCACTCATTAGCCACAAACACACTGGGAAAAAAGACTTCACTGGCCGACTCTTTAAGGCAGGGCAGACATAAGGAGTAAAACCTGTGCCTAGGGATCTCCATTGGCAGTGTAGCCTGGCAAAGAGCCAGAATATCGCTCCTATCCCCAGTTCTCTGAACAGGTGCTCACCTTCAGGTGAGATGCTCGTCTCCTTCCTACCACGAAGAGTTCTGGTGAGGATCCATCGAGACAGCAGCCATGAGAAGAACTTTGCAAATTGAGATGCAAGAGACTACATTACTCTGATGGCTATTCTTAGTTGTCAACTTAAGCACATCTGGAATTAACTAAAACCCCCAAATGGACTGCACACCTGTGAGGGATTTCTGCTTGTTTTGAAGTGGAAAGATCTACTTCTAATCCAGCTCTTTGAGGTGAGAAGGCACACCTTAATCCAAACCTAATCTGGGCCACACCTTTGCTGAGATTCTACATAAAGACATGGAATAAGGAAGCTTTTAGTTTTTGCCTTCTTGTTTTCTCTTTGTTCATTCCTTGACTGGCATTAGAGCCTACTTCTTTGGGATTCCAGCATATACTGAAGATCAGTTGAGACATCCAGCCTCATGAACTAAGCAACTATTAGATTCTTGGACTTTCTGTTCATAGATAGCCATTGTTGGACTAGCTGAACCACTGCTTGCAAGTCATTCTAATAAATCACACACCACACACACACCACACACACACACACACACACACACACACGAGAGATAGATAGATAGATAGATAGATAGATAGATAGATAGATAGATGGGAGGGAGATTGAGATTAATTCATCCTATAAATTGTTATTCTAGAGAACCCTGACTAAATACACTAACCTAACAGACACCTGGGTACCTATTCAACGATGCCTTGTAAGATAACTCCATGGATATCAAATTAAGTACAATGTAGTCCAGCCTCTTAAGAAGATATAATCAGATATAAATTGTGGAGTGAGACCAATGAGAACGGTAACTGACAGCATCAGCAGAGTCATTTTCTCAGTTTGGACAGTGAGAAAGATGGCTGCAGCCTGGCGGTGGTGGCGCACACCTTTAATCCCAGCACTTGGGAGGCAGAGACAGGCGGATTTCTGAGTTCAAGGCCAGCCTGGTCTACAGAGTGAGTTCCAGGACAGCCAGGGCTATACAGAAAAACCCTGTCTCGAAAAAACCAAAAAAAAAAAAAAAGGCAAAGCAGAAGAGTAAGGCCACGGAAGGACCTAGGACAGGTTCTAGAAAATGTCACATTCTATTAATATTCAAAATACTTTCAGCAAATGGGCCCTCTTTTATTATTACCCCTATAGTCTATAAAGCACTGCTCTCATCTAGACTGAAGAGGTGGTATTCCCTTGAGGAGGTCTTTTGCAAGGTTGATGTGTTTCTGCTTGTTACATCAGGGGAGGGACTGCACCTTAGTGGATGAGGAAAAGCAGGGGAATGACAGCAAGCAGAGTAGGGACCTGTCCACTCCAGCTCACGTCGGAGAGGATGAGAGAAGGGTGGAAGAGTCAAGGGAAGAAGCAGGGAGCTGCCAGTGCATTTCTGACTTAGATGAACACCTTTCATATTCTGATGATGATTTACACTGAAGAGAGCTGTGTCACATGCTGTGTCTAATTCCAGCAGATTTTCTGAACCCTATCAGAGTGAAACGTGTTGGTGAAGGTCCTAGCCCTGTGCTAGAGCAGGACTCTAGGATAAACTCCACAGTACAGAGTCTCATCTCAGCTCTAAGCAGGTCTGTTCCTTGAGGTCCCCTACTGCCCATGGAAGCAGGACTTCGGCCTGAGGCGGGGACTCAGGGGATACTGCAGAAACCAGGGTCAGCACCCATGAACCAAGAGGTTAAGGGGTTGAAGGCATGGGTTGAGGGGGACTTGATACCTGTGTCTTTTACCAGCACTTGAATAACTTCAGTTACCTGACCTTGGTTGTCCCTTCCCTCCTGAGAGGGACACTGCTCTATTATAAATGCTCTTTTCCTACAGCCAATGGTACTGCTCCAAGTGTGGTCAATAAAACTGTTACCAGGGAGGCAGCTGGTAGGACGGAGATTCCTAGCCTGGTTGAGAGGAAATATACTCACTGTGTCAAGGAATTAATTTTCTAAAACACTGAACCCTTTTAAAAATATCATTCAAATTTGGTTTTTCAGATAAAATTGTTCATTTAATGCAGCGTCATGGATGATGCTCTGAGGTGTGTTGGTGTGCTGAGCTGATTATGCAGAGCCACAGCAATGATGTAGCATCTAGAGATGGGGCCAACTTAAACCTGTCTGCTCCATCTGGAAACATGCTTTCCTCGTCTTAAGAATGAGGAGTCAGGCAGGAGGCTGGGTACTCTTATCGTCGGTTCTCTGAAGTTGGCCTTCCTGCCCCAGTCTCCTGTCTTATTCCTACCTGGCTGTGAAGGCTACAGAAAGCAGTGATTAAGAAGGACGCTCAAACAGTAAAATATATTTCCAATCAGAGTGCTCAGTTAGCACTCTTTTTTATTATGTTAATGACCATCGATTTGTTCATGTGCAGACTTTTGTTTTTAAAGCAGTTCTCAGAGGGCTCAACAGTAATGGAAGCTATTGCAGAGAACCCTGCACAGCACACAGTAGGAAGGTCTGCAAGAGCTCCATTGTCTCTATCACAAAGCTAGTCACAGAGATCCCATAACCGGCTCAGTGGTTTACAGCCTGGACCTAGGAGGTGGGAGGGAAGGAGAAGAATCCTCGATCTCCAAACAACTAAAAATAAATTTTTTAACAATATTTTTGTGGGAAGAGGGATGGGTCACACACGCCACAGGGTACATGTGCCATGGTACACGTGTGCAGCAGTTCAAGGATAGATAACCTTTGGGAGTCAATTTTCTCCATCCACCATGTGAGTTCCAGGGACCTAACTCAGGTTGTCAGCCTCGGTGGCAAATGACTTAATCTGGTAGGCCATCCTACTGGCTCCAGAACTTTCTTCTTTTAATGCAGATTTCCCCTTAGGCATAGAGCACGAGGGAACAGAAGTGAGGCCTTTCCTGTTAACCACGGTCATACATATCAAGTACAATATAACTGTTTCTACACATACATTGTGGCAGACTGAATATATTGCTAGCACAGCCCTATGGATTTATGGTGCTGCACCTGATACAGTATTATGCGCACTATTCCATCTGTTCTTTCAGCCTACAGTATTATTTGCTGTCTATAGTCCAAACAAACTGAACACAATGAAGTGCTGGACAAGAAGTGAAAGGATGAGGAGGCTGCAGAGACCTTTGTTCTGCTGACTGGTGTTCTGAGGGGCACAAGGAGCCTTTCTTGGTTCCAAATCTTAAGAAAAAACACAGAGAAACAATGACAAGTAAGTCCAGCTCTAACACAGCACGGCAGTGGCACAGACCACTGGAGGCTGCTGTAAGCCCACAGGAAGAGGACTGGGTCAGAAGAACCACATAGCAGATCTGAAGAGAAAAGAGCTCAAAGGAGGAGGAGATGATGACTGGAGAGCACGACAGAAAGAAGCAGGAGAAGAGCCATTAAGAATTCACAGTCAGGCAGCAAAGCACTAGTAACACTGCGCACTGAGGTGCTTGCCAAGGTTATCCCAGGGCCAAGATGCAAAGCAGAAAGGGACAGAAACCACCAAGACTAGCACCTCGAGGTCATGGTCACACAAGAAAACAGGCAGCAGAGCAGGAAGCTCTCTAGCTCCCACGAGTGAGGGGGTGGGGCCTCACGGTGCAGTTTACTTAGATATTCTGCAGTTCTTTTCTTGTCTGTGGTTTACCCATCATTTCAGTAAACCTAGATCTTTGATCCAGATTGTATATGTGAGATATTAATTTTATTTAAAGTTTTTAAGAAAATAAACCTCTACCGTATCAGAAAAGCTGGAGAATCTGAAACTGAGGACTTACTGTTATTCTATTTTTACTATTGTGAGCACTTTATCATTGTGCAATTAACAAACCCAGCTTAAGGGTGGTGAGATGGCTCCACAAATAGGTATTGAGCTTCGTGATGCAGGTCTGATCTTTGGGACCCACATAGTGGAAGGAGAGAACTGACTACCGACTATATTGCCCTTTGACTTCTACATGGACTACGGCTTGCTCCCTTGCCAAATTAATTAATTAATTAAACTAGTTAATTAAAAAGAAAATTGGTCAGACTTTGTCTTGTGATATTTAATATTATCAACTTGATATAGAATCACCTCGAAGACAAGCCTCTGGCAAAGCCAGAGGGACTGCTTTAATGGGGTTAATTAGGGTGGGAAGATATTCTGAACTCAGGCAGCACTCCCTGGGCTGGGTTCTTAGACTTTGAATACAAAGGGAGAACTTGCTGAGCAGCAGCAACTCACTCTTGGCTTCCTGCTGCCATGACTTCCTCTCTGGGATGGATTATGTACTATAAACTCATATAAACCCTTCCTCCCTTATCGTGGCCACAAATAGACACTTGGTGGTACTTGCTATTCTGGCACTCAGGAGGCTGAGGCAGTGGATCTGGAGCTCTAGGCCAGCCTGGGCTACACAATGAGATCCTGCCAGGATAGGGTTGGGGAGTGATATTAAGGTAGCCAAGGAGTAAGCATAGTAGAACAGAAACAGAGCTAGTCTTGCCTACCAGGCAAGTCCCAGTCTTGGTTGGGAATAAGATCCCTGCCAGCTGGGACTCCATGGCACTAAAACTGAATGGAGGTGAAGGCCATCTCACCTGACAGCACAGGCCATGGCTTCTGCTCTTGGGCTGCAGGTCAGAGAACCCACAGCCGCACAGAACTGAGAGTTCTGCCTAGACGGGCAGGAAATCCGGTGGCCTCAAACATGGTGCATTTGCTGTACGTGTTTAGTAATTATGGTAACTTCTTAAGATTTCAGGTGTTTCTTTTCCTCAAATCTACAGTGTCTGGTCAGGGTAGAGCTTTTTTGTCTTAAATGGCAGAACTGGTTCCTGATGCTTCTTCCTGCTGCCATAGCAGCACCCACTCACCTGTTTATATTGCAGGTGCACCTGTATATCCCATTCTGGATGGAAGCCAAAGGAAGAACATATCACCACAGCAGAACCAGAAGAGAGTTCTAATCCTGTTCTGCAACTAGCCTGCCAACCATGGCCAGGTTGTGGCCCTTCATAGGTTTGTCTTCTCAAACTGCCATCAATTTCTAGCTTACCGAACATGGTATTAATTAAATAGTGTTTTAAAGTACAGATCTGCCGGGCGGTGGTGGCGCACGCCTTTAATCCCAGCACTTGGGAGGCAGAGGCAGGTGGATTTCTGAGTTCGAGGCCAGCCTGGTCTACAGAGTGAGTTCCAGGACAGCCAGGGCTATACAGAGAAACCCTGTCTCAAAAAACCAAATAAAATAAAATAAAGTACAGATCTAGGCTGAGTCAACAGAAGGTACACTTTTCTGTATCATTAACATCTAATTTTGAATGAAAAAGAAATGCCTCATGTACCACACAGGAGCCTGGGAAAGTGCACAAGGAGTACTTCCTCCACCCTGGGGGAAGTCCCTCAGGAGACCCTGACACTTCTACTTCAAGAAAGTGAAAAGTCAATGGTGTTCTCCAGTCTGCAGAGCACTGTTCTTGCTGTTTTAAGGCACTTCACTTTCCCAGTGCTTTGTGGGAAAATATCTCTGTGATACGCAGGCTGCACGTCACCCGCCCAGGTTTCACAAAGACAAGCTCCTAGGGGCAGCTCATCATTTACAAGTGGGGGCACCACAGGCTGTGGAAGCACAGAAGCAGGTGGGGCAGAGTAGTCTAGAGTGACAGAAAGAAGGTGACTACCTCTTTCTGGAGGAGCAGGAGGAAGGCAGGCCTCAAGCAGAGTAAAGGGTTTCTGCTAGAAGGTCTTTCCTGGCCTGGGTGATACTCTCTGTCCTGCGCTGTTTATACTGGCCAAGGTCTGAGTTGAGAACAATCCCTAAAGTAGGGTTGGCGCTTAGGTTCCAGGAGTCAGAGGATGAGGCTAGACCACTAAGGACAGAGGATCAGAGGTCTTACCACCCATTTCCTCTCTCTAAACACAGCAGCTGTATAGAAACAATACTGTCCTAACAGACACACAGATGAGTCAGAACCTATTTCAGTACGGCTTTACAGTGCTGTTTGTGCAATGCTTCACCTACTGAAATGATCTTAAACTCACATCACTGTCCATGTGCAGAAGGAACTCACAAAGGGCTTAGTGACCAAGAGCAAAAACACTCGTACATCTCTCAGATTTCAGTAGAATCTGCTCTGGTGTGCAAAGGGACAGCAGGGTTTTCCTTCTGGGTAGTCCTTCACATGAGCCAGATTTTATCATGGAAACTTTAGAGTGATTGCATCAACACTTCAGAAATTCCTTAAAAAATAGCAAAAACAAAAAACAAAAAAAATCAAACCAAATCAAACAAACAAAAAAGATGGCCTCATCCTAGTAGAATTTAAAAAAGAAGATGGGGAAGAGGGAAAGAAGGAAGGAAGGAAAGAAAGAAGGAGAAGGAAGGAAGGAAGGAAAGGAAAGAAAGAAAGAAAGAAAGAAAAGAAAAAGAAAGAAAGAAAGAAAGAAAAAAGAAAAAGAGAAAGAAGGAAAGAAAACCCAAACACTACTGAATGAAATTTAACATTTTGGAATTATGCAAAGAAAGACTTAATCCAGAGATGTGTCAAAAAAACAAATAGTGAACTCACCTAGAGATTGATCCAAAGCATGTAATAAAAGGAAGCAGAAAAACATGATCTCTGACTGAACTCCATTAACACCCTTCCCCCACCAATCCCCCCCAAAAAAAACCAAGCAAACAAAATTTACAATGAAATTCAAGCTGGAAGTGCTGGCGCACACCTTTAGTTCCAGCACTTGGGAGGCAGAGGCAGGTGGTTTGGTCTACATACCCAGACAAGTTCTAGGATAGCCACAGCAGAACTACTGAATAGAGAGACCCTGCCTTAAAAAAACAAACAAAGAAGGAAGGAAGGAAGGAGGGAGGGAGAGAGGAGGGAAGGAAGAAAAGGAAAAGAAAGCCAGTCAAACAAAGCCGTATTTAAACTTCCAGTCCTAACATGCCAGTTGGAGGACCAAGAGAGCTAGGATGCAGAATGCACTGTCTTGCTGGGCAGTAACCCAGTGAGAGGCTGAGATGTAATCTAGGCTGTCTGAACTCTAGGTACCTGGGAGATAAAATGGTCACACTGGAGTCAACACTGGAACCTCTCTCAGACGGAAGACACACCTGTCCTGTGTTCTTCTGACTGAGTGTAGAAGGATGAGGAACTATGTTTAAATACACTAGTACTTTCAGCTGAGAGTGGTGTGCATACTTCTAACACCAGCACTCAGGAGTAGAGGCAGGAGGATCAGGATTTCAAGGTTAGACTGGATAAATAGTGAGTTCAAGGTCAGTCTGGGCTACTTAGGACCCTGTCTCAAAAAGCCAAAATAAACGAATAGATTTTTAGAGGCCACATGAATTTTTACATTCATTTTGTTGATTCCTGAACCTACTTTGAAAACCTACTACCAGCCGGGCGGTGGTGGCGCATGCCTTTAATCCCAGCACTTGGGAGGCAGAGACAGGTGGATTTCTGAGTTCAAGGCCAGCCTGGTCTACAGAGTGAGTTCCAGGACAGCCAGGGCTACACAGAGAAACCCTGTCTCGAAAAACCAAAAAAAAAAAAAAAAAAAAAAAAAAAAAAATAAAAGAAAAAAGAAAACCTACTACCACATGCTTCCTGTTCTCATTACTTGGATTAATCCTGCTTAACTTAGTAAGTTCAGAGGCTTTATCAAACTCCTGAAAGGCTTTCACGTCTGAAACTGAGACCTCCAATGGCAGCATATGTTTCCTTCCCTTTCTCTTTTCATTCTGCTCTGTAACAGTGACTGGCACGAGGCAGGAAGCTAGAGCAGACAGACTAGAACACCTCGAGTACTGAGAAGCCAAGCCTACCTAGCTCTGCTCAAGGGGCTGGGATGCAGGCACACTAAGTGTTGTCCCTGTCACCTCCCGCCTAGTGAAAAGTTAAATAGTAGGTTACAGGTTAGATTCCTTAAGGGTTATATGGGAATTCAGAAGAAAAGAGAAAAACATACAGGGCCACAGAGGTTGGAAAACAGGTCCAGGCTTTAGAGGATGTAATTTAAAAAAAAAAAAAAAAAAAGAAAAAAGAAAAAAAAAAGAACAACAAAAACAACATCAACAGAAAACCACGGGTTTAGACAGGGAGCGAGGAAGATGCACAGACCCACACCTGAAGCAGGTCTTCTCTCCCCAGTCTCTAAGGTGGGCCTGCCTGTGTAGCCCAGAAGGCTAGGCTGGCCTCAAGCTGGTTATCCTGCCTCAGCCTCCTCAGTGCCAGTGCTCCAACTATACACCATCAAGCCTGCTGTTCAGGTAGATTTTTGGAGCCAGAAGCTAGACCTGCTAGTTCAGCTTCAGGAGAAAGGGCAAAAAGACCACCAAGGGCTTTATGTGCAGCAACCGAGAAGCTATATCAGAAATGAACAGAGTTCTGAATTTAAATCGGGAAGGACTGTCCCAAAGCAGCAGGACCTGTTTAGCTCATGCCTTTAACTTTTCAGCCACAAGCAAACGTGAGATGGCCCACACATCGTTCACACTAGGAATCTTATCAAAGGTGTCCACATTTGAAGACAAAGGGAAACAACATGTAAAGGTGCTAAACTTATCTCATGGCTTGAGGACTGCTCTGAGGTGTATTTGTGTGTGAATGTGTCCTCTCTTCAGGAAAGGGAATTCTACTACATACAATGCTGCTCTGTGTTTAAGATAGAGTCTTACTAAACATCTATTGTTGGCCCAGAACTTGCTGCAGACCAAGTCGGCCTCAAACCTGCAGCAATCCTCCTGTCTCTCAGAGGTTTGAGTGGTCTGTGTTTAGATTACCATAGTCCCCACTCACGGCAACCCAATTGAGAACCTGTACAAGGATTCTCAAGTTAAAGTCACCTTTAAAGTTCTGCTGGTAGCTCCTGTTAAGAGAAGACCCACAATCCCATCAAAGCAATAACAATGCACGTTGTTTGAATGGTTCTCATCACAGAAATCCCACTTTCATTAACTTTCCCTTCAGTGCAACAGACTGCCCACATCACTTGTCTGGTGCAGCCGCAACAGGTCAATGGACACTGTTTATTATCCAGCTCTGGGGATAATGAGAGATGATACAGGCTCAGAGAGGGATGACACTTGGTGATGGTCTTTGGCCCTATTACTTTAGCCAGAAAATCCTACAGTTCATTTGTCAACAGTAATGGTCTTATGTAACCTCAGACCTGGGAGTCTACGTGCCAAGCAAGACCCCAGCTCTCCGCTGACTAGTCACACTGTTTGTTCACTTGCTCATAACACTGCATTTGCAAACAGGATCATCTTCCAGGGACTAATTTTTAGCATTCTAAATCTCAACTCTCAGTGGATGGGAAGAGATTAGAAGTGCTGTCCATACAATGTGTTGCCCCTTCCCCTCTCCCAGTAAATGTTAAACCCAAGCCAAGGGTCTGAGGAAAAGCCCTGCTTCTTTCAGTAAGTGATGACTTATTAATGTAGTGAGTAGCGTCTAGATTCCAGACACCTTGGTAGATGCTTCCTGTGAGCAGTCTCATTTAAGCACATTAACTCTTGAAGTAAGTAACAGTTCCATTTAAAGTCAGGGAAATTAAAGCACACCGAACTTCCATTCCTTGGGTAAAGGGTGCCCTCTGCAGGGCAGAGAAGTCACCACAGCCTGGGGGAGAGCCAGCTGGCCCCAGCTCATTTCTCTGCTCCCCACAGTCAGTTCCTATACTCTACTTTTTCTTTTTCTCAGAATTCCCATCATCAACCCCACAAGTCATGCTTCTGGTCCAGGGTCACTCCAGGAGATACTGGAGGGTGGCTGCCACTCTCCTCCAGCCCTGATTTCCAAGGTAGTATTCTCATCCTGGGCTGCTCCAACCCAAGCTTTGTATGTGTTCAGCAGCTCCCGAGGATAGTAAGTTCTGAAAGACATGTTCATACCTGCCACTTTCAACTATGGTGTCTATTGATTGGCTTTACAGGAAATGTCAGGTGAATGGTCACTCTAAGAGCAGAAAGGACCCCCACCCCCATCTTCCCACCTCTAAAAAGGCTCCCCCGAGTCTGTAGAGTTTGCACAATGGGAGCAATTTCTAAACTCCCCTAAATCACTGCCAAGGGCTACATGACTCCAAGGTAGTATTCTAGAATATGCTGGGACTCACACTACACCACTTCATTCCTTCAGGTAATGGGCTTTCTTCTGCCACCTCAGTTTTGTTTTTAACATAAGAGACTACTAGATGGGCCAGTACTGTGGTTGTTTTAAGAAGCACTGAGGGCTGGAGAGATGGCTCAGCGGTGAAGAGCACTGACTTCTTCCAGAGGTCCTGAGTTCAATTCCCAGCAACCACATGGTAGCTCACAGCCATCTGTAATGGGATCCAATGCCCTCTTCTGGTGTGTCTGAAGACGGCTACAGTGTACCCATATAAATAAAATAAATAAATCTTTAAAAAGCCAAAACAACAACAACAAAAAAGAAGTAGCACCGAGCCAGCTATGCACTAATGGATTCAGTCCCCACTGATTCGCAAACACAGAATAGAAGCAGAGCAATGCTTCATCACCCTTGAGTCCTTCTCCACAGACCCCCAGTCTACTTCGATAAGACAGGTAGCCAGGTGAGATGACTTCTGGGGTCGCGGCATCTGTTTCTCCTGTGAGCACTGACATCAGTCTCCTGGGCTGCAGCCCCACAGCCTTGCCTCTAGTTGAATAAAGCGCACCATTAACTGCTAATGTGGAGGCAGACTGGAGCATTCTGCTTTACCATCCTGGCAACTACCTTGTTTGTTTTGCTGTGGCATTTATGAAGATCACTTGTGCCTCTGTTCCCAGCTCATCCTCACTCACTCTTTAACTCCCTACTCTGTGCCAACTTCCTCCAACCAGGTGCTCCGACTGTCATCTCTAAAGACCCACATGGTGGAAGTGTGCCTCACAGTTCAGGACTTGTGGTTTGATTCAAATCTGTCAGCAGGTATCTAACACCTCCTAGATGAATGGTGGTGAGAGGTGTTAAGATAACCTCCTGACTTGAACACTCATGTTTCTGTATGGCCAAGTCTACAAACACCAAGTAGGGCATGCTCACTTTGGCCCAATCACTGTGCAGAGATAGGGCATGGAGCTGTGGGAAGTAGGAAGAGTCAGTCAATGTACCCAAGAGGATCCTCTGTTCTTTCTCTGACCTGTCTTTCTACAACCATGGGTGTGTAACAGGCTCTATGATAGAGCCTGGGATCCCAAAACAGTCTCTGAAAGATTGTACTGACTGCTAAGACCTAGGCCAATTTACAAAATGTTACTGCAGACATACAAAATATGAAACTGATCAGACCTCACTCTAGCTGCTGGGCTGACTTTATGCAAATTACCTAACCTCTCAAATTCTACTCTCATTTCCTTCATTCATTTAACACATTCAATAGAGCCTATTATATCATACATACATACATACATACATACATACATACATAGCTCTAGGGAGACAGCAGTGCACAAATGGCTGATATAAAATCAACATATAGAATATGTAGACGGTGTTATATGATAATAAAACAAAGGAGAAAGAAGGGGAGCCCACAGTGGAGGCTTTTAAAAGAGATGCTGGGCAACATTTGAGTGAAGGCCTAGAGAGACGACAACAGGCAGCATCCTCAGGGAGATGAGGGCTAATGTAAAACCACATGGCTGTTGTGGCTAGAGTGGCAAAGGTCAGGGGGGCTGTTGGAGGTGAAATTTGGGCACTGCCAAGCTCAGTAGGCCGAGACATGCCAGGCATCATGTATGCCTGGGCTCTGCCCTCAGCGAGGTTAGAGCACAAG
This sequence comes from Mastomys natalensis, assembly GCA_021653895.1. Classification (NCBI taxonomy): domain Eukaryota; kingdom Metazoa; phylum Chordata; class Mammalia; order Rodentia; family Muridae; genus Mastomys; species Mastomys natalensis. The sequence continues at coordinate 291,993 of JAJTUV010001084.1, forward strand.
AGTGACATGACTGGGTTTGGGTGAGACTACAGGAACAGACCGGAGCCTGTAAGACAACGCTGCAATGGAGAGTCAGGGAAAACGTGGGCAGTTCAGCCCAGCAATGGAAATGGCTGGGTCCACTCTGAGGGAGAGCTGACAGAATGAGATGCAAGAGTAAGGGAAAGGCATGGGCACTGGCTGGACCGTGGTGACTCTATAAAGAACAGGTTTGAGGAAGAGTGAAAGAGTTGTAAGCAGTGCTAAGTGTGAAGTATTTATCAGACTTCCTCACTGATGTCAAGCAAACCGCTGGAATGATGGGTCCAGACTCTGCAGGCAAAGTCTGGATCGTACTCTTGTATTCAATGATAAGATCCTATGTGGATTGAAGTTACCATGTAAGAGGTGACTGGCAGCATCTGTTAAGTGTTTTTTCCCTCTTTCCTGCCCAGCTCATTTCCTCTTTAACCTCACCTGAGATAGAATTCCTCAGCACTGCACAGCCAACCACTAAAGTACTAGGCCACTTACCACGAGACAGTGGGAAGGGCCAGCACTGCCTCCTGACATTTGCATGGGTGCTTCGGGCTTGCAGACTGCATATCTTCTCTCATACTACTCATTCGAACGCATGCCAACACTCCAGTAAGTGGGTAGGGAAAGAATTATAACACTCCCTAAGACCGGATATCAGTTAGAATTAACAAGAAAATTGTCAGTTGGAATTTGACCCTCAACCTTTCTATGATAACAGTTTTGTTTTAAAATAAAACAAAACAAAAACTCAAAATGTAGCTTCCCATGTGGCTAATACATTCAAACAGGAAGGACTGTAGATCTTGGAATTCGTGCACAGGACTTCTTCTGGAAATAAATCTAATTATAAATCAGAATTATCAACTACTAGGGATTCTGAGAAAGAGGTCTGTGAAGCTTGTGGAAATTCTCCTGTATCCATGTCCCATTGTCTGTAGGAACACTGGGATCACAGGTATGTGCTACCACACGTGTGTTTCTGTGGGCTGTGGGAAGTCAAACACAGGCCCTTCCATGTGCTAAGCAAGGCTTTACTTGCTAAGCTATCTCCTTACGTCTCTAATACTTTTATAAAAAAAAAAAAAAAGGAAAAACATTCCAGTATCGGAGAAAAGCAAAATAAACGGCCAGACACAAATGCCCACATCATCAAACTACGGCAGTTTCCTGGTGTTATATTTCTTTTTTTTTTTGTTTTTGAGACAGGGTTTCTCTGTGTAGCCCTGGCTGTCCTGGAACTCACTCTTAGACCAGGCTGGCCTCGAACTCAGAATCCACCTGCCTCTGCCTCCCAAGTGCTGGGATTAAAGGCGGCACCACCACCGCCCAGCGGCGGTGTTATATTTCTATGGCAGGCAAAATTCTCTCACTCCTGGGAGACGCTTGCCCACCTTTCCAGCTCTTAGGATCTTGTAGCTCTGGGTGTAGGGTGCAGGCCACCGTAAATTCCATCTACGCTCCTGCACATAAGCTCCTGATGTGCTGAGATAGTCAGGCTTTGTCAGGCCAGCACTCAGCTGTTCTGCATGTTCTTGAGGTCTAGCACATACACAACACAGATCTCAGGAGGGCACCAAGTTAACTACATGACTGGCTTGCTCTTTATTTGTCTCAGAATCCTGGTTAAGTAAATGGTGTCAATTGCTTAGTATAGCCCTACTCTATGTCAAGCAATGTTAAGCACCAAAGAAAAACGTTTAAGACAGATAGGATTCACCAAAGCTCTCAAGGTCTCACAGTCCAATAAAGGAGTGATGGCATACAAACATTTTTGTATCATAATTAGATTCCTTTTTTTTTTTTTTTTGAGGTGAATGTGGCTCTTGTACCCTCAGTGCTGGGGTGTGTGGGAGAAATGTATGCACACACAAGGTCTAAAAGCACATGTAGACACTCTGGTGGAGCTGCCCCATGGTCCTCCTCTCCCTCTATCTTCATGTAGAAAGGACTGACCTGATTTGTAGTTTATATTATCCCATCTCATACTGACAACAGTAGAGATTTTCTTGGCAAGAGTGGCTATCTCCATTATCCTGCTGAGGGAACTGACACTAAGAAAGATCTAGATGCTTGCTAGGCCCACAGAGGTTATACATGGCAACAGCAGGATTATCAACCCTGTCCATCAGGACCTCTACAGAGGGAGGCTGTGTGTCAAACTGACCTGGCCATGGTTTAACCTCAGAGCACACACTGCGATCTACCTGCTTGTATCGCTAGTTATCAAGGCAACAAACTCACATCAAAGATATGGAAGCTGGTGTAGTGGCACCGGTCTATAATCCAAGCACTCGGGAGATGGAAGCAGGAACATGAGAGTTCAAGGTCATCTTGGCTATACAGCAAGTTTGAGGTCAACCTGGGCTCAACAGAGACCCTGCCTCAAACATAAACAGAGAGGGGGAGGACATGGCCGAGTGTGCATCTGTAGGGAGCATGTACAGGCTGGTTTCTTTGGACAGTATAGTCTACCAACTACGTACACTGCATTTACATGTAGTTGTCACCACAAGTAACTAAAGGTGATTTGCAGCACTCAAGAGGATGTTCGTATGTGACATGCACACACCTCTCCATCATGTACAGTGTCCTTAGGGAAGTTCTGGAACCATCAACCTGTAGATGCCAAGGGAGGGGTGAACTTGAACTGCCTAGCGTTCCTGATATATTTTATGCTGATTCCCCCTCCCTGCCTTTGCCTTGAATTTCTCATCTCTGTGACAGTCAAATCTATCTGCTTTTCCTAACTCAATAGGTCTAAATGTCTGACCCCTCAACCTGTAGTACCAAAACGACTTAAGAACTCATTAGAAACACTGATTCAAGTCCTTTAAGAATTTTTTATTTAAAATGCCAAAGAATTACCAATAAGCTTTCTGGGATTCTAAAATCTTGAGACACCCTAAACCGAACTACACTGCTACACTCTTCTACGTACCTAAAAATGCCCTGCCACCATCTAGTCACAGGTACTAACACGTCACTGTCTCACACTGTGACCCATATCTAGTAAGATTCTCTGTGACCACTCTGGGCAGAATCCCGAAGGAGGGAAGATCGCGTTCCTAACTCTGGTCTACTTTTGATAACGCCATCTCCATTTTCTCAGTTAACTTAACTCCCTTCCACCAGGTCTTTTCTTGCTTTGGGGTCAGAGTCTATCACAGTGAGTACAGTTTTGTTGCTCTATAGCCTTCCTTCTTAATCACAAATCCTAATGAGACTCTAAATTCTGCTCAAAGAGGCATGGGAAGCTGACTTTATCCAGAAAAAAAAATGCTAACGACAAAATCTGAGCTTTACAAAGTACAATTGTCTTAGTGATTTTCCATTGCTGTGATAAGACACTATAACCAAGGCAGTTAAAGAAGAAAGAGTTTATGGGGGGGGTTACAGTTTCAGAGGGAAAGTCCATGACCACCACGATAGGAAGCATGGCAGCAGACAGACATGGCACTGGAGCAGGAACTGAGAGCTGGAGACACAAGCTAAGAGAATGGTGTGGGCTTTTGAAACCTCAAAGCTTACTCCCAGTGGCACACCTCTTCCAATAAAGCCACATCTCCTAATCTTTCCCAAACACTCAAATATATGAGCCTATAGGATCAACCTCCTTCAAGTCATCACAACAGCGTTCTATAATTTATAGAACTTCCATGACTCTTAAAAATACTACTGTATTTGTGTGTGTGTGTGTGTGTGTGTGTGTGTGTGTGATTGTGTAGAGGTCAGAGACCAACTTGTAGGAGTCAGTTCTCTTTTTCCAGCATGTGGGTGCCAGAGTTCAAACTCAGGTTCTCAGTGTTAGGTGCAAGCACTTTTACATGTTGACTCATCTTACTGGATCTTAAATGATTCTTACATGACATGCAAAGCTAATCTAGAATCCAAGACTAGAACACAGGATTCCTGACTCACAAGTGCATCTACTACATCACACCAGACACTAAATAATTAGTTCTCTAATGGAGCTATTCTCAAGTCCTGAGTGTGGTCACCCTGCAAGGGCACAGACCTCGTGTCATCGGGGCATGTTACCACGTGAAAAGGCTTTCCTTTTTGCAAGTCCACTCCATTCAGAATAATGCAGACACATGCTCTGAAACAAAGGAAAACTTCCTGAACCCACAGCATCAAGTTTAGAGCAAAGGGTAGAGACACTCTTTGATTCTTACTTTTCTATGTGGAAATCTAATGATCTTCCATCTACTGGCTAGCTCTTCTCTTACAGGTTCAATGTCTATTGCAGTAACATTTAGAAGGAACCAAAAAAACCGCCTGCCAAGGTAAAGCTGAGGTCCGGTACAATCACTCTGTCAATCAACACGGTATTTATGCTCAGTTCTAAGATACATGGAAATTCCACTGGAAAAAAGAGGAGCTGTCAGAGGCCAGACACACACACACACACACACACACACACACACACACACACAATGCTTGTCCACAGAAATGGGCACAGGATGATCTGACGGCCCTCCACTCTGCCTCCTTTATTCTCATTTCCTAGAAACTATCTCTGTTGGCACATCCCTTCCTACCATCAGACTCGGATGCTTCCCCGGGAAGCGATGGAGGAGCAGAAGGAAGAAGTCACAAAGGATCTAATCTGAAACACTAATGATGACAACAGCAGAAGAGCCCCAGAAAGAAGCACCCTGCTAACAAACGTTGTCAAGGCACATCCCAGAAAGCAGCCTAGCCGTGGCTCTAATAACAGAAAACCAGAGCCAAATCCAATCCAGCCATGCAGATCCATTTGCAGAATTTTTCACCCTCTCTGCTACAGTTCCCTTTTTTTGTAAAGCAGCACTAGACTGCATGAGTTTGACAAAGGAAGAAAACAAAAGATAGCAAAAGACTCGTTCTGGAGACACAGTTGCTGTTCTGTATTCATAACTCTACACCAGCAAAAGCAGCGAACAGAATGCAGGAGGTGGGGTCCTCCACAAATCTGCACAAGATCAAACCAATTATCCATGCTGCACTTCCATGCAGCAAACATATCGGACCCTCACCACCTCGATAAACCCTACCAAGCACAGACAAGAACCCCTTTTTGTGTGGAGAGCCAGCCAGAGCCTAAGCAGTCATTACACAGCAAAAACCTAGCGAGAACAAAAACCCAGCATTAGACTGAGAGAAAACCCAGAACATACCTGAATTCTTCAAATGCGAACATGACCTAGTCAGAGGCAATTTCTTTGGATTGTATGGCAGCCTTTTTGGTACCGAGGACAACCATTTAGTCAGTCAGATGGTGCAAAGTGCAGAAAAAAGAGGTGAGGTTTCCACACCCCCAATATTCTGAAGTAAAAGGCTCTCTGCAGACAGGGGCCCTGCAGCCTCCAGCTCCGCCAGCTGCTGACAAGCGGCAGCTAACAGGGGAGGCAGCAAGAAAACCATGTGATCATTCCAGCAAGCCTGATTAATGCAGTGAACGCTTAGACTCCAGACTGGGAGCTGGATTAGTCTAGAGAAGTCGAACCCAGGGTGCGCTTAGGATCCTGGGTAAATCAAGTAACACATCCACCTCCACGAATTGTGCAGAGTGCTGGGGTGGGGTTTCTGCAATGAGAATGAGACCTGCTCCATTGTGATCAGCCTAATGACCTCATCTTCCCAAGGCTGTTCCCACTACAGAGATCAGACACAACCCATGTTGTAAATAAGCATCATACAGGTAATAGCCAGGCTACCTCTCAAGGACAGCCAGAGCACGGAACAATTCTTCCAAACCCAGTGTGCTGCCCTCCTGCCAAACCAGCACAGGTACACATGTTGCCTCAGCGCCACAGTCAAAGTTGAGACTCGCCAACATGCCATGGCTAATATGACCCATGATTAGCAGTCTCCTTTATTTACTAGGTGTATCATGTCAATTTCTTGAAGTATAAAAATTGCTGTAATACTTTCAAAATAAAAGAAAAAGGAAATGAGATGTCAGCCAAAAAGAAAGAGGAATGTTTACCCATTTGTAGAGCTCAGGCTGGTGAGATTTGGCAAATGTACTAAGGGCACCTCCTGAAACCTGACATGAAGGGAACTCTGCAGCATTTGGATTGCAAATCTTTATAAAATATGGGAGGAAAATCTCAAATAAAAACTTGTGAGTCACTCAACTTTTACAAAAAAAAATCAGTTGCTAATTGTGCTCCGGAGGCAGACCCTCCTCACATCTCCTAGCTGAGCTCTGGCCTTCACCATTTCTGCCTCTCCCACATCAGTAACTGGACTTCCGTATTCCACTGTGCCCTAAAATAAATCTGTCGAGTACTTCCACAAATCTGATTTTGATGCCACCTTATTTTAAGGTGTCCACAGGACTAAGTCACCTCCCTGGATTATGAGCTACTGTTTCTTCAACACAGGTCCCCTCACAGCAGGGATGCTCCTTAGGCTCTGTCTTTCTAGCTCCTGGGATGGCAATGACAAAAGGGGCATATTCAAAAGGGGCTTACGAAAAGAACCTCCTTTGACCTACACCTTGTGTCTGGTCCAGGAGAAAAAAAATGGTTCAGGTATTCACAGTCACAAAGGTGCTCTGGGTTAAAGTGAAGCTCTTTCTGTGGCTATCTCTGTCTCACAGAGAAAGAAGAGTCCAGAACTCAATTCAGGGAAATACAATGACCAGTTCCAATGAAACAGACAAATGAGTGAGGAAAATCTAGGGTCCTGGGGTCCCCTCCTTAAATAACACAAGCACCAACCAAGCTGATCTGAAACACCTTTCCAGTATTTCTCACAGATGAAGCATCTGGGTGTAACCTTTTGGGGATAACAGCTTTCTGACAGAATCACATTGTATCAGAAAACATAGGACACTCAAAGCCATTAAACAGCCTGGCTTTAAATCCCCTACTTTTTAATGCGAATTGCTGGCAAGCCAGATACTCCACAGGTAAAGCTGTAATAACACGGACACATGTAGTAACATGTAGTGCACGGACACAGCCCATGCATCTCACACAGGCACCAACAAAGCACATGTCTAATAGCTTATACAACATTAGATAATGGGTTTGCATCATCTTTACTGTCTCACAAGATATTTTCTCACTGAGCAGTTCTGATCACTGGGGACTCTTCATAGAGAGGCCACCTTCAATCCCAGTGGTGGTGGTATATACTTTTACCCCCAGCACCCAGGAGGCAGAGGCAGGCAAATCTCCAAGTTTGAGGTTAATCCAGTTTACAGAATGAGTTCCAGGACAGGTAGGGTCACAAAGAGAAACCTAGTCTTGAGGGTGGGGATGGAAGGAGTGGCATCTTCTTCAGGAGTGATCTGCCTGATCATGTGGAGGCAAGTGGGAGGAATTTCTGTCCTGTAAGTCCCAGGTCAAGGACTATGCATTTATCTATCTTTTGTTATCTGTGGGACATTGGGTCTCTAAATAGATAAATCCACATATGCTCAAGTCACTTATGTAAAATGCTATAATAACTACAGATATCTGTATACATTTTATAGGCTTTAACACACCACTAGATAGCATATAATACCTAATACCACGTAACAGTAACATAAACCTATAAAATATTTGTTATAATAACAAACAAGTCTGTACAAGTGGAAGGAGGGGCAGAGAACTTCTAGGCCCTGTGGCAGTTCTCCATCTATAACTCAACGGTGGAGGGCCAGCTATACAATTCTGGGCTATACCTAAGATCCCGGTAAGAGTCGGTACAAATAAATGGTAAGAAACCAAATCCTACTGGCAAATACATTTTAGACATTGCTGTTCAAGATCCTCAAATTAACAATAAAAAAACAAAGCCCAATATGCTAAGTATAATGTTCCCAACATCATACATCCATAAGTGGAAGAGCAACGGCTGAGGCACTGGTTTGTCTAACTAACATCTTCTACTTGTGTCTTAATACCAATGAACCATATAGTGTATCTGCCTCCAGAGGAGGATTTATTCAATAGATGGTGGGCAGCTTGTGGCTCTAAGAAAGGTGTTCTATCTGGAAAAGCTGCTGCTGCTATTATTGGTCTTTTTATATAAATATATATATTACATATATAATTTGAATTTCTGGAAACTTTAGCTGTGTTGTCAACTTTGGAAAAAAAAGTATCCCAGTTTACTGTGTTGAGTTGGCACTGTACAGAAATTAACAGCCATATTGGTCTAGAAATGTTGAACTTAATTTTTTTCCATTTGTACAGGGGTAATGAACTGTATTAAATATGTAAGGTCTTATCTATGTGGGTTTGATTATAAAAACTAATAAAGTATTCTCTAAATAAAAAAAAAAAAAAGTTGTTCTATGGTTTGGCTGTGAACTGTGCTAATAGGCTTGGGTTTGAACGCTTCATCTCCAGATGGTGGCACTGCTCTGGGAAGATGCAGAGCCTTTGGAGGTGGGACCTAGCTGGAGAGAGTGGGCTGTTGAGGGTGAACCCTGAGGTTTATAGCCTGGCTCTGCTTCCTGTTCTAAGATAAAGCCCCAGCCACATGATCCTACTGACATAGAGCTGCCTGCTACCATTACTTCTCTGCCATGATGGACTATACACCCTCAAATTATGAGGCAAAATAAATTCCTCCTCCTTTAAGTGACCTCTTGGCAGGTCTTTATTTGGTCACAGAAATAAGGAAAGTAACTACTGTGGCCTTTTTATGTTATCTTATGTAGTTCACCTGAATGTTATAATTACCAGATTTACAGCAAGGCAAGAGATCTTTAAAAGCTTAAACTGTTCAGAGACAGCCAGGAAGAAGGCGGGTAGAAAACTTAGCTGACACGATGTTGGGACCAATGGGAAGAGGAGTCTGCCTCTCAGGTTAGGCAGATTCTTGACCACATAGTTACTGTGAACTCCAAAGTGTGAGAAATGAGACCAAAGTGAGTTGCCAAGACTTCTAAGAGCTCCAATTTCCTCTGGAGTTAAGAGTCTTCCTGTGACCATAACATGTTAAATAACACAAATGGTCACTCCAAAGCATCCATCAAAGTCTCGAGGTGCAGAAAATACAAACTCCATTTTGAGACTTAATTTCCCTTTGTAAATGGGAATAACTACATATTAATTTTCCAGCAACTTATTCTTTAAATCAGCACTCCCATGAAACCCTAAATAAAACAAATATCTTATATAAAAATAGAAAGGCTTGTGCCAAAAGTGGAGGAGCCTAGAACCCTGCTGTGAGATGCTACTCACCCCAAATACATCCTTGGAAGACATCTGGCCTCCGGCAGCTCCTGTCAGTGCTAGTCCTCTCTCTGTTCTATAGACCAGCACAGCTGCCCTGGTTGATGCAGCCCCCTTTGTCTTCCAGTGTCTGTCACAGGCCTACAGTGGCCACTGTAGCCAGTCCTGTGGTTGTGGCAGAGGACTCTTCCCCAGTCACTGGACAACGGCCGACTAAGCTTCTCTAGAGAAAGAAACCTGACACTATTTTAAACAAGTGACCTTGGGGTGTGTTGTTTTGGAAGCAACATGTTTTCTTCAGTGAAATGAACAATTTTCCAAGAAAGCAATCTTCTGGTGTTTGGGGCTCACATTCACAAGAGACTGAGCGGAGCCTCAAACCCGTGTCCTACCGGCTTCACTTGGCAACTGTTTTCCCTCTCACATTTTTAGGTTGTGGGCACACAGCCATGATGTACGTGAAACAAAATAAGAACTGAGCATATGAACAGAGTCTGAGGTGCCAATCAAGTAAAACGAGAAAGCTGTCCTGACATTTACAGATATGAACATTCACTACTGCACTGTGTAGAGACAAAACAGGAGACACAGACGGAAATCAGCCATGACTAAAAATACCAATCCCATCCCATGGCCCAACAAGGGGTGTTTCCAGTGAGTCGAGACTGCGTGGTAAGAAGCGCCTGGGAGTGTCCTCAGATGCCTGCTTCTTTCTAGGCTCCTTTAGTTCTAACTAAGGCCCTGCTCCTCCCTCCCTCCTCCACCCTGTGCACTGCTCTGTAGTGCCTTTTCAGTGAAGTCTCAGCTCTGCAGCTGGGCGGTCAGCTTCCACAGCCTCGCTGCTCTAACTCCAGTCGCCTCTCTGCTGCCAACCGGATACTGCACAGGACGGCCTCCTCACTGACTTGGCTCTGGACTCTGCTCACCTCCACTTCCAGTTCTCCTTGGTCCCCTAAGTTAATGTTTCACCTTCCTCCACAGTGGTTACAGTAAGAGGGTTCTGACTGCTAGTATGGTGCTCTCTATTGAAACCTCAAGGCTTATTCTTAAAGGCTAAGAAAGCCTCAAGCTCCACCACATACTTTGTGGGGATGCCGAGAAGCTGAGGAAATGCATGGCACACAGAAACCACAACTGATGGTAGCTCATGCTAGTGTGGATGTAGTCAAAAGCCTGCCAAGTCCTCTTCTTCAACAAAGCAGCCAAAACTCAAAACTCACCTTGAAAACAGTTACTAAAAGTAAACAACCCCTCCCTGTACACTGTCTTATGTTAAACACCTTGTTTAGTACAGGACCTAAGCCCTCTAACTGCACAAGTGCTGAGGAGACCTGAGGAGACAGTTCCAGAATCCAAATATTACAGCTTGTCCCAAAAACTAGACAGACAACTACGATAGTTGAATGAATTGACCCCTGAGGCTCATATTTTGAATATTTGGTTCCCAGTTGGTGGACTGCTCAGGGACGACTGAGAGATGTGGTCAAGTTGGAGGAGGTGTGCCACTGGAGTGGACTTTTGAAAGTCTAAGGCAGCCAGGCACAGTCTTGCTCTGTCTCTGCCTACAGCTGATGTATCAGATGTGAGCTCTCAGAGCCGTGCACGCTTCCTGTCATGAGAGTGAACTAACCCTCGGAACAGTAAGCAAGCCCCCAATCCTCCCCCGCATTCCTCACTTCAACTGGACTTCCAGGGATGATTTAACTTTAAAATAAATGTAAACTAAAGCCACTCCATATCTCCATTTTGAGGAACTCTAAATTAAGCCACCAAAAGGAAACGTTCTACTAAAAGCAAACATAATTACATCTTAAAATTCACTATTGCTAAAAAGTGAGTTTTTTCATTCCCATCTCTACAACAGACTCTTGCAACAAATAGCCACTCTCTTAGAGATTTTTTTTTTCCTCTAACAAAGTCTTGAAGAAGATACTGGAGACAAGGCTCAGTCTGTAACGTGCTTATGGCACAAGTAAATAAGGGCCTCAATTTGGGGAGATGGCTCAATGGTTAAGAGCACTGACTGCTCTTCCAGAGGTTCTGAGTTCAATTCCCAGCAACTACATGGTGACAACCATCTGTAATGGGATCCAATGCCCTCTTCTGGTGTCTCTGAAGAGAGTTACAGTGTACAATATACTCATATACATAAAATAAATAAAATCTAAAAAAAAAAGTAGGTCCTCTCACTTCAAATAATTTAATAAAAAAAAGATTTGAGTGACTGAATATCAGAATGATCCTAAATCAGAGAGGACTAGCTTGTGCAAAGGCCCCAGGTAAAGGACAGCTCACTTAGCAGTCATCCCTCTAACATGGGAAGGGTGGAAGAGACAAGGTAAGGGGCACCGGACAGAGAAAAGTACAAGGACTTTATGAATCAAGGAATCAGACGGGTTCCTTTAGTGGTGGTGGTAGATAATGTAATCGGGTTCTCATTTTTTTAATGGAAAATGAACACAGAGAGACAAGTTATAGCTGGCCTAGTTAAGAGATTATGGAATTTGAATCTTGAATTCATATGGAAACACAAAAGACATCAGATATCCAAAGCAATCCTGACTTTGAGTTATACTACAGAGCCATAGTGATGAAAACAATATGGTACTGGCACATAGGCATGCACACACACACACACACACACAAGAGAAGAGAGGAGGAGAGAGAGAGAGAGAGAGAGGGAGGAGAGGAGAAGGGGGAGAGAGAAGAAAGAGAAAGAGAAGGGGGGAGAGGAGAGGGAGAAGGAGAGAGAGAGAGAGCACCACCCCTATGAATAGAACAAGGACTGAAATAGAAGTCCACACAACTATTACCACCTAATTTTTGTCAAAAATGCCAAAAATACAAGGTTCACAGGAAGAGGAAATTGATCAAGTTAGCAGTCTTCAAACAGGAGATTATCCTTCTGAACAGGGGAGCCGTCCCAGTATTGTCCTGATGTACTGAAATTTGTCAAGACATCTGCAGAAATAGATGGAAAACCAGGAAAATGAAAAGCATGTAAAGCAAACACGTGGTCAGTTGAAAGATACTTCATCAGTGTCACCTTCAAGACGAGAACTGTTCTAGCTTCTTCAATTGTGACACAGGTCAAAGATGAAGTCAGAATCAGACCTTCCAAGTTCAGATCAGACCTCCAAAGCCTGTACTGCAGGTCCTTCGTGATGGCATTTTAGGGACGAAGAATACTGATAGAAATGTGGACAGTTACTTGCTGATGTAGTATCATAGGAAGCCACGACTCTGATGAACTAAAGGCCATTGTTCTATTCCAATAAATAACTTCTCCTATACTGCATCCAAGATTCAATGGGAAGGCATATTAAATATGATGGACCAATTAACTCTGGCAGGGTGGGAACTGGTTCAAGCACCCGGACTACATGTGGAAGGCAAGAATCGACTCCCACACTGGTCTCTGACTTTCACCCACACTGGAATACATTGTGGAATTTTTGCCATACAATAAATGGAATTTTTTGTTTTTTTTTCCAGTTTTTTGTTTTCCTTTTTTTGAGACGGTTCTTCTGTGAGCCTGGTGTCCTGACCTCATCTGTAGACCAGGCTGGCCTCCAACTCAGGTCTGCCCGCCTCTGCCTCCCAAGTGCTAGAAAATCAAACGTGTTGTGCCAACAGATTGTGAAAAATGTAAAATCTTTGTAATTAAAAAAGGATTGCGTAAGAGGCTTGGAAAGATGGCCTTGGCAGTTAAGAGCACAGCTACTTTTGCAAGGACCCAGACTTATCCAGGGTCCCATGGCTGCTCACAACCATCTAAGCTTCAGTTACAAAGGATCCAGGCCTTCATCTGGCCACTGTATGCACTGTATGCACATAGTACAACAGGCATAACATGTAGGAAATACCTTACATGTTTAAAAAGTTAAAACTGTGATACCAACTATCAGAATATCCAGAAATTCTCTAAAACTCTGAACATGTAACTAGTACGTGACCATCAAGCTTGGAATCCCAAGTTACCACATGGCTCGCTGGCCTCATTCTTCTAGTGCAAGGTATTTCCCTACAGAAGGAGAGCATTACAATCTGGCAAAGACTGAAAGAGATATCTTAGTTAAGTGAGTAGAACAGCCAGTGTAAAACCTTCAACCTATGCTATTTATCACTTCACACTAATGAGGAAACTAGGTCCCAGTGTGAGGCAGTCTTTTGAACTCAGAGTTTACCACTGTGATCACAAATTATAGGAAAAGGTAAAGTAGTCCCCAGAGAACGCTTACTTCACCAGACAGCACTACACAGTTTATGATCAGTTTAATGGTGAAGAGAAATCTCAACCTCCTCCCCATGAAGACAAAAGATGGACCAACTGCTGAGAGGAGCCTAGAAGACAGATTTAGGCTTATGAGGCTCATGTGAGCCTCAGTGAGGCAGAAGCATGCCTGACAGTCATACACCCCGGCCCTTCTCTAGCTCAGCCCAGGACTATGAGGAAAACTATTTCCAAACCTCAGTTTCTCTTCAGAGAGACATGTGGTGTATGACATGTCAGAGAGACTTTTGAGGGGGGAGGAGGTCTGACTTCTGACGGGCACCGGCCAGTTAGGGGCCACTGAGAAAGGGTGGCTGCTACAGGCTCTGAACGTGGAATCCCACAGAGCAACACCAGAGAGAACTCCTCTACCAAGGCTTGCCACAGCCCTGAGCTGGACTGACTTTACGGTAAGAAGCTGGGATCTTGAGTACAAACAGGCAAACCTTAATCTGTAGAATGTTACAAGCCTCCAAAGGCCAGAGACATCCAGAATTTAGCCAGGTTGACTGGTAAGGTTTCTTTCTGTGCAAAGCCATTCTATAAAGACTGGGAAAGGTGGCTTTTTTTTTTTCAAACAAACCTCAACAAAAAATAATATAGAGTATACGACAACAGTAACAACAGCAAAACAAAACAAAAAACTGGGGACCATGGCCTAGTCAAAGTTACAAACTAAATGACCAGAAATAGCCCTATAGAAAGAAAATATATGAGCTGCCAAAAGACACCAAATACCCAACAACAAGGACGCTCCATGAACTGAAAGAGCATGCTGACCACTGAAGGAAGTCAGGACTGCCATGGGCAGTGGGAACATCGACAGAGAGAACGAGGGTAAAATCAAACCTTCACTGCAAGGGTCCAAAGCAGACTCACCAGGCAGAGAACGAACCAAAAAACTCAATGTCAAGGTGTCTGAAATACTGAGTCAGGTGCCAAGCGTGGTGGCACACACCTTTATTCCTACACTCAAGTTAGGGGAGACAGAGGCCAGTCTGGTCTACAGAGCAAGTTCCAGAATAGCCAAAGCTACCCAGAGAAACTCTGTCTCGAAAAATAATAAAATCAAATACTGAATCAGTAGTGGAAAGAAGTTAAGCAGAGCAACATAGGCCTCTAAGTCCAGCACTAGGGAGGCTGCGGCAGGAGAATCACAAGGTCAAGGCAGCCTGGGCTACAAAAATGAAACCTTTTTTCCAAAAGGGGAGATAATGAAGTAAAGAGGAGCCTTGATGGACTTACAGAGGATTATCAGGTGGGACAAAAAAACAAAACAAACAAAAAAAAAAACTCAGAGGTATAAGAAACAAGAGACAAGCAGAAAACTAAATGGAAGAAATAAACCTAGTAAATCTGAGGAGATAAACAGTTAAGTCCAAGAAGCTCAACAAAGTCCATCTGAGTTGAAGTCCTGGAGACCTACATTAATACACATAATAACCAAGGTGTCAAAATGTACAAAGAACCAAAGAAAGCAGCAAGAGAGGGCACTCAGCTGCTAACAGCTCCTGAGCGCCTGCAAGGTTATCAAAAGTTTCCAGATGAAACACCAAAAGCTGGAAGGGTAAGATGACATATTCAAAGTGATGAGAGAGAGAGAGAGAAAGAGAAAGAGAGAGAGAGAGAGAGAGAGAGAGAGAGAGAGAGAGAGAACAAAATATGCATATCTTTCAAAAGCAGAGAAATTAAGACTTTCCCAGATAAACAAGAATGGTACTAGCGTTGTTCAGCAGAAAACACTACAGTGTGTCTTCTAAGTTGAGCAGACAGCAAGCAGCAATACAAACCTCATGAATACATAAGAGTACCAGGTGAAGGATTCCACAGTCCTGTAACAAAGATGCATATGCCATTTTAAAATTTGGTGTCAAATTTAAAAAGTGAATAGAAAGTAACTCCAAATTTATTTTATTGAATATGCAATAAAAAGTAGTAATTTTTATCATAAGTAATATAAAATGAGGGAAATAAAGTGAGATATAAAGGGTTGAATTATCAGCAACTTGTCAGTTTAAAGTAAATTGTTGTAACTTTAAGATTCAACTTTATGTAATTGCAATGGTACCCATACCAAAAATTACAGAAAAAGAAATGAGAAAGAAATTAAAACACTAAGAAAAATCAAGAAGGCATCAAATGGAGACAAACAGAAAATAACCGAGTAATAGCAACTACTTTAAATATTAAAAGACATGCTTAGTGGATGGAGTAGGATCCAGCTGGAGCCGGTCTAGATCTAAACTCATACCGGGCTGAAAAAGATAGAAAAGGATGGCCAGTGCAAAGACAAGCTCCTGAACTCCAAACCCATCACAGGCCAGAGGAAGGGAATTACACAGTGACAAGGGTCAGTTCCCCAGGAGATACAACAGTAAACATAAACACACCTCTGCAGATCTCTCAAATACAGGCACAAATACTGACAAAAGTAAGTGGACATATAGTTACACAGTCATCCAACAAGCTGGCTGCCAGTCCTCCACCTAGATGAAACCATGGCAGGCAAGGAGCTCTTCAAGATTTGATCTTCACACTCTTCCCCTCGACACTCAGCAGCAGCAAGCAGATGGAGTAACAACAGGATGTAGCTGGACAAGCCTTGATTGTCTAGGGAATCAAGGCTCTTCAGCCCTTGGCTGTGGGTGACACTGGCTTTCCAGGAAAGCCCGAGGAATACTCATTCCTTGAGAGTGTTAAGCTCTTATAGGCCTAGGAAATCCAGAATCCTTAGCTTTTTTTTTTTTAAAGAAAACTTTATTGGTTTGCAAACTTTGGGTGTGTGTCTAAGGCTTCCACTGGGAACTGACTTGTTTTGGGGTTTTTTTTTAGTTTTTCGAGACAGGGTTTCTCTGTGTAGCCCTGGCTGTCCTGGAACTCACTCTGTAGACCAGGCTGGCCTCGAACTCAGAAATCCGCCTGTCTCTGCCTCCCAAGTGCTGGGACTTTAGCTCTTAATACTGGCCAGTATACAGCTTTTGGCCCAGGTATGAAACCTTTATCCCTAAAGACTTGGCAGCTCTTGGCACTCTCTTGGTAATGAGGACCTCTGGTCTCTCCTGTGATTCATTACAGCCTTTTGTTTCTTTAGTCTCAGGTCTCCACTCTCCCCTACACTTAAACTATATCTATATTGCGACAGGTTTTACATACTCCCTATCAGAATCCCAACTTTGTCAATGGCATTCACCCATAGTCCCAGCAATGTGGGAGGCTGAGGCAAGAGAATTACATGGGCACATGAGTTTGTCACCAGCCTGGGCACCACTGGGAGACACTGTCTTAAAACAAAACAAAATCCCAATGGCATTTTAAAAATCAGAAATTAAAAAAGTTCTGGGCATCGTGGCAAACACATAGAATCAGAATCTGGGAAGATGAGGCATGAAACAGCATGTTCAAGGTCAGCCTGGGCTTTATATCAAATCTGACCTTATAGTGAGAAGACCACTCCTGAAATACAAAATAAACAATCCTAAAATTCATAAAAAAATCTCAAGTAACTCTGAATATCCAAAGTAGCCTTGAAAAAAGAACAGAGTTGGAGGTCTCACACTTATTATTTAAAATACACAACACAGTCACCAAGACAGTATGCTACTAGCATCAAGACCCACACAGACAGTAAAGCAGTACAGAGAATCCTGGAGCAAACCCTTGTGTATAAGGTCAGACGGTGTTCAACAAGCCTAAGAGAACACAGGGAAGGCCAGTCTTCAACACAGAGTGCTGAGGAAACTGGATCACCACTTACAAAAGTATAAAATGGAACCTCAAATCTGTACATAAGAATATACCGCAAAATCAATTAAATCAAGACTTAAAACTATTAAAACAAGAGAAGAATAAAGTTCCAGGACACTGCATTTGAGAAATTTCTCATTTACAAAAGTAAATGTAAAATCAGACAAATGAGGATATGTGAAACCTGAACCTGCACACGGGGCCTGGTGAGCTGTGGGCAAAGCACCTGTGGGCAACTACGAGGCTGAGTTCAGATCCCCAGCAACTATATAAACATCCCTGGGGCTTACTAACCAGCTGGCCTGGGTGAATTGGTGAGATCCAGGATCTGTGAGAGAACACATCTCAAAAAGGAAGAAGGAGAGAGATAGAGAAGTCACATGATACCAAACATTCTGCCTCTGTAAGCACATACTGTACCCACCCACACAAATGAAAATAAACAAATAAAAAAATACTTCTGCACACAATGAAAATAAACTGAAAAGACAATATACAGAACAGAAGAAAATATTTGCAGATTACCTATCTGGTCAGTATTTACTAAGCAGGATACATCAGAAATTCTGCATCTTAACAATAACAAAACCACCGGCCTGCGGCGGCACATTGCTGTAGTGCTCACGCTCTGTCGCTAGGGCGCTCTGTCTATCTCGAGTTCGATCCCGCTGTCCTTGGGGGGGGGGGGGGGGGTAGACAATAACAAAACCAAAAATCATAAATGGTTACACAGCAAAACTCGTCTCTAAAACTAACACATATATACATACACATGCACACATGTGTATATATATATGTGTGTACTCTTTGAAACACACTAAGAAAACACAAGCTTCCAGCTAGACAGTATTGCAAATCACATATGTGATAGAGGACCTGTATCTAGAATATACAATGATGTCTCAAAACTCAACAAGAAAATAAAACACCTCGACATAGAGAAAACCGTGAGGATTAGCTGAGTAATCAGATATCCTCAGTAAATGACAGGCTATGGAGACTCTAATGACATTTTCAGACTGGGCTTGTAGATAAACACCCTTAATCCATCACTCATGAGGCAGAGGCAGCCAGATCTCTGAGTTTGAGGCCAACCTGGTCTATATAGCCAGTTCCAGGCCAGCCAGGACTAAGACCTTATGAGCAGTGAGACATTGTCTAAAAATATTTTTTGAAATATGGATTGATTAAAATAGATCCATACTTATCACTCCGCACAAAACTCAATTCCAAATGGATCAAAGACTTCAACATAAAACAAGATACACTGAACCTGATGGAAGAGACAGTGGAGAAGAGCCTAGAACTCACTGGCACAGGAGAAGACTTGCTACACGAACACTGTTAGTGCAGGCACTAAGATTAACAATTAATAAATGGAACCTCAGGAAGCTGAAAAGCGTCTGTAAGGCAAAGGACACTGTCATTAGGACAAAGTAGCAGTCTACAGGATGAGAAAAGAATTTTGCCAACTCCACATCCACTACAAGACTAATATCTAAAAATATATGAAGAACTCAAGAAACTAGATATCAGAAAATCAAATAATTAAAAAATGGGGTACAGATCTAAACAGAATTCTCAAACAGAAACTCCAGTTTTTGAGAAACACAGGTAAAGAAATGGTGCACATCCTTAGCCATCAGAGAAATGCAAACCAAGAATAGTCTGAGATTCTACCTTACACCTGTCAGAATGGCTAAGATCAGTGACACATGCGACAGCTCATGCTGGGGAGGATGTGGAGTAAAGAGAACACTCATCCATCGCTGGTGGAAGTACAAACTTGTACAACTACTATGGAAATCAGGTGGTAGTTCCTCAGAAGGATGGAAATCAATCTACCTCAAGATCCAGCTATACTACTCTTGTGCATAGAGCCAAGAGACACTTCATTTCACTACAAGGACACTTGCTCAACTATGTTCATTTGCTGATCTATTCATAACAGCCAGAAATTGGAAACAACCTCTATATCCATTAAGAATGGATAAAGGAAATGTGGTACATTTATACAATGGAATATTTTTCAGATGTTTAAAAAAAGTTACATCATGAAATCTGCACACTAATGAATGGAAGTAAAAAAATCATCTCGAGTAAGATAACTCAAACCCAGAAAGATAAATATGATACGTATTAATTAACTCATGTGGATACTAGCTATTAAATTAATTATAATCAAACTATAGTCTTTAGAGCCAAAGAGTTTAGGTATAGAGGAAGAGATTGGGGGGGGGGGCACATGAATCTCCCTGGAAAAGGAAATAGATCTTGTGGGAGGACTGGAGCTGGAAGGGCAGGAACAGAAGATCAGGTGAGGAGAGGGGAGGGAGATGAGATTGATGAAGGGAATGAAGAGAGAGACAGCTACAATTAAAGGGCATCTGAGGAGTTGGTATGGAAACCTAGTACAGTAGACACTTCCTAAAATACAGGAACTCAGTTCTAATGAAGTTTCCAAATAATAAGAGAGACGGAGTTCCAACTGTCCATCTCATATCATCAAAGGAAGTTTCCAGTACCAGGGTTGAGTTACATCCAAATCAGTTGTTGACTCAAAGGTCCTATGGAAATCCTCATACAACCCAGGTTGTTGCCAGGTTGCTCTCCACAGAGTTGACAGCAGGGTCCCATTGCTGAAGAGAACACCCACATAACTCATTGAACACAGGAGGTCAAGCTGGTGCCTACATGGAACCCTCACCCCTATATTTTAGTGTCTTTGGTACAGGAGGTACTCTGCAGGCTACCAAAAGAGAAATGTAAACACCAACCTAGCAATGAAACCTTTAATCTATAATGCTGCCCTACCTGTAAAATATGGTAGGGCAATGGTGGCACAAAGCTTGTGGGAGTAACCAACCAATGTCTGCTCTGACTTAAGGCTCAGTCCACAAGATGGAATCCGTACCCAACATTGCTTGGGTGATCAAAAACCAGAGACTAGATAGCCCAGGGACATCAGGTAAAACCAAATACTATCAATGTTTTAAAAATGTGATAAAATGACTCCTACTGATATCCTGTTATACTCATAGATCAAAGAAGCTTCCTCCTGCAGCAGATGGAAACAAATACAGAGACCACAGCCAGACATTACTCAGAGAGTGAGAGTCCTTGGAATATACAGCTCTAAATGGGATGTCTTCATCAAATCTTTCCCCTTAGAGCTCAGGGAACCCTGCAGAAGAGGAGGCAAAAGTGTGTAAAAGCCACAGGGGATGAGAACACCAGGAAAATAAGGCCCTCTAAATTAACTAAGCAAAGCTCACATGAACTCACAGAGAATGAAGCAGCAAGCATGGGGCCTAAACGAGTCTGCCAAATCCTCTGCATATGTATTATAGCTTCTAGTTTAGTGTTTTATAGAACTCCTGAGTGTGTGGATGAGTGGATCTCTGATTCTTGTGTCTTCTCATGAGGCTCTTCTTCTGTTGGTTTGCCTTGTCCAACTTCAATGAGATGGTTTTTTATTTTATCTTATTATATTTTATTTTGTTGTGGCTTGTTGTTATCTCTTAGAAGCCTGCTCTTTTCTGAGAGAGAAAGGGAGTGGATCTGGATGGGAAGGAAGGTGGGGAGGACCTGGGAGAAGTAAAGGGAGGGGAAACTGCAATCAGGATATATGGTATGAGAAAAGAATCTATTTTTAATAAAGGGGAAAATGGGCTGATTAGATGGCTCTGTGTATAAGGGCACTCACTACCAAGCCTGACAACCTAAGTTCAACTCTCTGGTCTCACATGGTGGAAGGAGAGAACAGACTCCCACAGCTGTCTTCTGACCTCTATATAAGCCTTGGCATATGTGCATATGTACATGCACACACACAATAATAGATGCTATTTTTTAAAAATTAAATGTTAGAAGTCTGATGAACCGATAGACAAATAATGATAGCTAACATGGACAGAGAACAGCAGAGCTAAATTCAAAGTGGATGTTCACTTGATATAATTGAATCTCAATTTTAAATTAAATGATAAAATCATGCAAGTAAACATGATATACTGTTGGAAAAAAAAAAAGAGCCACACAAGTCCATGACACATTTTAACATGTGTTCAGAGGAAACAGGGTACACAGCGACTATCTCTGAGAACAGGAGGCTGACCACTTTTTTGTTTATTCCTTGTTATCCATGGTCTTTACATTTTCTAAAACAGTCAAGTGTTTTTATTCAAGGTAAGAAAAAATAGAGTATAACCGTAGAGAGCCAGGAGGTAATCTTAGACAGGAATGAACAGGACTGGCTTGCCTAGATACTAAGCAATAGAACATACTCCCCTCCAAAGCCTAGAAAGCGTTAAGCGTTAAAACAAAATAAAATTTATAATTTAAAAAATAAAGTGTTACACTTATCAACATACATTCAGTGGTAACTTTATGGCCATCTAGTGTGCTGTTAAACTTTAGGCTGCATATGAACTTTATAGCTAGGGCTACATAGAGACATAGGAGCCAGAAGAGGTAATACAAGCCTGATTCTATCCTAGTAATATTTCATCTGGATTCAGCCATTTGTAAGAATCACTGATATGCTGGAGCCTACTGATCAAGTTTACAAGACGTCATGTAAACAGTTTTTAACATATGGCACAGTCGACTTTGGGAAATGATTATGTTCTAACTCTTGGGCACTATTGTTGGATTACGTGAAATGGATTAATTCATAAAATAACTTTAAAAAGTCAGTAACAGCCAAGTACATAAAAAAGGAAGAGATGTGTGGGTCTGATTTAATAATTTGATAAACTGCCTCATAATCCAGGCAGGGGGTGTTTTAATACAAAAGCAGATGTTGGGAGAATTCCTGTCATAGAAAATAGCCATGATTATATTCAGTCATTTAATAAACATTTGCTGAGTGCTTACTATACCACATATCTAGGCTGACCAGCACTATCCAAGAGGGTTTTCTACAAGGATGCAGAACAGGCACCAGCCACATGTGGCTACTGATCACTTGAAACTGACATTCAAATCAAGGCTATCATACATTAAGTAACAAGATTATAAACAACACAAAAGACTGGCTTCATAATTATGAGGAGATCTGTAGTGACAATTTTGGAGTTTTGGTTTCTTTAAAACACACAGAAATAGTAGAACGTATTTTTGTTTTAATCCATTTGAGGTATGGATATACGGCTGCTTCAGATGACCCATAGTAGCTGGCTGTGATTTGTCTTGTGCTCTAGGAGGGGTGTGATTTGGCCAGGTGCAGACAGTTTCTGCTATAGTGTGACATTTGGAATTCTAGAAACTTTTCAGAGGGTATATAAATGCTAGAGTCCAGAGAGGTGGGTTGGTGGTGGGTTGGTGGTTAATGGTTTGTTAAGCAGTTGTGCGCAAAAAAAAAAAAAAGAAACAAGAAGGAGAAATTAGATATCCTTATGGTGAAGATCAAACGTGCCCCACGCAACTCGATGTCCCTAATCAGCAGGAAGTAGTCTAACGATTATGTCACCCCTTCCCAACCCCTGACTTTATTCAGGAATCTTGTTCCTTTCTTTTCTCTTTTCTTCGCTATCTAGTGTTAGAGGGTTGAAAGGGTGGAAAAAAAAGGGGGGAGAAGGGTAAAAGAAAGAAGAACCCACAAAGTAGCAAAGAAAGCTACAGAGATCAATCTGAAGAAGCGGAGAGTTCAGTTCATGTGATTGGCCATAAGCTATGCTGAAGGGTCATGGCTATCCAGAGATACAGAAATGTTCTGAAAACACTTGGGAAGAGGGTGTTACCTTGGACTTTAGTGTTAATAATTTAACAACATGCAGATTAGCATTAGAATAATATAGACCACACTTAAATTAGTGCCACGCCAGAAGAAGGCAAGAATCAGAATATGTCCACCCAGATGTGGAAACAGGGAGCCCCGTGGTTCATCACGCCTGTGTTCTATTTTGCTCACAGTATACCTCTCTATGCATGCAACTTCGGGAGGACAACAGCAAGCTCAGTTGGTTTTGTTTTATAACATTTTATTTTATGTATGTAGGTATTTGCATGTATGTATGTGTGTGTACCACATGTGTGCAGTGCCCATGAAGCCCAAAAAAGGGCATTAGATCTCCTGAAACTAGAGTTACAGATGGTTGTTGAGACACCATGTGGGCACTGGGAATCAAACACAGGTCCTCTGCAAGAGTAGCCAGTGCCTTTAACAAGAGCCATTTTACCCTGCAAAACACAAACACAAACCAACCAATGTGGTATGCCCATTGGTGGGCTAAAAAGGAATGAAGTACCAAAACTGAGGTAGCATGGATGAACCACAGAAATGCTCTGACAAATATAAGATGCCTTTCAGAAAACGCTGTATGCTGTATGATTCTATTTGCAGAGTAGATGAATTCAGAGACAGAAAGCAGATGAAAAGCTTCAGGGTAGGGCTTACGTAAGAATGGGGAGCAGCTAATAAGCACAAGGCCCTTTTGGCATGGCCATGGAACTCTAGGATTCAATTGTGGTCATGTTAGCCCAACTGCATATTCTAAAACCCATCATACACTTTAAACGGTGGAAGAAGGCTCTGGGTTTAAACCCTGCCACCAGATATCAAAAAGAAAATAAAACGACAGACACTTGCTCAGCACATATAAGGCCTGGGTTTCATCCTGATACTGCACAATAAACAGCACAACAAAGCTTGAATTTTTTCAGTGTCAAAAGTTAGTGCTGCAAATGATATTCTCTAAATAATGAGAACACAATCCCTAAAAGGAGAGAGTAATGTGTGACTCATGTGATAAGGGCGTAGTACCTGGAGTGACAGAGCATTGTGGTGCCAGCAACTAATCTCAGAGCAGTATATCCATTCTATCCCCAGCGCTTTAGAGTTTACATTTTTAGACGTTGTATTTAGGTTTTGATCCATTTTGAGTTATGTTTTGTGTATAGTTTGAGGGAAAGAGTCCAAAGTTACATAGACATTCTGCTATCTGGTATTTGTTAAAAGGTGTTTCCCCCATTCGTGGTCTTCTGGTGTTCTTGCTGACAACTGTCTATTATTGCTAATACAACTTATTAATTTATAAATGAGTCTAGTTTGAGAAAGGCTTGAGGCACCTGGTGCTCACTGGGACTGAGATGTATGAATAGAAGAATGTGTCTTCTACTCACATGGCCCAGGACTAAGCCCAGTGTGAGTGAAGTGTCTGATGAGTCGTGACCCATCTGTGAGATTGACAGTCTCATCGCCCACAGACAACACTCGGAGACATATCACTGCCTGCTCTTGCAAAGGGGCCAATTGGTCCTTTTTAGTGTTGCTCCTTTTGAGATTCTATCAGTCTGTTGCTTACAATTCTGTTCCACTTAGTGATACAAATCAAGGACAGCAATTCCCTTCTGTCCAGGAAAGGAAATGTTTATCAACAGGGCCCTGGGCTGCTCAGTTGGCAATCTCAGGGCCAGGAGGATGCGGTGCCAATGGAAACATTTCGTTTTATCTACAGGAAGACTAGGCTCCAGTGTGGGACACAATTCTAGTCTGTACACATGGTTTTGTGTGTGACAGGTCCAAATTCTTGCTATGTTGAAGAAGAGAATTGCTTATCTTCTTTTGCCATTTATTTATTTATTTATTTATTTTTTTGTTTGTTGTTATTAATTAATAATGAGACTGGTCGTAGTAGCCCAAGCTAGTCTTGAACTGTATATAACCCAGGCTGGCCCTGAATCTCCTACCTTTTTGCCTCAGGGATTGAAGGGCTGTGCACCACCCTGCTTGGTAAGAATCTAAACTGCTATGACTTGAACAAATCTGAGCTCAGTAGAAGGCAGGCATTCAGAAAAATTTAATTTGAGGTCAGTCATAGAGTAGACAGACCCAATGAGATTTGCTTAAGTATATGGAGAAGACAACTGGGATTGAGAATATGCCAATCAAAAAACCATAATGGGCAGAATCAGAGCAAAGGCTATCCTTCTCATATCTCTTTTTAAAACAGCACTGTAGGGCTGGCGAATGACTCAGTGGTTAAGAACACTTGCTCTTCCAAGGGATGCTAGTTCAAATCCCAGCACCCTGTCAGGGTGCTCAAACTGTCTGTAACTCCAGCTTCAGGGAATCAAATGCCCTCTTCTGGCTCCTGTTGACACAGCAGATACACACACACACACACACACATACACAAAATAAATAAGTAAAAATTAAAAGATAAATATTAAATTAATAACAACAATAAAATAGAACAGCACTGTATTTGTACATCCTCATGTGTTTAAAATCACTTCTAGGCTGTTTTGAATACCTCATACCATGTGTTAAAAGCTGTTATGCTATACTGTTAAAGGATGGCAAGAACGAAGTCTATACATGTTCAGAACTGTTCATTACAGGCCTAACTATGGAAACTACATGTGGCCAACATTCCTGAGGTTAAATTTACATAAAATATTTAACATCACTTTTACTGCATACAGTAAGACACTCATATGCTTATAATGCAGAAAACAGTCACTGGGTACACTGTCTCAAACATAAAAGCACCAGGCAGGCTACAGAGACGGCTCCCCAGATGCTCATCTGAGTTTGACTACTGGAACCACGTGGAGGTGGAAGCTGAGACCTAACTCCGTAAGACTGCCCTCTGACCCCACTGCCATACCTTAGCATGTGCACACACATACATAAAGGTCAGGCCCAGGAAGATGGCTCAGTGAGTGAAAGCAGTAGCAATGAGGCTGATCCTCGAATCCATGTTAAAGCCATCTGTGGTGGTGCCCAGAAGCTCACAGGCCAACTAGTCGGGAATATGCAGAGCAGCGGAAACAATGTAAGAGGTGGCACTGACTCCTGAAAGTGTGTTCTGACCTCCACATGCATGCCATGGATCTGCCTAGAGCTCTGATCTCAGTAACAAGCGTGTCAATGGCAATTGCTTCAGAGACAAATGGTGCCAAATATCTCCCTTACCTTCCAGGGTTTCCATCTCTCTAAATCTTGGTCCAGAAAATCCTTTCTGCCTTTTCTCTCCTCCTACACCTTCAAACATTTTTTAAAAATCATTCCTTGTTGTTACCGGACTGGTCCAAACAGAATATATCACTGTTATAATCCAATCCTTAAAAAGTGAGTCAGAGGGCACACACATACACACACACACTGAATTAGGGTACAATTTCCTTACATGAGCCTTTATAATTCATTATAGCTTTTCCTATTTGGTCTCCACCATTTTTGGGGCTTTTCTGGGAAGCTTATACACAAGTCAAGAGTGGATAAAGCAACTGGGATGTGGGAAGATGGACCTGGAATCACCTTAACCTTAATTAGTCATGAGATCCTAATTAAAATAAGCAATCCAAATGTCAAGTTTTCTAAATCCAATTGCTTTATTGCTGAAATGGGGGTGGAGACTCCATTAAAGATGGGGGAGGAGGGAAGAAGAGACTCAGGGTAGGGGCTAAAGAGATGGCTCAGCAGTTAAAGTGGTTACTATTCTTCTCCCCCACCCCTTCAGGGGGATGAGAAGGATGGGGTCAGTGAGGATTCAAACATTAGGTCAGATACTTGATGGCTCCTGTTTTCATTTTCTTTTCTTTCCATTCCTTTCCTTATTGTTTTTAAAATTTATTTATTTTATGTATATAAGTACACTATAGCTGTCTTCAGATACACCAGAAGAAGGTGCTGGATTCCATTACAGATCGCTGTGAGCCACCATGTGGTTGCTGGGAACTAAACTCAGGACTCTGGAAGAGTGCTCTTAACTGCTGAGCCATCTCTCCAGCCCCATGTTTACCATTCTTACAGAGGACGTAAGGACTAAGCTGATTTTCCAGTACCCACCCCGAGCAGCTCACCTGTAACTCCAGCTCCAAAGGGATCTGATGCTATGGCCTCCACAGGGAACAGCATATACACACATACATACATGTAATTAAAAAGAAAAATAGATCTTTTGACTTGTGGGATCTATGTCTTTGTGGAAGTTTAGTTGCATGTTTCTTAGCCTCCTTTTCCCTTTCTCCACTTGCACTTGACTTAGAGGTAGGCTGACAGAGAACGCAGGCTGAGAGTACAACAGAGTGCTGCCAGTTATCTGTCTAAGCATCTAAGGTGCATGCCTCCTTTTCAGTGTGGAGTAAGAAATGGGGCAGAAGTCAGACACTGAACAATACAAGAATTAAGAAGGCAACATACAAAGGAAGGTGGCCAAAACTGAAGCTATAAGAAACCTGGGCTTCACTGTTGTGAAGTCTTGTATATCTGAAAATCGAGGGACTCCTGAAACAGTCAACACAAATCTGAGCACTTGCCATGTTTGCGTTGCTCCAATGATAAGGGCTAAGACTACAGTGCTGGAGAAATCAGGCATGCTCTTGACCTCGGGACCAGTTCAGTAGTCCTCATTTCTGGTTGTACATTTAAGTGTCTGGAGACTTCAAACAAATGAATGCATAACCCTAGATTAATTAAATACCTAAGGTAGGGCCCTGAGGGGTTGGGAGGAGGAAAGGCCTTTTCAAGTATTTCTTTTGGAGTATGAATAGAGAGCTGCTGAACTTTATGAAGTTAGTTAATGAATCTACCCTTGTATGGTTTTTTGAATTAGACTTACTCATTTTATGTTGAGTGCTTTGCCTCTATGTTGCGTATGTACACCACATGAGTGTCTGATGCCCAGGAAGGTTAGGAGAGGACTTTGGATCCCTTGGAAAGGAGTTACAGACAGTAGTTGTTAGCCGCCATGTAGGTGCTGAGAACTAAACCCAAGTCATCTGCAAGAGAGCTGCTAGTCTTAACCACTGAGGCGTCTCTCTAGTTGCCCTTGTATAGTTTGGTAAATATGCTTCTTGCCTGTTTGGTTTGCATTTTGTTTGGTTGTTGTGATGGCCATTCTTGGCTGTCAACTTGACTACATCTGAAATAAACTAAAACCTAAGTAGCTGGGAGCACGTGTCAGGGATTTTTTTTTCCTAAATTAAATCATTGGAAGTGGGAAGATAAACCTTTAATCTGGGCCACACCTTCTGCTGGAAGTCTATTTAAAGGACACAGAGGAAGGATGCTTGCTTTTGCTCTGCCTGGCAAGTCCATTCCTACAGTAGCACTGGAGCCTACCTCTCTGGGATTTCAGCACATACTGAAGACCAGCTGAGACGTCCAGTCTCATGGACTGAATAACTTCTAGATTAGCTAGACCACAGCCTATAAACCATTCTAATTAATAAATTGTGTGTGTGTGTGTGTTGTGTAGTGTGTTGTGTGTGCGCGCGGCGCTCGTGCCAGCATGCCTAGAAGAGAATCTTCTCTCCAGCAGCCACAGAGCTCAAGTTGCAGAGATCAAACCAAAGCCAAAGATTATTACAAGGTTGTCTGAATTACAGCAAACATTCAAGTCCCAGCCTTGGAGGATGTTGGTGTTTAACCAGCATTAACTGGTAAAGAATGGGACCCTGTAACTGGGGTGGGGATATCTGAGAAGCCCCTATTGAAGCTGAGACCTTTGATCCCTCAGATTCTCAAGGGTTTATCTCACCAGAGGAAGTAGCCTCTCTATCCTCAACAGAAGATGTACTCACAACCCTATCCCCGAAACAGTGCCCATTTCACCTTTGACTGAGGAAATTAATTCTTCATTGTCTGCTAAACCAGCAGTGATTTTCTTTGGAGGAGATGCCAGGCTAGACAACACTGCCCTTGGGGCCTCAAAATAGTTGCCTCTAGACCTATAACCAGACTGAAAACTAAGCAGGCTCCTGGGAAGAGGGATAGAAAGTGTAGTCCATGAAGAGGTATGTTATATTACTAAAGAGTTCATGACTTTGCTAATTCGTTCTAGCAGAAGTCTGGGGAATACATGTGGGAATGGATTTTAAGGGTGTAGGCTAATGGTGAAAGGAACATAAAACTGGATCAGGCTGAGTTTATTGACACAAGTCACTAAGTAGAGATTCTGGGTATACTATGGAGGCTCTCAAAGTCTATTTTAAAAGCTGTCAAGTTTGTTTGAATGGCTGCTGAGCACTCGTCCAAAGATGGTCTACTGAAAGGAGTTGAGACTGCCTGGTATCCGTGACTTAGTGCTGGAGGGATTTGAAGGCTCAGGGAAATTGCAAGTGTTAGAGTAGCTACACTGTGTAAAACCTAAGGCTCCACAATGGGAAGGCCCAGAAGACACCCTTCATTACTCCTGTAAGATGCAAACTGGTGAGAGGGGCACCAGCACATCTGACGAGCTTTGTTGTTGCCCTATTCCTTGTGACAGACCTTACTGTTGGAGACACTGCTCTCCGTTGGATGAATGAAATGCAATGGGTTTAACTGGTAGTAGGGGCCAGTAGCAGCACTGAGTCACCAAAGGCAAAGTGACTGTAATTATCATGAAGGGCAGCGTAGACAAAGCAACAGTCATAACGGCCTAACCAATGATGGGCAGCACAGGCAAAGTGATTCTTACAGTGGCATGACTCATATGGACCTCTAGTACTAGCTAATCAATCACAATGTCTCCAGGCATGAAAGAGGTAAAATTGCTACCATTTCAGGTAGTGGTAGTACAAGTTTTTTATTCCAACATTCAGAAAGCAGAGGCAGGCAGATCTCTTAAGTTTGGGGCCAGCACAGTCTATGGAGCAAGTTCTAGGGCAGCCTGGGCTACATGGCTACACAGAGAAACCCCATCTCAGAAAAACAAAATCAAAAGGCTACTACTATTTTTCTTTGATCTTTGTAAGTGAAAAACCTCAAATGAAAGAACGGCTATGTTGGATCATGGTAAAAGGGAATCTTGACCCGTGAATCAATTTCCAGACTTGAGCCAGTTTGCAGACCCAGAACTCCTGAATGAAGCGATGGCCAGGGTCCCTGAGAAGGAACTTGATAAAATACCTAAGAGTTTTTACTGTTAGCCTTTCTTCAGTCCCTCTACAGCCTTTTACGGAGCTAACTATACACCGTGGCTCTCCACTTGACATAGGGGCTTATGCAGATGAGGTGATTAAGGAGGTTTGGCTGAAGTTAGACTCACAGTATGTCCAGTGGGTCCCTGCACTCATCCTGTGGTTACTTCCCGGTCCTAGAATGTATAACTGGGATAGTTATACTTAGAAGTTGGCAGGATTCTC
The DNA here is from genome assembly GCA_021653895.1 of Mastomys natalensis. NCBI lineage: Eukaryota > Metazoa > Chordata > Mammalia > Rodentia > Muridae > Mastomys > Mastomys natalensis. The sequence continues at coordinate 322,272 of JAJTUV010001084.1, forward strand.
ACATTGGTTTCCTGACCTGTGGAGTGAGGGCTATCATGGTTGGAAAGACTACATGGAAGCCTTTAGAGTTGTCTCTGCCAGGGAAAATAGTAAAACGAAAACAGTATCATATCCCTGGGGGAACTGCAGAAATTAGTGCCACCATCAAAGACATGAAAGATGCAGGGGTAGTGGTTCCCACCACATGTCCCTGTAACTCTCCTATCCGGCTAGTGCAGCAGACAGTGGGTCATGCAGAATGATAGGTGACTACGAAAAACTCAATCAAGTAGTGACTCCAACTGCAGCTTCTATACCTGAGCAGGAGGTAGCAAACACTTTGGACACTGGTAATGTGTATCAGAGGATGGGAAATAAATCCAAAGAAAGGGCCTCTGCCGCAATGAAATTCTTAGGAGTCCAGTAGTATGTGGCATGCACAGATACTCCTAAGGTGAAGGATCAGTTATTGCCCTGGTATTCATAACAGTAGCAAAATTACAATTACAAAGTAGCAATGAAAATAATTTATGGTTGGGGTCACCACAGCATGAGGAACCATATTAAAGTGTTGCAGCATTAGGAAGATTGAGAACCACTGCCCTAAAGGGTCTCCTGCACTCCAGACATAATCTTTCTTACCTCTGTTGTGGAGAAGCAATCCAGTTTTCCCTTGGTTCCGGATGGATCACCCCTTCCATCACTGTTAGTCCTTTCTTAGCCTGTTGGCTTAAGGGCATCATGAACCCAAAGGGAACAGGGGAGGTCTGGGCTTCCAGTTCAGTAGGATGTTTGTTGTGGCTCCGGGCAGGAGCATTTTTCACTCTAGTACCAAAGGAGATACGTTTGTGTCAAACTGACAAGGGGTTAATGTGATGCTATTCTTGGTTGTTAACTTGACCACATCTGGAATTAACTAACACCCAAGCAGTTGGGTACACCGATGAGGGATTTTTTTCTTAATAAATCATTTGAAGTGGGGAAGATCCACTTTTAATCCTGATTTTTTTGAAGTGGGAAGATATATCTTGAATCCAGATCTTTTGAGATAAGAAGACACACCTTTAACTTGGCTACACCTTCTGCTGCCAGCCTGTATAAAAGACGAGGAAGAAGGAAGCCAGCTCTCTGTGCCAGCTTGCTGTCCATCTGCCTGGCATGTCTGTTCCTTCACTGGCATTGTAGCCCATTTTTCTGGGATTCCAGGGTATACTGAAGACCAGCTGAACATCCAGCCTCATGAACTGAACAGTTACTGGATTCCTACCAGAGCAATGATAGTACTAACCCTACAAAATATTCAAACCAACTCAAAGCTTCTTTAATTAAAAGTCAGATATTAATATCATCACCAGAATAAATACCTGTAATAAAGACCCATGAAGAGAATGGAAAATCCAGAAACACATACAATTGATTATTGTGACAAAAAACAGGACTCTAAGCAAGGAACAAATGGACTTTCTGAGGAGTAGTCCTTGGTGGAAAAAACAGATGGAAAAGGGCAATGTTGAATCCATCTCTCAAACCAGGTTCCAGATGTACCAGAGATTTGAATGTCTGAATAAAACCACACACAAAAGCACATGCATTAAAAATTAAACAAAACGGCTGACTTCAATCCAGGGGTGTGAAGAGTTTACTGGGTATGATTAAAACCTGAGAAGCAAGGACTAAAAGGACTGAAAAATGAAAATTAAGACTAATAAGCAAGTGCTTACAAGAGCCCACTCCTGGCTCTCTGCGGCCCCAGTAAGATGCCGTGGCAGCGCCTCCTGGTATTACCACTCAGTACTGGCAGATCAGTGGTCAGTGTGCTGGGGCTCCCTCTGACGGGTGGGGTAACAGCCCCTGCATACTGCTTTCCTTTCTTCTCAGCTCTCAGGGCCTACAGGACTGGGCATCTAGAGTTACATCTCTCTCCACATTTCTCTCACTACGCCTTGATCTCAGGTTCAACCTTTTGGGAAACACACCCAAAACACTATGGACAAAATAAAGTGGTATTTTCCTAATATGCATCAATATAAATACATAACTTAACATTTCAAAACCACTGCTCAGTGTAGCATCACTCTATGACTTCCATATGGGCTGTGCATAATGGCGTCCATGGAGAGTCGGTATGACGGGAGTTACGGTGTGACTATGAATGTGCCTCACAGGCTTCCGTGTTGAACCCTTGGTCCTCAGCTGCTGCAGCTCTATTTTCAGTCCTGGAAACTAAGAAGGTAGGGCCAGGCTGGAAAGAGGTCACTGAAGGCATGTCCCAGGGATAGTGTCTTGTCCCCAGGACCCTTTTCCTTTATGTCTGCCTCCTTCTCAAATTAGGGTAAAGCTCCTACCTATATGCTCCCAGCCTCATGAGTTTCTGCACATGTGCAAAGGGACAAACAACCCTCTAAACTAAAGAACTTCCCTGTCCCTGGCAGGTCCCCTGTCTGCCACTCCCTTACAATGCACTCAATAATTGTTAATGAACAAAAAACAAAAGAATTTGGTTTTCCCCCCTACTCTGAACAAGTTTTCTTTTCTTACATTGTTTCTGTGAGGTCTTTGGTCACTGTGAAAAGAGCAGCACAGAGGGAAGAGAGGCAGCTAGCAGAAAGAAAGAAGGGATATGACATGAGCAGGTGACTAAAGCCCTGGTCAGTCTAGTGTCTGCACTCAGAAGAGCAGATGAAACCAGCACTTCACCTCTGCATCTCTATCATCTCCAAATTTAAAATCCCAGGAAAATCACGGGGAAAACAGCAGACAAAAGCCAATGGTCAGGAATTCTTTAATATGGCCGACCAGCGGTCCTCCAAAGTAGTCAAGGTGAATGAAAGAGAGCAAAAGCCAGGGGCTGACAGTTCAGTGGTTAAGAGCACAGTGTGCTCTTCCAGAGGATCTGAGCATCATGTTAGACAGCGCACAAGCTTCTCTAACTCCAGTCAACCCACACCTCTGCCCTCTACAGGCACCCACACACATGTGCACACACATGGAAACATACAAAGTCGTAACTAAAATTTTTAAATAAATCTTTAAAAAAACAAAAATGAATGTGTGATGAACTTTCAGCCTAAGGAACAGAAAAAGCACACAAAGCACAAAGCAAAGGGAATGTGAATGAACACAGGCTTTACCGACGTTTCAGCAGTAGCAGCCTGACAATAATGCACTAGATGGCTAGGGGCACTGAGCAGGGAGTGCATGGAACTGGACTATCTCTCTGCAGCCTTCCTATGGAGCTGAACTCCTACGACATGGGAATCCTTCTCCCCCCTCTTCCCAGAGACCTGGGATCCCATCTGGAATGATACACACAACCTCCTTTGCTTCTGATGATTCCCACGCACAGTAGAGTTGAGGAACAGCTGGGATAGTGAGTGTTACAGTCCTTACAAAGGGCATAATGGGGAAAATCCACCATGTCATCAAACAAATTCCTCATGGCAGCAGTATGACAACAGACAAAGGCACTGCCACCCAGCAATGCGTTAATTCTCTAAGCACAATGAAAACAGCTTGTGTCCCCGTGCCAATGTCTACCAATTGCCGTGGTTGTCTGCAATATCATTAATTAGGAGAATCCAAGCCAAGCTGAATGATGCCATGGTAAACCATCCACTTTAGTTGTATGTATTAGTGCCAATACTTACAAAGCATCTACCAAGAACCAAATACAGTGGTAGGTTCTATGGAGCCAACAGATATCAAAAGAAGCGCAATTTCTGCCTTTGTAAAGCCTGTGATATTACAGGGTAAACTTAAGTATCAAAAACATTTATATACGAGAAAACATCGGACAGTCCAAAGGCAACTAACAGGGAAGGTCCTTCATTCAGGGGACAGGGCAAGGAGCACTTTCATACAGAAGGGACATATAAGCTTTAAGTTGTTTTTGGAGGAGGCAGGAAGTCATGGCAGTGCTGGGGACCAAGGCTGGGGGTGCTACAGAGCTAAATCCCCAGCTCTAGGTTTGAAGGCTAAGAAATCAGCAAGGTGACAACGGCAATACTCTGATCACCTGTGTGATCTAGTTCATCAGATTTTTCTCGCCTAAGGGTTCTGTCCTAGAGACAGTGAGCACGGCTCCACAGAAGCTGCAGTGTGGCGAGCAAGATGGAATGTTTAAAGGAGAGGATGGTGGGCTGGAACCTTTAAGGACCAGGCCCAGGGCAGACCTATCATAGGACAAACGACAGTAGGTGTGAAGAGGCTGCCTAAATACCAAGTTTGTATAAGCTCACCTGTCTATGGTCTCTCAAGAAGCAAAGGAGACGTGTGTGGAGCTGTAAGAGTAAGGGGCACACACTGACTCAGGTCTCTTGTTGGGCATGGGTTTTGTGAGTTTTAGAGCTAAGTGTGCTCAGATGCCGTACGTATTTTCTTACTCTGCACTTTGGTACCATTATCTTCTTGCCCATGGACAAGATCTCCTCTCTTACCTTTAACAGTTGCCTCAAGTGACTTTTATAGAACTACGACCCTGACTCACTTTTAGAGCTCAAGTATCTGTCGGGCATGGTGGCACATGCCTTCCTGAATCCCAGCATTTAGGAAGCTAAGGCAGGAGGACTGTGGATTCCAGGCCAGTCTATGTAACAACAACAAACCAAGGACAGGAGATGGAGCTTAGTGACAGACTGCTTATCTAACATGTGCAAAACCTGGGTCTGCTCCCAGCACAAAAATTAAATAAGTAACTAATAAATATTGAGGAAGCGATGACAACTTGTGTGTCTACCCTCAATTATCACACATGGAGGACATTATATTGTGACCTGACAAAAGGACAGAATATCTGAACTCAGAATCGCTCTACATTTTCCAGGGATTATTGTCTTCACAGAAGGGACTGCGATAGAACAGGTATATACCACAGACGAGAACTTTTAGTATGTTCTCATCGGACGGCACAAAACTCTACAAAGTGAGACGGTCAGATTTATAGTTCATTTGCAAATGGAGGATCATAGAAGTTAAATTACTTGTTCAATATGAGTTAGCTACTTACTAAGCAGCAGCCTGGGGTAAATCCAAGCTGCCTGACTAAATCAAGGGCTACTTAAAGTATATGGGGATAAATTAAACTCAAATTTATAAATACAAACAAAAAAGTTTGTTTTCGTTCACACAGCTCTAAAGACCAGGGCACTCTACCTTCATATCTAACACCCACAGAAGAACTGGGAACAGGGCTCCCCATCTCTAGAGGACAGACGGAACTATGCTATTCTAAGCCTAGACTCCTTCCCTCCCTTACTCCCACCCCCCTTTTATGATTTAGCATCTTTAAGCATCTTTAATTATTTGACTATGTCATACATGTATATGACTATGTCATACATTTATTTGACTGTCATACATGTATGTGATTAACTTTAGTCCTCTTCACTCCCTCTTACTCAGCTTCATTCCCCTGCCCCTTCTCCCACTGAAACCCAGAAACCCCAAAACATTCTTCACAGCAAGCTCCCCTCCTGGTTTTCATGTGTTCTGTGTGTATGTGACTCAGAGTTGAAAAGGGCTGCCTACAGGAGCATGGGTAGGAGGCTATCTACTAAAGCATGGGCATCATATATGTGGCACACTAATGAAGGAAAACATCCCTTCCCCCTAGGCACCGTAGCTGTCCCACAGAGAGGGGTGGGGTCTTATGAGCCCTTCCCCATTCTAGGATGGAATGTTGTTGGCCCTAGGTTTTTACAGGTCTTCTGCAGGACATCAGAGGTGTTGATTTGAGAGTGCATCAGCCATGCCATGCCCAGAAGACATCATTTCAAAAGCACATCTCCCCAACCTCTGGCCTTGACATTCTTTCTGTGATGTTCCCTGAGCCTTGGGAGGTGGGGAGTGTGTGTGTGTGTGCTCAAGTGTGTATGTATGTGTGCATGTGTGTGTGACTGATGTCTCATTTAGAGCCAAGCACTCCTGTCACTTATTGTCTTGGCTTTGGCCAGTTGTGGTCTCTGCATTAACTGCCATGGTCACCTTACAAACAGACACTTCTCTCATCTCCCTTTCTAGCTTACCTTTGCCCTTTCTTTGTTTTGAGAGAAAACGTCTAACTTGAACCTCCCGGATTAAACTTGCTTTCACAGCTTTATCTTCCCTCATTTAGATTTACTGTTCTGGTAGCATGCAGACAGCCCTTAAAATGTTTATCCTCTTCGGCCCCAGCAGTCCAGTTGCTAACTTACCTTGGGGAAATAATCAGAGGTGCACCCAGATAATCATCTCAGGGTTACTTACAATGACAAAGATGTGAGGACACGTGCGTGCGTGCGCGCGTGTGAGAGTGTGCCTGGGCTCTGGCCAATCTTGGTGTGCTGTGTAGACTGCAGCTGTGAGGACAAGTGTGTGCACGAGTGTGTGTGCATGTGCCTGGGCTTTGGTCAATCCTGGCGTGCTGTGTAGACTGCAGCTGCTACAAACACTCCCACAAAGACTAAGGAGGGAAGAGAATGCGTCTGTCAGAGTAAGCTGCCTGACAAATAATACACAGGCCCCAGGCTTACTCAAATGTCATGCCTAAAGGGGGAGAGATAACAGAGCCACTGCTAACTTTTTTATTTAAATTTTTTTTTTTTTTTTTTTGGTTTTTCGAGACAGGGTTTCTCTGTGTAGCCCGGGCTGTCCTGGAACTCACTCTGTAGACCAGGCTGGCCTCGAACTCAGAAATCCGCCTGCCTCTGCCTCCCAAGTGCTGGGATTAAAGGCGTGCGCCACCACCGCCCGGCTCACTGCTAACTTTTAAAATAACTTTTTAAATGTAGCCCAGACTGAACTTACACTCAGTCCTCCTGCTGCTGCCCCAGGGCTGGCTGGAAGAGAGTGGGCCACCACACCTTCAGTGCTGACTTTCGTCGTCTTCTTTGTACCTGCTTACAGATTCTCCACATCCAACACACATTCAACATATACATTTAAACCAGGAAGAAATATTTTTCAAAAGGTAAGAAAATTTTCCACTAGAAAATGACTTCTGTGAGGGGACTCTCTTACACTATGAAGGAGAGACCTCTACTTTTGATTGTTTCAGGGGAGTTGCAAGGTCGTTGGCTGAAGGTGCTCTGTTCTAAGCTACTACTGATCTGAGTGCACCGTTTAGACCTACCCACAGCTCAAGAGACTCTTCACCTAGCGTAGAAACTATTGTAGGGTTTCTCAAACTTATGTGTACAAATTCCCCTTAGAGAAGAAAATCCCAAAGGGAACAATGTTGGTTAATTTATGTCTCATGTCTATAAAAGTAGATGAGCAAAATAAAATATAGATTAAATCAAACAAAGGCAGCACAATTCAGTGACAATACTTTTGTGAGTCTCTGATTGATCTACTAACTGATTTTTGATTGATGTTGTAGCACTTAAAGTAGAATCCAGGGCCTATCATGAGCTGGGCAAAGTCTCTACCACTGAATTACAAGCCCAGAAGTGACATTAGTTTAATAGAAGAATGCTACTGCTCAAATTAAAGTCACTGTCCATAAGGCAAAATGACATCAGCCCTAAATCAGGAACCTAGAAACACACACACACCCACACACACACACACCCACACCCACACAAAACCGAGAGAGAGAGAGAGAGAGAGAGAGAGAGAGAGAGAGAGAGAGAGAGAGAAAGAAAGACAGAGAGAGACAGACCCTGAGACTGGCCTATGCCCTTTACAACTGATCTTAACAACATCTAGGAAATGCCTGTGTACCCTCCACCTACAGCAGTAAGTTGAGAAAGGTACTTGGCCTGTCCATGTTAGTGAGAAGACCAGTGGTGACGAACGAACGAGGCCTTTTTGTGGCTGTGCATCTTACACTATGCTCTACTATGATCTACACGACACATTCTACATGATGTACACTGGCACAGCATGCTGCTGGGTCACATGAGATTTTCCCAACACATACAAACCTGCTCATAGGCCTTCTCCATGCAACTGGCCCTGGCAGAGGCAGGTAAGCTTTCTGAGGATTACAGGATCCTCACTTCTTCAGACAATACAGCTCCAGTCATACACCTTTGGGTTTTGTCAATGGCTTGCTTGTGTTGACATCCAATCCAAGTGCATACTCTTGCTCTGTAGCCATTTTCTCTGAATTGAAACATCCCCTCCTGAGACTCAGCAAAGTCACTAAGGAGGCTGAGAAAGACTGAACAAAGCACTTCTCAGATTATACAAGGAGTAAACAACCACTGGGGCTAAGAAGGCCCCAGGGTAGGGCTGCCTGCCAGTTATATGGAGGGGATGCAGGGATGCAGTTGTCCAAGTCACTGGTCATAGCCCCAGATAAACTCACTGGGTCACCTAGCTGGAATTGGGTGGAATCATCCTTTGGTCTGTCATTGGTTCCCTTGGGGGTATAAACAGACATTTACTCACATCTCCCCAGAAAACTGCATAATCACTGACATCTCCACCACATAAATCACTGCTGCAGTCAAGTACCTGACCAGGAATTCTGAAGAAAACAAAAACCCCACCCCATTAAAAGTGCAAATTTATAGACAAAACTATCCTAAGTGTAAAAGTGATAGAAAAAAACACTCAATAATGACTCAATGCCATAAAAAATTAAAGTTTTACATATTACATATTTTAAAGATAAAAGGTAGAGTAGGAAATGACAAGATTCCCTACAGACAAACGACTAAAGCACATAAGTAAGACAAGCCCAGGGATGCTTTAATAAAGAGCACAAAAGGAACCCACACATTTCCATTGGTCTTTCAGGGGTGAGGACTACTCGATGGATGGTCTTGAGGACTTAGTTCTTGGCCTGTAGGAGCTGACAAAGCCAGTATCAGAACGGAGTTACGGAGGTCAAGGCAAGAGGACTGCAAACTTGAAGGTGGCTTCAGATACACAGAGCTCCAGCCTTGGTCACACAGCAAGACGCTGTCTCAGAAAGCCAACTCCAACCACACACAAAAGAACGGAATGAAACTGGAAGACACTCACCAAGGATCTGTTCTTGCAGAGCGAGGGAAATCCCCACACCTTAGAGGTCACAAAAGCCTTCTTTTTTTTTTTTTAATCTTGTAAATTGTTTTATTTCTGAGATGCGGGTCTCACAATGTTGTCTAGTCTGACTTCAAACTCCTGTGCTCAAATGACCCTCTGACCTCAGACTCTGGGAGTTTCAGGTGCTCCCCACCTGGCTCCTGTATGCTGATCAGTGGGAGGTGAAAGTGGGGGACAGACAGTTCATATTCCTATACTTAGAAATAACCAAATCAAATCAACAGAAACCAAATACTTCAGGCCAGAGTAAAAATAAGTGTTACAGATGCCCAGCTATCAGTATTTTCAACAATGAATCAAGTTAAATTAATTTAAAACTATGTTTAAAATGAATTGCAAAGAGGAGAAATGAGACAGTGAGTAACTCCTCCTGGAAGTCATTTTAAGAACTTTGATTTCTATAATCTGCCTTCTTACTCTCCTGGGAATTGTACTACTTCTGGTCAAACGTTGCAGATTCTCCTCAAGAAGACGCCATGAAAAGATGAGTTTTTATCAAACAAACAACTAAAGAAACTACACAGGAGAGATCTACAAGCATGAAGCAAGAAGCACCACCACCACCATCCCAACCTGAAATCCTTGATTTACACTCCTGAGCTAAAATGACATTTTTAAAATTAATTATGTATTAAGGAGTCCAAGTTTGTTTTGTTTTTCAATGATGCAAGAACACTTAACAACTAATAGCGACTAGACAACTGGATGCAGCTGGGACAAGCAGACGGCTGGTACTATTCTCCACAGCTCCTATAACTTGGCAGCATAAATCTCCAGAACTAAATTTTGACTTGAAGTGTTCCTAGAAAAATGCAAAACCCAAGTAATTTTGTTTCTGACAATTGTGGACTAGGTAAATCAGAAGAATCCACTAGCTAACAGAACCATAAACACCAGGCAAAAGATTACAGATGCTTGCTTAGAGTCACTGCAGTAGTTTGTCAGAGACTGAGAGGTACGTATGCTCGTTTGTCAGTTTGACACAACTAAAGTTACCTGGAAAGACAGGACCTCAGATGAGAAACTGCCTCCATCAGACTGGCCTGTAGGCAAATCTGTGGGTGCATTTTCTTAATTAATGACTGATGTGGAAGGGCCCAGACCACTGTGAGCAGTACCAGCTCTGGACAGGTGGTCCTGGCTATATTAGAAAGCAGCTGAGCAAGCCAGGAGAGGCAAGCCAGTAAGCATGGTGGTCTCTGCTTCAGGTCCAGATTCCAAGTTCCTGTTGGCTCCCCTGACAATGGATTTTAACCCATCAGTCATATAGCCCCATGTGGCTTTTGATCAGAATGTTTTATCATAGCAACAGAAAAGCAAACTAGAATAGAACTTCTTCCTAAAAGCACTGGGTGCTTCTGAGAAGAATGTTAGGGCTTGATCTTGGGTGGTCAGGAGGGATCACTGGGGCAGCAGGATGAACAGAACAGGCTGGTCCTCCAATGGAATGAAACTCAAATCAGAAACATTTCAGTCCCTGAAACTGGACCAAGGAGACCCCAGAGTGGAGCAAATGTGAATTCCCTCTAGAACAAGAACATCTGCCTCAATGACTTTAAAACTATTTGTGGCCAGCACATGTTTAGAAGGGAAAGAAAGAAGAGGAGGAGGAGGAGACAATGACTAGGTACACAAGGAGCAACAATATGCATAAAATCAGCAGTAAAAGCGCCTGGAAATGACTCAGTATGGACACTGTGTATCAAACACGGACGTTGATCACTGTGCATTCGGAGAGATAAAAGACAAGGCTGAAAAGCTGAGCAGATAACTGGACATTATAAAAGACAGCCAGATTGCGATCTGAAAGACGCAGTGACTGAGTTAAAACCACAATGGATAGTTTCAACAACAGTTTCTATAAAGCAGAAGAGATAAGTGAAGAGATATCCAAAAAGAAGAACAGAAGGGTCAATAAAAAAGGGTAAAGGAGGAAGGAGAAATAGGTATTTATAAAATAGTCCTCATTTTAACTTCAGTCCTACAGCAAATGTAAGAGAAAATGGGTAAAGGCAGTCCTAACAGCTGGGGCGGAGAAAGCTAATGAAAACATGAATCCATAGATTCAAGAAGTCATATGACCAGCACTCAGGAGGCAGAGGCAGACAGATCTCTCTGAGTTTGAGGCCAGCCTGGTCTACAGAAGGAGTTCCAGGATAGTTAAGGCTATGAGGAGAACCCGTCTCAGACTAGAAAAGGATGAGAAGGAGAAGGAAGAGGAGGAAAAAGGCATAGGAACCCAACTATAAAGATATATAAGATAAAAAAAACATAGGAGACTGATACTGAGCAGTGTCACACACTTGTCGTCCCAGCTCTTAGAGGCTGCGTACAGCCAAGGAGTTGAAACCAGCCTGGATTACAGTGTGACCTCCTATCTCAAAACAAAACAATAAACCAAAAACCAAGAAGCAGACAAAGCAAGAACTACTCTCAGAACCTGTGAAACATGTTACGTAACATAGCAAGTGACAACAGGAACAGTCAAGTCAGACTACAAGACAGCTTTAAAGGTTTGAGCAAGGGAAGTGCTGAGTTCTGAAACTAATCAATGCAAGGATTCTTTTAAGTGAAGGAAAAGGTTCTAATGGGAATGGTTGTAGAACTCTGTGGATAGTCTAAAAACCAATGAACTACTGCATGCTTCACGGATGCTTTGTGGTATGAGTTACGTCTCAATGAAATTGTCTATAAACCAGAAGAAGGTGGAGGATAAACATTTCCAAACAAAGTCTAACAATCTGTGCCAGCAGAATCTACACTAAAAAGTACTAAAGGGACTGGGCTGTCAGTGTACACTCATAATCCCAGCAGACAGGAAGATACTGAGTTCCAAGCCAGCCAGAGCTACTGTGGTCCTGGCCAGCCTGAGACCCTGCTCAAAAACAACAGAAGCAAAGATCAAGGAAATGGTTCTGAGGATAAATTGCTTGCCCGGCAAGCATGAAGAAGGTCTATCCACATATAAAAGTAGGTGGGTGTGGCAGCCTCCCTACAATTCTGTTAGAGGGAAACAGGACCACAGATGGTTGGTTAGTGGCCAGCTGTGGGTTCAACTGAGAGACCCCCACCTCAATGAAGAAACTGGAGAGCAACTCCCAATGCCAAGCCCAGGCCTGGGTGTGCCTCTCCACACACATGTATGCACACATGCACGTATATACATAAAAGATACAAAAAGCAAACAAAAGCTTCAGATATCAATCAGTGGATGCATGCAAGACCCTTGGTCTGATATTCCCAACACTGCAACAGGCAGAAAGGCAATAAAAGACGTTCTGTAGACAGACAGAAATGACCCCAAAAGGAAGAATGGAAAATGACAAAAGTGGCATCGAAGTTGAGGGAAGCGGTGATCTTAGTAAATAGTAAGAAATGAATCATAATAGGTAAAAGTAAAACATAATTCCTTTTTCCCGTTACACAAAAACCAATTCCAAGTGGATGATATCATTTCATGTGAGAGCAAAATATTAATATTTCTACAAAATGTTAGCAAGCCATCTTCTTCACTTAGGAATAGGAAACTCTACCAATTAGGAAGAAGACAACCCTTCAAGCTAAACTGGACAATATTTAAACAGATACTTTATAAAACTATGTCAAACAAACACAAATGGACAATCAGACTCTTTAGTCAACCAGAAACTGCATATTAAAACCCTGATGGAATGTCATTTCATACTTAACAGAATGGCTAAAATTTCACACAGACAATACCAAAGGGTGTCAGGGATTTTAAACAAGGGTTACTAAATGCTTGCTGTTATAAACTGGTAACATGACTTTGGGAATTTAGTTCTATCCACTACAACAAAAGATATACATGTTTTTATGTTAAAAGAAAACCCAACCTACTTGTAGCTAGGTAAAATATATACTCAATAGAAATGAATGCTTTAGGAGGTACAGTAGCATATTCACTGCAACGTTAACGGCCAAAAGCTACAAACAACTCAAAAGTCTACTAACAGTAGAAGGAATAAAGTGTGTACTATCTATACTATGCAGGGCAGTAGAAAATAGAAGCATGATGGACGAACTTCAGAAATACCTTTGATGAAAGAAGGCAGACACAAAAATTACATAGTGCATTATTTGATTTATACAGTTCACAAAACAAATGAAACGAATCTACAACTGGACAGTCCAGTGTTTAAGAAAGATGTGTCTAGAAGGAAAAAATTGCATAGGAAAAAAAAAAAAAAAAACCCAGCACACACTGCCATGCGCCCCGCCCCCCACCCCACCCCAGAATGCAGGCTAAGGTTAGTCTGGAAAGGATGGCTTGGGTGCAGCGAATGAAGAGAGCACGCGAGTTTCTGGGTGTTGACAAGGTTCTGGCTGAGGGGCACATCAAAAGCTGTACCTTTTGGGGTTACACACTCTGTGGGTTTGCAAGAGAAAGAGGACAGGTCAAAAGAGAAAGGTGAAGAGGAGAGCGCCCTGATGGAGAAGAGCTACAGATGCCAAAGTGAGCAGGACCGCCGCTGCGGCGCGCGCAGCGAGAAGACACCGCAAGGCGGGCGCGCGCCTCCTCGGACCCCGCGGCCTGAGCGGCTTCTGGTGCCTGGGCCGCCGGCAGGGGGCTCCGGGGCCGCCTCGATGCTCCGGTACCCCGCCCTCCACGCCGGACGCTCGAGGCCTCGCTGCGCTCGAGGCCCCGACTCACCTCATCGTGGCTGCCGGGCAAGCACGGGGCCGGGGATGAAGGCGCGGCGCGACGGGGCCGTAGCGGGGCAGCCGGCCCCGGGCGCGGCGGCTCCGCGTCTGGCTGGGCTGCAGGCGGCGGCGGGGGCTCATCTTCTCCGGCGGGCGTCCGGGCCGCTAGCTGCGAGGCAGCGCGGCCGCGGCGGCGGCGGCGGAGACGACTGACAGCTGGGCCCCGGCCCCTGCCATCTTGGCGGGCGCGCGTGCCCGGGCCGGCGCGTGCGCGTGCCGCCCGCCCGCCGACCGGCCGTGGGAGGGGGCGAGCGGCGGGGTCTCGCGGACGGGAGCGAGCGCGCGCGTCCGCCTGAGACTCGGGGCGGCGGCCGGAGGATGGGGTGCGGGGTGCACGCGGGGCGGAGGGCCCCTCCGCCCGCTGAGGGGATTGCGCGCGCCGACGCCCCTCGCTCCGCGGCCGCGGAGGGAATGGGCGCGCGCCGCAGCGAACTCCACACAAAAGGCGCGGGGCTCCGGGTCCGCGCCTCTAAGAGGGAGGAGCGTGAGGGGGCGGGACAGGGGTGTGGCCCAGGTCCAGAGGGGCGGGGCGAACCTTTGTGGAAAGAGTGGCTGGGCCTGGGGGCAAGACAGGGGGCGTGGCCTAAAGTCCCAAAGGAGAAACTGTAGCCTCGAGGGACAGGTTAACTTAGTGAGTTCCAGAACCTTGTCTGCAAGAGAAAGACCAGGGACGACCTTAGCGAGAAAGCTTCGGGATCTTAGGTCTAGGAGATCCCTGGAGGAAGGTGTTGGTAGGGAGAAACAAAGCGGAGCTCCGCCGAAAAGTCTGCAGGGTCGTGGGCCTGGGGCCGGGGGATTGGGGTGTGGACCTGGAGCAGGGCGGCAGAGTGAGGCGGAGACCCCACAGAATCCCTGGTGGTGGAGGAGCTGTAGAGGGAAGGGTAGGTGGAGAGGCTTAGGACAGAGGGTGTGTTTTGTGTGGCAAGGCTAAGCAGGGAGAGTGCCAGGTGGCACGTGGAGCCCTACTCTACCGGCTTTCCAGTGCATTCAGAACAGAGCATGATGGGCTGAAAGATGCAATCTTGAACGGATTCCTTCATCTGCAGTACTGTTAGCGTTGCCTGAGTTTATAGTCCTCCTAACCTTTGTGTTCCCGTCTTCCTGGGATCCAGGTTGGTCTCTTTGTTACAGAAGAGCCTTGTCACATTCTAAGAGTTATGAAAACAGTCAGGCCTCAGGTCACCTGACGGCCCGCGGGAAATCGAGGAGACCCTAGGGAAGGGGGCAAAAGAATGAAGGGACAAGAGACACAAAGACGTAGAGCAAGTCTGAGGTTCTTTTTTTTTTTTTTTTTCTTGGTTTTTCGAGACAGGGTTTCTCTGTGTAGTCCTGGCTGTCCTGGAACTCACTCTGTAGACCAGGCTGGCCTCGAACTCAGAATGCCTGCCTCTGCCTCCCAAGTGCTGGGGTTAAAGGCGTGCCCGGCCAGTCTGAGGTTCTGATCAAGCTCTCAAACTTTAATTTCAGGGGCAGGTTATAAAGACACAGCAAAGCCGGGCGGTGGTGGCTCACGCCTTTAATCCCAGCACTTGGGAGGCAGAGGCAGGCGGATTTCTGAGTTCGAGGCCAGCCTGGTCTTCAGAGTGAGTTCCAGGACAGCCCGGGCTACACAGAGAAACCCTGTCTCGAAAAAACAACAAACAACAACAAAAAAAAAAAAAAAAAAAAAAAAAAAAAAAAAAAAAAAAAAAAAAAAACCACACAGCAAAACGGGAAGTTTAGGCGAGGGTCATTGCTTAGGGCTACCTCACTATTGAATCATTGTCTAAGACCATCTCACTGTCATATCCTTATTGCCCAAGACTATCCCACTGTTATAACCAGCTCCCAGGAAATGCCAGACGTTCTTTAAGTTCCTTGGACCTGAGACCTGTGAACGAATGTCCTTTCTTAACCTTGTACTGACTAGGCTTCTTAGAATAGCAGGTAATTTCCTGGGTTTGGCTCCCGGCACCAGGTGTCCTCAGGAGAGTCCTAGTTGGTGCATACTTTGAATCCAGCCAGGCATTGTGCTCTTCCTGAATGTGGCCACCAATCTCCAGGTGTCTGCCCCTAGGTCTTAACAAGTTGTTGCCATTCTGTGACTTGAAGGGAATAATGGATTGGTGGGTCTGCTGTAAAGAAAGACACTGTCTTTCCTCTGCACTCCACGCTAGAATCACTGACACTGAGGAGAAACTATTTTTCAAAGCCAAGGGCTGGTGGCCTCCAGAAAGAAATCTTTTTGAGGTCACATGTTTCAAAAAAAAAAATGTTAACTTTTTGTAACGTTTTGTATCAGAAGAGTGGAAAACACATGTTCTTCTACCTCCAAGGAATAAAGCCTTCATTCTGCTTTGCTCAATAAGAGATTGGCTTCAAATGTCTAGCTGTTAGGGAAAGAGGAAGGACAGGTGGGGGGTAGGGAGAAACCGTAAGCAAGTCCCTTTCAGAGTCTGTTTCCTACTGAGCTTGGTGCCTCAACTGATCCCAGCAGCCTGTAAGGTGAGCTCTAGGATTCGCACCTATTGGATGAGGAACTCAGAGAGCTTTGAGCATATTTGGCATTCAGTGTGGGGCCTCTACCTCTGCAGGCACCGTAGAGCTGGTTTAGACAAAGACCAGCATCCTCCACAGGGAAGCAGGATACAGCAGAGGATGGGAGTGGCTCCTGTCTGTCTTGCCCCCGGCCCTTCCTGCAGCCCATAGAGCACTCTGATGAAGAAACAGATTGCAGAGACCTCCTTAGGACATCGGCTGCTGATTTTAGGAATTCACTGAGTGTTGTGGGGACAATGACTTGTCCTTTTTCCGGAATGCCTATCCCCTTATCTATGGAAGTGCTTGCAGTGGCTAGCAGGACAGACTGACAAAGGATGCTGTGCTCCGTTCTAGCAAGAAATAAAAATCACCTTTGATCCATTTTACTCTTACAACTTGAGGTTCACCTGGGGTTTCCGTTTTGACTTCTCGCTTGGGTCCTTCAGCTCCTCAGGTGATTCGCCTTAAGATTATCATTCCGTTGCACAGCTTGAAGGGAGACAATTTCTACACCATGGCCTGGAAGCCCTACCTGGGAAGGTACCAAGACAAGAAACATTTGACCGGAAGCTGGATTGGTGGGGTGGGAGGGAACCTTAGATTAGCTGTCCTGCAAACTCTGTGGGCCTGGAGAAGAGGCTCAAACTTGTGGTTGTTGCAATCCTGCCTGGAGCTAAGCTGAGGGTTCCCACCGTTTAAGATGATAAAGCCAACTACATTCCTGGGGCAGACTGGCCAGGAACTTGGGAGGAGCCTTATGATGGTGTTTCAATGTGTCTCCCAAAGAGTATGTTTTGGGAACTTAGTATCCAATGTGACAACATGGGACCTCAGAGGGAGTCACTGGGCCACAGGGCTCTCTGTCCTTACTTAGCTTAATGACGATTTTCAAAGGGCTGGAGGCTGCAAACTGAACATCCGTGTGCAGCAAATTGAAGTCCTTTACCCACTGAGCCATCTGGCCAGCTCAAGTCAAGAAGACACTGAAGGAGAACAATCCGAGTATAAGAAATACTTCTTGTGACCAAAAATTTCATACATAATTTCAAATCTTCAGGAAATGAATTAGAGGCAGCCAAATAATAATAAAACAGAAGAGTCCCTGTGTTAGGATAAAAGTCGGCATACTTTTTATCGGCTCAAAAACAAAGCTGTCACCTCAGAGGGAATAAGAGAGAGTTTATTCTGGGGCCAAATATGAGTGACCATGACTAGAGAATACAGATTTACCCCAAATACCATGCTCCAATGTGGTAACAGCTTCAAGAAGGTTTTAGAGTTGCAATAGAGGGCTGGAGACACGGCTCAGTGGTTAAATGCACCGGCTGCTTTTCCAGAGGAACAAGTTCGAGTCCCAGCACCCACATGGCAGTTCACAACTGTCTGTAACTCCAGTTCCAGGAGATCAGACACCCTCACACAGACATACATGCAAGCAAGACACCAATGGACATAAAAATAAAGATATATATTTAGAGTGGCAAAACAAAAGAAAGTAATGAATCAAAGCATTTTCCAAACAAGCAGTGGGAAACTCGGGTGGGCGGTTACGGCACTTGTGCCTCAGATGCTGTCGAATGGCACGCTTAGCCTTTGGCTTCTTGGATGATAGTGGACAGGAGGTGGAATGGAGCCATAGAACTTAAGGCCCATCCGTAATGAGCCCTTCTTCCTGCAAGCAAGACCTCCTCAGATTCCACGCTCTTCCAGTTCAGGACCAAGTGTTCAAACACATGAGCCCATGACACATGCCACACTGCAAGTACCTTTATTTGTACTTCCAGCCTTCGGAACTGTGAGAAAACAGGCAGCTGTTGTTTAGACACATGCCTGTGGTATTTTGTCATGGCAGCCCTAGAGAATGAGGTTTCTTTGGAGAGATGAGAAAAATTATCTAAAAGTAATAGTGACAGCAGCACATTCTAGACTATGCTAAAACCCCTGAGTGTGTTCTTACACCATGTGAGCTTGAAAGGATGCAAATTCTAGCTCAGTAAAGTTGAGAAAAACAAACAAACAAGCAAGCCAAATTCGTAACTTGTTGCTAGGCTCTAAGCCGCAATGAAGAACCCGAGGGCCAGTCTGGTTCTCCTTTGCACTGTGCATTAGTGTTCTGTTGCTGACACGGCAAGTAAGTAAGAAACAGACCTGTGCAGTACACAACAGAGCACACCATAACCTTACAGTTCTGCAAATGACTGATGCAGGGGTGCGAGGGAGGTTTGGAGAACCTATGTCCCTCACATGTCCACATGTGAGATGCTGTCCACACGCCTTGACTCATGCACACAGGCAGAGACCATGTTCAAAGGCCACTACAGGTTTGTCTTTTTCAAGTAGCATATGAATCTTACTTCTGTGGTTACTCCCTCTGACCTTCTCTTTGGTGACTTCCCACTGTTAGAGAACCTTATGAGTACATTGGACCCAGGGGTGACACATGTGGCACCCCAACACCTGATTTTAAAGCTGCTGGGGTTTTGAGATATTCTGTCCACCAAGAGTTCATATAGGTATTAGAGGCTTGGTCCTTAGGGTGGCCATGTTGTGAGCAGGGGGAGCTTTAAGAGATGGGGCTTCCTCAGAGGTCATTAGGTCACTGGGGTTGCTGCCCTTGGAAAGGACAAAAGAGTTCTTCCAACACCCTGGTTAGTTCATGAAAAATGGTTACGGTAAAAGAACAAGACCAGCTCTTCTCAAACTCTGGTATCCTGTGCTCTCACTCGGGTGCCCTCAATAGAACAGTAACCAGCAATTTGAACTACCAACTTCAATACTGCTACGTAAACCTCTTTACTTGATAGACTA
Organism: Mastomys natalensis; assembly: GCA_021653895.1. Taxonomy (NCBI): domain Eukaryota; kingdom Metazoa; phylum Chordata; class Mammalia; order Rodentia; family Muridae; genus Mastomys; species Mastomys natalensis. The sequence continues at coordinate 341,316 of JAJTUV010001084.1, forward strand.
CCCAGCCTCAGACATTTTGTGATGGCATAGAAAACAGGTTACCACAAAGGTAACCTGCTCTGACAAGCAGTTGTAATTTCCCTTTGCCATGTAACCTGCAGCTCAGGTTCTAGGGTCAGACATCCTGGGATGAGCAAAGGCACAAGAAATATGATCTCCACAGACACTGAAGTTTCTTATCCTTGAAGTTCAGAAATCTCAGGAGAGGGCTGGAGAGATGGCTCAGCACATAAGAACAGTTAGTTTTGCAGAGGACCTGAGTTCAGTTCCCATGATGCATCACAACCATACAACACTCTCAAGTTTCAGGGATCCAGTGCTTTCTTTTCTTCTGACTTCTACAGACACATAAGGCACACACATAGACACACAGAGGTGAAACATTCATACAAATAAAATAAGTATTTTTAAAGAAGCCTCAGGAATGTAATAAAGCCATACATAATCACAAAATATGATTAAAATTAGCTATATAAAATACTTGTGATAGTTTGTATATGCTTGGCCCAGGGAGTGGCACTGTTTGGAGGTGTGGCCTTGTTGGAGTAAGTGTGGTCCTGTTGGAGTGGGTGTGAACTTGTTGGGGTAGGTGTGACCTTGTTGGAGTAGGTGTGTCACTGTGGATGTGGGCTTTAATACCCTAGTCCTACTGCCTGGAAGTCAGTATTCTGCTAGCAGCCTTCAGATGAAGATGTAGAACTCTCAACTCCTCCTGTACCATGCCTGCCTGGATGCTGCCATGTTCCTGCCTTTGTGATAATGGACTGAACCTCCAAACCTGTAAGCCAGCCCCGATTAGATGTTGTCCTTATGAGAGTTGCCTTGGTCATGGTGTCTCTTCACAGCAGTAAAGCCCTAACTAAGACAATACTCTTAATTTCACCTTAAAGAAGTTGTTGTTAGGACTACAAATGAACACAAAGTTAATGAAAATGGGAAAACATCAAAGCAACAGCTATAGGAGACTGATGACAAACTAAACCAAATGCATGCAAATAAGGCATTCAAGGTAAAACTCGGTATAATACATAGAAAATGATCAAGAGTATGGCAATAGCTGAGATCATGTTAAAAGCTGAAAATAAAAAATTTGATAACTGAAAAATGAATGTGTACTTCTGGAAGTCATAGAATAGAAACCCCACAAAGTCCAAGAAAGGAAAGAAAAATTAAGTGTAGAAGATTTCACTGAGTCCTCTGGAGCTGCTAGGTTCTGGGAACAGAGCTTGGGTCCTCTACAAAAGCAAAAAGTGCTTCTAACTGCTGAGCTCTCTCTCGAGCTCAAAATGGAAGATTTTATTAAAAATCAAATAGTGAGGTTAAAGCGAACAGACGCGAGGCTCATAACTCGTGGAGAAAACCAGCCTCTAGAGTCCTCCTTAGAGATAGCACGTGACACACACCCAAGGAATTCCTGGACTTTAGGACACACACACAAAGGTGATCACCACAGGCTCTGGGAATCTGGGTCTCCCGTCATAATACATCGGCTAAAGAGTCTCATAATGGTGATGAGTCAATTAACATGGCTGCATAGGAAGAACAAATTGAGTGGACGGTGGCTCCAAGTCTGTCTTCTGACTTCCCGTCATGAGCTTTAGGTTAAAATAGAGAGAGCACTAGGGTGGGAAGGGAAAGAGGTATGTGATTAAAGTCTTGGTTTAAGGTGTCTGTTTTGGATCTCTGCCTCAGTTCTAATGTGACTAGGTGGTCAGCAGATGTCCTTATTGTCTGCAGAGACATGCTGGTTCTCAGAAGACAATGGCTTCTGCACGAGGACAGACTTCACTCAGCTTTGGTGGTGCCACTTGTTCTGTAAGGCTCTGTTGTTTACGATCAAGGGTAATCTTGGGTTTGGTCTTGTGGAGTTTGTGTGGAGCCTGGAACAGGATACCTAAAAAGCAGGGAGTAAGACGAGTCAGGTACTCTGATCTCTGGCTGCAGCCTGGAAGGGGAGGATAAGTGTGGAATCACTTATTTCCACATAGGCCCTGCTTGATTGGTTAGCCTGCCTACATGAAGAGGTAAGCAGGCTTGGTGGTTTGAATATGCTTGGCACATGGGAAGTGGCCCTATTAGGAGGTGTGACCTTATTGGAGGAAGTGTGTCACTATGCAGATGGGCTTGGAGGTCTCCTAGTGCTCAGGCTCTACCCAATGTACAAGAGACCCTCCTTCTGGCTGCCTTCGGAAGAGAGACTCCTCTTTTTTTTTTTTTTTTTTTTTTTTTTTTTTTTTTTTTTTTGGTTTTTGGTTTTTGGTTTTTTAGACAGAGTTTCTCTGTATAGCCCTGGCTGTCCTGGAACTCACTCTATAGACCAGGCTGGACTCGAACTCAGAAATCCGCCTGCCTCTGCCTCCCAAGTGCTGGGATTAAAGGCATGCGCCACCACCGCCCGGCTCTTGGCTGCCTTATAATCGAGATGTAAAACTCTCAGCTCTTCCAGTACCGTGTCTGCTTGGATGCTGCCATGCTTCCCATCATGATGATTATAGACTGAACCTCTGAAACTGTAAGCCAGCCCCAGTTAGATATATAATAAATATAAGTATAAATATAAAAGCCCCTTTGTAAGAGTTGCCTTGGTCATGGTGTCTCTTCACAGCAATGAAACCCTAACTAAGACAACAAATAACCCAGCATAAAGGAGACAGGAGGCAAAACGCAGGCCCAGAGACCAGCCTTTCATTCTGCTCTCACTCACTGTTGGGCATAAGTCAGCACTGTTTTAGCAAAATCAGCTTCTAAGTGCCCGTGATAGAACGACCCCAGAAAGTCATCCCGAGATCGGCCAGACAGGCTGTGAAGACCCTGTCCTCCTTGGGCATCCATTTCCTCCAGCGGTAGATTATTAAGACAGTAGACTCTTGACTCTAGAAAGGCAGCTGGAAGCAGCCAGAGTCAGGGAGAGGATGGCTTGCCAGCAGGACAACCACAGAGCAGTGTTTCTGGGCCACATTAGTCTCCTTGCTGCTTCAGCAATGACCACCCAGATACCAGGTAGATTTTCCTGTAGGAGTGTTGAAGTAATTATTTAAAACGGCCTCTGGCTCAGGCCAACTATCTAAGCTGAAGCGGCTCTGCCTAGCCCAGCCACCATGTTTCTCGGCTTGAGTCCAAGTGCACGCTGCAGCTAGGACCGGCCCCCAGAAACACCAGCCCTGCCACCCACTAGATGCCAGTGTGAGAGATGGCTCTGCCAATCTTCCATGCTGTCTCCACAAGGCAGAGCATTGTCCAGACCATTCTGCCATCCATGCGGGTCCAGTAAGAGAATGAGACTCTAATTCTTATAAATTAATCAGAGGCTTTATATGTTTGATAATGATTAATAACAAGATGCCCATACAAAGAGAGTTGTATCCCAATTAGCTAACCTAATTATAAGTTTATAAGTTGTTCCCCACGAGTGCTCTCCACACCTGTGTGGTTCTCCATCCTCCTACATCTCTGCAGTCTGTCTCGGTCTCCTTTTCCTTTTATCTCTCTTCCTCTCCTAACTCCTCCCACCTTAGCTCCTCCTACATAGGAATTTGTCGGAGGAAAGGCTCTGTGCTTGTGAGGGTTTCTGAGAGAACCAGGATATGGATAAATGCAGATTTTATGGACTAGAACCTTTGGCCATGGAGCCTGAGAAGACCCAAGACAACAGGCAAAATCCTGATAAAATTAGCTCAAAGGCCTGAGAGGCAAGATCCTTAACCTATCACAGAAGATAGGGGGCGCTGCTGAGGCAGAACAGACTCACCCTCCACCTTTCCATTGGCTTCTGGGGCTCGGCTGCTGGAGGAAGCTCTACGGGAAGACGGGTCTCTTCCCTTAATAGAAAATCCTTCCCTGATGTATCTTAAAGTCTTGCTTCCCTAGCCTTCTGGTGGTCCCTAAGCAGTAAACGAAGCAGACTCGGGAAACTGTGTTTGTCTGAAAGGCTTAAAAGCTCGGAGACCACCAACTCCCAAGCTCACCCTGCTCTGGCTGTTTCCTAACCTTCCTCTGCAGTTCCCTGGTTTTGCTTCCTGCTTTCTTAGAATTTTAAAGATGTTCACCGAAGCCAGGCATGGTGGCACACACCTTTAATCTCAACACTGGGGAGGCAGAGGCAGGCAAATCTCTGAATTCAAGGCCAGTCTGGTCTACATTGTGAGTTCCAGGACAGCGAGAGCTACAGAGTAACATCCTGTCTCGGACAAACAACAGAAAAAGATGTTCACTGCTGTTAGAAATGGGTCTGGGGTCTCAAGAAAATGACTGCGTAATTCAAGTAAGAGTGAAATGTTACCTCTTCAGAAGGATACATAGCTGCTTGGAAGCTGCTGGGTAAACACTCTTAGTAGGGCTTCCCACTTCTGTTTTCACTGCGAGAGCTTAGGGGTCCTGGGCCTCACTCTGAATGGCCAAGAGCTCAGCTCACATTCTTAGGCGATTGGCTAACTGCTAAGCAGCGCAGTTGATAAAGTGCAGAGTAGCTTTGGGAGCAGGCTGCAGCCTTGGGCACACACTTTGATCTCAGAAAAATGTTGACTGCAGGGGTGGAGGAGGGAACAGAAGAGTCCTGCCAGATGGCGTCTTTCTTTATACCGATTTCTTTAAAAAAAAAAAAAAAAAAAAAGGAGCTCCCTTTGTTTTATTTGACCTCTTGATAGAAAAGACAGCATAGTTCACTCACATTTCCCATAATACGTAGCGCCTCTCACAAAACCACAGCTTAGTTTAGGACATAATTTAAACTTACTTTTTTCGAATGACCTAGAAATAGGCAAGGGCTTGGGGCCCACTGGGGCTGGGGCTGGTGAGTCTGGCAGACAGCTTCCTTGGATTCATTGGCTCTCCTTTGAGCATGAGGAGTTTACTGCCGTTAGGTAAAAAATAGCTTTGGGCACCTTCCCCAGGAAGACACTTTAAAGGGAATAAAGGAGTCATTACAGCCTACCACGTTGCCACTGAAATTTTAGAATTCTCTTTTTTTTTTTTTTTTTTTTTTTGGAATTCATTTTTTCCACCTTCAAACTGTGTCAGGAGACCTCCTTTTACTGGGTAACTCTACCCCTGGACCTTTGCCCCCAAGAAACAAAAGTTCATGATTTTGAGCTAAGCTCAAAGGACAAAGCTGCGACTACAGACTTCTGTCAGTGGAAGACCCAGAGTCAGGAAGAGGTCCTAGAAGAAGGGGTGCAAAACAAGCTCAGAGGCCTATTGTTCCCTGAGAATCACTAAACCTGAGGGTGCTGAGTACTAGCTGTGCTAGGTGATGGCGCGGACAGGGTGAGTGTGAGGCTGACCTTACAGATACCGTCGGAAACAAATCGTGGGATAAGGAGGATTCCTTGGCAGAGAAGGGGCACGGGAGGGAGCAGAGGCTAGACTTGGCACTGAAGGCACACTTCCCTCAGAAAGTGACTTTGAATCTGAGTTGTGAAAGTGATAGCTAGGTAGGAGTGAAGGTGGAAGAACAGGAGACAAGTGAAGCCTGGGTGGTGACAGAGAGTGTGCTATGGTAGGACAGCTCAGTGGTGGTATGGTGGTTTGAATAAAACACACTCATACACACCACACCAACACACCCATAGGTCCATAGAGAATGGCACTATTAGAAGATATGGCTTTGTTGAAGTAGGTGTGGCCTTGTTGGAAGAAGTGTGTCACCTTGGGGGTGGGCTTTGAGGTCTCAAAAGCTCAAGCCAGTTCCCTTCCTGCTGCCTGCCCACCCGGATGTAGAACTCTCAGCTCCTTCTCTAACACCACGTCTGCCTGGATGCCGCTTGCTTCCCTGCTGTGATAAGAATGGACTGAACCTCTGAACTGTAAGCCAGCCCTAATTAGTTTCCTTCATAAGAGTTGCTGTGGTCATGGTGTCTCTTCCCAGCAATAGAAGCCCTCACTAAGACAGGTGAACACAGAGACACATGGCGCTGAAGAGAGACCCGGCTAAGGAGCAAGCCTGAGCATAGCATGAAGGATCTGCTTTCCTTAGAGCACCGAAGCATCTCAAGAGTGTGACCTGGTCAGGCTGGGTGACAGGCAAGCTTCCTTAGCCTGCATGGAGAAAGAACAAGGTGGCTGTAGTGGGCACCAGCAGTGATAACCAGAGACACAAGCCAGGGTGGGCAGAGCACCTAGTAGAGACATCAGTGCCGTGGCTCCTTGTGAGGTGGAATCCTCATGTCTCAAAAGGGTAGAGTCAGGAGGTCGGTCTCTGAAACAGGGGGTTAAGATTCCTTGTCTTTGCTGTGCGACTTTCATCAAGTTAACTAGCCTCTCTTGGCGAAAGGCAAGTAATTGTGATAATAAGCCAGTTGAGAGCGTTGGAATCTATGAGCACCCTGTAAAGCCCCCTGTGGCACCTGGAGTAGTAGATAGGTGCCCGAAAGTCACTATGATTGGCAGCTCGCTAATATGTGCAGTGGGTCAAAAAGAGGGTCTGAGAGGTATGCCCACATTTCTGGGTTGAGCAGGAGGGAGGGAGGGCTCCAGGGTTGAGGGAATAGATTTATTCGGTTTGGGTCATGGCGAATTGTGGCAGCAGAGGCGTGAGCACATAGGCCTGTCCTTGAGGTGCTGAGTATTCCAGTTTGAATCGAGGGAGGCAGGCTTAGCTGAAGAGGATGATGCTGGCCTTGTCTAGGTTGGAGAGGTGACTGGGGTCCTGGGAGCTGTTGTGATAGCCCAGGGTGGTGGGGGGAAGGGACAGCAGAACCCTGTGGTGAGAGGAAAATCTGAAAGGCTTTCCTCATAGTAGGAAAGAGAACATGCTGTGGGGGAATGTCCGTAATAAAGGTGGCTCCTAGCATTTCTATCATAGTGGCCATTGGAATCGTCATTACCACAACCATCATTACTATAACCAGTCGTTACCATAACCTTTATTACCATAACCCCTCATTACCATATCTCTCATTACCATAACCATCATTACCATAACCCTCATTACCATGACCCATTATTACCATAACCTCATTACCATGACCATTATTACCATAACCATCTCATTACCATGACCCTCATTACCATAACCCTCATTACCATGACCATCATTACCATAACCTTCATTACCATGACCATTATTACCATGACCCTCATTACCATGACCCTCATTACCATAACCTCATTACCATAACTGCCATTACCATGACCCTCATTACCATAACCCTCATTACCATAATCCATTACCATGACCTTATTACCATAACTGCCATTACCATGACCCTCATTACCATGAACCTCATTACCTATATACCTATTACCATAACTGCCATTACCATAACCAGTCATTACCATAACCGTCATTACCACTATACCATCATTACTTATATGGTCATTACCGCTCTCATGGTTGTCATCACTACCACTTCGGAAACACTATTGTTTACTTTTACAAATCAACCTTTCACCCAACCTGTAATCACATCAGCTGTGATCTGAGATAACACACTAACACAGGGCATAGTCAATGCGTTCAGCTGCCTCTAAGAAAACATTCCAAGCCATCTTACTGAGTTTTGAACTTCCAGAGTAACTAACTCATGCACATAACTGCAACTGTGCCTCGATCCCCAGTTATCCTTTGTGACCAGTTCATGCCCCTGACTCAGGAAGTTCTTCATTTGGGGCGAGGTGTTGCATGGGTAGTAAGACCATGCGCCGAAAGCAGTGCAGCATTGAAAGCAGAGCCAGTGCCCAGTGTCCCAAGATGCCACGAAAGTCTGATACACAGGTTCCTCGTTGCTTTTCATTACTTTGTGCTGTTCATATGTAGAGAGGACGCCTTTGTTCAGGACTTCCCTGCTTTTACTTTTTATATTACACTCTTCTGAAACTACTCTCTTAGGTTAGACTTCTTTTAGATTAGAACACAAAAGGCCAAAACTCTTCTGAATAAATCAGAGATACTCCTAGGTAAACCGCATCAAGAGTTTGGTTTTATTTTCTTCTTCTGTGTGGCATTGCCATATACCATCAGCATCAGCATCACCATCACCACCATCATCACCATCCTAACCACCACCAGGTCCACTATCATTACCGTCACATCACTACCGCCATCGTTGCTATGACTACCACCATCACCATTCTTATCGATGTGGGAGCCCTGGTCAAGGACTGTCAGTGTTGATCATCATACTATATGCATGAGTTATTTATAACAAACTGTGATGGGAAGCAGCCTATAAAGTTATATAGCTTGATACACGCGAAATGTCAACCAGCGAAGTTTGTCTAAAAATTGACTGAAAGGGTGGAAACATGGGAAGGACACACACTAAGAAGCAATTGTGCTATTTTGGGGTAGCGGGAACAGCTGAGTCTCTTTTTGAGTTTTCTATAATAAGAGTGTACAATTTTATCATTTAAAGGTACAGTACTTCTATTTTAGAAGAAGAAGAAAGGAAGAGGAAGAGAAAGGAAGAAGAAAGAAGAAGGAGAGGAGGAGGAGGAAGAAGAGGAGTACTGTCCCTGAAGTCACATTGTCCTTGGGTAAATCTCCATTCTCTAAGGGTTTGCTTCTAATCTGTATGATAGAGAAGCAAGTAAGCAAACAAACAAACAAATGGATCTGAGTGAAGCTATGTCTCCCCCAGGGTGTGCTCTTAGTCTGAGGGCTGGCCTCATGGCTGAGGAAGGACCTGCTGGGTGGTTGGAATGCCTCAGGACTTGAGGTGTCCCCCAGATGGCTGCCAGGTTTAGCCTCTCCCTCCTCCACTGCTCGGCACTCAAGGTTGCTCAAGGTCACTCAGTGCTCCTGTAGCCTCCACCCCTGCTCACCTGCCTGCCTGGAAGCCTTTCTGCCTCTTGGTCACCATCTCCAATATCCACGACAGGGGGAGCTCCCCGGCTTGAGAGTGTGCCTGGCTCAGGGGACGGGAGGGAGATGGATGGACAGACAGACACAGCATGAGGTAATATGTTCTACTGAGTGTCTTCCAAACCAGGAGTCTCTGGCATCAGTAGTTCATGGAACACTCTGGGGGAGGCTCCCCAAGACGGCCTGCCCCTCAGTTTAACTGCAGCTCTGCCATTTTACAAGTGGTCTAAATAAATAGCTATGCCAGGAAAAGCCAGAACACTTCTACGGTGTTAAAGCATATGGTGACTGCTTGGCTACCCTGAACCTCACATCCTGTGTCTGTCTGTTCCACGATTGTTGGAAATTCTTCTCCGGCTTTCCACAGATGCCTAAGCCCCGGATCTGCCTCCTCCTGAGGAGGAAAGGAGCAGAATGAAAAAAAAAAAAAAAAAGTCACTTTCTGACGATGCTTTCCGATTGTCCAATGCCGTGCACAAACCAGCAATGACTGAAGCCAAGGAGAGGGTGACCTCCAGAACCCAAGGGTCAGGAGCACAGGATGTGTCCGGCTTCTCCCACGGCTTGCTGCAAATGCAGACAGTGAACAGACATGCCGTATCTAAGCCTGCCACTTCTGTCAACCACACAAAAACAGAGGACCAGTGTGGGAGCGATGGGGGCACATGGGGAGCTGGGCAGCGGGTTGGGCAAGTCCCACTCTCTTTTGCAGTAGCCATGATCTGAGGGTCTTCTGGTACTCTTAAAGACATAGAAACTCACTCATCCAAAAAGATAACACAAGGCATACGGCACCAGCCTTCCCATAGACTGGAAGAGGTTCAACTTCCTAGCTCAGTTTGGGAGGTGGGAAGTGGTCGGTCTGCTATGTTATAAGCAGAAAGGATATTACCCAATTCTTTCTAGGGTCTTCCATTTTGCCCACCCTTCCTACCTATTGCCAAAGTAGCTCACCTACTACCAGGAACAGGAAGAGAGGATTGCTTCCTTGTCGTCCTTGTGGAAGCACGTTTCCTTGTGGAAGCATGTTTGTCACAGGACCCTAAAGAAGTCGATGGAACAATGGAGCATCAGGAAAGCCCTCGTACACTTGTCCGTTCCCAGCTGGTGCTGAGGAGGGAAGGATGAAGGATGGGCTCTTGTTCTCTTCCTTTTTAGGCTAAGCCTGTTTGGGTGTGTCTGTAACTTGTTGCCACAGAGCAAGTTAAAGAAGGGATGGTTTATTTTGGCTCCCCGTTGAGACAACTCACATATCATTGTATCCTCTGGCTATGAATATGTGTTCCTGCGTTCTCAATTGTTAATTGCTGTACCCCAGGCTAACAAGACAAATAAATGTTTGTCCCAAGCTGCCTAGGGAAGGACAGTAGCCCCCAATGCCAATTGGGTAAGGAGTGTGGCTTTTTGCCACAGCTTGAGCTGGGACAGGAGAGAAGAGGTAAAAGGGACAGAGAGAGAAACAGAGGCAGAAGATAGAAGGAAGGAATGGAAGCAGGGAGGTAGAACAGAGAGGGAGAAAGAGAGAGAGAAGGAGAGAGAGAGAGAGAGGGAAAGAGAGAGAGAAAGAGGAGAGAGAGGAAAGAGAGAGAGAAAGGAGAGAGAAGAAGAGGGAGAGAGAGAGAGGAAGGAAGAGGAGAGAGGGAAGAGAGAAAAGAGAGAGAGAGAGAGGACGCAAAGGCAAAGAAGTTTTAAGTTTAGATGGGTTAGCTGAGAGTCTGCCCCAGCAAAAAGGGCAACAGCCTTGTACTATACAGGTATCGTGTCTTTGTTATTAAACCTCAAGTGAGTCCCCCCAAAGCCACGCAATAGCTCATTGTTCAAGGGTTCAGTCCCTCACGGCAGGAGGTTGAAGCAGGCAAGAGCATGAGGTGGATCTATGCAGTCAAGAAACAGAGTCAGGCCTTATATCCCAACATTCAAAGGAATTCCCAGTATGAGGCCACCCTGTCACAGAATTCAACAGAGAACTACACAGGGAACCCTGTTGAAATCAAAGAAGATTTGGATGTCAGGTGATTAAGACCCATCCTCAAGTTGATCAATCCCAAACCAGTCTCAAACATTAGTATGGTCTAGAGCCCTCCTGGGGTCTGAAGGTATCAGGACATATACTAACTAAATAATCTGTATAAAAAAAAAAAGAAACAAGTCAGCGTCTGCTGGAACTCACTTCCCCTTTTATTCAGTTCAGGATCCAGCCTACTGGACGGAGCCACCCATAGTCCAAATGAATCTTCTCAGTGAACCTATCTGATGATCACCGAAAGATATGATCAGAATTGTTTCCATGGTGACTCTTAACCCCATCAAGTTATAAACCATTAGCCATCACAATAATTAGTATGCATCAGGCCCTTCTGGCCTGTAGGGTGGATACTGACCAACAACCGTGTCAAGAGAAAACTGTCCAAGTTTGCGGAAATGCGCTTCAGTCACAGCGCAGCTGAGGAGCATGGCTCATTGCTCCTGCACCTGCACAGGCATGTAACTCAACAGCAAGAAACGACGCAGCGCGCAACAAGACACACTGCCACTGAGAGCCACACGCACATCCACAGGTGTTGAAGATCATGTAGCTTGGACATGGCTTGGAGAGTTCAGGGTTCCTAGCTCTGCCACCAGCCATGGAGAAACCTTCTTCCTTTGCACAGAAGGCAGCTGTAGGAAGCCTGCCAGGCTGTTGGAAAAGGACGGGTCCAGATGTGAAGTGGAGCAGAGGGAGGCACCCGTTGCTGCTGGTCCACTCTGGGAGACGATTTGGCAACATCCAGTCCATCCCTCAGCAAGAAGGGGAGAGAAGATAAAACCCACCACATAGATGCACAAAGAAAGCATCTAAGGCTCGTCACAGGGTGTTGGACCTTGAGCCAAGATCCAGTAGATAAGGCATTTCAGAAGCTTCATAGACCAAGGTACAGGTTACAGAAGGCTCCCAGGAAGACTTATACTTTCTCATGCACTTTATAGACATGCACAGTAAAGGGTTAGAAATCTTAAATAGACAGGCCAGAGAGAAGGCTCAGTGGACAAAGGGGCTTGCTGCTAAGCCTGATGAACCAAGTTCGATCCCCAGAACACACAGAAGAAGAGAACTGACTCCAGCCAGCTGTCCTTTGACCTCCACACGTATAGGTCATGAAACATACAGGTGCTGCTGCATGCCCCGCCCCTCGATAAATAAATATAATCAAACATTTTAAAATATTTTAAAAGAATTTGGAGAAAAAAAAAAAAAAAGCCGGGCGGTGGTGGCATAGCCTTTAATCCCAGCATTTGGGAGGCAGAGGCAGGCGGATTTCTGAGTTCAAGGCCAGCCTGGTTTACAGAGTTCCAGGACAGCCAGGGCTACACAGAGAAACCCTGTCTCGAAAAAAAAAAAAAAGAAGAATTTGGGAATAAGATTTCTTGGGGTGGAGGTGGTAGGGCTGACCTGTTGATCACACCGTCTTCCTTCCCGAAGGGAAGAGCAGGGGTCATGTCTGACTCTTTCTAAGGCACACGGAGAACTTGGCATGTGCTCCCTGGATTTGTGGGCCGTGCCTGGAAATTCCAAAGGCGAAAGAGGGCAGCTCTCTGTCAATTGCCCAGAAAAGATTGGTGTCAGGAGTGAGGTACAGACATGACCTCTGAACAGAAGTGAGTGCCCGTGAAAGAGAGCCAGAGTGTGTGACCTCAGTTCCTGCCTAGCAGCACCCACACCCCACCCCCAGCTTCAGATGGGAGACCCTCACTCCTTAAACATGAAGTCTTTTCTTAGTTCCTAAGGCTGAAGAGATGCCAGGGTCTTCCAGGAATCCTCGAAGGCTCTCCCGAACAGTCAGATTGTGCAGATGTCTCCACATAGAGCACTCAGTGGAATAAGAGATGGCTTTTCTCTTCCACACAGTGCTGAGAGCAGATGGACTGTATTCTGTTATCTTGCCACTAGGTGGCGGAATGCATCTGACAGTGGAGCTGTCCAGGTAAGCTGTAAATTCTGTTCTGCCCAAATTTAAAGAGATGCTAAGCACCACTACAATTTTCAACATATGGATGCTAAGACACCTATTTGGTTTTTTAAAATAAATAATTTATTTTTTAATTTTATATGTATTGGTGTTTCGCCTGCATGTATGTCTGTGTAAGGGTGTCAGGTCCCCTGGAACTGGAGTTATAGACAGTTGTGAGCTGCCATGTGTGTGCTGGGACTTGAAGCCAGGTCCCCTGGAGGAGCAGCCAGTGCTCTTAACCTCTGAGCCGCCTCTCCAGACACCACCTATGTGTTTTCTAAGCCTAGAAAACAAATTTGTTCTTATGCCTGCACTTCAGACTCTTGTATTACATCCTTCTCCCCAGCTTCCTGAATACAAGCAGAGACAAATTAGCTCTCTGGCCACAGGATGGGGGAGCAGTGGTAAACCACCATTGTGTGCTATATTAACAATAAACAAATACTATATAAAGCTAACACTGGACCATTTAAATATGGTACCATAGCAATAGTGCTATTTAATACTATTTATAAACAATTACTATATATTTAATGCTGTGATAGTTAGATTAATATATATATATTATATATATATATATATAATATATATATATATTATTGTGTGTGTGTGTGTGTGTGTGTGTGTGTGTGTGTGTGTGTGTAATGTTATAATTATCTTCATAGCTAATAAAATACAGACTAATATGGACGTATATATCCAAAATATGAGACATGTACATTTCCTCTTGATTTATAAGTTGGTTGTATTTTTATATGTCAAATGTCCCACCACAGGCTTTGAATGCCTGGTCCCTAGCTGATATAGAGATTGCAGAAAGTTCTAGAGGTTTCATGGGTGGTCCCTTAGATGGCTGGTGTCTCTGGTCTCCTCTTTCTTGCTGTTCTGTTTCCTGACTACCAGACAGGGAAGATGCTTCTCCAATTTTCTCCCTTCATCATGGCATTCTTCCCAAATGCCCAGAGCCAAGTGACAGCGGCCTGGAGCCTCTGACATCACGATCTAAGTCAATTCCTACCTCCCTGAGGTGGTGTCTACTGGGTATTTAGTCCTGATGATGCCAAAGGAACCACTATGCAAGTCACCATGGGTCTCTTCCCCTTCCTTAAGACCTAATTATTCTTTCGACTGTCAATTAAAAGTGACCATTTTGCCAATATTTACACAAAGAAACTAACAATTGGGCTAGGTTATTAAGGCAAGAAATTAAGCCAATTCCTTTAGAGTTGTCTCAGCTGATGAAGGCTTCCACACTATATGCAAATGTGAACTCCATCTGCAAGGGCCCCACAGGAGTGACCTCTCTGATGGGGACAGAATGTAATGTGGACCCTAACTAATTTTAAAGTTTTTTAAAGATTTATTTATTTTTTATTTAGATGAATACACTGCAGCTGTCTTCAGACATACACTAGAAGAATGCATTGGATCACCATGTGGTTGCTGGGAATTGAACTCAGGACCTCTGGCAGAGCAGTCAGTGCTCTTAACCCCTGAGCCACCTCTCCAGCCCTAAATATTTTAATTTACATACTTTCAGAAACATAGGTCAGTAAGAAATCCACTTTTCAGATTTTATTTCCTTATAGAATATATTTGATAAGGATACATACAAACAGCTTCATCTCGAGTCACGTTATTTTCTGGCACCCCGTCCCTTCACGGCAGGCTAAGAGATGGCAAGGGGTCTTCAATGTCGTCCTTCATCAACATAAACAACCAGTGCTATAGAGTTCAGATAACTCAACTCACTCACTTGTTTAAACAAGTTTACAAAAAGAAATCTCAGCATCCGTCCTTAAGTCTGTTTGTGATTCCTCTCTTTAAAAATCCGAGATACAGTCCCCAATGTAAACAATCAATTCAATCTGCCACACAAAGGGTAAGGCCTTCTTGACACCTTCGGACGCCTACGTTCTACTGTCAGAGCATAGTTTCAGTCTGTCTGCCGCGTGCTGTCGGTGCACAAGAGTCAGGGAAGGAAACCGTCTTACACTCAGAGCCTCAGAGGTGCTGCCTCTGAAGAGAGTCCCTCTCCAACATGACCTACTCGGTTGGGTACAAATGTGGTGTCCAGAGCACACACAGCAAGGCTCAGCCTTGGGCATTTTATCGTAAGTTGTTAAACCCTATACGAGGACAATGTCGTATCATGCCATTAATGCACAGAGAGTGGTGGGTAAATGTCTCGCCATGAATCAGGGCGCACGAACAGAATTGGGGTGCAGTTTGTGGAGGTGCTGAGGAAACTGGCTGTGTCCCCACGCAAGACAGTCTAACCAGAGCATGGAAGCACCGGTACGCCCATGGAAGCTCAGGGATTCTATAGTACAAACTGCTTAACCAGGGAGAACACAGTACCTTTCTTGCCAGCCTCCCAGAGGGAGGAGTTAATGGGATTTTAGTTACATGGCCAAGGAAAGTCTGGCATTTGCATTCCTGATTCAGCTGGGCAAACCAGTTACATAATTTATCCTTTTAGGACCAATTAGTCAACAACGACCCCAGTTCCGTACTTCATTATCATAAATATCTGACTTAGCAAGGTGAAGCAGTGAAGACTATATACAATATTTTAAAAGGCATTCTGTGACCATTTTTGAAGAGTTCATAGAAAAGTGTCTATACGGATACACCAGTCCCTTCTGTTGATGCCATGTAAAACTTGGGAACTTCCTTTACCTGACATGCATTCTATCCTGCCCTATATAACAAAAGTGGACGCAAAACCGCTTATCTGGTATGACACGCACTGGCTCCCCAACTAAGGTAACTGGTAGAGGGGCAGTTTTCCTGAGGTTTGTTAAGAGTCTGTAGACAAAACAGAAATCACAGTGACCAAGTGGAACGTGAGTCTGTCTCCTCGAGTTCCCACGGGGACTAAATGACCCGCCACTGCATGATGCTTGTGTCTTTCCCGCCCGTGGAGATAAGGTGGCTGTCTTCACAGAGGAAGTCCACGTTGGTGACGTGGCTGCTGTGTCCACTGTAGATGTGGCTTGGAGCCTGGAAAAGCATGACAAGGAGAAAGGCTTAGGCAGAGCTGACTGTGGCCTCAGGAAACGCTTGGGTTCTAGATCAGTCTGAGACTCCGTTACTGTCTGTCCCCTTGTAAGCTGCTCCTGTCTGGGCATCCACTTTGTGTTTGAAACTCAAGGTGGGTACAGAAATAACCCCCTGGGACAGAGACCAGCACACGACAGGCCTGAAATCAAGTATGGGCAATCTCAGAGGGCTGCATCAGGCATGAGCCAACCCTACAGTGGCACTAAGTGGGGTGAGAGACTGGCTGAGAGATGTTCAGATTCACAAAGGCCTAGGGAAGCAGTATAGACATGGGGTTGGTCAGCTCAGCAGAGCTAGAGTGAGCATGGGGAGACACGGAGCAGGTAGGTATGTGTGTGTGTGTGTGTGTGTGTGTGTCTCGGGGTGAAGCCTAAATAGCAGATATACCAAGTTTTGTAGGCCACATCTGAGTTGAGGTCTCCCCAGGGTAGTGGGGAACCATAGAGGTTTCAGGCAACAGGTTAGCAGGGTCATCTGCTGGCCGCCCTCACCCACAGTTCATTTCCATCTGGTTTTTAGACAGTTCAGACCATCGGTCCACGCCCTGTAAGAAGAGTGGTGAATGGCCAAGGCCTTACCCTGAACTGGGAGCATGGGTACGAGAAGAGGTGCACTTTGCCGAAGTCATCGCCTGTGGATAGGAGCTTCTTCTCGTGGGCCCGGCAAACAGCGTTGATGTCTGTTCCATCCGAGCCCTCTGGCCATACCCCTGGAACAGAGCACAAACAGCACTGGAAACCACAGAGCCACGGCACACAAAAGCTAGTCACCAGGGGGGCCACGAAAGAGCCACACAAAAGCTGGTCACCAGGGGGCCACGAAAAGAAAACCACCTTTGGTCTGCGCTTCGGAATCAAGAGCCCTGTGAACGCTTGTTTCCGGCTCATGCCTCTCTAGCTCTTGGCTGCAGTGCACCCACCTGGCGTCAGCCTTGAGAAGCCCTGCAGCACTTTTAACAGCGATGCTAAGTCACACAGCCCCAGTAGTGTCCTGAGCTGCCTGCCTCCACTGGGGAACCTCTGGGTGCAATGGCAGGTACCCGCTGCCCTGCTTGTGAAGTGACATCTTTCCATGTAAGTCCCCGAAGTTAGGGTACCTGGAGGATGGGGGCACTGTGTCCTGGGAAGGCTTTTGGTTGAGAGCTTTGTATATTAGAGGGCTGACTGTAGCCCACTCCTCAGTAGGCAGAACACCAGGAGACAGGGAGACGCTACACTGAGGGGACTTAGGAACCCCTACCAATTGCCAGCCTGTAGCAACTCATTATAAGCTATTTGTGAATGTATTCCTAAGATGAGCTTTGAAAGAAGTGAAAATTTTACGCTTAAGGGTCAAAGAATATAATTACCCTGCAAGCAGTAAGTCAGTCAAGTGTTGTGTGGTCCCTGTAGGTACAACGTCAACCACTGGGGGAGGGCCGTCCTTTGCCTTGGGAAGGGTTAATCACCCTCTCAGCCTCCTTACCTGGCCTGAGTCTGGGAGCTGAGGAGACTGTGTGTCATGGCCCCAGGCAGGGACAGAGCAGATGGACAAGACCAAAAGTGGTGGGGCCCGGGTTCGAGTCCCGGCACCTCTATGGCAGCTCACAACTATGCGTAACTCTAGTACCAGTGGGGAGTCTGATGCCCTCTTCAGTTTCCATAGGCACTGCACATATGTGAAGGCAAAATGCTCATACCAATAAACAATTAAAAAGAAATCCTTAAAGACTGAAGGAGGCGTGGTCTCATTCGCTAGATCACATTCAAGTTCAAAGGCAATGACATATGTGGACCCCTACCAAAGACATGGAATCCCAAGGTGCAGGTATAGGTGGCCCACTCGATGTCCCGTGTGGTTTCCACACTCACGACTTGCTTACAGGCAGACGGAACCCCTGGAGGAAGCAATAGCCTTGTGACTTCTCAGCTGAGGCCCCAGATCTCCCCGGAGTCAGGCGGGGTCCTCAGAGCCATGCCCATCAGGGAGGACCACCCACCTTCCCACCCATGGGACACAGCCATGCCCATCAGGGAGGACCACCCACCTTCCCACCCATGGGAGCACAGCCATGCCCATCAGGGAGGACCACCCACCTTCCCACCCATGGGACACAGCCATGCCCATCAGGGAGGACCACCCACCTTCCACCATGGGAGCACAGCCATGCCCACAGACCACCCACCTTCCATGGACATGTCACGCTGTCAATTTGTCTGGGAATGGGTGCAAGTCTGGGTCTCAGAAGGTTCTACGCGTGCACGCACAACACACACACACACACACACACACTCATGTCCCTCAGCCTCTTCAACTCCGAGGCAGGAAACCACTGTCAGCAAGTCCAAGGCTTCCAGGGTGATCTGTCTGTCTGCCCAGTGAATCTCACTAGTAGCCAACATGCCCGTGTCTGGGTAGGTTTTAGACACAGGCTCATCCCAACAGCATCTGCCTCTGTGTCAGGCAGGACCCAAGGAGGAGGGAGCTCCCTCCTGGAACTGGCTATCTCTCTACCCTGCCTTTCCCAGGCTCCTTAGCAAGTGGGCAACAGCCCCAGCGGGTGTAACTTCCTCCTTACACTGCCTTCCCACCCTCGCTGGCATCTGAACCTCTACTCATAAGTTTTTTTTATGTATAGGAGGGATGATCCTGAAAGTGTCAGAAGATACTGTGGATCACGAGAAAGCCAGGCAAACAGCAGTGTGCGTCCTAAGTAACATCCTGTGGATGGGGCCAGAGCGCTCTCATATCCTACAATCCCCTCTGCTCTGCTCAGAGCATAGCATGCAGCAGGTACTCTGTAAACGCTGCCGTTTTTGCAGCCTCCCTCCTCCCAGGTCCTACTTAGGCACAGAGACTCCCCCAAGACAGGCTGGAAGAAAAGGGTTCAGGGGCTTTTATTCACTCAAGTGGAGGGACTCCACTGGTCTCTACCTGCTTAGGGGAGGGGTTGCGGGTACCTTTACCAGGGCTATTCATCCTGTGACCATGGGTCTGTCTCATCTCCAGGACCTCTGCACAGGGCTCACCTGGTTCTTCCCCAGGGTGAACCCCACTCTTCAACATGGCTCCTCCCAGTCAGGAAGGCTCCAAGAGTCTGTGAGGCCAACTCCTCCATGTCACGGAGGGCAATGAGGGATAGAGAGGGCCTCAGCCCACACAGGTCCCTGGGAGTGTCAGAGTGAGTGCCCTGTGGAATCTAAACCCAGCCAAGTCTGCTGCCTGTTACTCACAGTAGAGGATCTCGTAGTCCCCAGAATTTGACACCAGGAATTGGGAGTTCACGGACCAGTCCAAGTGGGTGATGAAGCTGGAATGGCCCTGGGAGAGGAAAACACTGGATAAGTTTCTCTTGCCTTTCGAGCCTGGCAGATGCTACGCCACTGCCATGTACTGTGACCACGTGAGCATCCCCAGGAAACGGAAAAACGTACAGAACACTTGCCGACCCTCGTGTACTTCCTCCCGTTATCAGCAACTCCGTATATATAGATGCAGTTGTCGTGGGAGCCGATTGCTAAGAAGTTCCCGTCTGTGGAAACAGGACAGAAGACGTCAGGGTGATGTCACTCATTGTAAGAGGAAAGGCTGGAGTCAGACCAATTAATGAACTACTCAAAGGGAAACGTTGTTTTTCAATGTATCCTATACTGCTTTCAAAGTTCTCATTTGGAAAATACCCATGGATCGAGATTGTAGAGGCTGGTAAAAGTTTATAAAATCTTTTCTTTCAAACTTCTAAATCATAATTTTTAAAGATTTATTTATTTTTAGTATATGTATATTTTGTCCACATGTATGTTTGTATATGTGCAAACCGTGTACATACAGTGGCTGAGGAGGCCAGAAGAGGGCATCAGACCCCTTGGAACTAGAGTTACAGATGGTTCTAAGTTGCCATGTGGGTGCTGGGAATTGAGCCCAGAACCTTTGTAAGAGCAACCAGGGCTCTTACTTAACCACTGAGACATCTCTCCAGGCCCTAAATTTATAATTTTTAAATAGTATTAAAACCCTTCCCTAGACGTCCCTCTCTCCGGCTTTGCAGAGTGGAGACCCAGTTGCTTAGCCTCTGTAGCCACAGCCTTCCTCACAGAGCCAGGATGCTACAGGCTTTCCCATTATATCTTCCCGAGGCTCCACCTCAGTGGATTCTCCTGCCTGTGTCAAGGAAGTCTGGGCTGCTGGGCTGAAGAGCTGGGGCTAGAAAAGCCAGACAAGGCATTTAGTAAGGGTGACAGAGCCCTTCCTGTAGCTGTCCAACAAGCAGCTGAAGTTGATAACAGGGGACAACTAAGACAGGAAGAACAGAGCCTGGAGACTGGTCCAAAAATGCCAGCATTTCCTGAGCAGGACCAGGAGAGAAGACAGGAAGCAACAGCAGAATGGCGGCCTTGAGTTGTTGGGAAGGGGTGCAGAGAATGGAATGAGGAATGAGGGTTCCTCCAGCCAGCCTGCTGAGAAGTCCTGGCTCTTGCTGACCATCCATCCCCGTCCATGAAGCATGTGCAGACTCCCTTTCGTGGCCCTCAGCCAGGCTTACTAGACAACCTTTGGAAAGCCCCTGGCAGCCACTGGCATACACCGTCACTTCACCAACTTCTGTTCTCAAAGGAAGACTGCACAAGGTGGCATGGCCTGGGGCCACCAGGAAAAGGTATTTTAGGATGTCCTAGGAAATGGGGAAGAGGGCAAGATTGAAACAGCCTAAATGGTCTGAGAGCCGGAAGGGCAAGGGGGCAGACATATTTGCTGGGGCTGGGGGATACTACAGAAGCTGGGGTACTGGGCAGAGAATCTACAC
Organism: Mastomys natalensis; assembly: GCA_021653895.1. Taxonomy (NCBI): domain Eukaryota; kingdom Metazoa; phylum Chordata; class Mammalia; order Rodentia; family Muridae; genus Mastomys; species Mastomys natalensis. Next base: position 361,954 of record JAJTUV010001084.1, read on the forward strand.
TGCTGGCTCTGGACAGGGCCAGGGAGCGGGGGAAATGGAGTGAGGAATTGTCCCAGCACTGACTCCGTCTGATATGATGGCAGCCCTCTGCACTGACAACCCCTACTTAGTTACTGCCACTTTCTCCGTGGCTGCTGCGGGCCAGCACTGTACAAACTCTTCCTGCACTAAGCTGCTTGATGCTTGTGATAACTTTATGGGGCAAGGATCACCATCTCTATATTCTAGAATAGAATTAAGCATAGATGATAGAGTAACTTGTCCAAGATCACACTGGCTTCCAGAGCTGACACTGGAACCAGGCAGCCATGAAGCACGAGGCAAATAAAGGAGGTACTTGTTGGCAATCCTGGCCACCTCAGCTCCGTCCCTAGGATCCGAACAGTAGAAGGAATGAACTCTGGGAATTGTTCTCTGACCTCCACTCACCCAGTGTATGTGTGGTGGGGATGTGGGTGTGAGGGGGGGTTGGTGTATGTGTGTGTGTGCACATACATGCCACACAACACACACACACACACACAGTCTCTTGGCTCACAATGGTGATCTTAATAAGAATGGTCCCTATAGACTCCTAGATTTGAATGTTTAGTCACCAGGGGTTGCTATCACTATTTGGAAGCATTAGGATTAGATGTGGCCTTGTTGGAGGAGGTGTGTCACTGAGCGTAGCCTTTGAGGTTTCAAAAAGCCCATGTCAGACCGTCTCACTCTCTCTCCTCTCTCTCTCTCTCTCTCTCTCTCTCTCTCTCTCTAACCTCTCTCTTCTCTCTCTCCTTCTAACCTTCCTTTCCCCTTCCTTCTCCTCCCTTCTCTCTTCCTTCCCTCCTTTCTTCTCTCTCCAGCCTACAGATCAGGACGATATCTCAGCGACTGCTCCACACCTGCCTACTTGCCTGCCATGTTCTCTACCATAATGAGAATGGACTGAACCTCTGAAACTGTAAGCAAGCCCACAGTTAAATGTTTTCCTTTAAAGAGCTGCCATGGTCATGATGTCTTCCCACAGATAATCATTTAGAACACTGATGTGGAGAGCCGCTCCCAGAGTCTTTGACCACTGCCAGGTGCTGCTCCTGAGTCTCCCTGCTGCCTTTCGGACAACAGTGACATCTACACGGGCACCTCCTCTTTCCACTGAGCCTCTCAATAACTTGCTGTCTGATTTGGCAAAACCATTGGGTTGACAAAGAGAGTGCTACCCCTACACAGTTGGCTGGCCCAGGATGCTAGCGTGCAGTGGGCAGTCTGGGACTCAAAAGGCGAGACAGCGTTACCCAGGGGAAAGTCCTCAGGATTACCATTGGAATAACAGAGAAGAATGGAAACGCAGGCCCTCCTCACATGAGCAACTTTTGAAAAAGACAGGTTGCAGGATGAGATTCTCTTGTGTAGGAGGAGCTAAGGTGGGAGGAGTAAGGAGAGGAAGAGGAGAAGGAAGAGGAGGAGCTAGGAGACAGGAGAGAGGAACAGAGAGATGGAGGCGGATGTTCAGTGTCTGTAGCAGTCAAAGGTAGTTGGTATATCTAGGTGGGTATTGGGTTACACTTCTGATTGTATGGGGCATCTTGTTACTGATCATTAACCAAATATATAAGCCTTTGATTAATCTTAGCATTAAGTCTCATTTTATTACTGGGCCTGCTGGATGGCAGGATGGTCTGGGCAATGCCCAGCCTTGTGGAGACAGCCTGGAAGATTGGCAGAGCCATCTCCCATGCTGGTGTCTCATGGGTGGCAGGGCTGGTGTTTTTGGCTGGCCGTTTCTAGCTGCAGAGCGCACGTGGCCTCTGGCAGAGAAACATGGCGGCTGGGCTAGGCAGAGCCGCTGCAGCTTAGATAGTTGGCATGAGCCAGCGGCCTTATTTTCAAATCTTACCTCAACTCTTTTGCACCTACCACAGACCTTCAGAGTAACTAGGAGAAAGACAAGATGCCTAAGGGCAGCCTGGAAAGCATGCATGTCGGGCAATGGGGCACACTATGATGCTATAGCTTCCACGGAGAGATGTTTTCTACATTTGTTTTGTTTATTTATTTTTGGTTGTTTGTTTTTTTTTTATTTGGGGGGAGGAGGTTTCAAGGGCAGAGGGTGACTACGAAGGGACGGGGAGATGATGGGGCTGGGGTTCACGACGTGAAACTCACACACATCGAATACAAAGTCGAGAACAGAGAATGCACTCGGGGAACTAGGAAGTATCTGTGAGCTGAAAACACACGCAAATGTCTGAGATGGGGCTCAGGCAGTGAAGGGGAGATTTATAGCTTCAAGCATCCGTACCAGGAAAGAATGTTATCCCATAAATAAACCTATGTGTTTGCCTTCAGAAGCGGAAAAGCAGAAACTCAACGTTACTAAATCAGAGAGGGAGAAAAGGAAATAAATCCCAGGACAGAAAAATAATAGGAAAACCACCAGTGTCACACGGAACTAAACCTGCCAGTGTCACATGTAATTGGCTCTTTGCAAACAGAATTCAGGCTTTGTCTAGCTGACTGAGCCAATAGGAGAGGGGAATCAGTTTCCAGCATCAACAATGAGAGACAGGCTACTCACAAGCAGCCTTGGATAAACCACAAGGATTGAAATCAAATACTGTATGTGTTGGTGCTAACAAATTATGTAACTGCAGACAAAGCAAGTTCCAAATAGACTCATTATCACCAAACTGCCTCAAAGAACAAAAGACTCAGAATAAAGTTACATTTTTTTTTAAAGGGCATCAATTCGCTGTTAAAAACCTCCCCAAAGCTGGGTGTGTGGGCACAACCACGATCCCAGCAGGCAGGATGGACTGTTAGACAGTCTAGGCTGGTGTAGGATACTGCAGCCAAGTATATACGTGATTACATCCCAAACCAAACCAAAGTGCACACACAAATACCACTCAGAAGCACATCTCCATGGTTTCACTGAATTCATGTGAATTTTGTCAAATGGTTACTAAATATCCAGCATGTGCCGTGACACAGGCCTGGACTCCCAGGACTTGGGAGGTTTGAGGCAGAAGAAGGTTAGTGAGTTCTAGGCCTGTCTCTCTCTCTCTCTCGTCTCTCTCTCTCTTCTCTCTCTCTCTCTCTCTCTCTCTCTCTCTCTCTCTTCTCCTCTCTCCTTTCCCTCTCCCTCTCCTCTCTCTCTCTCTCTCCCTCTTCTCTCCTCTCTCCTTCCCTCCTCCCTCCCCTCCTCCCTCCTCCTATAATTACAGTTCACAAGCTCAGGAAACAGGGAGGAATGCCTCATCATACTCTGTAAGGTCAATAGCATTTAGATAAACATGACTGATGACATCACAGTAACTGACGCTCCATACCGACGTTCCTCCAAACTTGAATGCAAAACCCTTCACAAAGAAGTAGAAAAGGCCTGAAACACTGCCAACCGTATTTCTTAGAGGAATGTGAAGTTGGTTGAATGTTGGAAAGTTACTGCTATGCCACATTTAAACAAATGCACATTCTCACACACACACACACACACACACACACACACACACACACACTCCTTTTTAAGACAGGGTCTTGCTGTGCAGCCCTGGCTGTCCTGGAATGCTCTATGTAAACTAGGCTGGGCTTGAACTTGCAGAGCTCCTCCTGCCTCTGCCTCCCGCATGCTGGGACTAAATGTGTGTGCCACCACACAAGGTTCTTTTTTTTTTCCTTTCACATTTTCCATCTTAACAGGTGTAGAAAAGCATTTGACAAGTCCCAGCACTTCTTATGCTGAGATCGATCGGGATAGTAGAGAGAACGTTCTCGAGATGAATGGCACCTCGTCCCTGAAGAGGAAATGCTGGGGGCAAAACAGAGAGGCGCCCTGGCCAGCCCTGTTCATGCTTTACTGGAGGAGCCAGCTATGCTGTGAAGGAGACATAAAGACCTCTAGATCCAAAGATGCAGCAAATGTGTTACTTACAGATGATCTCACATTGTATAAGAATAAGTAAAAATTACGATTTGATTTAAATAAACAAAGAAAGAAAGAAACTAAAAACAAATAAGAAAAATCCCAAGGATTTATGGATACATAAATGTACATAAATCACACATACACATGTACCACAGTATAAACATGCATACATCATACACATGAACCCCACATACACATGTACATAACAACATACCCACCCAGGTATACATAAATCATACACACATAAACCACACATACATATACAGAAATTCCACATACAAACACAACACACATCCACATACACCATCCACACACACACACACCCACAGACATACATAAACATATACACAAACCACAAACATATTCATATACATATATATACATTAGACACGAACTATATACACTATACATGATATACACAAGCCACACATATGAACAAATACATATAAACTACACATGTACATGCACATATACATATATGTATGTGACACTCCCCACCCCTAAAACTCATTAGAGTTTAGAAAGGTGAACATATATAAAAACCACAGGCAAAATTCAATTTTATTGCTACATTTGAGTAACCAACCATCTGAAAATAAAATTCAGAAAAATTTCATTTGAAATAACATAAAAAAAATATAACAGGAATAAATCTAGAAGAATACATTTATCAAAAGGGCTGGGCGACAGATCGTTGGAACTCAGGCCTACATGGCCCACACGCGGTTCGAGCTGTCCCCCCTAGCCCCAGGAACCACTGCACTACACATTTGTAATGCACTAATGACATGTATCTTGGAGGGGCGTGAAGGCAGCAGAGCGATCTGTCCCAGTGGTAATGAGGTGGGGGACTCACCCTGACACCCTGTCTAACTCTGGGTTTGAGACTTCCTGTAAGACAAGCCAGGTGTTGTGCTGCAGGACTTTAATCCCAGCACTTGGGAGGCAGAGGCAGGTGGATCTCTGTGAGTTTAAGGCCAGCCTGGTCTACAGAGTGAGTTCCAGGACAGCCAGGGCTACACAGAGAAACCCTGTCTCAAGAAAACAGAGGAAGAGACAGAGAGGTGGGGGATTTGTAATACAAAGTTATAAAGCACACGGTTGCACAGTGACACAAAGGCTCGGTGGCTGTCCAGTTAACCCTACAAACCATAAGCTTAAGTTTCCCTAAGTGGAGCTTTGTCAACTTGTTTCTTGTGAGAATTTCAAAGCTGAATTCTGACCTGGAGAATACCGCATCACGGACAGCTGCTCGTTTCCATCCGTGTGGACGGTGACCAAGTCCTTCGTTTCCGTGTCAAACACGAACCACCTGTTGTAAACATGAGAGACATGCTGTGAGCTATTTGCTGAAACGCAAGGCTGTTCCAACAGCAGAAGTCTGTTCATCACAGGGCCGTGGAAACCCACTCAGCTCTTGCTCAAGAAAACGCCCCACACCAGCTTTTCCTACAGAAAGGAACGGCATGTCAACAACCGCTCGGAGCTCTTCAGAAGTTAGCGCTGATGGCTTTCTCGGGGCCTTGTTTGCACATGGGAAGCAGGGAAGCCGTGGGCAGGAAGGTGTGTGAACCGGGCACCAGTACCTGTCGTAGGTTCAGTAGAGCGCCATGGGCATGAGGTGGCCACCCTAGAGCTCTGGTCCAGGGCAAGGCGCAGAAAACGGTGTGTTAAGTATCAGGAACGATGGAGCTCACAGGCCATGGCTGTGACTCCCAGCTACTGAGGTCTAAGACCTGGATGACAGATGCAGAGACACTGCCTTCCTCACTACCATTCCAGACCTAACTACCCGCCCAGGCAAGCTTCATGGGACTTATGTGTTGCTTCCAGTTGGGATTTCTTGTATCCGTGATAACTATTCACCTAAGACATGCCCGTGACCTCAATGAGGCTGGCACATAACACATGGACTGGGGTTAGCCAGAGATGGACACAGAGTGTAGCATTACATCACATGTGCCATCCATTCCACCCTAGGATACTTGAATTCTGTCACATGCCATCTGTCAGCAGATAGATGATGGTGACATTTGCCTCGTAGGGCTTACTGAATTAAACCTTTGATGTCTCAAAGAGAGTTAAGCGGGAGATGGTATGTATATTTGTGGGTGAGTCCCTGTGTGTGTACAAGAGTGAGCCTGTGTGTGGGCTTTTGTACACAAGTGCAGTACCAGAGGACACCAGCAGAGGGTGCCAGATCTCCCAGGAGATGGAGTTACAGATGGTTGTGAGCTGCCTGATGTGGGTTGGGGGCAGGGGTGGGAGGGGACAAACCAGGGTCCTCTGAAAGAGCAGTTTGTGCTCGTAACTGCTGAGCCGTCTCCCCGGCCCCGTCACAAGCATTAGTGGCTCTCTTTATAAACCTCACATGTAGAAAAGCAGATTTGGAGTGGTACTTTTTTTTTGTTTTTGCAAAGGACTATGGGAGGGAACATCTCAGACCATATACCTGCAGCTACAATAGACTCAGTCCCTCCTCAGCTCCCTCCTCAACCAGGGTTTTGCTCACTGCTGTCATTCCACTTGCTCTTCTCCAACCTTAAGTCTGAAAATATTCAGTGGAAAAATCCAGACATTTTTCATAAGTTTTACATTGTGTTTGTTCCGAGGACACTATCTGTTTCATGTCATCTCTGTCAGGAAGGGAATCCTTTGACCTCCCTCTCAGGAGGGGGTGTGGAGGGAGGGGTGAGGCAGTCCAGCATAACCAGACATCTCTGTACAAAAACCATATGTACATATGCCACGATGGATCCTCTGATCATTAGTTACTGCTGTTCAACTCTCTCTGAGCCGAACTACTCCGTTAAGTCTTACCACAGGCATGTATGGGGTCCTGGACCGCATCCCTTGAGGGCTGCTCTGTTGAGTCAGGCTACACAGAGGCACAGGCAAGCACTGCCAAACAATGATGCCGGCTGCCGCTAACACCCGCTAGGCAGCGCTGCAGAAGTCCCTATGTACATGGCTTTTTCAGTCACTGGTGTTGGTGGTATCACAGACAAGAAAGACAGAGTTTATGTAACTGGCTCACAGGCTCACTGCTGCTACACGGGGAGGCTGGGGAGCAGCGCAGATCTCCCACCCACCGTGCCAGAGGAGACTGGCAAAAAGAAGTTGAGTCTGATGAAGATGAGGCCCGGGATCTGGGGAACTTTCTACAGTGCCGCCGAAAAGTTCTCTAGCTGAGAAAGCAGGAATACTTTCTTGCTCATTTCAAAGGCTGAGGCTCCTGCTGTAGGCTCTAGGGCATTTGTTCTCAACCTGCCTGACGGTAAGACCCTTTAATACAGTTCCCCATGTTGTGATGACCCAAACCATAAAATGATTTTCATTGCTACTTCATAACTGTCATTGTGCTACTGTTATGAACCATAACATAAATATCCGTGTTTTTCCATGGTCTTGGGGGTCGTGACCCACCCAGGTTGAGAATCACTGCTCTGGAGCAGGATTCTGGGAGCTCTCTAGAGCCTCTGGGGCTGGCGGCAGGTGGGGTGGGGTGAGGGTGACGCTGGGGAGAAGATGCATTGACAGATCCTGCTCTCCTACAGGTTTCAATTGGGAAGGACTCAGTTTCGCTTTTGAGTTTTGACTGAATTCTCAGTAAATGACTGGAACTAAGATGATGCAGCCAAAGCTGGCATGCTCCTGCCCCTGTCCTCAGGGAGGCTCAGACATCTAGCTGCTCTCCATAACTCTGCAAGCATAGGCTGTTCCGGGGGAGCAGGGGGTAGGTAGGGTGGGGTGCTTACCTCCCAGTCAGTGTCCCGACTGCAACCACAGACCCTGAAGGATGAAAACCAGAGGACTGAGCTGGATCCTAAAATATTTTAAAGGAAGTGTAAATACACGGCCAGACACAGCGAGTCAGCACAAACCCCACCCTGCAGTGTTCTCGGGCTCCACAGCTCTGTCTGAAAAGCCTCTTTTCTCCCTACAAGAGATGCAGGCCCACTTGGGTCCCTGTCACCTTCATTTACAACATATGCCTCCCTTCAGAATTTCTTTGTCCACCCTATGGTCTGTTCTATGCACGGAAGTCACAAAATGCAAGCAGGTGACTGCTCTTTTCTGGGCCACAGTCTGTGCATCTGGAACTCTCTCTGACCCCTGGGCCCAGTAGGAAGCTGGTCAAATGGTGTGCTCGGTTTATTGGGAACACAACCACTGCCCACCACCAGGGCAGGGGTGGACATGGAGCCTCATGGATGCTACCAGATAAATATAAAGCACAAGAGCGGATAGAGACTCCAGATGCCAGTCGCACCATCTTTAACCACTCCCAACAGAGGTAGCTATCACTAAGCCAGTGTGCTGACAGATCCCAAGCGCCCTTGAGCAAACCCAACAAGCTGTTTCAGTGGACAAGTTCACCCGAGCCACACAACTGCTTTCATGGACGTGCTGAGGTGTGGAGAGGCTAAGGGTTCCAATGTCTTAGGGAGGGGAGACAGAGGGTCTGGACACTGCAGGGCTGGGGTTCCAGGTCTGGTCCCCAAATTATGCTAGGCCAGAGCAGTTAGCTGTGTGGTAAGGGGCAGGGAGGTGGAGCGTCAGGGTGCTCGGCTGGCAATCGTGTCCATGGAACTATAGGGGTGCTGCTCTCCCTGACGGCCCCTGCTGTGGAAGTGCCTACCCTCAGGCCTTCTACTCTGGTGCTCAGCTGGCTGCAGCGACCAGAACCCAGTGGCAGCCTTCTCTGAAAGGGGAACCAGACCTAGTCCTGGGCCGTTGGAAATACCAGCAGTTTTTCAGGGAATGAAGGGATGATTCTGGCTCTTGCAAAAGGGCTGTTTCCTTATACGGGGTACGTGAGTTGTCAGGATACAAGCAACCAAGCGAGGCTGCCTATGATTCGTGGTGGTGTGATGGAACGCAGCCTGGGTTTGGAGTCCGTCTGAGCTGGGCGGCTGAGTCACTTACTTTTTATGTGTTCAAGTGTTTCGTCTGCACATACATACATAAGTACATCAATGTACATGCCTGGTGACCCCAGAGATCAGAAAAAGGTGTCAGATACCCTGGAGCTGGAGTTACAGATGGTTTTGAATTGTCATGGAGGAGCGGGGAACTGAACACAGTCCTCTGTAAGAGCAGCCAGTGCCCTTAATGACAGAGCCACCCCCAGTTCCCACTTGCTACCTCCGTGACCTTTACAAGTCACTCGGCTGCTCTGTCCCTCATCCTCTGATCAACAGAGTCAGAGCGAAACTAAAGGTCTTCAACCCACAGGCCAGGATGGTACGACACATTCACAACCTGATGTGCCAGCGGCTCGGGAATACAAGCCTCATTTTCATGCAGGGGAAGGGATTTTGACACTCTGATAAGAAATCTGTGTTTTCCCTGGGTAGTTCAAAATGAATGCTCTGTCTTTGTCACCAAACTCCAGAGAGGAGAAATGAAACTGTGTACTCTAAGTGTGGCTTGTAACCCTGTGTAAGATGTGCTGTCACGGGACATGGGCTACTCACAGGGCTTTCTAGCACTTTGGTCTATTAAGACTCTGCTCTTAGGAACACTGACAGCTCCGCTTGGAAACACTCACTTGCTGCTGCTGCTTAGAATAATATGGGTGAGAGTGCTCGAAACATTCTTGTTTTTGTTTTTGTTTTGTTTGGTTTGGTTTGGCTTTTTCGAGACAGGGTTTCTCTGTGTAGCCTTGACAGTCCTGGAACTCACTCTGTAGACCAGGCTGGCCTCAAACTAAGAAATCCACCTGCTTCTGCCTCCCAAGTGCTGGGACTAAAGGCGTGTGCCACCACCGCCCGGCTCGAAACATTCTTAAAAGCAAAGTGATTATTAAAAGGTAAGACACTGCCTTTAGACTTCTTATCACTTAATTTTTCATACAAAAACATGTCCTAGATGAGTTTTTACAAGCAGACTAGAAATGTAGCATGCGTACTGACCTCCATGATTTTGTCCCAGACTGGCCGGTGACCGACAGCGTCCCAGAGGGTGGCGTGCTTGTCATGTCCACAGGTCAAGAACTGAGGTTTGGAGGCGTGGATGGCCAACCCCAAAGCTCATCAGTGTGACCCTACAAAAGAACCAGGACGGAGGGACTCTGAGACCCCAAGGTCACAATGAAACCCAGAATGACTGTCTTACGGGCTCTTTCCTCCCGAGCGAGCTTAATCACGGCACAAAACACAGCTCTGAAGCAGAAGGTCACCGCACAGGGAAACTCACATGTACCCATACTAATGGGGAAATGAAAGATCTTGGCGTTCGCCAAGTCGACCGTACCTGAGTGATGGGCGGAAGTCCCCTGACAAGGTGCCTTGCAGGACAAAGTTTCTAGTAGTGCCTATTAAGATGACATTGCCCTTCCCCTCAGCCACTGTCCGTATTGGGCCAAACTGCTCCGGGATCTGTGTGGGGAAAAGTCACATGCAAACAAAGACTTGAGATTTCATTCCATTGGTTTTGCTTCTTTTTTTTTTTTTTTTTTAAAGAGAAGGTGTCATTATGTAGTTCAGACTAGCCCTGAACTTACTAGGCAAGCTAGACTGGCCTCAATCTCAGGCAATCCTCCCGACTCAGTCTTCCGAGTGCTAGGAATATAGATGCCCATCAGCATTTAGCTCAGGCATTAAAAATATTGGTACCATATGATAGCTCTTATGACAATCTTTATAGATACCATTATATGCACCCAGAAGAGGGACTCAGTTACATAAATGCCACAGCCAGCTGCTGAGCAATGACCAAAATCCCAATCTACTCATGTGTGCACACTCAAGTGGGTGTGCATGTGTGTGTTGTGTATGCATGCACATGTTTGCCTGATAGTGGGGCTAGAGGTGGAAGCTAACACCTCTTGAATCTAAGGCAAATACTCTACTTGTTAAGCTAGAAACATTTGAATTAGCTTAAAATAAAGTTTTAATACATCTTAAAATACATCTTAATATCTCAAGATAAAGCCAGAATAAAGTCTTAGCAGGGCATAATGGCCTTTATTCCCAGCTTTGGGGAGGCAGAGGCAGGCAGAGTTCTGTGAGTTTGAGGCCAGCTTGGTCTATATATTGAGTTCCCAGGTCAGCCACAGATAGAGAGGCCCTGTCTCAAAGAAAAAAAAAAACCAACCAAAAAAAAAAAACAAAACCCCAAAACAAACAAACAAACAAACACCAACCAACCAACAACAAAACTTTTTTTTTTCCAGACAGGGTTTTTCTGTATAGCCTTGGCTGTCCTGGAACTCACTCTGTAGACCAGGCTGGCCTCAAACTCAGAAATCCACCTGCCTCTGCCTCCCAAGTGCTGGGATTAAAGGTGTGCGCCACCACCGCCCAGCAACAAAACTTTTCTTAAAAGTATTTTTTGACAAGAAAAAAAAACAAGGTTGGAGAGGAGCGTGATAGTCTGTGCTTTACTTGTTAGGCATATCTCCTCAGTAGTTCATAAGACCTGAGAAATGTAGGAATTCCCCAAAGCTTCCTTTAACTTCAAAGTGGTCCTCGAGCAGGGCCATGTGCACGTTGGTAAGTGTGGGGTACCGGAGACTTCCAGAACACACCTGTCAAGGACAGTTCCGTCTGCTAAAGTGAAGCATGTTCTGTCACTGTAGTAAAATGAGAGCCCAGGCAGGGGCTGTCCAGGTGACAAGTGGCCCTTCCTGCCACATGGTCTCTACCTGTAGTGCATGTGTTGGCAGAGACTGCACTGGTGTGCTGGTATCCTGGTGAGCCAGTGAGATGGTGAGCTGGTGAGCAGGTGAGCTGGTGAGCTGGTGAACTGGTGAGCTGGTGTGCTGGTGAGCCGGTGTGCCGGTGAGTGGCTGTGCTGGTGTGTTGATGAGCTGGTGAGCTGGTGAGCTAGTGAGCTGGTGTGCCAGTGAGCTGGTGTGTCAGTGAGCTGGTGTGCTGGTAAGCTAGTGAGCTGGTGAGCTGGTGTGCTGGTGAGCTGGTGTGCTGGTGAGCTGGTGAGCTGGTGAGCTGGTGAGCTGGTGAGCTGGTGTGCTGGTGAGCTGGTGAGCAGGTGAGCTGGTATGCTGGTATGTTGATGAGCTAGTGAGCTGGTGAGCTGGTAAGCTAGTGAGCTGGTGAGCTGGTGTGCTGGTGAGCTGGTGAGCAGGTGAGCTGGTGAGCTGGTGAGCTGGTGAGCAGGTGAGCTGGTATGCTGGTATGTTGATGAGCTGGTAAGCTGGTGAGCTGGTAAGCTGGTGAACTGGTGAGCTGGTAAGCTGGTGAGCTGGTGTGCTGGTGAGCTGGTATGTCGGTGAGCTGGTGAGTGGATGTGCTGGTGAGCTGGTGTGCTGGTGAGCTGGTGAGCTGGTGAGCTGGTGTGCTGGTGAGCTGGTGAGCGGGTGTGCTGGTGTGCTGGTGAGCTGGTGAGCTGGTGTGCTGGTGAGCTGGTGAGCTGGTGTGCTGGTGCCTGGTGAGCTGGTGTGCTGGTGTGCTGGTGTGCTGTGAGCTGTGAGCTGGTGTGCTGGTGTGCTGGTGTGCTGGTGTGCTGGTGTGCTGGTGAGCTGGTGAGCTGGTGAGCTGGTGTGCTGGTGAGCTGGTGTGCTGGTGTGCTGGTGAGCTGGTGAGCTGGTGAGCTGGTGTGCTGGTGTGCTGGTGTGCTGGTGTGCTGGTGTGCTGGTGAGCTGGTGAGCTGGTGAGCTGGTGAGCTGGTGAGCTGGTGAGCTGGTGTGCTGGTGAGCTGGTGTGCTGGTGTGCTGGTGAGCTGGTGAGCTGGTGAGCTGGTGTGCTGGTGTGCTGGTGTGCTGGTGTGCTGGTGTGCTGGTGAGCTGGTGAGCTGGTGAGCTGGTGAGCTGGTGAGCTGGTGTGCTGGTGTGATTCTACATCACAGAAAGTGGGGACAAAACTTTGGAGACAGTTCAAACTGTTAAGTGCTTGCCGTGCAAGCTCAGGGATCAGAGTTTGGTCTCTGGAACCCAGGAAAAAAGCCAGATGTGGCCGGGTGCTGGTGGAGCAGGCCTTTCATTCCAGCACTCAGGAGGCAGAGGCAGATCTCTGAGTTTGAGGCCAGCCTGGTCTACTGAGTGAGTTCCAGGACAGCCAGGACTACACAAAGAGAGACCCTGACTCAAAACAACACACACACACACACACACAAACAAACAAACAAAAAACAAAAACTAACCAACCAACCAACCAACCAAACAAAATGAAACAAACAAAATAAAAAATGTTCCCAATACTGAGTTTACAGGAAGAAGTGGGCGGATCCCAGGGGCTTACAGTCTGCAGCCTGGATGAATGAGCAAGTTCCACAGCTCGGGTGAGATGCGGTCTCAAAGAATGAAGTGGACAGCTTCTGAGGGATGGCACCAAACGCTTCTACACACGTGCATACACATTCGCATGTGCACTCACACACATAAACATACAAACACAAATTCAAAAGTAACTTTAAAAAAAAGAAGAAGAAAAGTTACGAAGGAGGAAAGGAATGACAGTCTGTGAGGCGGAAGAGCTGCATGGTGAGTGACGTCATCTAGGGTACCAGAAGAGGCTCTGATACTGTCTTCCTAATGATAAGAACACCCGAGGACTAGCAATGTACAGCACATTCCCCCAATTGCTGAGCAAATCTTATTATAAGAAAGTCACAGTTGTCCTATGCGGTTGTTACAGAATTTAACTCGGCGTATGTCACGTTCTGTCCTGGTCCCTCGGCCTTACTGTCCTCTGAGATGCCCAGGGGTGGGGATGGCATGCATGTGATCAAGGACTTCAAATGCCAGGAGAAAGGGGCTGCTTATCAACATTGGGGTACAGATGATGATCAAAGGGAAAAGAAAGCAGGAACAGAAAAAACATGTGCCCATCATAAAGAACTGAAAACAAAGAACTGGAAGGAAAGACTTAGAAAAGCAGCATTTAACGCAGATACGTGGCAATGTCTGGGTAGACCTGGTCTTCTCAAAGGGGGTCCTAGCAGTGGTAGTGCTCACCTTTAATCCCAGCACTCTGGAGGCAGAGGTAGGAAGATTCCTGAGTTTGAGGCCAGCCTGGTCTTTAGAGTGACTTCCAGGACAGTCAGAGCTACAAAGAGAAACCCCGTCTTAAAAAACAAAAAACAATCAAACAAACTTAAACAGGGTCCAAACTGATTTGTCAGAGATTTTTCAGGCATATACAAGATCTTATGTACGGAAGACACGGGGTCCAGGAAACCTGCTGGTCATCTTCAAGCATGGTTTCATCATCAAGTTTACTGATGAAGCTTACAGTAAAGCAGAGGAAGGAAGCACACCCAACAGCTCAGGCAGACAAAGGAAGAGCTTCTCAGAGAAATGTGGGTGCCCCACCCCACAGGGCTCAGGACACTGCTCAATTAAGGATTAAACTAGATGACTTTCCCAGGTCTTCCAAATTCCCTTGCCCATGACAAGCCAGGCAGGCCTTCCCCACGATGCATTCTTAGACCTTTCCAATCTCCAAATTAGTCAGTACTGTCAATACATAAACCTTCTCTCATCCTCCAATACAGTGTATTATAACGTAAGGAGTAATTTCCCAGTTGACAAAACACATCACCTTGTTATTTATAAAATGCTTTCTCTCGATTCAACCTCGCATGATAACTGCTTGCATATTCTTTTCTTCTTTTTATTCAAAGATGTATTTATTATTATTATATATATTATTTGTGTGTGTGTATGTGTGTGTGTGTGTTTGTCTGCATGTATGTTCGCCATATGTATACAGTGCCTTTGGAAGCCAGAAGAGAATGTCAGATTCTCTCTAACTGGAGCGACAGATAGTTGTGAGCTGCCACATAGGTGCTGGGAACTCAGCCTGGGTCTTCTGCAAGAGCAGAAACTGCTCTTAACCTCTGAGCCATCAGTCCAGCCTGTATTCATTCCTACTTCACCTCCTTTTTATTCTTCTGTTTTGTTCTTTATTTGGAGATGGGTCTCTCTATATAGCCCTAGCTGTCCTGGAACTCTCTATTGTAGATCAGGCTGACCTTGAACCCACAAAATCCTCCAGCCTCAGCCTCTGCCTCTAATGTGTTGGGTCTTACTGAGACACAGATGGAAATAAAAACTATATATTTTTAAAATATACCCATGATGTTTTGACAAATATATCTGGAATTCAGAAGAATGAACAAGAATATCACTATGAGTTTGAGGCTAGCCTGGGCTACACAATGAACTTAAGTCATCCTGGACTATATAGCAAGGAAAAAAAAAGTTAGCAAGATTAAGGTCTTCAGGAGCAGTTGCGGAGATGCTCCGTGGGTAAGACGACACACTGTGCAAGCGTTAGGACCTGAGTGCAGCTCTCTAACACCTATGGCCCCAGCACAGGTGTAGGTGGAGACAGGAGGATGGCTGGGGCTAGCTGGCTGCCAGCACAGCTCCAGGTCCACTGAGAGACCCTGTCTCAAGAGACTAAGGAGGAGAGTGACGAAGCAGACACCTGACATCCTCGCCTGGCCTCCACAAGTCTGTACATGAGTGTGCACAGGCATGCGCACACATGTACACACACCACATGCAAGTACACGCTCACATGCAAATATATAACTTAAGACGTAATACCAAATCATCACAGAAAGGGAGGGGACTGCTAATACTCAGATGAAGGCCTTTCTCTCCCGAGTAACCAGGAGAACCGTAACTTCGTGTACTGCCCTAATCATCGTTGTCAACAGGCAGAGCGAGACTTGGAAGCTGGAGAAATCCTACATATGTCTCGTGCTAGGGATGGAGTGCTACCCCACGCTGGTGCCAGTTTCCCAGCCTGTCTGCTCATACCCGGGAGCTAAAGGGGAAAACCTCAGGGAGGCTGCTGGGTGCCAGGTTTCTCGCCTCCGGCTCCCGTGGGAATACAGGATGACTAGGTCTTAGGTGTTGAAACAACCACAAAGGACCGGAAGTGCTGGGAAGCATGCACCCCACAGCTGAGAGCCATGAATAAGGCAGGTGCCCCACACATCCGGTTCACGGTGATGCTGTATGCGTACAGCATACAGGGCTTAGACAGAGAGGTTCTAGTGATAAATCCAACCGTCCATAAGGGGCCCTTCAGAAAGGAAGGCTGCTTCTATTAAAACAATGTTCCAAACAGGAAGTGTTGGGTAGTTTCAAATCCTTTTATTTTACTTGTAAACAAACTGCCTCTATAATTGTTGCCGCCCATAAAAATTCATCTATTTTTTCCCCCTCACAACACTGAGCTAATCCAAACTGCCAGCAAAGGCATCAGACACATAGGTACAAGGTGCTCTGTGGCTGGCTTACCTCTGCTTTGTGAAGTTTTTGATAGTTTCCGTTCCAGGAAATGAGCCGCCGGTCCTTCCCTCCTCCAGACACCAGCGTGCCGTCTCTCAGCATACAAAGTGCAAAAATGCCACCCTCGTGGGCCCCTTGAACTGCATAGCTTATCCGATTTGTACCTAAACATGCCACAAAAGCCATTATCTAGGGCAGAATCAAAAGGCTAGCCTCTGACCACTGCCGAGACCGATTTCAGTTTGTTTAAAGTTGTTGTGGTAAGTTATGACGTCATTTTAAATATGTTCCTAGGAAGGACTTAAATTTTTAATGCTCTCAGAGTCCCATCATGAACTGGATCATCCTATGATGCAGATAAGTATGGTGTCATGGAGTTGTGTGGCAGAGAACATGGACTCTGCGTGTATCTTCCTGAACCCAGAAGATGCTCATGAATTCTCACTGGACTTATCTGACACCTCTTCTCTGACTGAGGTTCTCCATTTTCTAACTGTAAGGGAATTTAGGTCTGATCTGTGTGCATGTGCCTCATCCGAGCTGATGTACGTGCACACGCCTGACAGCTGGGCTGACCTGTGCGCATGTGTCACATCTGAGCTGACCTGTGCGCATGCGTTATTATCTGTATCGTCGCTCCTAGCACTCCAGAAACGTCTGTTTAATGCTATCTGGATCTGAACAGTGACCCACATATGTCACAGCTATATAGCCATTAATAACTTTTGCGTTATAATTTGCTAACAGCTCGTCCAGCAAAGTGATTAACTTTATCATAGTATCCTAACCTTAAAAAGCCTTTCACAATGCAAAGTTAGTGACTCTTGATATCCCCCAGTTTGCTTCTGCTTTATGGTTTCCTTAAAGCCACACACACAAATATACCTATGTAACTGGGAACTTAGTGGTCGTCCTGTACGTAACTCCAACAGCTCATTTCTATAAACCCCACCTCCGATGTCTTAGTTACCGCATTACCAAAAACATCTAACGGCTTTAGGAGAAGCGTTCATTACCTTTTCCCCACACCAATATGTTGCCACTTGAATCCCCAGTAATGGTGTCACCGTTTTCAGAAAATGTCACGCAAAGGACAAACTTTGGCTTCTCTTGTTTCTGTGGAATGTAATAAGTAAGCACGGGCATGTTATTTACCAGAGATACCCTTTTATTGGTGTTGATAAGTTAGAACCCCATCAACCCCAGCAGGATGGTGTCAGCCGCTGGAGTCTGGAGCTTTTAATTTTAAGTACTGTCAGGAGACATGTCTTTCCAGATTACTCGCTCTAAGAGAAAGAAATGTCGGGCAGTTCCATGGCTGGGGAATCCTAAAGCTGCAGTTTAAGCAGGGTGTTGTTAAAGGGGACATGAGGGATGGGCTATGCTGTCAAGCTTTTAGAACGATGGATAGGACCCTGCCACCCTTAGCAAAGCCAGGTTGCCAGTGCCTATATGTAGGCTCCTTGCAGCTAGCTGCCCCACAAAGAGGTCCGGACCTCGATTTCCATTTTATTCCTGGGGAGATCCTCAAGACGGGAGGACTTCCCAACTGTATGCGGAAACTCCAAGGGAGCGTCATGTTTTTCTATACCCTCATACTTATCACTAAAACAACCACTAAGACTGAAGTATCCCAGTGTTCCCTAATAACCCAGCCCCTCACAGGTGCCACGCAGGAAAACTGAATGGCAGGCGCACTTTACCTCAAACAACCCTTGCTTCTTGTTAAGGGAGTTTCCTTCCAGGGTCCAAAAGTAGAGATGTGACTTCCCGCAGGTGACTATGATATTGGTGTCTGTGGGGTGGAAGTCCGCAGCAAATACCGCTTCGTTCGAACACTTTAAGGCAAAACAAAACAGAGAATCAAATGCCACAGGCCTCTTACAGTGCTTAACAAAACTGTCCAAGCAGGGTACCAGGCCTCTCAAGCCCCACTACTTCATCTTCGTGGTTATTCTGGCAGCTGCCTGTTTCCCTCTGTCTTCTGCTGTGTGGCTGGAAGCCAGATGTCAGCAAGTACCAAGAAGGCAGCTTTGCATCTGGCTGAGCGATGGGATCACTTCTTGGGTGGTGACATCCAGATGTTGCACCCTCTTCCCCTTCCTAGTGACTGGGATCCCTAGGAAGGACCCTGGATTCTTCATGTCCTGCAGCTCCGTGATCCTGCCTCACCGTGGCTGCCCTGATCCCTCGGCTCTCTTGCTTCTGGGCCACCACCTAAGGCTCAGGACTCAGTTTGGGGTCCCTTGAGGTGGCTCTCTGGCAGCTGATCCAGCAGCCCTCAGTCCATGTTCTGTCTTCCAGGACCAGTGTCCTGGTCTGTTATCCCTAGCCCTGACTATTGCTTCTATGTAATGATTCAATTCTATGTTCTTACTCCTGGCTGGTGCTTTGTCTTTGGCTGCATCTAACCTGGCACACAGGGTGAACACCATACATCTCTGCTGGCGATGTTAGAAGACAGGGAATGTCAGGCCAGGAGACACATCGGATAAGAACACCTGTCTGCATCCCAGACACTAGACAGAAAGCAGGGTAGCTGAGGCTGTCTGAGAACAACCTCCCGTAAGAGAACCCGTATTAAGGTTCTCTGAGCAAGCCTAATATTATCCAAGGAAGGCTTGCTGATGGTTTCCCTTGGGTTAGATAGGTCAGGTTAACCAAGGCTGACAGATGCCAAGAGGAGAAATGGGAAGTACAATCTATGAAAATAGGAATCCAAGAGTGCTCTTGACAAGGGAACCTTAAGAGAGCTCCAGGAGTGTCAACTCAACGTTCTGCGTATAGTTGATTGTCGGCAGAGTCCTGACCTCAGGGGCGCTGGCATCCATGTCTCCTGCAGCCCCAGAGACTGGCAGGTACTAAGCATGCCTCAGTCATTGGCCACCTCCAGCACTGCTCACGGGTGACAGCCCAGCACATAGAAGGCACCTGGGTTTGTTGTATGAATGAAAGTGAGCAAAGAAGTGACTGAATGAATTAAAATTAGGGTTGTCACTATGAAATGAGGAAAACAGAGAATTCCACAGACCCTGATAGTCAGGAAATACCCAGGCAGGTCTTAAGCAGGGTCTCATGATGGAAGAGAGATAGAAAGGAGGTCTGAAAGGAAGGCTTATTCCCAGGGGTGGGGACTATGGGCAACCCTGGAGCCCACTGGCCATGCAGGCAGTGTGCCCGGTGGAGCACCGCAGTGAGTGGCTGAGCGAACCTTCACGTCGGCCAGTCTCTCTTCTTTCTGCCAGTCCCACACAGACAGCACGTGGTCGTTAGAGTCATCCACAGCACAGAGATGGCTCCCTCCGTTCTGCCAAGAAAAAGTGATTCGCACGTGAGACCGAAGTAGGACCAACATGACTAAAAATAATCATTGATTTTACTTTTTGTTTTGTTTTAGTTTTTTTTGAGACAGGGTTTCTTTGTGAAAGTAGCCCTGGCTGTCCTAGAACTAGCTCTGTAGACCAGGCTGGCCTCAGACTCACAGAGATCTGCCTGCCTCTGCCTCCTCCATACTGGAATTAAAGGTATGCACCACCACCGCCTGGTGATTATTTTTACTTTTTGTAAAAATGTGCATTGGTGTTGCCTGCATATATTTCTGTATGAGGGTGTCAGATCCCCTGAAACCAGAGTTACAGACAGTTGTGAGCTGCCACATGGGTTCTGGGAATTGAACCCAGGTCCTCTGGAAGGTCAGTACTCTTAACCACTGAACCATCTCTCCAGCCCTGATTATTTTACTTTTAATAAAGAGCTTGTTACAGCATTGGGTAAAGAACTCAGTTGGTAAAGAGCTTGCTGGGCAAGTGTGAGGACCCAAGTTCGATCCCCAGGACCCACAGCTGGCTTGCAGTGGTGTGCACCCATAACGGCAACAATGGGGAGGCAGAGGCAGGGGAGGTTGACTGCGGTCTCTGCATGAACACACATGTATGCCCACCCCCACCATTGCACCTGCACACGTCCCACCCCCAACACACATCAAAGGTCCATTATATCAGAGATGAGGAATGTACACTTCACTGGTTTTGAGGCTGGCTTTCCTGTCCAGGTACATGGCTCCTTTAGGATTATATGCAGAGCAAAGCACAAGGGTAGTGAACAAACAGGAGTGTTTGATGTGAACACGTACGTGGACGGACGAGCGAGTGTGAATAAGTCTCCAGGTGAAGGGGCTTGAGGATGGGTGTGTGGGCTAGCAAGCCTTGAGAAAGGCTGGAAGTCAGGTGGTTAGAAATGTTTGCTTGGGAATGAGTCCCTGAACATTCTCATACTTACAGATTTTGAGAATGCGATGCAGGTGACAGCCCGGTCAAAAAAGCCGATTCCGATGACATGCAGAGTGTTCAGTGTCACAGAGTCCCAGATGCGCACGTGTGGCGGCAGTTGCTGTTTGGAAAAGAATACGGCCATCATTTGTGACTGTTGGTTAACTGCTTCTCTTCACCTTGGAACCATAAAGTTATTTTGACTTCAATTTTGTCAAACAGAAAAGTCTTTTCTACATTTGAGGACCCCACCCATGAGTGTAATGAAAACGTTCCCAGTGACTTCAGGAGACCCTGGGCACTCTGAACCACTGAGGCGCCCGAGAAGGCTCTCAGGTTTTAAACTTTGACTTAGCTACTCTCCAACACCCATACCAGAGGAACGGACACGCCTTTTGTATATTTGCATTTCTCTAAATTTTAGAAATGACATTTCCCCAAAGATAGCACCATAGTGCAGTCAGCAGATCCATCATCACAAAAAGAGCCTGGACGCATGCCCGGCGAGCAGGCACAGGATAGGCAAACCTCATTCTCTTTTAGCCTTGTCTCCAAATAGCCAGGCACCACCAGCGTCTGGCCTCTCTGGGTTTCTTCACAGGTCAAAAATCTGCTCAGACAGCTGTAAATTTCTCTCTGGGTCAATGCCAAAAAGTGGAAATATACTTTCGTGCCACTAGAGGGTAGAGGAAACAGTTTGTTTCTCATTTCAGAGAGTTCTTCCAGGCTTTCATTCTTTTTAAAAACATGAACAACTGCTCCTTACTCGAGTTTACATAACAGTAGCCTGGCTTCTGTTATTCTGCTCTTTGCAAGTGTGGAACACTAAGGAAAACAGCATAAAATCTTCGGCTAAAATTTGTCTACTCAGATAAGATAGCGCCTGTGTTTTCTGGGCAGATACACATTGATAAAAATGGAGATCCCTGTTGTGATTACTTTCACATCAGGACAAAGCTGTACAGAGACTTAAGAGGCTGTGAGTGTTTTTGATAAAACATGACAGTCACTCGTAGACACCAGCTTGGAGGTCTCCTATTTGTCCGGCTGCACCAGTTCCTCACCTCCTTCCTTACAAGTCAGACTGAAGTCTTGCTAAGGCGCCTGCAGAGTTTGCCCAAAGCTCCCAGGAGCCTCTGTGATCAGCACAAGGCATGAAGTCCACCCACTGAAGAAATGACTGGCGGGTACCCATAGTCAAGGACTTCCCGTAACATATGGTTACTTGGTGATTTTAACTCTGCTTCTTAGATTGATATATTTGCATGTTGATCACGTATGGAGATAAGGATTTCAGGAATTAATTGACTCTTTGGCATGACACTATTTTAATGTGCTGTGGCTGCTGACTGTTATTTTTCATGACAGTGTCTTGTTACGTAGCCCCTGAGCTTAAAGATGTGCGCCATTCCAACTAGTGACAATGCCGTTTAAAAACTGGCTGAAATGAAGGGAAGCTCAGGGCGCTGGGGGATACTTAGGGAGGGTCATGATGGCACATGGCACATGCCATGATGGCACATGGCACATGCACTGAGAGCTTCTGGTGAGGACCCAATAGTTCTCAGATGCTGCAACTATAATGACCAGGCAGATTCATTATCAGCAATGTGCAAATCAGGAGGTTGTTGCCAGTTCCTTACTCAAAGTCAGAAAGACAATGAGAAAACCTCACCTTTCCATCCTTAGATGTGCCCGCCACTTGTCCTGTTGCTATGGTGATCCTGTCAGGATGGACCGCTAGGCTACAAGAAGGATAATTATCAGACAACCCCACACAAAGGTGGGCTTTACTTCTACAATCTTCCAAAAGTTTAAACACAAGAAATCCATACTGCCTAGCTTCTTACAGACTCAACCCAAATTCCCCAAACAGCCCAACTACCTTAGCCAGCAAATGCTATTTCATTTATCAGAACCCCTGATTTTTTCCCCAGAACTTCTAACCTTAAGGAAAGGCATCCTTTGTTGGGAAAATACGATTTCCATCTCAGAACCACTAACTTAGTCAACACCCCTTCTTATAAGTCACTTTTGGGTATGTTAATTAGGAAAGATGTCTCCTCTTACGTCAATAGGATTTTAATCACTAGCCAGGGATCTAGATGACCACAAATCCATCTACCCATCCAATCCCTGCAAGGTCTTCCCTAAGCTATACGATGACCCATAGGCATGGCAGACTCAGATCTAAGTATGCAACAAAGCACGTTTTCTAAAATTAAAGGCCCAATTTGAGGTCTTTAACATTTGGGATTTTAAGAAAGCTTCCTGAAGCTTTTTATTCCCTCAGATAATCTGGTGACACAGAAGTGCAGTAAGGACAGAGAGCTGCCATGAATTGGGGGCCAGAATTAGGGAGCCCAAAGACAACATGGGAATGGAAAGAAAAGCTTTGCCCATCTGGCTTCAGAGCCCTGCTCCGTCCCATCCCTGGCTTGTGCCCTGATGCTGGATTCTTTTGGCTAAGGCTAGCTCACCTATGTCGTGCCGACCTGTTTGTGGGACTCACCACTTGACGTCGTCATTGTGGCCAGCATAATGCCTCTGCAGCTGTTCCTCCACGTTATAGAGCACCACGACGGACGCAATGAAGTACACGGTCTCCCCGGTCGGGAGCAAGTACAAGTTATTGCGACAGTCTCGCCCCCGGTACCCGTAGCTTAGTGTACGTCAAGATGAAAATCCTTTGCTTTTAAGAGCTGGAGAGCCACCGCTTCGCTCAGCAGGCATACAAATGCTATACAACGGTTCCTACCAGTTTAACCAATTTAGACAACGCTGAACTGAAAACGTGCTGGGTGCCTGGGTGCATGCTTTTAATCCTAAACGGATCTCTGTGAGCTCCAGGCCAGCAAGGCTGCACGGTGAGAGAAACCCTGTCTCGAACAAACAAACAACAACATGTAATACACTCTGACCCTCTGCCTAACAGACCTCAGTACCTACCTATCTAAAATCAAATTGTAAGTGCTCAGTAATAATATGAACACAACATTTTTGCAGTACTTGGGTTCGAACCTAGGGCTTTTCTTGTCCTCGGCAAGTGCTCTGCCACTGTGCTTGAGACAGGTGATCATTGTATAGCCCAGGCTGGCTTCAGCTCAGATCTTCCTGCCCCAGACTTCCTTGCTCTGGAATTATAGACATGTCTGGCTATACACCATGTCTGGTGTGAACACATTATATTTTACAGCATGAAGACTTATTTGATTTTTAGAAGCTATCGAGCCAACTATGAGTCTGCTTTTATTGTCTGCAATCTAGGAGCTGAATCTTCTTATTAAACATTACTTAAAAATGATATAAGTACTTATAAGGAATACAAATGTCACTCGAATGTAACAAAGGTTTCAAAATTAATTAACCTTTGCTAATTAAGTTAATGAATTAACTAACTGCACCAGCATTTTAGGAATAACTATCAGTGGTTTTAAATTTTATTGCACTCTATTTATTGTGTGTGCACACGTGAGCACATAGGCACAGGTGTCATATGTACAAGTGGAGGTCAGAGGATAGATTTGCAGGAGTTGGTTCTCTCCTTCCATCAAGTGGGTCCCGGGTACTGAACTCAGGGCTTCAGGCTTGGTAACAGGTACCTTTGGCCACCGAGCCTTCTCACTGACCCAGTGTTAAAATTCTACCACGTGTGCTTTAAAAAGCAAAGCATCACTTGAACTTGAGTGTAAAGAAGTAACCTGGTCGAAATGCCATTTATTTGGAGCAAATTTTGTTGTTTCACATCTCTTGAAACACAAATAAGGAAGCATTCTTTGAATAACGTTTTCCAGAATAGATTTTAAAAAACTACTCAATTTAAAGAAGAGGCAGATCCCTTCCATGGCATGTGCCAAAATAGATGGTCAAACAACTTCTTTTTACTGTCCTGGAACTCACTCTGTAGACCACCAGGCTGGCCTCGAACTCAGAAATCCACCTGCCTTTGCCTCCCAAGTACTGGGATTAAAGGCTTGCACCACCAACGCCCAGCCTGGCCAAATAACTTCTAATCTTTTGATTTCCATGAATATGACTCTATAATCTCAAATACTAATTCTTGTCAGTGAAGGCTCGGCAACACCAACTTAAATCAACGTGTTGGAATTGTCTTCAGAGCTTGACATTAATCAGCGAGCATCAATCACTATAAATTTGATATAGAGACTTTGTAGTCGAAAAGGCTGCTGCAGCTCCCTCCACGGTGGGAATGAGTACAGAGCATTGGATGATGGAGACTGAGGCAGAAGGATTGCTGTGGGTTAAAGGCTAGGTCATAGTAAGACCTTGTTTCAAAAACCAAGAACAACAAACAAATGGTTGTTTGTTGAATTTATGATCATTAAAGTCCTGATGTTTACCCAATTGACTGGCTGGTTTTGTGCGTCAACTGACACAAGCTGGAGTACGACAGAGAGAGGACCTCTCTTGAGGAAATGCCCCATGAGATCCACCTGTAAGCATTTTCTCAATTAGTGATCAAGGTGGGAAGACCCATTGTGGGTGGTGCCATCCCTGGGCTGGTAGTCCTGGTTCTATAAGAAAGCAAGCTGAGCAAGCCAGGGAAGCAGGCCAGTAAGTAACATTCCTCATGGCCTCTGCATCAGCTCCTGCCTCCAAGTGCTGCCCTGTGTGAGTTCCAGTCTTGACTTCCTTGTGATGAACAGCAATGTGGAAGTGTAAGCTGAATAAACCCTTTCCTCCCCAACTTGCTTCTTGGTCATGATATTTGTGCAGGAATACAAACCCTGACATAGACACCAGTTTTGATTATTTTCACTAAGCTTGCTGCTTCTCTGTGACAGGCAGGCCATACACTCATATTCCCCTGGCCCCGAAAGCACCCATCTGTGCTGTGTTCACTTCCATGGCGTCCTTTCAGGAAGACAGTGGGTATCCACTGGGACTGGAGCCACAATCATGAGAACTTGCTCCGAAGCTGCCTCTCCTACACATTTGAAATTTTGATTTTTTTTTAAAACGCTAATAGTAAAATATTTAACTTTTATAAATCTTTTGCCAGGAGTCAGTCATCACCGACAATCTGGTCAACGAGTTAAGGATACACCCACTCCAGCTTCAGCCGCTTCCCTGGTAATTCAGCTTTTGCTTCCAAACTGTAAGAGTCCACTTGGTCTTTGGGCATGTACATGGTGACGGGACGGCCTCGGAGAAACATTTTTACATATCCCTCTTCTACAAAAACAATGAAGGCGTTAGTGACATGACACTCTGAAAGCAAACACCACAGTCTGGTTAGCCTGTCGGCACACAAGTGGCTGTCTCCCTTGCGTACCTTAAAAGATTTTTTAAAAAAATGCATTTACTTATTTAATGTGTTGATTGGTACAGGAGTCACGTGGCACTTGTGATGGTCAAAGAGTAATTTTTGGGAGCTGGTTCTCTGCTTCCACCACATAAGACTTGGAATCAAACTTACTCAGTCAGGTTTGGGTATGCAGCGTTACCTGCTAAGCCATCTCTCTTAGTCCCTCCACCCCACTCCCACTGCCATGTCCTTCTCAATTAGTTTCCCAGAGGAAAGAAAACCCAATACACAGGGGCTGGAGAGATGGCTCAGTGGTTAGGAGTTCAAGCTGCTTTTCCAGAGGACCCAGGTTGGGATTTCAGCACCCATGTCAGATGGCTCACAACACTCCAAGAGATCTGCAGCCCTCCTCTGGCCTCCTTGGGTATTTGGATACATGTGCACATATCCACACAGAGAGACATCTACATATGTAAATAAAAATTAAATTAAAAATCTAATGCAAAATTAAATATCTTGAAACAAAAGTTTGTGTGGATGTTATTTTTGAGCTTCTCACTCAAGTTCAGATCATCCATAAGAATTTGTAAAAAGTCTGAGTGAGATTCCAACAGTCATTTCCTGTGACATCTTGGTGTAGGCATGTTATCATCAGAAGAAAATGTACCATGAAGAATCACAAGTAATCAAGAATCCCACTTTATGACTGAGCCCAACTCAGTATCATACATCAGTATATATAATCTCAGTATCAAAAAATATCCCTTAATATTTGAATTGATTTGTTATGTGAGTATAAAATATAATTCCATGTATTTTTTGCACTGCACAGTTCTTGCAAATACAAAGAATGCTAAGTCAGCAGGAGTACATGCAATAAAAAAAATGCTAAATAATATTTTTCATATGGTTTTTTGTGTGTGTGTGAGTTTCTCTGTGTAGCCCAGGCTGTCCTGGAACTCACTCTGTAGACCAGGCTGGGCCCAAACTTAGAGATCCATCTGCCTCTGTCTCCCTAGTGCTGGGATTAAATGCATGGGCCACCACTGCTCAGCTAAATAAATAAATCTTAAAAGTAAAATGTTTAAAAATGTAAAAATAAAATGCTTCAAGAGAAGCTTAAAATGAAAAAAATGAAAGAAGAAAGAGGAGGAGAAGGAAAAGAAGTAGGAAGAGGAAGAGGAGGAAGAGGAAGAAGAAGATCCAACTGAGAGAATTGGGGAGAGACTGGGAGGCAGAGTTTTCTAGACTGACTATTTCTATTAAAATAACTTTACTTTTTAATTGGAAGATTTATTATGTTTATAAATACGACTATCTGCATCACATGCATGCCAGAAGAGGGCATCAGATCCCCTGGGACTGAAGTTACAAGCAGTTGTCAGCTGTCTTGTTGGTGCTGGGGACTGAACCTGGATCCTTTGGGAGAGCAACAAGTTCTCTTAACTGCCGTACCATCTCTCTAGGCCCTAAAATAACGTTGGTATTCCAATAAATGGATATAAGCAAATAAAGGACCAAAATAAAAAAAATGTTGATCTGAGGCAACTTCTGTGTCCCCCACACCTCCCCAAAACCCAATCCACTTGGGGTATTCTGACTGCTGTTTTAAGGCTATAAAATGAGCAAGAATCTGTCTCCTGATGAAATTGGAGTCAGAGCTTCCATTCTGATGCTCTTGCAGACTGGAGAATCCAGAATCAATGGTATCTTACCCAGACAGGGGCAACCAGCAAAACCTGTGCCAAACCCCACAGAAAATCACCTCAGAGAGAACAGGGTAAATTGGGAGAATCACTGTGCTTCACGGCTAAGGACTGTCACACAATGCATGCAATTATGTCACCACATGCATGTACTTCAGATCCCCACACACGTGACACTCTTCACTCTGGGTTTAGTGAAGCTTGACTTTTAGGTAAGAGCCACGAATGTGCTCATCCCACGCACACTGGTCCAGCCACTGCCCCTGTGATGGTTGGGATGTCCCCTATGTGGACACCATCATCCCTGGCTGTATCCTGATTGGCTCACCCAAGATTGCCATCACCGTAGGTTCTCTTAAAGCTCCCCCCAGTCACCTTACATATTGCTGTCAATTCCAGAGAGCCTCGGGTGCACTTCATCCGACTCTTCATCTATCCTGGTCCTTTGCCCATTTGCTTACCACTATGTCTAGCAGTACAAACGACTGTGCCAGGCTCTCTTTATCTGACCTCATCTTCTATATCCACCCCACGAGGCTTCTCGTCTCAGGCCAGAAGTGTCTCTCAGCCCCTCATGAGCTGTCTTCCCTGAGCCTTGCCTCCAGCTCTTCTCTCTTCTTCTCTTCTTGCCTACTTTAACCTCTCACCCAAGTTGCTGCTCATCCCTTGGTGATCACAAATGCAGACTTAAAAAGAAGCCACCTGCCCATCTTAGAGCAGAGGGAAGCGAGAATGGTGTCGTTCAAAGTGAAATGGAAAGTCACTCGGCTAACTCTGTAAGGCATGGATCAGCCCAGCCAGGGAGCTAGGACTAACACCCCTACAAAGGCATTTCTGAAAGCCAGAGAGCTAGAGAGCCCGCCATGGGTGCCGACAGTGCGTGTGAACAGTCTGTTGAGGTCATGTGGTGGTTACCGTCCAGTGAAGAATGCCTATGACTGAGTCTTCCTTACTTCACCATTAAACACTGCTGACTAGGACAAAACAATATTGAACTATGTGCCATTGTGTACTATAAACAGGGACGGCCTACGTCTACAATCAGTACAACACGGGAAAGCAATGCTGTTTGCAGACACGTTAGGAGGAGCACAGCACACAGTCACCAAACCCAGAGGTGTGTGCTCGTGGGGAGAGGTCAGCGGTGCGGGGCTTCATGCCAAACAGGGGACACTCAGGGGGCTGCCTGAGATCTCTCTCTAGATCCTTTCCGATCTCCTACAGTCAGCCAACACATCCAAATCACAGCCGCAGGTTGAAGCCCATCCAAGTGAGCGCTCAGGGGTGCACTGAACTTAGGACAGATAACGGAACCGCTGTCATGCGTGGAGACCTCTGTCGGTATGAAAACAGGCTCTGGGCTCGGGCAGCAGCCGTGTGCAGAGAGCTGTGGGCTGGGAAGCCCTGCCTACCTTTGCAGTGTGTCACCCGGCGCTTCCCTTGGGGTTTCGGAGACTGAAGGGCTAGACAAAGAGATGGCGGTACCACAAGTGTGGCTGGCCTGTCTGCTGGGGTGCTCACTGGCTAGCCACAGGCTGGTGCCACCCTGGCCCTCGAGAGGCCCCCCCGAGAGGACAAGGGAACAAGGGGACATTGCATGTATCCTGACATGTAGGCTCAGGTTGCACGCCTGTGGGTTTGTGGTAATTACATCTTCAAGTGACTAATCTTTATTTTGTGTAGAAGGGAGAAAACTGAGAAAACTAAAATCAGGTTAATTTACTTAAGTACACATTTGTAACTTTTTTCATGTTTAACTATATTTTAAAATATGCTAAAAAAAGAGAGAACGTAGTATCTGCTTTCTTATAAAGTGTAATTTTGAGACAGTCATTTATGAAGTATTATTGGCTTGCAATTTTGGGAATTAGAAGCAGAAAGGGATCAAGTATTTTGAACAGGGGAGAACAGCTTTACGGAGGGGAGACTTTCTCTCAGGGAGAAGCACAGGAGAGGTCTGTGGAGCAGGGTAAGGCAAAGGGCAAAGGCAAAGGGCAAAGGGGAAAGGGCAAAGGGCAAAGGGTGTCTTTACTGAGAAGTTCCTTCTCTGAGTGAGTCTGAATCCTTACTGACTTCCATGTGGGTCTGACAAGGGGCAGGTAGGGGTCTAGTCGCGCTACGCCTGTTGCCTGTTTACTGACCACCCTGCTGTTATCTGAGCTGCCAATGACTACTTGGTGACACTCACAAGCACCAGATCTGCTTTCTGAGTACCAGTGGCCTGGCTCTGAGGTGACCATTTTCTGCTTACCACTCAGTCAAGGTCTAAATTATACACCCCCTCCCCCAATCCAAGAATGAGACCAGAGCTTACCTGGACTGAATACAGGCTCCTTGGGTTTGCTGTAAAAATAAACCAAAAAGTAGTATTTATTTATATGTGTGTATAATATATGTATATATTTGCACATATATGCGCATGTATTTATACATACATGTTTGCATGTGTGTGGACATACATGTGTGCATGTTCATGTGGAGGTCTGAGGACACTGTCATGCTTTTCCTTGATTATTCCCTGTCTCACATATGGAGGCAAGGTCTCCCACTGAACCCAGAGATCTCTGTTTCACTTAATGTGGCTGGCCAGCTGCTCCAGCTGCTCCAGAGAGTCCCCATCTCCGCCTCCCTCACACCGGGTTTACAAGAGGACCACCATACCCATCTGGCTTTTATGTGGCTTTGGGGAATCTGAAGTCACACCCTCAGCCACGTGCTGTGTTTTACCTGCTGAGCCATCCCCCAAGCACCGCCACACAGTTTTTAAAGGGCACCAGGGACACTTCCTCTCACAGCCCACAGCTCCGTGCTCTAGCCATTTCCCACATGCATGGTGTGTAAACAAGGCTGATTTCATTGCAAAAGAAATTTGCCAATATAAAAATGTACAGAATTAAGTGAGTAAGATTGTAATCCCGTTTAAGAGCAAATACCGGTTAGGGGCAGCTGGCTATTCAAGGTGAGGGCAGCTCTGGCTAATGTGTAAAGTTAGCTTTGCTTCTCTCTCTACATCTAAGGAACTCATTTAAAATGAGCAGAGTTTTCTTTCCTGCCACAGAGATACCTGCACTTCATGCTTATGGCTGCACCATTCATAACAGCAAGGGGTGGAACATATGCCCATAGGCCCATCTACAGAAACCAGCCATAAACCCATCTACAGAAGGGCTGGAACCAACCATAAACCCATCTACAGAAGGGCTGGAAACCAGCCATATGTCCATCAACCAAAGAATAAAAATGAGGTACAGACACACGACAGAGTTTTATGCAGTGGTGGACGCCATACAGAAGAGCTGCAGTGGGCAAGTGAGCTCCCTGGAGACGGCCGACCGTCCTGCTCAGCTTTGACGGGTGAGCTCTGGTACAGTGCAGTACCAGAGACGTCATCCCGGGATTGCTTGCTGCTTGCTGCTGACGTGTTTTCTCCGGCTTGTCACTGCTACACTCCTCATTTATGTGGCTTAGTGTGAGGGGACACCGGGAGACCCTCACCGCCTAGAGCCTGGTGTGATTACTTCCTGGGTGATGGGCCACTCTGTTGGGAGAGTTTCTTACAGATCAATATGAAGATGAAAATTCTTGAGATAATGCTGTCTAAACGAATGAATGATTTTAGGGAATGTCTGATTTGATTTAAGGGATCTTAAAAAAAGAGATTAGTTTGATTTAAATAATTTTGGGAAGTTAATAGAAAATGTAAAGTTAGGGAATAGGACAGTTGATAGAAAGTTTTCAGTTAGAATTAAGAATGAAGTGTGCCCTTTCAGAAGCTGCTTGAGTTAGAGGACGGAGTGCAGTGAAGCGCTCATCATTACAAGCACGTAATTGTCCGGCGGTGGTGGCGCACGCCTTTAATCCCAGCACTTGGGAGGCAGAGGCAGGCGGATTTCTGAGTTCGAGGCCAGCCAGGTCTACAGAGTGAGTTCCAGGACAGCCAGGGCTCAAGAGAACCCTGTCTCGAAAAACAAAACAAAAAACAAAGAAAACCCAAGCATGTAATTGTAGAAGCAAGAGGAATAGGCTTGGGGCTAATGATCAATGTGAGTATACACTCTAGCTTGGGCCTGAGTTCTTGGGTCTTGTGATCTAGGGTTGAGTTAAGAGGTTTTCACTGTGCACCAGGAAATATAAGGTTACAATAAAGAGCAAAGAATCCCATTATTAAATATAAGAACAGAAAATAGATGATTAGCCAGCCTAGCTATTCGGAACTTCAAAAATAAGATGTAAGAAAAATGACTTGCTTCTTAGTAAGTATAGGTTGCTGTCAACCAAGTATAAAGAAAAACTTGCAGCTATAGACTTGGCTTGTTTAAACTTTACCAATCAATGAACTAAAAATGTCTGCTCTGAGGTTACTATGAGCTTTTGGAAAGAAAGACAAACGAGAATTGTTTAGTTAGAAAAAAAGTTTCATGTAAGACATACATAATCAATATCCTGTTGTAATTTTCTTTTGTATAATGATTTTGATTTGTTTTTGAAGAGTGTTTTATGGTGATTATCTCTGGAAAATTTGTAACTGTGGCTATGAAGTAATTTTCTTCCTAATAGAAAAAAATTTGTCTCTAGGGGCATAAGAAGGAGTTAAGAAAAAAAAAAAAAACTCACTGGAGTTGTCCTTGATCCAACCATACTGTGTGTGTGTGTGTGTGTGTGTGTGTGTGTGGTGTGTGTGTATGTGTGTATGTGAGTGTGTATGTGTGTGTGTGTAGTGTGTTATGTGTAGTGTGTGTGATGTGTATGTGTTGAGTGTGAGTGTGTGATGTCTGTGTGGTGTGTATGTGTAGGTTTGAGTATGCGTGTATGTGCTTGATTTCTCTTATCCCTTCTCTAACTGCTGCAGTCCCTGTAAGTGTCTGGATCCACCTTCGTCAGCTGCTCTCAACACTGACCCCTCATAGGCTGCCAGCCTCAGTTTACCCCCTGGTACCAAAGCTGGTCTTTGGCATTGCAGCTGCAAAGAAAATAAAGTTTACAGGAAATGGATGGATCTGGAATATATTGTATTACCTAAGATAACCTAGTTAGGCTTACTATCCTGGGATGAAACACATGACTAAAGCAACACAGTGGGGAAAGGGTTAATTTCAGGTTACACTTCCAGGTAACAATCCACGACTGAAGGAAGTCAGGACAGGAATGGAAGCAGGGCAGGAACCTAGAGGCCGGAGTGATGCAGAGGTCATGGAGGGGTGCTGCTTACTGGCTTCTTCCCCATGGCTTGCTCAGCTTTCTTATAGTGCCCAGAACCATCAGCCTAGGGATGGCCCCACCCACAATGGGCTGGACCCTCCCCATCAATCACTAATTAAGAAAGTGTCCTACTGGCTTGCTTACAGCCCGATCTTATGGAGGGATCTCTTATTTGAGGTTCCCTCCTCTTTGATGACTTCAGCTATGTCAAGTTGACATCAAACTGGCCAGCACACACATTCTCTCAAATGTGGATCCTAGCTTGCAATGCATGTGGTGTGTGTGTGTGTGTGTGTGTGTGTGCATGTATGGGGGCAAGTGGGTATAGGTTAGAAATCTAAAAGGAGATGGGTCAGGTTGAACCATTTCTAACTCCAGTTCCCTGGGATCCAACACCCCTTTCTTCATGGCACACAAGTGTACATGCAGGCAAAATTCTCATATCCATAAAATTAAATTTAACCTAAAAATTTTAAGTTGAAACAAATTTTACTTGCAAATGCCATAATAAAAGTAATACTGTATATATTGGTTAATTTTTTTAAGTCATCAAAGTCTTGATAAAAAAGAACTTGTAGGGGTGGACTTTGTGGGCACATGTCTTGCAGGGTAACTGTTCTAAGGATGACAGGAGGGTAGGACAGAGGCCACCCCATAGTGGGTACGTCACTGCTGAGTACGGTCATCTTGAGTGCCCACCACTCAACAGACAGTGACAACTTGTGACCAAGCCTGGGAAATCAAAGCCCCAAGGGGTCAGAAGAAAATGCCTCAGTTGGACCACAGTCACTTTTAGGACAAGCAGAACTTGTGAGGGAGGCACCAGATGAGAAACAAGAAGAGTCTGTGGCCTCAGCAACACGTCTTCTCATTGGGCCTCCTCTGAAGGACAGCCGCCAGTGGGGAGGTGGCTACATCTCCTTTGCAGACAAAATCAGACAAGAGACTGCTATGGTTGACCTAGAGGACCACCATCTGGAAGCTTGGTCCCCTGGCAAGCAGTGCTAAGATGATCCCCAAGAGATCAGATCATGGGGGCACTGTGATCATTAATGGGTTACGGTCAAGAGGCTGGATTAGAGAGACACACCAGACATAGACACTCAGGGAGACAGGGAGCATGAACAACTCCTTGCATCTCAGCCAGGAGATTCCAGCTGCTTGCCCGGCACTGCTTAGCTTTGCCAGCTCTCCCGCCTCAAGCTACGAAACCAAACAGAAGAAAGGAAACCATAGCCATATGGAACGCTGGTTTAATACAGTGGTTCTCGATTTTCCTGATGCTGGGACCCTTTAATACAGTCCCTTCATGTTGTGGTGGCCCCCAACCATAAAATTGGTTTGTTACTCCTTCATAAGGGTAATTTTGCTAATGTTGATATCTGATATGCAGGACATCTGATATTCGACTCCTGTGGGGTCACTTTAATTGCTGCTTAAATGCTTCTAGAGACACAATCTTTGGTGCTGAATGAAAGAATTTTTTTTTTTTTTTTTTAAACATTTTTTATTCTAAAACTAAAGAAGAAAGTAAAGAAAAGCAGATATATTCTAATATCACTTCTTTTATGCATGCACATTGTGTGGTGCGGTGCATATACTTGTTAGCTAGGTGCTGTGCCTGTGTTTGTGTGTGAGTGTGTATGTGTGTATTGGCCATGAGAGAAATGTCAGGTGTCTTTTCTAGATTGTTCTCTGTAGCAGGAATGCGGGGCCACCTCTATTAAACACCAGGGACTGCGCAGCTGCAAAAGTATCCCTTGCAGGAGGACCTAATTGAGGACTGCCTGAGAGACCAAGGATTGTGGTGCAGACAATGCCAGCCAATTGGGAACTGCTGTTTAGAAGGGATGTTTTCTTGGGACCAATGGGGCGCAGGTGGAGGTATTAGAGAACTTGCAGCAGAGTTCAGATGAGCTTGCTGTGGCGTTTACCTGCTCCCAGAGTCTGTGTCACTGAGTCACCTCCAACCCCAAGGGCAGGTAGGATCAGGCTGAGTAGTTCAGGACACAGGCAGCAATTCTTCACCATTTTTTTCCTGAGACAGAATTTCTCACTAACTCATGATCTGTCAAGGTTCATTGACCTATGAGCTTCAGGGATCTGTGAGTCTCTGCTCTCCCTAGATACTATGGTTACAGACAGTTACCGCTAGTCCAGTTCTTTTTTACAGGTTTGGGAATCTAAACTCAGAACTCAATTCTTTATGTGTTTAAGTTAGGGTTACTGTTGCTATGACGAAAACTGGTGACCCAAAGCAACTTGGGGAGGAAGATTCATTTTAGCTTACAACTCTGAGGTCACAGTGTATCACTGAGGGAAGTCAAGGCAGAAACTCAGAGCAGGAACCTGAAGGCAGGAGATGATGCAGAGGTCTGGAGAGGTCTGCTTACAGTTGATGCCCCCATGATTTTCTCAGCCTGTTTTCTTATAGTACCCAGGATCACCAGGCCAGAGGTGGCCCTGCCCACAGTGAGATAGCTCCACCAAGCTCAATCAAGAAAGTGCCCCACAGACTTGCCCACAGATTCTGGTGGGGCCATTTCCTCAATTGGGGTTCCCTCTTCCCAAATGACTCTAGCTTGTGTCAGGTTGACATAAAACTAGCCAGCACATTGCCCTGCATGGCAGGCATTCTAACTGAGCCATCTCCCATCTCCCCAAAATCACCTCTTTTCTCCTCAGTTCTAACTTGAGATGCAATGGAAAGTACCTCAACTAGAAGTCATCCTTCAGCCCTGCTGTATCAGTGATATGACCCACTGCTACCCTGATTTCCAAGCCACTCCATGTGTGTGTGGAGTGGGTGGTGGGACTGCGGCTTGCACAGTGACACAAGACTGGCTCAAACATGCACAGCAGAATTGCTGTGAAGTGTGGTCAACGAAATAGGACTGTAAAAACTCTGGCCTTCCAATCTAAACGCTAGGCTTCCCTTGGGCTACATGGCCCCAGGCAAGCCGTTTCTAACCCTTGGGTGAGTAGCTCTGGTCTCCAGCCTGTAGCTGCTCTTTTGTGACTTGCCTGGAACACTCCAATATGCAGCACTGGCTCCTTGTCTCTCCTCCTGGACATCAGCCTGCAGATACACAGGGTTGCTGCCTGGGTCTATACTAGTAGCCACTTCCTGTGAGGCCTTCTTGGGTGTCCAGCCAACACTGCAGTCTTCCCTCAAACCCTGCTCCCCATAGTCCACAGTCCTGCCCCACCCTGGGTCATCTTTGTTTAAGCACTTTGAGCCCTGTTTTATTTTGCTTTTTCACTGGGCAGAAAGGCCCATGAATACAGGATTTGTATCCTGCTTACTGTTGCATCTCCAGGGCAGAACAGAGGGTGACCACCACTTGGCACTAGGGGCGAGAGGTCTGGAGGCTGGTTCTTCTCCTCACACACCACAGATGACCTGGTGTGCCTCAGAAAGTCTCTTGCTATACCCACCCACATTCCACTCCAGGCTGTTCTGGGCACTCCCTGAAGGTCTAGGGAAAAGGAGCGTGTGAGAGTGTGGGATTCCCCTTTGTCTGGATCTCTGGGAATTTGACCCGTCAGCCAGCCCATTCCCGGCCTTTGATGAGTCCCCTCTTCCTATAAAGCCAAGTGTTTTCTTTCTGACATTCTGCCAAAAATGCAGCTCGGGCCTGTCCCTTAAGGGGAGCCTGTCTCCCCCCCACCCCCCCCTTCCCTTTTCTTTTCTTGTTTTGTGTTAGCCCAGTATTCAGCTCCGTGTCACACTTAAAATAGCTGTCTTTCTGTGGCTCACCTGGCTTGCCCCCACTGTCAGGGCATGAGTGACAGTCTTGTGATCCGTGTGCCCTGCGGAAGCCAGAGTCCCGATTCCATGTCACTTATGCATTGGGCTCACAGGGAGTGGGAAGAAAGGTGAGGGAAAGGAAAGAAAAAAGACAGCAAGGCAAACCTCCTGCGGTCATAGGAACAGGATACGGGAGCCAGACAGGAAGCCAAAAGACAAGACAAGGCAAAAAAGATGCTCAGACCTTGACTCCCGTCATCAATGATTCTACGCAGTTTACAGAGAGAGGAAAATGCAGTACAGGCCTGGGGAGGTGTCGAAGTCATCAAAGTGCCTGCCACACAAGCATGAGATCTGGGTCCAGATCCCTAGCACCCACAGAAAGGCTGGTGCTGGTGGGGGAGGAGTCTCAGGAGGCGGGGAAAGAGGAGGATCCCTGGGAATCTCTGGTTCAGTGTGAGACCCAGTCTCAAACAAAGGTGGGTGAGAACTGATTGAGGAAGACAACTGATATTAACCTCCGGCTTGCTCACATGCCCATCATGCAGGTGAGTACACTGACAGATGTGTATACACACACACACACACACACACACACACATACACACACACCTATGGACAATGGTCCACCAAAAAGAGAAAGTCCACAGGGGAATTCAAACCCTCACAGATGCTCAGGTCTTCAGGAGTCTGGGAAGAGGGAATGACTTCTAATAGCAAGTGATCCAGGTGGGCACAAAAGCCGAAAGTCAGAGAGACATCAAGGGCTACTGGAGTGTTTGTGTTCCTGAGTTCAAAGCTATGCAGCACAACAGGGGACACAGGCTGCTTTTCCTCAGTAAGCTTTGCTTCTTCATCCACAAAATGGACAGAACTACCTTCAAGACCGAGTGAGACAGGACAAAGTCCTCACACACTGGTGCTAATGACTTCCCACTTGGCCAATTTTGCCCACAAGAAGCCACTTTAAGAGACTGGAGACTTAACTATGACTCCAGAACAAAACACTAAGGCTAAAGTGTAGTGCTGATGATCAGCCTCTAGGTGGCGCTCCTTACCAGTTTCTTAAACAGTCTAGTTTTTTTTTTTTTTTTTTTTTTTTTTTTTAATGTAATTTCATTCATTCAAGGAATGCTTAGTGGGAGGTTTTTTTTTTGTGTGTGTGTGTGTGTTTCCTGCACTTTGCAAAAGTGCTACAGGGTCGGAGACTAAGAAAGGGCAATGTGTCTCTACTCTCTTAGAGACCAAGAGGAGAGGTCACAGATGGGAATGGTGCAAGGCAGTAGGAGGGCTAGAGACACCCAGCCGCTGACACAGGCTGACAGGCTGTTTGCCAAACACCTACCTCAGGTGGGGGCTAAAGAAGGGGCGCTTTAGCTGAACCTTGCAGGGTAAGGTAAAGTCTGTCCAAACACTGTCACTCCTCCCTCCAGACTCTGAAGCACCAGAGGGAAGACCACAGCT
Organism: Mastomys natalensis; assembly: GCA_021653895.1. NCBI lineage: Eukaryota > Metazoa > Chordata > Mammalia > Rodentia > Muridae > Mastomys > Mastomys natalensis. The sequence continues at coordinate 399,732 of JAJTUV010001084.1, forward strand.
GGGTGGAGTCTCAGAGTGATGCCCGTAAGCCACCTTCTGTGCTCTAAGATGACTTGAGCACCATTTTTATCAGTTTAGAGCTGTTCTCAGTGAGCTGGGCGTCCAAATCCTTTTCCTACTTCTCCCACTGCTTTATGCTGTGTCTTACAGAAACTGAGGAGACCAGGCTCAGTCTGTTTCCATAAGTCCTGTGAGGATGAATCAATCTCTTCACACAGCCCATCCCATTTCCATCCTGCCTAGCACCATGCCGTGCAAATAGTAGGTCCAAGTGAAGGCATGCTGAAGGGTGCACGGGTAGGATGACAGACATTGTCCAAGCTCCCCATCCCTCTTTTTCAAGTTGGGGTAGGAGGCACGGACCTCCAAATGTCTCCGTGACAGTCAACTTCAGTTGTCTACTGGACCTGATCTAGCATCACCTGGAGGAGCGTCTCCCTGAGGAATTGTCTGAATTGGGTTTAGCTTGTGAGAAACTTTCTTAATTGGGTCAATTAGGGGCGGGAAGAGCCCACCCTGAATATGAGCAGCACCTTTTGTCTTTTGGGCTGTGTAGATGTAGAGAGGGGCTGGAGGGAAGGCGAGTACCCAGGAGCTCATTCTCTCTGTGGGTGTGTTGTCTGCATATATGCGCACCACATGCATGTCTGGTACCCACAGGAGCCAAGAGAGAGTGTTGAATCCTCTGGGACTGGAAGTATAGATGGTTATGAGCCCTCATCTCTCACCTCCCCACAACATGGGTGTTGGGAATGGAACCTGAGGCCTCTACAAGAGCAGAAAGTGTTCTTAACCGCTGAGCCATCTCTCCGGCCCCACACTCTCTGCTCTTGACTATGGATGGTATCTGTGTGTTTAACTTCCTCACGCTCCTGCCTGTGACTTTCCCTGAGTGACAGATCCTAACCTGGAACTGTAAACTGAAAGAGTTGCTTTTCATCACAGCAAGAGAAACAAAACTCGGACAGTCCCCAAGAAGAGAAAAAACACTTTGGCTGTGGGCAGAATTGTGAGCAAACACAGATCCTGAGACCTAGGACAGAGCAACGGTAATCATAGCTATGCATGGCAACTGCCGCCATCCCAGTGTGGAAGATGCTCTGGAGAAGACTTTATTCAATCTTCGTAACACCTATGAGGTAGATACTATTTTTATGCTGAAGAATCCACACCCCCTCCCCATTCTCCAATCTAGTTATTTAGAATCATGGAACACAAAGTGGCAGAGCCAGGATGGAGACTTGGGTGTGACTGTCAGAATCCACCATTTTAACCTTCTCTCGTCTTCATTAAGATCAATAAGCATATTTGCTCAATAAATGTTTTCTGGGCACCTATTATGTGCTGTAGCATTGTTAAAGATGGTGACTTAATCTGACTGGTTGAGAAAAACCTTGTTGGCATTGATGATCGATGTCACATTTCTGTAATCTCAGTACTTGGAAAACTGAGGCAGGACTGTGGGTATCACACCTGCTGGGCTACACAGCAAGTTCTGGCTGGGAATATGGAAAGTGTCTCGTGAGCCCTGCATTGTCATTGATACTACAGGGGACCTTCAAGTCCTCTCAGGATTTTTTTTTTTTTTTTTTTTCAGAAACAGGTAACTTGTGAAATAAAGCAACTCTAAAAGAGAAGAAACAAATAATATCCTGCTGGGAAACGTAAGATGCAGGCTGAAGAGGTGTGTTCTCAGGGCCAGGGAGAGGATAAGACAGGAGATCTTGAACTGGAGGCTGAGGACAAAGGTCACCACTAGGATGGCAGTATAGAAGCTAAACAATTGGGCTTTAGGGATTGGAGGAAGCAGCCAAAGGACAAAGCCATGGTTGTATATCTCTAAGAAGGAAAGAGGCCAGAGAGGCCAGCCCAGCTGTGCTCAGCGTGCTTTGAAGCAACAGGGTGGCTGTACAGAGGATCAGGGGTTGGGTCCTAAGGAATACTTTGATTTTCTCTTCAAATTTTTTGACTCCAAAGACTGACAGTGTATGTGTCTGTGATAACAAAGTTTCCAACAGATGACTTGAGAGTTCTTACTCTACAAAAGTAGTTCATTGCAACAAGCTGTAGACGGACACATAGTATCTTAATTCTGAGGTGATACATTCTATCAGTGGCTGTAAGGGAAGCACTTTCTCAGTCTAGCAACATCTAATGTAAACTGTGCTTCTAAACTTATAACTAAGTAACCATTTCTGATATAAAACTTTTTTAAAGTTAAAAAATTTCCTTAGTGGATTAGTGTACCAGCTACATTCTTTCAGAATGTTATTGCTGACTCCCTATTTAAATTTAATAAGTACTTCGTGGTGACAAGACTCATTATGTAATCATTAATATTCATTTGTCATGAATATTACATAAAGTAAAATATTACATTGCCCTACATTGCTTTTATCTCTAATGGAAGCATTGTCAGTAGAGAGATTAAATGCTGTTAAAGTCCCGAGGCTGCTTAGAGGCAAAGAATTTTTAAATGTTAAACAGTCAAAAATGGAAGGTGAAGACTGTACGGAGTCACAGGAAAAACTCTCAACTCCACCGATCACTTCTAAACAAAGTGGGACAAAGAGATGGAAAACAGAATAAAAGCTACAGCTTTAAATAAAAGAGATGCACACACGGCTTGACAGATACTTATTTTCTTGTGAGGAGCTGCATGAAGCCTACAGAATTGTCCTTTCGATACTCTCACTGTTGCTGAGGAATGCAGATGCTGGTGTGACATTCTTGCACATAGCTTGTTTGCACACGGGGTGTGACACACTGACCGTTATGGCTACTGATACATGATGTCTGAGTCTACAGATCAGGGCAGAGCCCAGGCTCTCTGTGTGACGTCAGTGCATTTCCACCTACTAAACTGACTCCAGGCAGAGCTCATCCCTCTGCGGTCAGTGTACCCCTACAGGAGCCTGGGTGGCAGCTGGGAGGATCATGGCATGGGCCATCCGTTCCCTGAATCATGGTTAGATTTTATCAAAATCTGGGTTGTACTCAATGGCCTGGGTCATTCATACAAATGTAATTAAACCTGGTGAACCAAAGAAAAGAGCAGTCACTTCAGAAGTCGCCAGAAGTCATCAGTCACCTTCACTTTACACATGAGGAAGAAATGGCTGAGAATTTTGGGACACTTCATGCATTATTTTTCTGTGCACTGCCAACCTAACATAGATGACCCTTTATCAAGTGCCAAACACACCACTGGGTGTTCTCTTCCCAGTTAGCACCTTAAGGAGCCAAAGAATGAGACATAAAAGTCTCAAAATCACAGAGGAAAAAGCTTCAAATGTGAAGACATCCAGATCTTTCCATGTGCTTTCCATTTTGCTTCACGGCCTACACAGGAACTGAGGAGGGGAGACAGCCACAGCCCCAACAAGAGGAGAAGCCAGCCTGTCTTCACCCGTCACAGGAAGTCATGGTAGAATCCACAGGGCCTGGGGGAGGGGTCCCTAGGCTTGTCTCTGTATTAGCCTAGAGTCCAAGAGTTCCTCTGTAGGCCTCTGTGAGGCCAGAGTTAGAACTGCTCATGTGGGGAAAGGAATGACGATGTGGAGATCTGGGCCGGGCAGTGCCCACACTGCCAACTTGACTCCTACGACTATCCCAATAGATGCCCCAAAGCATTCACCAGTACCAGTGGGGACCCAAGTGTCCTCTCTGAACTCAATGGTAACAGGATGGCTGGGGTGGTCTCTTGGTTTCAATGGGATAGAGGGTTTGGCTCCAAGCGGACACTCACAGTGGCCAGGATTATTTTTAGAAGATGATTTGCAAGCATTCCCATTCTCTCGTTTACAAATCAAAATTCCTTCCCGTGGCATTTCTCAAAAAAATCTCTTTGTAAATATCTTTCATGAAATATTTACCGAGCACATTAAGCAAAGCCATGGGATTTAAAGGATAAAACAGATCTGGACTTTACACAGTGTAGATTCTTTCTGGAAATTCCTGATAAAAATCAGATGTTCATAGGACCTGCCAAAACACAGACATTTCAGGTCAGCGCCAACCTCAGTCTGAATTCTGTTCAGAGCAGCTTTGGGGCGGGCACTGGGCTGCCTCTGTGGCCACCTGGCCTCATTGCCAGGATCTTACCACCTCATTAGCATAAGATTAGCATAATCTTCCCCTAAGAAGCACTAACGTCTGAGAAGAAGATGAGTTCATGGTTTCTGAAATTGTCAGTATGTGGTGGACTCAATTTACCACACAATTTAAAGAGCTGTCAGGATTTTTAAAATTGTTTTACTTTATGTGTATGGATGTCTTGCCTTATGTTTGTCTGTGCACCATGTGTGTGCAGTGCCCAGGTAGAGGTTCAGAGCTTCTGGAACTGGAGTTACAGGCTGTTGTGAACTGCCACACAGGTTCTGGGAATCAAACCTGGGTCCTCTGGAAAAACAGCCAGTGGTCCTAACTGTTGAGTCATCTTTCCAGCCCTCCTCCTCCTCTCTTCTCTTTCTCCTTCTCCTCCTCTCTTCTTTTTCATCTCTTCTTCCTCCTTTTCTTTTCCTCCTCCTCCTCTCTTCTTCCTTCTCCTCTTTCTTCACTACCTCGTACCCACCCCCTTCTTCTTTTTACAAAGATCCTCTTCAGAGCTAAAGCTGACACAGAGTTTAGGCATCCCTTACAGGACTGAGTCCCCACAAAGTTTCAAACTTGGAAGCTCTACATGCCTGTGGTTTGGAACCAACTGTGTTCTGACTAAGCCATCTCCTTACATGAACATCTCAAAGGAAACAAGCTTAACCTCTGAAGCTGAGACTCCTTCCTGGACTCCACAGAACAGAAAACCTAAAACCAGAGCAAGGCGAGAACGAGGCCTGCGCTAGGCGGAAAGGCACAGGAACCCCACCGACCCAACACGTTCTTAAACCTGGCTGTTAAAATGCCAAAAAGTAGCTTTCTGTGAGTAAAATGTTAGTGTGCGTTTCACAAATTTATCATAACTTGGTGTACAAACTCAGAAACTTCAAAGTTGGGAGTAAAGCAGAGAACAGAAAACCTCAGCGGGAAATTGGTTCGTTATTTCTGGTGTTAGCTCACTATTAAAAATGGTCCGGAGTAAGCGTAAAAATCTCAGAAAATATTGAGACAAGCTTTAAACATTCCAGCAAAGATAAGTTCAAGATTAACTGGGAAGGTGTATTGGAGAGAGGTGCTACCACCCCTGGAAATTTAGATCCACTTCCTGGACTAATTTCTTAGACATGGCTTTACTACCATTATCAAAATCAGCATCACCATCATCATCATCTCAGACACTAGGGGCTGGAAGTCTAAGTTATACTTTCCAGGACGTGACCTGTGAGCGCACATCCCCACATCCACTAATGCAATCTCAGAAGGCCTGGTGCTCAGATGTAAGCTTGACTTGTCAAGAGGGATCTTCTGAGTTGTCCCATGGGTAAAGTTGTCCCTTGGGTAATAAATAGAAGGTACAGCCAGCAGGGCCCTCCTTACCTCTCGCTGTTCTTCTTGCCGCTGGACGAGCTGCTGGTAGAACCCGTGCGGTTCCGGCTTCCTTTGGAGTCCCCGGAGCTCTCCTCCGGCCGCCTGGAGACACGCGTTCGGAAGAGCTGGTCCTATTGATGCTGTAGGAAGAGCAGGCGGATGAGAACAGAGCTTCCTCAGTGGACAGTCCTTCGCTGCCGAGGGCACTGAGGGCACACGGGCACACCAACTACCATACTGCCGAGTGCCATTTAAAACAGAGGGCTCTGGAATCCTTACTACGGAGGTCAGAAGGCTCCCACAGGGTCACCTGGAATCCAATCTCTGCACACCATTGTGACTAAGGCCAAGAGTTCAGAGTCATAGCTCATAGGGTTAACTGAGGGGAAAGACCCCAATATACTGTAGGAGGGCTTTGAAGCTCAGGAATCTGTCACTGGAGGGCGCTATTGGAAGCTGCTCCAGTCTGGATCAATGGCATTTAGTCAGGGGTTACATTGTTCCTCGGGAGACATTCAGCAATGCCTGGATCACAGCTCAGGGGAGGGGCCTGCTACTGATGTGCTGGGTAGAGGCCAGAGATGCTGCTGATTGCCTTACAGTGCACAGAGCATCCCTCAGCAGGGGCAACCAAAGCAACAACGGGAGAACTGGTACCAGAACCATACCAGGGACAAAGGCAGACGGGGCGCCACAGGTCGTGGCAGAAGCTTCTGTCACAGGTGACAGGTTTATTTACAGGCTGAGCCCCACTAAGAACTCAGCTTCAGGACATATAATGAGCACAAATAAGTTTAGGACCATATCAGAACCTGCTGGGAATCCTGTCCTAATCCTGGATTTTACAGTATTTAAGGCTGTAACTCAAACAGCAATTTAAGTATTTTTTTATTTATACTTATGTAATGTGCATGCACTGTGGTGTGTGTGTGTGTGTGTGTGTGTGTGTGCTCAAGCCAGTGATCTACCTCTCCAGCCCCACACAGCAATTTTAAAGACTCACACATTCTAACACAATAGAATCCAAAGGTGTGTTATTAGACACTTCCAAGCTAAGGAAGGACAGTAAGAAAATGTATCTGCAGGAGCAGGAAACTCTGTGTACATAGTAAAAACTCACAGAGCGTAGCATACAACAGCCTCGAATCTGAGTGGGGGCACTTCGAGCAAAGTTCCCACATTGGGGCATGAGGGCATGCATACTGCAAGTGCACACTGTGTGCTCAGAGCTAAGGCTGCAGTGAAGTTGCACAAGGCGACATGGGCGAGCGCTGCCAGAAACCTCTGATTCCTTAAGCACTGGATTCTGGGTTAGTTTTTGGTTGCCAGTTGTTCAGCAACCTTTTACTCTTTTTACTCAAGATCCCTCCACTCAGTCACTGACAATCATACATGGTCATCACCCATAGTTGAAAGTATGCTCTAGGAGAGAGCAATCAATATATGGGAATCCCAGCCAGGTATGGTGGCACACACCTTTAAACGCTGCACTTGGGAGGCAAAGGCAAGAAGATCTTTGTGAGTTCAAGGCTACCCTGGTCTACGAAGTGAGTTCCGGGACAGTCAGGGCTGTTGCACAGAGAAACTCTGTCTTGAAATATAGATATACATATATTTATGCACGCACACACACACACACACACACACACACACACACACACAGGGAATCCCATAGACAAAACAAAGAGCAAAGGGACAGTGAAGACTGAATGTCCCCTCCCAGAGCATCCAATGTTTCCATCCTCCAAATTCACCCACTGAAACTGACCCTCTGTCCGACAGAGGGAGGGAAGAGCACAGGGAGAGCCCTGACAAATGAGGTTAGCATAAAAAGTGCCCAAGATAGCCCTCTCATCTCTGACCACCGTATCACGACCCAGTGAGAAGGCACCAGGCTGCCACTCAGAAGAGCGTCTCACAGAATCGATGCATGATGGACTCTCTCACTCACAAACCATGAGCAACCACTTCCTCTTCCGTGGCTTGTCAGTCAACAGACTTGCGGTCCTGTGGTAAAGCAGGCGACGCTCACCTAGACAAGCACATGACTGTTGCAGGCTCCTCTGAGAGCTTTCTACCTTCCTTGTAGGTCAACCTTGGGGCCGTAGCCCATGAGTCAGCTCTACCTCCTCCACAGGTTTCAGACAGAGGAAACAAATGGATATATAATGAGACCCCGTCTCTGCGCCTGCTACAGGACAGAGCTGGGCTGCTCTGCCCTCATACTCCCGTCTCTATGAGAAGGCAAGAAGCATCTGCTGAGGGTACAGGGGATGAGGGGCCAGTCTGGAGAGACACATGGAGCTTGGCAGTTATATGCACAAGTGTGACTCTGTCATGGACACAACTATTCATCTGATGGCTATTAAGGTGTCATGGTGTCACAGATATAGGGAAGGCAGACAGGAAAGAGAGAAGAAAATGAGGAAAAAAAAGCCGGCAGAGAAAACAACTTCAGAAAAAGGTTGAAAAGCTGCCATGGAATCAGGTAGCAGAGAGAGGAGAGAGAATTCGGTAGCTCTGTACAGAGGAGTGTATGTGTGTGCATGAGTATGTGCCTGTGTTGTGCATGTGTGTGCGTGCATGTACAAGTGTGCATGTGCAGTGTGTGTGTGTGTGTGTGTGTGTGTGTGTGTGTAGCATCAAAGGACATGTCACATAGTGGGAAGACAAGCCACCAAATCTCATAAGTAGTGCACAGGAGTTGAGGGACTTGAGACAGTAGGGCCACCCCAGGACCCAGCTCCAGGAAGAAACCACCCATGTGCATCCCCAGTACACGCAGCCCCCACTGGGCTCCTGTCAATCACCCATCTTTTTTTTCTTGCCATTCTTTTCCTCCTTGGCCTGTTCCTACCTCAGACCAACCTTCAGCCCTTCTCCTTGGTAACTCCAAGTCTACCTTCAGGTAGAACCTTGGGCCAAGATCGTAAAGGCTGCCTAACGTGCTGGCTTTTGAAAAGTCACCCCATCCTCAGAGTGAGCAAGTGTACTTCAGAGCATCATCATTTTCACACATGGTCTTCCTAGGGACCGAGGAGCTGTGTCTCTGTGGTGCCAGACATCTCACAGAGCCTCTGCATGTGCGTGCCTGAAGGCCAGCCTGGGGTTTGTTCATTTTTGTGTTTTGTTTGTTTTAGAATGCTCAATTTAGGGACAAGGAAATGACATGTCTTAGGGGCAACACAGCTTTTCTGAAACCTGGGATTACAGTCTAAAGATCAGAGGAACTCTTATGCCTGGACTTCACCATCCTCCCATGATGAAACCATTAGCGGCGGGAGCTCATGACATCACCTCTGCCAAGTACCCAGCGCAGGCTCAGAAGCTCCTGAGGCAGCTGCTGAAAGGGCTCTGGGAGACTGTGGCATCGAGAGGCCCAGAGTGTCATCTCTGCAGGGTCCTTGTGGGAGTTCGTGGTAAGTTCACGGCAGTTTAAAGAATTACATAAAACGCTCTTGCAGCGCAGTAAGGAACGTCTATTATCCAGCTATGGCAAACGCTACCAAACACAACCCAGTGCCCAGAAAAGGCGACATTATGTGGACAATGGGAAGAGCTAACGGGAACCGGACATTTCCCGTTTGACACAGATTATATCACTAAATCTCACACATTCCCTTCAAAAATATCACCATCTCATTTTTTACAGACAAAGAAAACAAATTTGGGAATATATAGCAACTTGCCTGAGCTTCCAAGAGTGTCTGGGTTAGTGGCTCTAGTCCATGCCCTTTCTACCGATCACCGAGCCAGAACCTTCCTGCAGGAAGCCTCCTTAATCACCCAGTGGGGATATCAGAGCAGTTATGTTCCCTCAGGACTTTGAGGCACAGCAGTTCTGCAGATCTGGTAGGTTTCTATAAATTCAATATATAATGAGAGGCCCTGGATAAAGCCATTGAGCCACTGTGTTGGAGGGAGTGGAGCTAGGATGACAGAGCAGCTCTAAGCTCCCCTCATCTTGGTGCTGATCTATTCAGAGTGTCTCAGACCCATTCTGTCCACACATAAGCATGGAAGTGTAAGAAAGCATTGTGGATTTTGGATTTATTTATTTTTATTTTATGTGTATAAGCGTTGGCTTGTGTGTATGTATGTATGTGAATGTCTGATGCCCATAGAGACCAGAGGAAGGCATCAGGGTCAGTGGAGTCTGAGTTACAGACAGCTGTAGGCTACCATGTGAGTGCTGGTAACTGAACCCGGGTCCAGTGTGTTTAACCACCGAGCCATCTCTTCAGCTCCAGTGGGAAAGCATTGTTAAAAACTTCAGGCAACTGTAGGCTTCAAACATCAGAACCCAGACACCCTGCTTTGCGCACACAGCTTCGGTATAATCCATCAAGGCTCTTTCGGGACATTTGTCATGCCCACATTTGCATCCAAATGTTAAACTTTAAAAAGAAAAGATACTATTGTCCTATATGTAGAAAAAAAAAAAGAAATAAGACATTTCCTTTTGAGAACCAAGAGCCCTTATGAATTAAAGAGGATTTCAGAGGGCTCAGATGAAGGATGGTAAACAAAAGCTGGAAGACACTCCAGCAACAAGGGCAGCCAGAGAGAGTGGGGCTGTCGACTCACTGCAGGAAGCTCCTTTTAATCACCAGCAGGGAATATCAAAGACCTTACAGTCCCTCTGGACAGCAAGCAAAAACAATGTTCTTTATTTGGGACATAGCAGGGGTACCAGCTTGCGAGAGGCCTAACAATATAATAACACAGCTCATCTCTGGGTCCTCGAGGGAGCCGGAGCTGGAGTGTTTTCTGTTTTGGGGGCTGTGCGTAAACACCAGCATTTCTTCTGTCTGCTTGTCTGTCCCCACATGTGACCCCAAACTTCTGAGTCTGACGAGAAAGTGGCTTTTTGTATCTCACTTATGCATCAAAGAATTCTGCCAATTTGAATCTCAATTTTGAATGATAAGAATTTCTTCAGCAAGACGTGTGACATTTTTTCTTGTGATGAGATAATAACTCTTAGTCCAAGAAGCTAGAATTAAGGTTTTCTTATCATTAGATGATTAGAACCCAAGAAATGATCTTTCCAAAATTTCATTTAAAAGGCCCTGCACATTTACAATCAACAGGGATTTGACACAGAGCTCTTAGGACCAGAGAGTTTCTGAGGATGAATTAAAAACGTGACCTACTCAACGAGATACTAGACATTGATCATGTTTTCTGTGCTATGCTGGGTGCTGTAAACAGGGACCGCGGCTGGAGGGGCTCTTTGTCCTGTTATGATACATCTAATTCCAATAGGCTGAGATGACAGACTAATAATTAAATAAAACATGCTCTTCTCCATCGTTATGATAAAGGTAGATTAAAGCACATCTTTAAAAACGTCTTTACTTCTTTGTTCTGTGTGGTGCACGTGCATAAGGGCAGTGTGTGCACTGCTCGTGTGCGGTGTGCATCCGGAGGTCAGAGGACAGGTCAGGTGTCTTCCTCCATTGCCCTTCCTCCCTTAGGAGAAATCCTACACTGAACTTGGAGTTGAGCTGGCAGCCAGCGAACCCCAAGATTTCTCCTATCTCAGTCTCCGACAGTGCTGGGGTTTCACATCTGCACAACCATACCCAGAATCCTTTGTGGGGTGCTGAGGATCTGAACTCGGAGCCTTGTGATGGTGCATCAGGCGCTCCTGCCCACTGAGCCATCAACCCAGCCCCTAAAGCCTTTGTGACACAAGTCCTTTCCCAGAAATAGCATCTTAGAAAGTCTAAGGAAAAGAAACATTTACCTTTCTCTTTGATACAAAGCTGACTACTTGAGCTATGGGAATCGCATGGTTTCTGGTGAGGGGCAGGGGCCATCGAATCCTTCCCGACTCGACACCATAACCTGACTTTGCCACCAACAAACACTATACCCCACTTAACACCTCCACTTACTGGATCTGAATACAAAGACATAGATGGAAAATAATGTGCCGGGGAGTAATGTTGGGCTCCTCCTTCTCTGGGAGAGGAGGGAGGATCTTCGTGAGGGAGCCCTGGCAGGAGAGGGGGTGCTGATATTGGGATGTAAAGTGAATAAATAAATTAATTAAAAAAAATAAAACAGGGTCTTAGCCTTCAGTCCAGGTAGACCTGGGACTCTTACACACTGTACCCTCTTCCCCCCCCCCCCCCACTGGTTTGGTATTGGTGGCAATCTGACTGTCTCAGGCTCCCAAGTGCTGAGATGACAGAGATGAGCTGCCATGTTTGGTCTAGAAATAACTTTTCTTAAAAACCAACTGAAGTCAGATATTGTTTTCTGGCTCTTGCCTGGTGTGTGTATCTGGCACCGACTTAGGCAGGGTCACACATCCAACAGCCTGCTTTCCCAAAGGGCAGTTGGCTGTTGGGGAGTGACAGCTACTTCACGACCCTGTCTTAGACTGGCACCAAGCACTGTTGAAATGATGCCTGTACCAGTTTTGTTCTTTTAATCTGTGCTCACTCTCCACCTCACCCCTTACCCATCCACCCCCAACCCCTTACCCCCACCCAATTGCCCTGCTCTGCAAACTCCCAGAGACAATGAGCCATTGTCTTCTTTCCTGAGTGCTGGAAAAACTGTGCTATTGGCGGCCTCAGCAGACTGCAGAGCAAGGTGTGACCTACAATGTCTTCTTCGGATTTTCTGCCCTTTTCCTTTGACAAATAGAAGCAAAACCTCTTCCCAAGGGCTCCAAAGCAGGGGGAGCCCAGTCCCAGACTAAATTTTAATTGGCAACACAATGTGGCGACCGCTGGGGCTGGACTGTTTCCAAAGGGGATTTTGTCCTTAAGCACTGGGCTAAAACCCCCAGAGTCTTCTCTTGAAAACAAACACACACCATGCGTGCCCCTAAGATGTCCCCGCTTGCTTCATTTGGAGCTGTGATTACAGCAACTGACATTCTTCATGTGCATTGCACACAGTCTGTTTTAACCTCAACATTCAGGAAGTCTGGCTGGCTTCTTTTTGCCGTCAGAAACCTTTCCTAATGAGAGCTAACACCATATCGTATCTGGAGGCTGCTGTTTCTGTCTCTAGATCTCAAGTGAATGGGATGCAAACCCACAGAAGCCCACTGCAGCAGAGGGAAGTGTAGTCCTCTGCACTCCCAGGGCTAAGTCTAGAAAACGACATACTTCATGCTGAGAATGGCAGAACAAGTGAATTGGATGAACTGCTTTGTAAAATTGAAAAAAAAAAAAAAGAGTAGTCTAGCTGAAGATGTAGAGTGATTACTAGTACTTGTGAGGCTCTGGATTTGATTCCTAGTACCACAAAAACTGTCAATACTATAAAAATGGAGAAGGAAGGAAAGATGGGAAAGAAAGATAAAAAGAAAGAAAAAAAGAGAAAGAAGGAAGGAAGGAAGGAAGGAAGGAGGGAGGAAGGAAGGAAGGAAAGAAGGAAAGAAGGAAAGAAGGGGAAAGTCAAGTCTACAGAGCTATAGAGGGTATGTTTAAATGCATACACACAATCATACACAACTGCACCTCACACATGTGTGCACACAGCATGGCGGCTATGAGCCAGTCCCCCCACCGCACCCCCTTCCTTCCCTCCTCTTAAGATTATACTGCTGACAGCCCTCCCTACCCAGGAGATCTTCACTCTGGGCTGAAACACAGTTAAAGACCCAGTACAAGGTCGCTTCATACCTCTGCAAACCAGAAAAGCAGCACCCTGAGGGTTGGCAGAAGAAGGGAGCCAATGCAAACGATCACAAGACAGATGGACAGACAGCAGGAATATAGTGGGAAAGAAAGACAGCAACACCAGGGGCTGGTTTCATAAAAAGATCAACAAAATCCAAATACCTCTAGAAAAACAAACAGGGGGAAAGAAAGAGGAGGCTTAAGCAACCAAAGGGTGAAGAATGAAAGATTACCGTGACAAGTGACGTCACCCCAGAGATACACAGAATTATAGGAGGCTGCTATGAATGATTGCATGCTAGCAAAGCGGAAGAATCTAGAGGAGTGGATCTGATCCTAGAAATACATAACTTAATAAGAATGAATCATAAAGAAATTAAAAATATGAACAGACCTATAATTAGCAAGAGACTGAGCAGCAATTTAAAAAAAAAAAAAATGCCTGCCGAAAAAGGAGAGTTCAAGACCAGTTGGCTTCATGGGAGGACCCTATCGAATAGCAAAAGAATAATTAGCATCAATTTTCCTTTTTTGGAGCTGATGGGGACAAAACAGTACTGATTTTGTTCTATGTGACAAGTATCGCTCCGATACTGAAGTCAGACAAATCTACTAAAAGAAAAGAAAAATAAAGACCAATATCCTCAATATCAACAAACTGAATTCAATAAGGGATTTCAAAGACCGAACAGAACACACTGAGACTTATAATTTGATTTCAAAGGTGTTTCAAAGAGTCAAAATCAATCAATGTAATGATCACACTAATAAAGAGCAAATATCACACAGCCATCTCAATTAGTGCCGAAGAAGCCTTTGATGGTCAGTGGGTCAGTGGGTCAGTGGGTCAGTGGGTTGGTGAGGTGGCTCAGTGGGTAAGGATACTTGTCATTCATGCCTAGAAACTTCAGTATACCCAAGCCTGGGACCCACATGGTAGAAGGAGAAAAAAAAAATTCCTATAAGTCTTTTTCTAACCCCCTACATGTATACTGTGGCACACACACACGCCTGCAAAACAACAGTAAATAAAATGTAATAAAATAATTTTTTAAAAAGCATAAAAAAAAAAAAAACTTTCATGATAAAGACATTCAAAGAACTGGGAACAGAAACAAACTGCTCCCCGGGGAGCAGAAGCCACACAGGAAACCACATCTAAGTTACTCAAGGAGGGAAGGCTGAAATCGTCCTCTCCAACAGTGGGAAACGAGCAGCCAAGCTCACTGTACCCATCACAGTACTAGAATCCTCACCACGGCAGTCAGACGAGAAAAAACAAACCATCCTCGGTGGAAAGGCACAAGTGCACCTCTGTAGACAGCATGTGCTAATGAGTGTGCAAACAAAAAAAAAATAAAAGACACACACACAAAAACTCTGAAGTCCTGGGTGGATGTGTGTTGTTTGTCACAGGCATGAACATGTCAAGGGTCTTAGTGTCTCGGCCCCATGACAGGGACAGAGGCTTCCTTGGGTCCATGTGCAGATGGTGACAGCACGTGAAGGAAATGTTCTGTAGCTTTCTTCCTGAGTTTTAACTGAAGACAGCTCCTACCAAGATTAGCTAATCCTGCCTCTTTATTCCTCTGGACACAATAACCCTGACTCCTTGACATCTGTAGGTGACAACCCCACTCCCTGTTCGGATGCATTTGTGCTATAACCTTGCCTCCCTGTTCACTTTTACACAACAAACACCCTAAGCTTCCGCAGTGCTGACGCACACAAGGTCCTGGACCACCTGACCCCAGGTTTTCTGTGTCTGTGTGTCTGTCCTTATTCATTCCCTCAGAGCCTCCACTCTATCCCCAGAGCTGTACAGGATGAGGTACAACAAGTAAAAAAATTCAGCTAAACTTCAAGATCTAAAAAAATCAACACACAAAAGTCGGGTGTATTTCCTTCCCATCTGAAAGGAAACGGAGAGAACATTTCTACTTATTACAACATTAGAAATGGCTACTTAGGAACAACGTTATCTTACAAGGCAAAAAACCATGGACACTATGAAACTATACAATTTTACTAAAAGAAAATTAAGATACAAATCATTTTAATTAACATGTAAACAAAGAGAAAGTCCATGCTTGTAGATTAGAAGACTCAGTGGCCATTTTACTTAAAGCACTCTACAGATTCAGTGCGATCCTTATTAAGACTTCAAAGGTAATTGTGCTGGTTAGTTTTTGAAACCTTGACGCACACTAGAGTCACCTTGGAAGAAGGTGCCTCCATTGAGGAGTTGTCTCCATCAGAATAGCCAGTAGGCATGTCTACATATGGGGTACTTCCTTCCTTCCTTCTTTCCTTCCTTCCTTCCTTCCTTTCCTTCCTTCCTTCCTTCCTTCTTCCTCCCTTTCTTCGTTCCTTTCTTTCTTTCCCCCAAGACAGTTTCTCTGTAGCCCTGGCTGTCCTGGAACTCACTCTGCAGACCATGTTGGCCTTGAACTCACAGAGATCCACCTGACTCTGCCTCCTGAGGGCATTTTTTTTTTTTTTTTTTTGATAAATGATTGATGTGGGAAGGCCAAGCTTACCATGGGTGGTGCCATAGTTATGCAGGTGGTCCTGGGTTGTAAAGGGAAGCAAGCTGAGCGAGCCAGTAAACAGCATTCCTCTATGGCCTCTGCCTCTGTTCCTGCTGCCAAGTTCCTGCCTTAAAGTCCTGTCCTCGTTTCCTGTGCTTGGAAGACAAATAAACCCCTTCTCTCTCAAGTTGCCTCATGGTGTTTATCACAGCAACAGAAAGTCAAGCAGATTTGCAGAAACAAAAGACAGGGCTGAGGGAGGGAATAGAGAGGAAAGCCTCGTACCTCCTGAGTATAAACCTGCTGTGATAAAGACATCACAGTATGGGCAACCAAAATAGTTTTGTTAGAGACCAGAAGTTCAGAAGATTGAATTCAGAAATGAACCCTTGCATATATAGACAAAAGATTGCAATAAAGATGTCAAGACTACCCACTGGACAAACGGCAGTCTCTTTAACAAATGAATGCTGGGAAATTGGAAATCCCATGCAGAGGGATGAGGAGGCCTTTGTCTTACAGGAAGTCTAAACATTAACTTAGAAGCGACTAGCAACCTACAATTAACACCTATTACCAAAATACCCCTAGAAAACAATACAGGGGAGAAGGCTTAGAAGGTGGGCTCCTGCAATGGCTTCTTGAATAGACACTAAGGGCATACAGTCTGCCCATCAGCCCAAAATCTGGCTTGAGCAAGCCACTAAACAGCATTCCTCTATGGCCTCTGGCTCAGTTCCTGCCACCAAGTTCCTGCCTTAAAGTCCTGTCCTGGTTTCCTGTGCTTGGAAGACAAATAAACCCCTTCTCTCTCAAGTTGCCTCATGGTGTTTATCACAGCAACAGAAAGTTGCTTAAAGCCTATTGAAGTCAAAGCAAATGCTCGAGAGGAAGGGTAATGTGGGGTAGAGCACACACACCTGCAAGTCACACACTAATACAGGATGAATATTCAACATATAAGGAAGCTCTACAGTCACATGACAGCTACTCCAATTAAAACACAGGTAGATGTGTGGTGTCACACACCTGTAAACCCAACACTATGGGAGCGGAGGCAGGAAAATCACAAGTATCAGGACAGCCTGGGCTATATAGCCAGACATGGTCTCAAGAAGCATAAATAGGAAAATAGAAGTACATAGGTAAAGGTGTTGGATAGACTTCTTTGAAGATGAATAAATGGTCTACAACCATATGAAAAAAATGATGTATATCACTAAATATAAGAGATACGGGGGCTAGCGAGATGGCTCAGTCTCCAAGCTTGACGGACAGAGTTCCATCCTGGGGACCCACATGGTGGAAGGGAGAACCGACGTCTCCAAGTTTTCCTTTGACATACACTAACAGGCCATGACAAGATACACACACTCAGACACACACGAGACACACACACACACACACACACACACACCACACACACGCACAGGCACACTCATACAAATGAAAATGTAATTTAAAAAATTGCAAGGGCAAGTGTAGTGACCTATACATTTAATCCCAGAACCGGACCAGCATGATGGCTATGTGGGTAAAGACACTTATGACCAAGCTGACAAGCGGAGTGCCATCCCGAGAGCCCACATGGTAGTGGGGGAGACTTGAGCTTTACAAGTCGCACTCTGACCTCTACGTGGACAACCATGGTATGTTGGCATGTGTATGGTGCTACATGTGTGTGCACACACACTTTATTAATTTTATAATTAAATTAACCAAAACAGAATCAGAGGGAAGAGGGAGAGTGACAGGGCTGCAGGGATGGAGAGGTGAAATATTTAACGGATAGGGAGATTCCATTTTGAGAGACGAAAAGTTCTGGGAATCTGCTACACAGCAATATACTGCTGGATGGCAAATTTAACGTCAGGTAGCTTTTATTAAAATAAAAAATAGCAGGTAAAGCCCTGAAACTTACAGAAAAAAGTCAGTTTTGTTGGTCTTACATCTAGAGGGTCGAAGTGCTACCTGCCACTGTCAGAACAATCCAAAGGACATTTTGTGATGGTTATAAAAAAAAAAAAATAGATGATCCAAGCAAAGATTGAAAGATATAAAATGTAGCTAAGCATAGCACTTTAAAGGGGTTTTGTTGGTTTTTTTTCTTGTTTGTTTTTGGGTTTGTTTTGTTTTTCTTGTTTGTTTTTTGTTGGTCTTTGTTTTTGTTTTGTTTTGTGGTTTTGTTTTGGTTTTTCTTTACAAATTTGTTTTGTTTTGTTTTTTCGAGACAGGGTTTCTCTGTGAAGCCCTGGCTATCCTGGAACTCACTCTGTAGACCAGGCTGCCCTCGAACTCAGAAATCCGCCTGCCTCTGCCTCCCAAGTGCTGGGACTAAAGGCATGCGCCACCACTGCCCAGTGATAGGTTTGGTTTTTCAAGACAGGATTTCTCCATGTAGCCCTGGTTGTCCTAGAGTGCTGGGATTAAAGGCTTGGGGCACCACCACCCGGCTGTACTTTAAAGTTTTAAAAAGGACTGTAAGGAGAATCTGCTTGGCGAAGGGTGGGACGTTCTGATTAATTCTATATATATTTCAAAGATGTCCTAACTGAACACCATCCAGTTTAGGCCTGACAGAACTGATTTGGTACCAGTTGTACCTCGTCACCTTTGGCCTTCTTATAATGACTCTCCATCTGAACTCTGACCCAGTCTCTCCTTACTTCACCAACCCAAACCTCAGCACGGTCCCCAGCTGCCAACACCAACCAGGAACACAGGAAGTTGTCCATTTGGCACTTATTTTTTTTTCTAAAGTCAGTAACTATCGACACTCTCTGGACAGCCAGATGACACCATTGGCCCCGATAAAAGCAGGGTCCCCAAAAGGTTGAGATCTCTCCATGGGTCCCACAGGTACTTTCTTCTCCCATGGATCTGTCAGTGACCGTGATGCTGAGTTTTAATTATCAACTTGACACAATCAAAATAAAGAAGAGAGTCTGATGGAGGATTGCCTGGGCTGTGTAGGCCTGTGGGCATGCCTTCGGGGGATTTTCTGAACTGAGCCAATTGAGGTTGAAAGACCCACTTTCAGCGGGAGCTGCTCCATTTCATGTGCTGGCCCTGGCAGGCAAGCACACATTCTCTCTCTGTTCTTGGCTCTGGGTATGACTTGCTGGTTTATGTCCTGCCTTGACTCTCCCAAAGTGATGGGTTGCAGCCTGGAATTATGAGCTAAAATTAACCATTATTCTTAAGTTGCTTATGCTGGGGGCATTTTATCACAGCAACAGGAAACAGAGCTGGGATGGCGATAAAAATCTCCATGTATCTTGTCAAGCCTCTTCTGTGTCTCACCTGATGGACAGGGAGGTCAGGGCTGCCCCAGAGACCTGTTACCTCAGTTAGAAGAAAGTAGGCACTGACCCAACAGCCACAGGGGCACCCACCATATACTAGCAGGTTTCCTGGGGTTAGGGGCACACAGGCATCCAGCCTCTGCTGGGACGAAGGCATGCCCTGGGCCCAGAAGGCATGGCTGGGGTTCACGGCCATCTTCTTGGGAGGGACCTCAAGAGTAAACTAGAGGAAGTGACCAGTGAAGGTGACAACTAGGTTCCTATTCTAGAGCACAGGGGCAGCAGGGGCAGCAGGGGCAGCAGGGGCAGCGCATAGGTGTCCTCCAAGCACTTCAGGACTCATATCCAAACCCTCAGTGTCCTTAAGGCCACTATTATTTTAGTGAACTCCACAGGTTTGCTGTATTCTTTGTGTGGTGTGCGTATGTGTGTGTGTGTGTCTGTGCTTGGTTTATGTGGGTATGTATGTATGTATGTATGTATGTGTGCTTGGTGTGTGTGTGTGTAGTATATGTGTGTGTGTGCACATGGCAGGTGTAGTATGTATGTAAATGTGTGTGCTTATGTGTATGTGTGTGTGCATGTTTGGTGTATGTGTGAATGCCTGGGGGGTTATATTGGGGGTATGTGTGTGTATATAGTGTGTGGTGTGTTTGTGTGTGTCATATGGTGTGTGTGTGAGGGCTTGGGGGGTGTGTGTGTAGTGTAGTGTGTGTGTGTGTTATGGTGTGTGTGGTGTATTTGTGTGTGTCATATGATGTGTGTGTGAGGGCTTGGGGGTATGTGTGTGTAGTATAGTGTAGTGTGTGTGTGTGTTATGGTGTGGTATGTGTGGTATGTCTGTGTGTGTTGTATCTGTGTTTATATGTGTGTACACATGCATGTGGTTGAAATCAGGAGTCTTCCTTGATTGCGCTCCACCTTATTCCCTGGGGCAGGGCCTCTCAGTTGATCCTAGAGCTCACTGATGAGGCTAGTCTGGCTAGGCTACTGGGGCAGCTCCTGTCTTTGCTTTCCAGCCGCCTTGCCCACCCGGCGTTTACAAGGGTTCCTGGGATCTGAACTCTAATCCTTACGCTTGCTGCTTGCATAGAGAACGTTTTAGCCTGTGCACCATTTCCCTAGCTCTCTGTTAGATTCTCACGACACACCTGACGTAGCGTTTCAGAGGAATTTCTTCAGAGCTAGCTACGCTATAAATGAGTGAGCATTTAACTTTCTACAGTCTAAAAATTAATGCTGATTATAAAAGGCAACATTGAAAGGCAATAGTCAGTAAGTCATCAAAAAAGTTGACTGTGAACTGTGATCTATCTGAAGATGCCTAGAATCTCACTTTTAGGCACAGTTCAAAAGTATGAGTTTACCTAAAGCTTACCAATAAAACGTAAAGGCTCCTATGGCGATATGAGTTTTGCTGTGTTGCATGTAGGGATGTGGGTTGGAATCCCAGTTGTTTTTTTTGTTTTTTGTTTTTTTTATAAAAAATGGCAAGTAAAAATACTTACCCCATACTACTGTCTTGGCTGAGACTTCCTAAGTACAACCTTAGATACAAAGCAGACAGTGAGTTACCTACCATTCGTGGATGGCAACACATCAAAGCCTGGCCTTCTACAAGCCTCAAATCAGATGAGACCACAAGCATCTTATGAGAAAGGGGTGCTCCCTTTACACCCCTAAAGAGCTGCTTTGAGAAGTTCAGTGTGTGTGTGGCTTCGGGGGGGGGGGATCCTTCAAGTAACCTACCTTTTGGTTACCGGCACAACCGTTTCTTTCCTGGACCCCGAGGGGGATGGGAGGGAGGCACTGGGTTTCTTTGGTAACACGGTGCCATTGTTGACGGTGGTTCTTAACGGCAGGGTCTGCCCCAGTGGTCTCGCTGCAAGAGAAGCGTAGGATGTAGTCAGAACCTTGCCCATTGCAGTAGTAGCACTCCACAGAACCCAAGCTGCACGGAACCAAGCTGCACAGGTGATTTCAGTTCTAAAAGCCAGCAATAGTGGCGTGGGTACAAAGGCAAGTGGTGGGACTTTCAGCAATGATGATCAAACTATGACTCTAGATAGCACCCTCTCACTCTACACAGGCATTAACTCACAAGCAATGAGAAGCATAAAACTGAATGTCTCTAGAAGCAAGCTCTGAAGGTCTTAGTAATCTCCTGCTCCTCCCCTGCTCCTCCTCCTCCCCTGCTCCTCCTCCTCCCCTGCTCCTCCTCCCCTGCACTTACATTACGAATGTGTGCCATTGTGTCCAGCACACACAGTGATAGGAATCAAATCCAGGGCTACATAAGCACTCAACCAACCCAGCTACTTCCCTAATGCAACGATGCTTCTGCCGTTTAAGATAGGGTTCTGTTCTGTTTTCATTTCTCTTCCTGAAAATACTCAGACCAAAGCAGCATCTCGGAAGACAGGGTGCATTGGTTTACAGTTCAGGTCACAGTGCATCGCTGAGGGGAAGTCAAAGCTGGAACCCAAGCAGCCAGTCACGGCACACCACAGAAATGGACAGAGAGAAGAGTGCAAGTCACAATGCATCTTCTCTCAGCTTTACTCTCTCATAGTGTTCAAGACACCTACCCAGGGATGGTGATGTCATATGGACTGGATCCTCCTGATCAATTAACAATCAAGACAATCTCTTACAGGACATGGCCCAAGATCACAGACATGGCATGGCCAACTTGCCCTAGACAATCACCCCTACAGTGATTGTAGTCAGGGCAAACTATCACGGGACTGGAGAGATAGCTCCGAGGCTAGGAGCACTGGTTGCTCTTGCAGAGGACTTGGATTCCATTCCCCAAATCCACACAGTGGCTCACAACCATCTACATCTCCAGTTACAGAGGATCCAATACCTTCCTCTGACCCGCTAGGGCACCAGGCATACATGTGGTACATACACACAGACACAGACAAAGCGCTCTTAGCCATACATTTTTTTAAAAAATTAAACTAACAAATATCAAAAGCCTGACTGACCCATGGGGGACAAATTGACAAAGTGGGTCTCCTTAAGAACTTTACAAGTTTTGGCAAAGAAACTTAAAGAGGACAGAAACACAAATTATAGGTTGGAAGAAACTATGTGTCTGATAGATCTGATAAATTATGTATCTGATAAAGAACTTGTACAGAGTCTAAGAACTCTGAAAATTCAACAGTAAGAAAACAGATGGCTCAATTTTTTAAAATAGTGGACAAAAGATAAGAAGAGACCTCACTGAAGGTCTTCAGGGGACAAATGGACACACGAGAAGAAAGCTAACATCACTGTCATTAGGAAAAACACTAATGAACAGCTCGATCCAACTGTTCGAATGGCTGAAATCCCAAAACCAAAACGAAACACCAATTACGAGCCAGGCAGAAGCCACAGGAACCCACGTGCTTTGATAACGGGATGATAAATGGTGCCGCTACTTTGGAATACAGTTTGGCAGTTTCTTATAAAGCTAAATATAATCTCACCATATGATCTGGTAATCACTCTGACACTAAGTATTTACCTAATTGTCTGGAACTTATGTCTACACAGACCTGCATGTAAACATTTATAGCAATCTTAGTCACAATTGTCAAAAATTAGAAAGAACCAAGATGTCCTTCCATAGGTAAAATGGAGAAGCAAGCTGGTCCGTTCTACAGCAGACTGCTTCAGAGATCAAAGTAAGTGAACAGCCTGCAACACACACGGGTCAGAAGTCCGAGTGAGTGTGATTGTTAGTGTTAACTGTGCACTTGACAGAGTCTAGAATCGCCTGGTTCTGGCCATGCCTGTGGGGATTATCAATAAAGTGGGGAGACCTGCTCACTGTGGGCGGAACCATCCCCTGGCTGGGATCCAGAACTGCAACAGTAGAGAAATTAGGCTCAGTGGCGGTCTGTGTTGATTGCTCTCTGCTTCCTGACTGGGGACATAATGTGACCCATCAAGTTCACCTGATCCCACCTACTTGCTCCAGCATTGCTCTGGTCAGGAGGGGAGGGAAAGATCAGGGAGGGTCAGGTCTGAGACTGCCTCTCTGCCTCACTGTCCAGCAATGTTCTGGAGCTCTGGGGTGCACACTGAGAACAGCTGGCTATGGTACTGTCAGTCTTGGATTTCCTCTTGTCCTTACCATCCTGGCTGTCACAACCTTCTCTGGGATTCCTATCAGGTATGTGATGGCTACTTTGGGTTGTCAACTTGACATCTGGAATTAACTAAAATCCAAGCACCTGTGGGATTTTCTTTTATTATTATTAAATCGTTGGAAGTGGGAAGAACCACTGTTTTTGTTGTTTTGTTTTTCAAGACAAGATTTCTTGGTGTAGCCCATACTCACTTTGTAGACCAGGCTGGCCTCAGACTCAGAGATCCACCTGCTTTTTACCTCCTGGGTTCTGGGATTAGAGGTGTGTGTCAACATGTCCGGCTGGGGAGAGATCCACTTTTAATCTGGATCTTTTGCAGTGAGAATATTCACCCTTAATCAGGGCCACACCTTCTGGAGCAGCCTATATAAGGCCATGGAAGGAGGAAGCTGTTGCTCTTTGCCTGCTTGCTCCTGCCTTGCTAGCATGTCTACTTCTTCACTGACATTAAAGTCTACTTCTTCAAGACCCCAGGATATACAGAAGACCAGTTTAGACATCCAACCTCATGGACTAGATTCTTGGACTTTCTGTAGGTAGACAGCTATCACTGGACTACCCGCCTGGACCACAGCCTGTAGTCATGGTAGAGGGGTCATCTAGGCAGGCAGACAGACAGACAGACAGATAGACAGACAGACAGACAGACAGACAGACAACAGACACACACCTATCCATGTCCTTTTAATAGAATGGTCTACACCCAGCCTAGAGCCCAGGCTGAACACTGTGTCCCTTGGGAACAGAAATAAACCGTCACCACTTGTAGCCCTCAAGGGCTGAGGGAGCAGTTAACAGAGCTCAGGAGAAAGCAGAGGTCCCTTCCGCAACAGCAAGTGGGGAAGAGACAGAGCTACACAGAGCGATCCTCGCAGGATCAGACAGAGGCGTGAACATTCAGATCTTACACTTTCATTTCCCAGCCCTCAATCCTGAAGGGGAGGTGGGGGCAGAAGAAGCCTGTGTATGTGCTGACTCCAGCAGAGGCTGGAGGAGAAGAGACTCACAAAGGACTTAGAAGAGCAGTCCCACCTGTCATCACACTAAGAGTACCACATCCGACTGGCTGCCCACTGACCGGTCTGCTCCATCAACCATTGGCTTCTGAGGGTTCGTACCTGACATCAGGCCCACACATAGAGAGAATATGGTATAGACAGCCCTCCATGTCTACCGGTTCAATGCCCAGGGCTCTTCCAACTAAAGACAGATAATGGTTTTTAAAACATCTTGTCTCCTTTTCTTGTTATTATTCCTTGAACAACAGGACTCTAGCATTTACGATACACACATGACAGTGACACAGAGGTGACTTGGATTATAAAGAAGGAAATGAGTTGGTTGTATGTAAAACATTTTGCCATTATATGTGAGGGACTTGAGCAGCCTCTGGTTTGGGTATTTTGTGTGCCCGGAAGCAGTCCTTGGGCATATGGAGAGGTGCCTGTATTTGTCAGTCAGCTCACATTTCAATAACATGAGATAGAGAGACGGCACAGCAGTTATGAGCATGCACAACTCCTTCAGAAGACCTGCGTTCGGTTACCAGTATCCACGTTAGTTGGCTCACCACCAACTGCCTGTTGACTGCAGCTTCCGGTATCCAACACTCTCCTATGGCCTTTTTGGGCATCTGCACTCATATACACAAACCCCACACAGATATACACACACTTAGACATAATTAAAAATACAAATAAGATCGCTTTTAAAAGATACGTAGAGCACAGTCAAGGCAAGCATCCCTGGATAGACACACCCAATACCCAGTGATGCACGGAGCACGTCCACACACACACACACAACACACACAGCACAACACACAGATAGTGGGAAAGGAACAATAATAGCTTCCTGTCTCCCGGTTGCTGGGAAAAATGATTTCCTGATTTCCAGGGACATTAACATAGAAGATATCCTTCTGCCTCATAAAATGTTAAATCACATCTTTAATTGTTCCTAGAGGTAAATGCAGGGATAACATAGAAGAACTTCTCAGATAAAAGGAGCACCGCAAATACTGAGGTGGGAGCACCATCAAGGATGAGATGACTGCAAGCTAGGTCTCAGGAGGACTGACAGGTATGTGTGAACATGGGGCAGAGACCCTTGGGGCACAAGGGCTGATCTGACCATGACCAGGACCAGCTAGGGATAAGGCAATACCCTAAGCTTCAATTTCCTTATAACATAAGGCTGGCAGTGCCCGCATGGCAGGCCTCTGGGAGGGTTAGGAACGAGAACTGAAAGTCCATGGTGTGGCATGCAGCAGGCACTAAGGTGATCTCCTGGCTTCATTTCTACTGCTGTGATAAAAACACCCTGACAAAAAGCAGCTTGCAGCGGGGGAAGGGCTTACTCAGCTCACAGTTCCAGGCATCGTCGCCATAGCATGGGAAGTCAAGGCAGGAGTGTGAAGCAGCTGGTCACACCACAACCCCAAGCAAGAGAGAGAGAGAAATGACGCATGTTGGTCCTCAGCTCACCTCTTCTACTCTCCTATAGTCCAGGACCCAACACCACAGCTCTGTAAGGCCATGGCACCTCTAGTGATGGGTCTCCCACTCTCCTGACTTCCTTTTATTTCTCTGTGAGTTTCAAACCCAAGATGATTTCCACTCATCAAAGCAGCGCACAGCGAGGCATTAGGTAACCGTGAAAAAGTCATCTCTTTTCCAGTTTTGTCATGAGACGTCATTCAGAGAGTCACTCATTGTCAAGTAAAATAAAAACCCTGCATGAACCCTGTCTGTTATTTCCTCTACTCTTCAAAAATAGGGAGATTTTAGAAACCCAGAGCCTTCTTTCAAGGCACCCTTTGGGACACTGTCGTCATCTCATCTATTTGTGGAAAGTTGAGTGGGTCACAAACGTCTAAAATAACTGGGTTTCTGGTCTGAAATACCCCAACTGCTTGCAACTTAGAAGGAAAGGTCACTGGAAATGATTATTCAAAATACAGGCTGAGGGTAGCGTGTGGCTCTGATGTGGATCTGCCCTCAAGGGTCAGGAAAGGCAAGGAATGGGTCCCTTTTCACAGAGTGGAGACCTAGCCAATCCATGAGAAGGCACAGCTTGAGAAAGGCCAAGGAGATTAAACGTTAGATAGATAGTCCTCTCCTGACTCCAGTGACAACCCAAGCCTCCAGGAAACAAGGGGAGAAGGGGAGGAGGAGGCAAAGGAGGATGCAGAGGGAGAGAGAGAAGGAAAGGAAGGAGAGGGAGGAGGGGGAGAGGGAGAGAGAACACCTGCACGGTACCTTGTTTTTTAAGACAAGATCTCTCACTGGCCTGAAGCTTGCCAAGTAGGCTAGGCCAACCAGTGACACCCAGGAAGCCATGTCCTTACAGAGCACTGGAACTCTATAACCATAACCCACGCCACCTCATGCAGTGGGGACCATCCTCTGGTCTTCACGCTTGCCCGGCAAACACTTTACTAACTGAGAACTATCTTCATGGTTCAGAAAGGTTTGTTCTTGTTTTGGTTTTATTTTTGAGACAGGGTCTCTCTGTGTAGTCCTGACTGTCCTAGAATTCACAGAGCTCCACCTGCCTCTGCTTTCTGACAGCTGGAATTAAAGGTGCACACCACCACGCCCAGCTAAGAAAGGCGTTTCAAAGGGACATTAATATGCTACAGCCTCAGGGTGTCTTAACCAGAGGAAGCTCACAGCCTGGATGGGGCAGCTAGAAAATTAGACTCTGGCAAAAGAGGAGCCACTGCCCTCAGGTGTAAACGTCAGGACACGAGGTAAAGGGCGTTATGACAACTCTTGTTTCTGAAATAGGAAGTTATAGTCACTACAAAGTTACTTAACATGACCACTGCTTTTGTAGGCTGTGTCCTGGGAGGGGCATGAAATAATGGCTTGAATTGAGCAGAAACTCACTGGTACAGACCTCTGCTAAAGGTTATGTCCCCACAGGTAGTACATGGGTCTCAAAGTAGCCAAAGACACAACTAAAAAAAAAGAAGCTGAGCAAACCAGCCCGCTAGATGCCTCTAGACTCGACTTTCTAAAGGGAGACTCCCAGTCTACACCCAGGCTGAGTGAGGGGCTATCATGCACCACATGACTCTGTTGTGTTCGGGTGTAAGCTGAGGACACAGGAAGAGATGGGACATACCAGTGGGCTTTCTGGATGGGACCTCCAGAAGGGCTGGAGCTCACTCTGTCAGCACTCTCTGTCCCATGCAACCTTAACTGCCCTCAGTGGTCCAGTGTATGGTTCCTTCCTTGACTCAAAAAAGCATTTAGGGATTGTCTACAAAGACACACCTCAGCACCACCCAGGACAACTCACCCAAAGCACATCAACAAAGACCATCGACCTTAGTGAGATTGGCTCAGCGGGTGGGGCTAAGGGCATTTTGAATTGGAGTCAGTTTGGGGTGAATCCCCCGAGCAGGAGCGAGAATACTTAACGCTGATATGGATGTCCCGTGACGCCCACCTTTGGTAGGTCCTTTCCTGTTAAGCACGGCCTGCTGCTCCTCCGTGATGTTCACCTCCGAACCACGTCGGCCAGCGCTGACTTGAGCAGTTGAATATCATCCTCCTGCATCTGGACGCGCTGCTCCAGAGAGGCGATGCGGTCTGATACCTCCATGCTGCTGGCAGCGGATGCGCTGTCATCTAGACCAGAGACAAGTGTCAGGCACGTGAAGAACAGCCCATGACAACCAGATCTGTGCACACACTGGGACACTGCCTGCACGCGATACCCTCTGCCGACCTAAGGCGATGGTCTGTTGGCAGAATCACGTGAGATGGTTCGCTTTATGGGATCTTCATTCTTCATCCCATTACCAGCCTCTCATGCTCCATGGGCTTGCCGTGTTTCACATCTAAACTGGCCTTCTATTTTTATAAGTGCAAGCCTATTTGTTTGCTTGCTCAGTGGTACTAGGGAACCTAGGGGGTGCAAGTGATGTCAGACTCTGTTTACATCAAGTTCTCAACATTGCAGAACTCTCCGCCTACTCCTCTTGCCTTTATCCAGTGGTGCTAGCTGACCAGAAGTTTGTGGTCAGTGGACCACACTGCCCGTTGGTTTGCTAAGCCTGTAGCCACTCAGCCTCCTGAAACCAAAGTAGATCTGTCTGACTCCATCTTGCATCTCTAATATCCTCCCCCAAATCACGGCCACACAGTGCTAGCTATGCAGATGGGGATGAATCCAGATCAAGGGGAGCGTGTCAGGAGCACCACCAGACACGGCCCTCAGAGCTTCAGATGCAGAGCACCATGCCCAGATTAGCACAGACAGGGGAAACATGGTCCACTCTTTGAAGAACAAAGCATCGGGTGGTCAAATCTGTCTGGTAAAGAAACGCTTATGTAATAGCCATGGGTGTCACCTTATCCAGAGGTACAGTTCCCAACCCCTGGACACCTTCCTTATCTCTACCACCTCGTTTTTAGAATCTTCCTCTTCACTGACTGCATACCTACCAACCGCCTTCCCCGCAGAGGTGTAAATGAGAATGCCCCACAGCCTCAGATGTTTGAATACTTGGTCCCTGGTTGGTGGAACTATCTGGGAAGGATTAGGAGGTGTGGCTGTGTTGGAGGTGTGTGTGTCGCTGGGGAGGGTGGGCTCTGAGGTTTCAAAAACTTAGTGGTATTCCCAGTGTGCTCTCTGTCTTGTGGATCAAGATGTGAGCTCTTGACTGTGCCTCCAGCTACCTGCTGCCATGTCTTCACTCTGCCACTGTAGACTCTAACCCTCTGGAACTATTAGCTCAATTAAACTCTTTCTTTTATAAGTTGCCTTGGGCATGGTGTTTTACCATAGCGATAGAAACCCTAAGCTAAACTCTAACCTAAAGCTTCCATTAGAGATTTAAGAAATTAAGTGTGTGTGTACATGGTTGTGTATGTTTGTGCAGGTGTGTGCTCACACATGTCAAGGCACACACATGGAGCTTTCCCAGGTCTAGTCTCTCCTATCACATGAGTTCCTCTGATGATCCATCTCATTGCCCAACAGATACACTTTAAATACAAAGATAAAGATAGGATGACAGTAAATGAATAGGAAAAAATTAGTATCGTGTAATTAAAATTAGAGAAGCAAAGAGCCATGTCACAGTGAAAAGGGGTGGCAATCGCAAGAGGTATTAGGTATTACCACATATTGGCAATTTTAGCGGAAGAGAAAGAGCCTTCTTTCTGTTACAGAGAACACATGCTGTGGAGTCAAACCACTGCCCTTCAAATTCCAGCTCTGCTCCTTACCAGATACCCCAATTTCTCCACTAAAAAAGTAGGGACAACTTCAGCATACACGTCAGCCAGTTATCATAACAGTAGATGAGTCCTGTATCCGCTTCACTTAGAATATATTGTATAAGCTAATGTGTAAGTGTATGCTATGACTAAGCTATTATTATCAATATCATTAACACAATTATCAGAGTTAACTCAATTTAAAATTTCATTCAAAATTCCAGATTAATCTCTGAATAGTTTTAAAAGTTTGTTCTACTTTTAATTACATGTCAGTATGTGGGTATGTACACGCAAGCAGTGGGCTTGGATCCCTGGAGCAGATTTTACAGGTAGTTCTGAATGGTGAGTGTCCCAAGAGGTGCTGGGAACTGAACCTGAGTCCTCTGGAAGCACAGTGTATGCTAGTCAATCATGGAGCCAGCTAGCTATCTGATATCTATCTATCTATCTATCTATCTATCTATCTATCTATCTACCTATATATAGATATATAATCATCTCTATATCTATCTATCTATCTATCTATCTATCTATCTATCTATCTATCATCTATCTATCGCCTATCCTCTATATCTATCATCTATCTACCTATCTATATATAATCATCTCTATATCTATCTATCACCTATCTATCCAGTCATCTTTATATATATCTATCTATCTACCTACCTACCTATCTATATATAACCATCTCTATCTCTATCTATCTATCTATCTATCTATCTATCTATCTATCTATATCTACATATCTATCTATCTATCTATCTATCTATCTATCTATCTATCTAATCATCTCTATATCTATTTATCTATCTAATCATCTGTATATCTATCTACCTGTCTATATATAATCATCTCTATCTATCTATCTATCTATCTATCTATCTATCTATCTATCTACCTACCTACCTACCTGTCCATCTACATATCTACCTATGTATTTGTTTTTTTTTTTTCAGACAGAATTTCTCTATGTAGCCTGGCTGTCCTGGATTCTCATTCTATGGACCAGGTTGGTCTTGAACTCAGAGATCCACCTGCCTCTGCCTCTGCCTCTGGAGTGCTGGGACTATAGGCATCTGTCACCAATGCCCAGGTCTTTCTGAACATTGTTATACAAGTAAGAATTCCTATTTTATTAATAATGTGTTTTATAAATTACAAAAATAATGTTATAGCTTTCTCTCAAGGCCCGAGTGTTAAAATAAAGCTCAGGTGGTAAGGTGGTGATGCTTTTGGGGGTGGGGCCTGGTAGAGGCAATGAGGTCACTGTGAAGTCATTGGACACATGCCTTTGCAAAGGATTGTGGGGCCCCAATCTCTTCTGCTTCCCTATTGTTTTTCTCTTTTGCTTCCCATACATGTGGTGAATGGTTTTGCTCCAAGGACAGCTCTGGCCATGAGATGCTGCCTCACCACGGGACCAAAGCAGCAGGGCCAAGAAAGCATGGACAGGAAGTTTCGAAATGCTGAGCTAAATAAACTTCATATTTCCTGTAAGTTTATTAACTTGAATCTTCTGTTATGGACACAGAATGCTAACATAGAAAGACCTGCTGTGACCTCTCTGGGTTGTTCATGTAGACAACAGCTTTTAGAGAAAACACACAAAATTGTGAACAGAATCTGAACCAACACAGTACGGAAGCCTGTAGGGTCCAAACGTGTACAGTCAACCATGTATATCCACATATGGGAGTAGAGCAGAAATGACTAGCTGACAATGGTCTAAAACACGCCATTGAAAACAGCACCACTGTGTCCTCCATAGGTGGGTGGATGAGTAGACGGATGGATGGACAGGTGAGACTTGAACCAAAGAGCGTAAAATCAGACTTTCAACCGTATCACCAAATTTGTATAGGAAAAAGTATGCTCGAGTATTTAGCCGAAAAGCACCCAATGTCTGTCTTTGAACGCATAAAATCCGAGGCATCTCAGAGTCTCTGCTTCCGAGCCTTGCTGAGGTTTCCCCTGTCAGATAAACCCTGTGCTCTTTGGATCCAGCTCAGCTGTGACAGTTTGCTTTCTTCCATTTCTCCAGGTAATGGTCCTCCAAAGTGTGGCTGGGAGACCAGCCCTTGAGTCTGAGTTCTCCCTTCAGTAAGCTGGGGAACCAGATTAGTCAGAGTACGACGAAGCCCATAGCCTGCTCTGACCCGTGCAGACATTTGCCAACAGTCGAACATGTCACTGAACCCCACAGCCTGAAAAAGAACTTCCTCTCTCATTTCTGTCAAAGAAGACTGTTAGACTAGGAAGGGGGTACACATAAAACTGCCACAAGTTACCTCTTTTAAAGTAATGTTAGAACTGGTACCTCCTGTACAATTTATCCAGGGAAGTCATTAAAACAGAGCCGTGCAGGAGGTGGCCGCCTCTATGGCCAGGGACTGGCACAAACAGGAAAAGTGGCTCATCCACTGCCACCTGAGTCTCCTACATGTTGGTTTTACAAAGAAAAAAGGTCAAGTTATAATAAAAAATAAAGCTAGCTATGCATTGTAAACTAGCCTGGCACCCTGTAACCCTACACTGGCACCCAAGTGTATGTGGCAAGGTTAGGGGTCTCAACTAGTACAGAAAGGGACCTTGGTCTGCTTCTGGGAGGCGAGGCTCCACAGAAGAAGCAGCTGGAACCCACACTTGTCACCACACTGACACCCAGTGCTGATCCAGAAAACACAGATGGATTGGCCTGGTGACAGCCAACATGTCTGGTGAGGCAGAGTGGGCCAAAGAAAGGGATGTAGGAATAGAGAAAGGCTAGAGAGAGAGAGGCGTCAGCAGCCTAGTGTGGAGCCCAAAGACATGAAAATAAAACACACACACACACACACACACACACACACACACACACACACACACGGGAAAAGACACAAGCAGGAGAAGGTGGAGGCTCTGGCTTGAGGAGGATCGCCACACACAGTTATCCACCATTAGCTTGAGCAGGAGAGTCAGGGCAGCTCAACCACCTTTCTGTGGAACATTCCTGACAGTAAAGAGAAAACAAGAGACATTTCAAATCAGACAAACACAGGTGCCACAGAAACTGGCTCTGGATGCGCCACCCAAGAGGGACTCTACAGGACAGGCTCAGAAAACGAGGGAGACAGAGGCGAAGAATGGGAGAAAGAGAGAGAAATATTTGTAAGGCATGCTCATGTTTTCTCTTTTTTGTTTTGTTTAACCTCAGCACTCTGTGGGCAGAGGCAGGCTGATCTCTGTGAGTTCCAGGCCAGCTCAGTCTACAGAGTGAGCTCTAGGAGAGCCAGGGCTACATAGTGAGATCTGTCTCAGAAAAAAGAAAAGAAAAAAGAAAGGAAAAGATAGACAGAGAGAGGAGAGGAGAGAGAGAGAATAGTAAACATTACCATGCCTTATAAATATATAATTACTGTTAATCAGGTAACCAGATGTCAAGTGTCTGTTTGTCAGTTACTAGGGAACACAGATGTGAATCTGTATTCTCATACATAGTTTCTGCAGTTAATGTTTGAGCCACCGTTAAGATAGAGTCAAGGTAGAACCTAAAGAAAAAAGAAAGAAAAAGAGCGGCCCTGGAAGGAGGCGGTTTGGAGGTGGAGCACGTCTGTTGTCCACTGAGACACCAGCGCTCCTCCTCTCAGCCCAGACGCTGGACAGTGCCTTGGTTCAAAAGTGAGCAGCCAGATTCTTCTTTTCTGTACACTAGGTTGTCTGCCTGCAGATCACTCAGTGCTCCACTGCGGACGGTGTGGCAGCTTCAAAGCTGAGCTTGGAGCCGCCTTCTGGCCTCCCTGCCCCCATTGGGGGAGCATCCCAGCCGTCTAACCACACATCCTCTTACTGTGAACTGCTTGCGGTTAGCCGCAGAAGTCTTACAAAGCCCACGTGTTAGCATATGGGAATGCACTTGCAGATAGTAGCCTCGAGGAGTTTTAGATCGGTCCCCATTCCATTTCATCATCTCTTGTAGAATCCCTACAGTTGGAAGAGACAGGAGGCCTAGTGC
This sequence comes from Mastomys natalensis, assembly GCA_021653895.1. Lineage (NCBI taxonomy): Eukaryota > Metazoa > Chordata > Mammalia > Rodentia > Muridae > Mastomys > Mastomys natalensis. The sequence continues at coordinate 433,061 of JAJTUV010001084.1, forward strand.
AATAAACAGCAACATCTCTGGAAGTCGGAAGGTCCGGAGTACCATCACCCTGAATGAGTAATGTCGCGTTGGACTCACAGCCAGTCCATCTGGATGGAAAGAATGATGACCCTCTTCTGCAAGACTGTTCAGTGACATCTGTGAAGCCCCGACTAAGAGCTGACTAAGATCTGGGGACACGGCTCAATGGGTGGAGCCTGCTGTGTAAGCAGAAGGACCTGAGATGAATCCCAGCACACACATAAAACCCACTGGAGAGGGAGAGGCAGGAGGATCCCAGGGCTTCCTGGCCAGCCGGTCTAACAAAGTCAGCAAGCACTAAGTCAGCCAGTGAGAGATCCTACCTCAAACAGAAACAGAAACAAAACAAAAAAAAGCAACAAAAACATGAATACCTACTGAAGAAGAGAGAACATCAATTTCTGGCCTCCACTTATACTTACATGTGTACACACACACACATATACACACACATAAACACATACACAAATACACACAGATACATACCACAACAGTACACACATACACACATACACATACACACATATTATATGCACATGCATACATATAAATACATATACATGGATACATACAACACACATACAAATATACACATACACACATACATACACACACAGATACATAATCACATGCATACATATAAATACACACACAGATACATACACACACAATGCACACACATACACACAGATACATATGCACACACATATACATACACATACATACAGATACGTACACACAATATATACACATACTCACACATATATACACACATACATACACACAGATATATATACATATACATGCATACATATAAATACATATACATGGATACATACAACACACATACATACAATACACATACACACATACATACACACACAGATACATAATCACATGCATACATATAAATACACAGATACATAACACACAATGCACACACATACACACAGATACATATGCACACACATATACATGCACATACATACAGATACATACACACAATATATACACATACTCACACATATACACACAGATTCATACACACAAAGTAAAATCAGCAAGAATGTAAAAGTTAATGTGGGAATCCTGTTACAACAGCCAGCCCCTGCTCTAGCCTTCCAGTAAAACCATGTGACAGCACTGGAGCAGGTGTCCCTGGTTGGAAAACAGGTAGACTTGTTAACGACAGAGGCTGTACCACAGCCTGGCTGTGTCTTGCCAGCTCACAGCTGCCTCCTCCCACACCATCCATCTCAGCAATCCATGCACCCAGCTCACTTCACACCGACGGCTTACGAGTGACGCTTGAACACAACCCTTCTTGGAGGTCAATCAAAGCAAATCCAGCTTGGGTTCTGAACTGCCCCAGATCCTTATCTGCGGTAGAGGTGTGTGAGGTGAGGTGTGGTTAGGAACGAAGTACCTCAGAGAAGTACAACAGGTTACTGGGGAAAGATCCCTCTGCATCACTGGCATGTGCTTTCCCCATTACAGACAGCTGAGCATACCTGCATCAAGTTAAGGCTCAGCCACCAACTGAACAGTAAAAGTATGAGGTGGAGAGGCCCAGAATCTTCCTCCTCATCTGCGACAATCCTTGCCCTGAAGCTGCCATGTGCTGAGCGAAGCCTGTGACCCTGGCTCTCCTCCACCCTGCAGTGTACAAAGTGAGTGTTTCTTAGGGCACACGGGCAACTCTGGGCAAGAACCACAAACCGCAAAGCTTCTCATACAAAGAACTGTGTTAGCCCTCACTACGAAACAAAACTAACTAACCAGCGAAAACAGTCATGACGAAAGACGGTGTGCAGGTGAAGCTAAAGGGTTTAAATGGAAACATTAGAGACAGACCGCTTTGGTTTGAGTCTGAAACACTCCCGTGCACTCACGTGTTTGAACATGTGGTCTCCGGCCTGTAGCATAGGATGATTTGCGAGTGTGTGGAATCGTTACTAGGTAGGGCTTAGCTGATAAAAGTGGGTCACTGGGGATAGACATCCAGAAGACAATCTCCTGATACCCAAACCTACGGTGGAAGTTAAGACCTTCAGTTCCTCTTTTCCCGTCTCGTTGGAGCCTCTCATAAAAGATGGTACCACATCCACCATTATTTCTCCTATCCTGGCCATCCAATGTCACAAGAAACCATACCAGCATGCTCATTAGTATAAGAAAGAAAGATAAAATTTCTGAGCGCTCTGAAACCAAAGAGAAATGCCTTCTTTTCAACAGAAATATCATTCCACTGGGAAAACAACTAAAACCACGATCAGCATTTTGCCAACCTGTGCAGACTTGAAGACTGAGTTAACTCAAGGACCAAAAATATCTGTCATCCAGCTGTGTCACAGTAGAGTGTCAGGCTTACTGTGCCCACATCTGACCCATCTCCAAAGGTTTCCTGAAGAGCTTTACAGTTTCTCTGTTTTGCTCTGTAGGTAGGAGGGACATGGAAGGCCACTCTCGGGTGTCATCACGTCCCTTGTGACTACAGCTGGCAGGTCCACACCCTCCCTCTCCATAAGTTCATCCATCACCTGTACTGGGGCCTCTAGCCACATCCTCCCCTCCTCCAGACATGTCAATCTGCAATGGACTTGTGTGTGTGTGTGTGTGTGTGTGTGTGTGTGTGTGTGTGTGGTTGGGAGACACAATGTTAAACGGATTTCCTTGCTTCTGCTTTTCCCCTCGGGCTCCCCCCATCCCTGTGAATGGCCATCTGTGCAGCCACTCAATAATGTATAAGCCTAGATACAGCCTTGGCTAATCCCAATTTCTTACGATTAATATCAAATCAATCACCAAATCCCATTGATTCTGAGTATCTACATGATAGATGATCGAGCGCGTTGTCTCTGTCTCTTGCACCTCCTCAGACTCTTCCTTGGTCTTTCCTGGTCATTTACTGTGTTGGGGCTCCTCCAACAGCCTCAACTGCTTTACCCCACACCAGTCCCACTAGCCCCCCTCCATCCCTCTTCATCACCCTAGTATGATCTTCCTAAAAAAACCTCAACCCTCATGTATACGATACTTTCAATGTCCAGCCACATGGAGAGGCAGTGTGGAGATTGTGGACCAGAAACCACAAGAAATACCATTGTAATTTCTGCTGTGGGTGTCCCCGTCTGAGGGGGAACACTCGGCATACACACGCTGGCTTCTTGCCCCTTTAGGCTTGGTGCCCTACCCCAGCTTTGGCATCTACGGAACTGCCGGCCATCTCCCAGATGCTGCAGGCTCTCTCCTGCTTCCTAGCTTTTCCATCTCTGCCCCACCCCTCTTCTTTACCTGATTTAATTCTGCTGCTCTTTCAAGCTCAGCTCAGGTTATATCCTCTCCAAAACACCACGACCAGAAGGGCAAGCTGAGCTGCGGATCCTCCCCACTAATTCCACAGACTCTCCCGTACTGATCATGGTTGTAAGACCCATTTACAGAACCCCTTCCATATTCAGCCAGGGCGTCTGGAAGCCAGGAACTGCACTGTTCGTGTTTTGTGTTGTAAGCACCTAGCACATCGAGTGCGGAGCCATTCCCAGGAGTGTGCCACACAAGTCACCGTCTGCAAACTTCCTGAGTGGCAATTCTAAACACACAGTTCACCAACTCTTAAAATATCCTGAAACAACCCCCTTAGGAAGTGTAGGAGGTCAAGAAACATTTTCCTAATACCATGATGTCATTTCCTATGTCACAATGCTGACGTCTGAACTGATGGCAGAAGTGCCGGTGCACGAGGCGGTGACCTCAAGTGCTTGGCGTCTTCATTGCCGCTGACTTGCAGTCAAAGTGAAAGTTCATCTAAGATGACTTAAAGTCATTGATGCTGTTCAAGTTCAACCCTCAAGCACCGGTCTTGTCTTAAAGCGCATCCAGTCCACAGGATCAGAGCAGCACACCCTGCGATCCAGCTGTGAGTCCTCTCTCAGGAAACCCGATTTCCCCTCGGAAGAACAGCTGATGGACAAACTGCAGTTATTCATACCAGAAAGTTCTGTAATCAGCTTCTCAGAAATGACTGAGGGGCCGGTGAGACAGCTAAGTGGGCAGATGCGTTTGCTGCCAAACCTGTCAGCCTCGGTTCAATAGCTGGAACCCATGTGATGAGAGGAGAGCCAACTGCTGCATGTTGTTCTCTGACCTCTATCCATGTTCCACGCCATGTGCACATCACACATGCACACACTCACACACAATGCACACACTCACACACACATCACACATGCACACACTCACACACACATCACACATGCACACACACATCACACATCAAACATGCACACACAATTACACATCACACATCACACACACACATGCACATACTCACACACACATCACACATGCACACACACATCACACATCAAACATCACACATGCACACACAATCACACATCACACATGCACACACACACACATCACACATGCACACACTCACACACACATCACACATGCACACACACATCACACATCAAACATCACACATGCACACACAATCACACATCACACATCACACATGCACACACACACATCACACATGCACACCCTCACACATGCACACATGCACACACACATCACACATGCACATACTCACACACACATTCACACACACTCTCACACACACCACACAAACACACACACAATGTAATAATAACAACCAGGAACAAGCCTGTTACCTCAAAGAAAATAACTGACAGTATTTGACCTCAATAACCCTGACCTTTCCAGGAGGACGGAAACCCGAACTTCCCAAACTTTTATCAGCTGTCAGCTGCCTAAAGACCCTTTCAAGTACGCAGTGCTGATGTTGACCCTCAGAACACTCTGACGCCGTGTAATACATATATCACAAGCGGGCACACGGTACAACTCAGTGACTTCACGGTTCTCAAATGGCGTGTCATTACAAGATCATGCATAGGGAAGGAGCCATCTGAACGGAAAATAGGACACAGGGCTGAGAACCACGGGCCGCATCGCCAAGCTGAAGGATGAGAAGTAAAGCTGTCAGCAGATGCCTCTTCATCAAAACCAGTTGCCAGGCAAGGTGGGCTGTAACCCAGCACAGAGAAGGTGGAAACAGGAGGATCAGAAAGTATAGGCCTGCCTGGATCGCAGTGAATCTGAGGCCAGACTGGGCTGCACGGCACAACCTCGTCTTAAAAAAAAAATTATATATATATATATATATATATATATATATATATATATATATATATATATTTATACACACACCACACACACACACACACGCACAATGCATGCACACATACACTCAGGAACAAACACAAAGACCGCAGATGTGGCTCAGTTGGTAGCATCCTTACCCAGCATGCACAAAGCTCTAAGTTTGCTCCTCAGCACCACATAAATCATACGCAGTGGCGCATGCCTTTAATCCCAGCACTTGGGAGGCAGAGGCAGGCGGATTTCTGAGTTCGAGGCCAGCCTGGTCTACAGAGTGTGTTCCAGGACAGCCAGGGCTACATAGAGAAACCCTGTCTCGAAAAAAAAAAAAAAAAAAAAGATCAAGGCCAACCTCGGCTCTATAATGATTTTGAGGCCAGCCTGGGCTACACACAACCCTATGACAGGGCCAAAGTTAACCTGTAAGCTCTACTTACCCAAGGACAGATGCTTCCTGGGATGTTGGAGGTTATTATATTGTTTATGGGTGATAACAAACCACATGTTTTCGCTCCCCTAAACAAGTTTGTTTGACTCAACTGCACCAGATAGGCTCGATCATGTGTAGTGGACAGGAAATATGTCAGAATGTATGTTTGCCCCTGATTGGATATAGGCAGGAGGTATGCAGGTGGGAAGCATGTCAGGATATATACTTGCCCCTGACTGGACCTAATGGGAAATATGATCTTGTGGGTTTTGGCTTTGTAACGCTCTGTAAAATGTGACTCGTAGCTATTTTCTGCGTATCCGGAGATGGTCATGGCCAGAGTCCATCATCTTGGTCAGTACGTAATTCAAGGTTGCTTCAGATTAGCTCAAACATTATGGAACTGGCTTTTCTCACAAGATTCTCAGGTTTAACACCTGTCTCAATAAAGAGTGGGGCTGGGGATGCGGCTCAGCGGGTAAGGGCATTTCCGGATCTTGCAGAGGAGGTCCTGAGGGAGGTCCTGAGTTCAGTTCCCAGTACCCACAGCAGCTGGCTCACAACAGCTTGTGATGCCAGCTCCAAGAGATCTGACACCTCTGGCCTCCACAGGTACCTACACACCTGTGCATATTCCCAGACAGTATTCCCAGACAGAAACAGACAGACAGACAGACAGACAGACAGACACACACACACTTAAAAATAAAATGAACCTTTTAAAAAAAAAAGTCCACATCCCCCTCTCTGCCATCGATGGTGGCACTGGACCTCGGAATCGCAGACTTGCATCCACCATTTATTTGTACCACTTCAACCTATGCTCTCAGCCTCACCTCAGACAAACCACCTAGCTTTCAAACTTGCTCCAAATGGAGAGGCACCCCAGATCAGAAGAAATCCTGTGGACCAGGAATGACAAGAACTTCACTCCTGTTCTCACCTGGCCTGCAGGGCGCCCGGTGATGGAGGAGCTTCTAAGTCCCTGTTTCTTTACCTCAGCACCAGGAGTGCCCACCTGCTACAGACGCTGTCACTGGAGTCAGACTCCAGCAAAAGCAGGCAAACCTCCTGCCCTCGGTTATTCCCCCATGTAAGTGGGTAAGGATAGCATGGAGACAAGGGAGCGGCATTTGACATTCGTGATAGGAACATCCAAAGCCATCCCATTGCAGGTGCTGCTCCATGAAGCTGCATTAAGACTGTCAGGCATCTCTCTCCAAGGGACCACCCCTCCCTCTACACATAAAACCATCAAGTCCCCCACACGATGCCAGGCTCCCCAAAGTGATGATCCTTTAAATCATAAGGAAGAAAGAAACACTGTCAGACACCCTAAAAGAATCTCATTAGCATTTATAACTCATCGAAGCAACCTGGATATTGTCCTCTGCTGGTCCCTGGTGGCTTATCTGAATTAATCTCCAAGCCTGCCAAGCACTCAAAAGCATCCTTCCAGACTGCAGGAGTACCAGTTGGGTGTATTACAAAGAGGCGGCTGCAATTTGCCTATCTAAAAGAAATATCTATTCATCCTCATTTTAACAAAGATAGATGAAAAGAAACCAGTGCTTATAGAAGACGGTGGATCGACCACTGCCAACCACGACTCGAAGTGTGTCACTCTGTATTAGAAGGTACGCGGCTCTCTCAAATAAGGGTGTGCGGGTCTCAGATTTGGCACGGGAGCAGTCAGGACGGCTGATGCTAAATGGTTGGGCAGTGCTGAGCCATGGGGTATAGGTGCTACAAGAAGGTGTTACATAAAACCCATTTGGATCCCCAGATCCACTCCCCAGATGCCTGGCCGGGCTATCAGCTGGCCTGGCTGCAAAGTTGTTTCTGATTTTGGCACACACTCACTGGGCATTCATCTTTGCCAGGACAGTGACCCTCTGAGGTTTGTTCACATGCATGCTGGCCCTTCTCCACAGAGGGTGGAGTTCACAGTCAGGAATAGGATCTGGACAGCACCTGAGTATGTGGGATAGGATACACTGCCCAGGGCTGTGGAGGTCTCAACAGCCTCAGCTATGCTAGGACGCCAGCCTCTGCAGGGTCTGGAAGCAGGGCTTTGGCCCATCTCTGAGTACAATCCAGTCTTGGCTTTACAGTTTTGTAATCTGTCAACTTAAAAGTGCTTTATAAAGAAGTTGGAACAACTGACTGCTGGCTGTCTTCTGCGATGAACTCTGGTACAGAATCTCTTCTCTTGTTTCATTTGAGGCTTGGTTTTTCTTAGACAGGGTCTCCCTGTATGACCTTGGCTGATCCTGAACTCATGATCAGCCAGCCTCATCCTGCCAAGTGCTGGGGCTAGAGACACATGCCATCACATTCTATATCCTTTTCGTTTTTCCCTGTTTGAGGAAAAGAACAGCACGGACTCTCAGAAGTGACAAAGCCGCAGAACATTGGAAGGCAAACGCATGCCACCCACCAGATCCTTCACAGGCACCTGACGTGCAGGAGTGGATAGCTTCCGGCTTCTGAGAAGTGTCTCCCATGCAGAGAGGGTGTGCCCTGACAACTAACTCCAGTACCAATAACCTCATGGTCAGTGAAATGGAATCTTGAACTCAGTTCTGGTGGAACCATGATTTTGAACCTAGTCTGAACTACACAGTGAGACTTTATCTAAATAACTACATACACAAATGTATTTGTTTTTACATTTTTATTTTATGTGCATGAGTATTTTGCCTACCTGTACATATTTTCCCCGTGTGTTTACCTGGTTACCTTGGCAACCAGAAGAGGGTATCAGATTCCTTGGGCCTAGAGTTACAGTTAGGAGCCTCCATGTGGGTGCTGGGAATCGAACCTGGGTCCTCTACAAGTGCTCTTAACCTCCTCTGAGCCAACTCTTCAGACCCTAAACTTTTAAATTTCAATTCGCCTCAGCTCAGGTCTGAATTTCTCAGTACTTGGAGGATTTGTATAGTATGCAAAGCTGCCATATCTTTGTGGGTTTTAACAGGTGGTAAAGATAGTTGCTTTTGTCGGTTTTTTAAAAATCTTTTTCCGCAGCTATAATTTTCAGGCACTTGCTGTATAAATGGATAGGCCAGGACATCTGAAATTTGCCTTGAAGGCTGTGATTTGAAAGTTGGGACACTTTTATTTTTGTTCCTTAAACCGAAGCCATCCCTCCTCCTGAGTGGGTAGCCTTTGCTGTGCCCTCATTAAGAAACACAAAACCCACAGCTTGGCAGGCTGGTAACTGCAAAGGATTTGCAGGACTGATCTTCAAGAGATGGCAGCTAAGATGAGTCTGGGTCAAGCACATACCCCTTTCAAAGGGTAACATCCAATATGTTCAGCTCCAAGGAGAAAGACTCAGGAGCTCACAGTGTATGGAAAAGTTGTGTTGTGTTTTGTTTTGTTTTTATGTTTGGTTTTGTTTTTGGCCGTGTGTGGGGATCTGCAACCCCTTGGTCCACCTCCCCTCCCTAACAATGCTTCAGATAAGAGAAACACTACACTTGGAAACATTTTATCTGTAAAACCATGTAAGAACGATTTGTTTTACAAACCACAGACTTTCTGTAACCAAAGACTGGGTAAATAATGCTGACACGGAACTCAAGTTATTCTGAGCTTCTGTTCAAATGTTTATATTATTCCCTTAACCCTTGCTGCTACAGCAAGGCTGCCCTCCAAATGCCTCCCCTAAATCTTGCCACTGTGAGTCTCTTTGCAAAGAGGGACCCTCTGAACCAAACTGTAGACTCAATTGTGTGGGGAGAAGAGTGGGACAAAGCATGCTGGGAAGAGCATTATTCAGCCATGAGGGGTCACAGAGAGGTTTATAGCTAGGGAAAAAGGATGCGACACCTCAAAAGCTGTGTGGCTTGTCCAAAGGTCAGATGGTCTATAAACCAAAACATCCCCAATCCCAGTATGTCAGAAAAGCTTCTCCATCAGGAGAGGGTTCAAAGATGAACTCTTCAGCTGAACTTTCAGACTTAGGTTAGGAACACTAACCGGCTGAACTTCCTCCTCTGCCTATATCCAACTATTTGGGTATCACAAAGGCAGAGCTACACGAATGTCCTCAGTCAGGCACCCACATTCTGTCGGCAGTGACTAACACAGCAAGACAATGCCCCAGCTGTCTGGGCACCTAATAGCACCAGTAGGCTTAAACTGTCAAGATGACATGCGATGCATCCCTCCATAGTATCCATGGCAACGAACAGTTCTGGCTCACTCCCAGAATGAGGCAACACACAGTTCTCTAAGGTAAGTGAATGCAACAGAGTTTATATTCCTGGGGGTGTCAGTCATAACAGAAAGAACAGAAACAAGCAGTCATGTGAGGTTTGTGCCCCATAAGAACCCCTGGGTTCGAGAGTACGTCTATGACGGTGGTCTCACAAGACTGTCCTGTTGAGAGACACGACAGCCATCTTTGTCTGTGTAAGTTCCCTCGGCTTGCATAGGAGATGAGCTCCGTGAGAGAGGAGGGGCAGAAATCAGAGCAGAGAGAAGAAAACTGTCTGGATATGGTGGCACCATGTCGTTAATCCCAACACTTGAGAGGCAGAGGCCTGCAGATCTCTTTGAATTTGAGACTAGCCTGATCTACATAGTGAGTTCCAGGCCAGCTAGGACTACATAGTAAGACCTTATCTCAAGAAAAGAAATACAGACAGAAAAGAAAAAAAATTTGCCATGCGGCAAGGTATACTTAAATGGATAAATAATAATAATTGTCAATTAAATAAGTACCATACGGCATAAGATGTGGTGCTTTAATGTACACATTCCACGTTGAATATTAAATCTAATTAACACACCCACCCCACACACACTCAAACACGCTACTATTAACTGGGCATTAACCCTTATGAGTCATGGGCACCAGATGGAGGTTTGTAGTTCATAGAACAGTCATCCAGGTTACCTCCATTAAGATTTATGGGAACTAGGAACCCCTATGTATAGCACAGGAAACTGAGGCACATCCTGTAGGTGGCGTCTGGCACAGCAAGTTAGTGGTCTGTCCTGAGTGTGCATGTGACAAACCCTTTAGGGTTGAGTTTTCAAAAAAGGGACGGGTGTCAGTGACTAGCATTTATGCCCCAGGGCCTTGGAAAGCAGCCGCATAGAGATGCCCGTGGGCGGGGTTTGGGGGAGGACCTAAGACCTCGGCTTCCTCTTCTGTGGAAAGCACAGTACCCGCCCTCTAGGCAGGAATTTGGTGATGCGCTCGGAACCACGCCCACCAAGCTCTGGACTGTGGCGGCCCAGCAGATGGGAAGACTCATCCCGGTCCTTAGGCCACACAGCAGGCTTTGTTTACAGAGGACAACGCAGATTCCTGCTGAACAAAGCAGGAAGGGAGGGAGAAGCGGCCCAGGAATTCAGCCGAGTCAGTGGGACCCTCCCCAACCCCGCTTTCTCAGGACCGGACAGGCAAACTGGCTTAGCTTTCCAGGCACCTGGCTGTTCTAGACAGGGCCCAGCTTCTTAGACTCCTCCCACTCCAGATCCACTGTCACCTGAGAATATTTTCTGTGACTGTAGGTAGATCGGGTTATAAAACAGGAAAGAAAGCCAACATTTACCGATAGTAAATCATAAAGAGAAGCATTTATTCTTTGAGGCCAGGTCTCACTGTGTAGCCTTGGCTGGCCTGGAACTTGCTATGTAGACTGGGCTGGCCTCAGATTCACGGAGACCCTCCTGCCTTTGCCTCCTGGGTGCTGAGGAAGAATTTTTTTAAACAATCCTTTGGCATGCATATCATTCTACCGCTTATTTAAAACAAAAGCAAATTCGCACTCTAAAGAGAAGGGGTGTCATGTTGACTTTTAGATGAAAATTTGGTACTTCTGGACATAAACCATCTTTTTAACATTTTTTTCAGAGTTTACTGATATTTTGATTTTATTAATTGTCAATGCTGAAGGAGCCGCTTCACATAAACATATCATACAAAACAGAAGTACATTTAGGAAAGTTTCAGAAGTCTTTTGACATCCTGTCCTAGTCTTAAGCCAAAATTCATTGAACATTTTTTTTTTTAATGGAACTCAAGTCAGCAAACAACACTTTTTAAAAAGCAAACATTCAAGGTTGGAGAGATGGCTCAGCAGTTAAGAGCACTGGCTGCTCTTCCAGAGCTCCTGAGTTCAATTCCCAGCATCCACATGGTGGTTCACAACCATCTGTAATGAGATCTGGCGCCCTCTTCTGGCACACAGATGTACAAGCAGCAGAGCACTCAAATTTTTTTTTTTTTTTTTTTTTTAAATCAACTGTTCGGGCACAATGTGATACAAACACATATTTGCACTTTTATGCTGAGGAGGGGTGGTGTGGACAGCAAGTCTTCGTTTTCAGTAAGCCAGAGTCGTTCTGTGATAGCAGGAAGACTGATGTGGGCTGAGGTGTCTCAGACGGGGTTGTTTGGTGCTGAGTGGCGGAGGGCATGCACACTGCAGACACGCTCATGTGTGCTCATAACCAAGGCTGCATTAAAGCTGTATAATACACATCTGTGAGCGTAGTCAGACACACCCTAGATTCGTCATGAATCTGACTTCGAACTAATTTTTGGTGGTTGTGCATTCGGAAACTTTTCACTTCTGCCCGTTTTTTACATGAGCCCCACGTTTGGTCATGCAATGCCACATGGGGTTGAAACCACAGTTTCCAGAGCCAAGTTCTGGGAGACCCTGTGTGACAAGTGATTGGCATATGTCGTCATGATTCCCCAGGGATATGATTCATCTAAATGTCAGGTTTTAATAAAAAATATCACCCAAGTATCAAGCCAATGTCCACAGACAAGGCTAGTGGGTCCAGTATGTGGGTCACTAGGATATATTAGTCCTTATAACTGAGAATTCTTCACTAAGCCACTGGGCTCTAAAATGCCAATACACTAGAAGGGTCTAAGGTAGTATCCACAGCCACACTTGAAACTAGCTCTGCACAGGGGCCTGGCGTGTATGCTCAGGGCAAAACCAAGCCAAATCCACACCGTTATGGGTTTGGTTCATTAACTATTAAACTAAGAGAAGTCACTGGGAACCACTGAAAACCATATGTTTCATTTTCTGAGTCTGAAATTGTGGCTAAGTGATGGTCACTCTACCTCTGGAGCTGTGGACTAGAACTCAAGATGTCTGAGGTGAACCTTGGGCTGGGGAAGGACCCAGCAAGCAGGTGGTTGGTGCCAACAAGTTCCCAGGGTGTTGGTCAGGGCTCTATCCAAGCACTGGATCTGTCTTCTGTGTGGGCAGCCCTAATCTAAAGTCAGCAATGGCCTTGCCTCCGGGAAGCACCTCACACAATGGTCTACTGGAGAAGAGGTCTTAAAAACAGAAAAACAGGCAAGCCACTCTCTACAGGATGTTGTCTGAAGAGAAAGTCGAGATTGACAAGCATCCTCCTTAAGTAAAGATAAGGAAGTTTTTTAAAAGTTGCAATGGGCTAGCTGGGAGGCAGAGGCAGTAGGATCACAAGTTCAAGACCAACCCTGACATCTTGGTGAGGCTCAGATTTAAATAAAAACTACAAAAAGCAGCTGGGTGGTGGTGGAGCACACCTTTAACTCCAGCACTTAGGAGGCAGAGGCAGGAGGATCTCTGTGAGTTGGAGGCCAGCCTGGTCTACAGAGTGAGTTTCAGACAACCATCTCTACACAGAGAAAACCCTGTCTCAAAAAAAACCAAAAACCAAAAACACAAAACAACAACTAAAACTTACTGGGGCTGGAGCGCAGTTAGAGTGCTGGCTCAGCATGCCCAGAGCCTTGACTTCAAGAGAAAGGAAAGGAGGATATGGCGAGGTTCTATAGATAACAACTACTTAAGTTTTATTCAGAATATTGAATGTTGGTGACCTTAAAATATAGCATTATTAAGAAAAAAGAGTCTAAGAGGGAGAAGTCCCCCCAAATTGTCAGAATAAAAGATGTAATTTGGGGTGGAGAGATGGCTCAGCAGTTAAGAGCACTGACTGCTCGGCCAGAGGTCCTGAGTTCAATTCCCAGCAACCACACGGTGGCTCGCAACCATCTGTAATGGGACCCGATGCCCTCTTCTATTGTCTGAAGACAGCTGCAGTGTACTCATATAAATAAAAAAATAAATAAAACTTTAAAAAAAAAATAAAATAAAAGATGTAATTTTCTGTATCGTCTTTTCTCTGTTCCCTTCCTTCCCTCCCTCTCTGTCTGACAGTTTCTTCCTGCTCCGGCCTCCCGAGTGCTGAGATTACAGGGCCCACGAGGCTCATGGGATTTATTTCGTTTTTCTCCCCAAATACATAAATGTCCATGACAGAGCATGGCAGAGACAAAGACCAGGGCAGCTTGGGAATGTCAAAGGGCCCTGGGTTTTCATCCGGAGACCTGGACTTGTTGTCACTAACTTAACAGCTTAGCCTCGGCAATATCACAGAAAAACGCAACAAGTTCATCTGTAAGAGAAACGTGACAAAATAGTGTTTGCTCACCTGAGGGCTTGGGTCTAAAAACTAAGTGAGGAGATTTGAGGTCCTTTTAGTCCCTGTCACTTGTGGGGCTGAGGTGGGAGGAGTGCTTGAAGCCAAGAGTTTAAGAGTGTACTACAGCTACATGGGATTGTAGCTCAGTGAACTAGTTGAAAGTATGGCTGTCATCCTTATTCAAAAAGTTCCTGGAGCCCTCCCCTGGGCGAAGCCCACAGAGTTCTGTCTACGCTGTATCATCTCTCACTAAATCCCTCCCAAAATGGAACAGATTACTGTCTGTGTGCTGAACACACGGCTTAGCCTGCACTTAGAGGTCATGTTGCACAAAAAAACTAGAGAAACAAAATCATATATGCTATTTCTTACCAGGTATGTGTTCATATATGTATGATCTGTGAGCATAGGCTAAACACACCAAGCCCGCTTCATGGTAATCAGGAAGGTTATTCCTTCACACAACGAAGACAGTCCATTCAGGAGTCACAATATAAAGACTTTTGAATACTTTTAATATTGTTTTTCAGTCAACAAGTATCAACAGGCAAGGGATCACGCAGAGCAATGGGACAAGTTACTTTATGTCTCGAGGAGACTCAGTGCAAACCACGGGCACTCCCCGATAACCACATAAAGAGTGGAGCCAGCGCTATTACAGGGGCGTGTGAAAACCAGCTGGGAAGCAAGGGCATCGGCTTCACAGAAACCTGTGAGGTGAGGGAGGTTTCACCCTGGAGGAAGGTTGAAGCTGAGGTCTGAAGAATAGGCACACATTTGAGAACTCGAAAGCAAGGACAGATAGGTGATATCCCAGAACCAAGGTGTTTCGGCACACATAACCTGAGGAGATATGGTAAGGCACCCGAATCCAACATTCATGAGATAGCTACTATGGGTATTGGGAACATGGACAACTCAAGCTAGTTGACAACATTCAGGAGCCAGCTGGTTGCAGCAGTCAGGACAAGATAAAGGTCGCAGTGGTTGAATGTTAGCATTCCTGTTCTCGGAGCTGAGGCTCAGAACCTTGAGCATGCCCCACAGTCCTGGTCTCACACCTCTCAGAACAGGAAGGCTGACCTTATGGGCTACATTGGTAGACCCAACAGGTGGAGAGAGAAGGAAAATGAAGCCAAGAGACCAACTTCCCAGCTTCCTCGTGTGAGATCACGTGGCTCGTCTTGCCATGGCTCCATCTAGACTGCCTTATCAGAATCAGGCGTGGATTGGGCCTTCTGCACCAGGGCACTGTTCTAACCCTCTGGCTATGCACACACCTCCCTCAGCCTTTGTAACAGTGTCTTTATTAAGATCCCCTTAGATTGGCCAGCATGAGGTTCCCAATTCACACCTGGACTTACAGAGTCTCCTCTTTTAAGCCGTAGAATAGCCTGGCCTTGATCTAGCCAAGAATTAGGAGGTCAGGAAAATTAAGCAGGTTCTCCATCTTAACAGCATCAGACAGAGCCTAGACAGACTTAGCCCTATCTATCTCCATAGGCTGTGCTCCCAGCCTCAGTCACAGCAAACTTTCTAGACAGAACGCACGTCAACGTTCATGCTCATTTCCAAGGATTATTCATTTGTAGCACCTGCAGCTTTTGCTTGCTTATCTCACATTTAAATGGCCCTGGAAATTGGAAGCCCCAATCAGGCGTTCGTGTCAGAAAATTGTGACAAACGTGCAAAAGCAATCTTAGAAAAAAAAGAAGAAAAGAAAGAGAAAAACTCAGAGCTATTCCAAGATTGCAGCCAGATCCTCCCTCGTCCCGGGCCCTACATCTGCTGTTTCCTTTCTTAGTATCTGAGCTAGTGCAGCGAGAATGCACGCTACTGGATCAGAAAGCAGATGTTACGGGACTTCTTTAGCAAACATGCGCCCCTCGTCCATCAGCTCTCTAAACTGCTAAAATCTCTGTCCTCCATCCCCCCAGCTCCCAGCCCAGCTCGGATGCCTGTCTCTCCTCTGCTTAACCAAGAAGACTTAGGGTTCCTAGATGGCTGGACAAGACAAGCTGGTGTCGGAGCCAGCACCCCAATGTCCTATGCTGTCCTTGAGTATGGGCACAGTCTGGCCCTAGTTGGAAGATGAAGCTCCTTTACCACTCAGAATCCAGAGGTGAAACTGCAGCCTGGCATAGGCTGAGCAAAGGGTCCTGAAGTGTGTGGGAGCTAGCGCGTGTGGTCTAGAACACGTGGTTGTGGCATGTGACAGCTGGAATGCATGGGTGTTTCTCCATACTCCACACCACACTTTGAATCATTAGTTAGACATTAGGTTTAGAATCCCATGACGTCAGGAGACCATTGTTTCCTAAAGGGGTCCTGGAGGGAATAAACCATTTACAGAAAGACAGTGGGGCATGACTGTGCTTACCTGAGGTTCCTAAGTGTTTAAAGTCCCAGAGACCAAACAGAATAACCACCATGGGGTGGGGTGGGGAGGGGGAGGGCAGGATATCGGGGCCTCATTCAGTGGAGACAGAGTTTTAGCTTGGGACGATAAGCAAAGCTTCATGGACAGATAGGTCCTGAATAAACTCTTGTCTCTGATCTATTTACTCAAGTGTGGTTAACCCTGAGCATTCTATGGCACCTGTGTCTTGCCATGATTACATTTTTCTAGAAAAGTTGGAAGGTTACTAGAATGAAGTGGAAGAAGTGGTAACAGACAGCTTCCGCACACGGCGACAGAGGTGACAGTGGTGTCTGATGCGTCCTGACCGCGCTGTTCTCCTTCTTTGGCAGCACCGGGGATTAAATCAAGGATATCCCACACACCAGGCAAGCCTCCTGAGCCATGGTCTGTACCTTCCTTTTTGTTTCTCTTGGTATGGGCTGCAGAAGCCAGAGCCTCACACTCGGCAAGCGCATGCTCTGGCACAGAGCTGCAAAGTCCAGGATTCTAAAGCTTTCTAAGAAGACTAAAGCTCCCACCTAATATTTCTACTCTGAAAAGATTCACTCTGGCTCGGTAGGCGGATCCTGGCCACACAGCAGCTGAGCTGATGAGCTGTCTGTCCTCTGGGAGCTCCTGGTCTGGCTGGGGTGGGGGTGAGCAACAAGTGAGCTGCACTGAGTTACATCTGGGCTCCATGGTGTGCAGTGGGCTCTGAAGTATGAGGAGAGGGGCTGGGACAGGGTTATAGTAAGAAAGAATGTGTGTAAGACAGCCAGCCATGTTCAGAAACTTCTGGAAATACAAGTGGATGGGTGCAAGGGTTTCCGGGAGGAAATCCCACTGAGCAGTAAGGCAGAAGGAAGCTCAGAGATGCTAAGTGACATGCTGAGCCCGGGTGCTTCCTAAGGCTCAAGCTGTAAGACATTTTAGAATTCAGAAATAAGTAAGGTTTCTATTTTTAAAAGTGTAGATGAAGTGTAATTTAAAATCAAACAACAATAAGTATGTGATACCAATTGTCTTCACTGGTTTTCTGTTACCAAGACATACCACCATAAATCCCTCCACAAAAAACTAAGTTATCAAGAAAAGAGGGTATTTTGAGTCACAACCTGGAGGTCCAAGATTGAGGGGCTCCACACAGTGATGGCCTCTGGTTGGCAGAGTCCCAGGACAGCCTAAAGCACCATGTGATGAAACAAAGGCTAGTGTGTATGGTATGTGTATGTATGTATGTATGTATGTATGTATGTATGTAAGTATGTAAGTGCATATATATGGAAGTGTGTGGTGTGTAACATATGTGTATTTGCATGTATGTGTATGTGTGGTATGTGGTATATATGTGTATGTATATGTGTGTGTAGTACATGTTGTGTGTTTGCACCTATGTAAGTGTGTATGGTATGTGGTATGTGCGTGTATATACGCACATGTGTAAGTGTAGTGTGTGTCTCTCCCTTCTGGCATTCTTCTTCTTAGGATTCAATTACAGGACTCCAGCTAACAACCTCAGCTAATTCAAAGTCCCCACCTCTAGCCACCACCACTGGATCACCTTCCCACCCTCTGAATGCCTCTCAATGGATATTGAATTTCAGCACAGGAAGCCTTGGGAACGGGCGTGCCCAACACTATCCATGTCCAGACTGCGGCAATAATGACACTTGTCCCAAGACCTGCGGCAGCTCACCGGGTGACAGGCAAGCAGAGCTTCCTGAGTAATGTAAGTGTCAACTATCCCACAGGCCAGAGCCCAGCTCAAGCCGCCTCCTCACCCCTTCCTGTCCACAGCCATTCTGTCTCCTGACCTGTCCTCATCAGACATAACCTAGTGTTCGGAATAGCCCAGGCACTGGAGCCAGAATGCCTGGGTTCAAACCCCAACTCTGAACTTTACCTTGAACAAGTTCCTTAAAATGTTGGCCCTGCTTCCTCATCAATGGAAATGGACACAGAGTAGCCAATCCAGAGCCCTGTTGTCAGAATCAAATGAGAAAATATATGCAAAGTGCACAAACCAACTCCTGATGCTTAGGGGCACACTCCAGAACAGGGGGACTGCTCTCTCCTGCCCTGATAAACCTACACACATACACACAACACACACACCCATACACACATACACACACACTCACACATACACACACCACACATCACTCACACACAAACACACACCATATATACACACATATACACAAACACACACACATCATACACATACCACATACACCCTTCACAAACACACACACACATGCATGCATGCACACACACATCATACATACACCCCTCACAAACACACATACACACATACACACAAACACACACACACATACATACAAACACACACATGCTCACACACACAGCATACACCACACACACACACAGAGTGCACGCACTCTGCTAGAGATAAAAAGGACATGGTTCCTATCTTCAAAATGCCAACCCCTACTTGGGAAACAGTCACTCTATGGTGCTAGATAAAATTAAGCAGGGAACGAAGTCTGAACACATTTTTATTCCACTAACTGATGTTAACTAGGTAGAGCACGCTCACAACAGGAAAGAAAGCACAGCAAGCAGATTTTGGTGTTTGGGAGCCATGAGTGGCCCACTCTGTTCCTCCCCACGGCACTGGCCCTCTGAAGCCCTGCCAAACTCCACGGCCGAGTCCCTATTAGATCTTCACCCTCCCTGGGGAGTGGCTGCCACGTTTCGTTTTGGCATGGGTGTGGTGTGCTTCAAAAGCCACTCCAGAGATGACACGATCATCACTAAATGCTATTGCTAAGGCTTCCAACAGTGATGCCTACAACTGGGATAAATCAATCGCCTTGTAAATGCTGTGGCACAGAGAGCCCAACTCCATCCAATCACTTCCCAATTGAGGCATAATTTCCTTAAGAGTGTAAAATTCTTGTTATGTAATTTCTTCGTGGGGTGGTATTTAAGTCAAATCCTTTTGACTGCTAAAAATTCTGACTTTGCCAAGAGCTACTTCATTATGTCAGTTACTCTGGCAGAAAATAACGTGCTAAGACAGTTAACCACCATATGCTTTCAGCAAATGCTTCTACTTACTTACTAAGAGAGTGTCCAGCTAGCACTCTTCTGTATGAGTGTGCTGGAGAGGTCTGACCCACCACTCATGGTCCTGCATTCATGACTGCTGGATTTGTCTTCTGAATGTCCGTGTACACCGGCTCTCCAGGGAGGGTGGATTACTAAATGTGTATACACACTCACATCTCATTGTAAGACACGACAGCCCTGAATAGACTCAGTGAGTGTTCTCCAGGAAACCCATTCTGTGCCAGGCACTGCCAAAAGGTGAAAATGCTCAGAAGACCCTGAGAACCAGACTGGGAAGGGCATAAGTCAAGCAGGGTATCTTACCCACTAGGGAACCAGGGCATTGGTAGGTGGAGGCACCCTAAGGATCCAGGAGCTCGAAGTGTACCCTGGAGGACTTTGGATGCCAAAGAGGCAGAGAGGGGGGCTGCAGGGTTCTGTCACTCAGAAAGTATACTCCAGTGTCTCAAGCTCTCTAGGTAGTGATGTCATTACTGCTTGAGCTGATGACAAAGTGTCAGCTCTCATCCAGGCTCCTTGAGGCGCCAGACCCTTTGGCCTGGTCTGCTCAGCACCTCGGCTTCACATCCAAGTCCCTCACCGACCAACACTAACTCGTTATCTGCTCATCCGTCTGTCTCCTATCTCTGCCTTAGAGGAGCCATAGCCCAGGTGCTGTCCAGTCTCCCTCTCCAAGTGCAGATATTGTCACCCACTGTCTCTCCGGAACCCCGCCCATCCTGCATAAATTACACAAGCCTCTCCTTGGATCTCAGCCTCAAGCTCCCACACCCACTTTTGCCTGCTCTTCCAGACTAACTTCCCCTCACCACTCTGACAGTGACCTTTCAGAGCTAAACATCTAGCCAGATGAGGTGACTGCCATCTATAAGCCCGGAAGGATCACATTGGGACTGTAGGAGCAAAATAGAGAAGTCTCGATTTAAAAAGAGAGAGAGAGAGAGAGAGAGAGAGAGAGAGAGAGAGACCAGCTGAAAGTCTGTTGAGGTCATCCCCCTGACTCAGTCTCACTCCATTCTCCTGCATCGTGGTAAGCCACTCTGAGTTTCTGTGACTTTCCTAGGTCTGGAGTGTCCCTCAGCCTTTGTCTCACTGGCCAGCAGTGAGTGGTCTGGGAAGAACCAAGTTTTTCTTAGGAGAGAGCCCTGCCACCCTAACACCTGCAGCACTCTCCCATAGTTCCTTAGCCAGCTTAGCACAAGCTGCTTTGTGGTCACTAAGTAACTGACATTTTACCCCTGATGAGCACAGTAGGGCTTCCTAAAGGGCAGGGCAGGAGGGCCCAGCGGGTCACTGGAGCCTGTGAACAGTGTGACAATGGGCACAGTTGGGGCCAACATTCTTGTGGAATACACAAAGGAATGGATGGAGGGGGCTGAGACTGGGGGCTGGAGGAGTAGACAGGGAAGGCCCTTCAAACCAAACAGGCAAGGACTGAGGTGGGAACAGAAAGCCTTCCATGTCTAAGGGGACCATGCATTTAACATTACAACATGTCTGTTAGGCATATACAAGTCCATGCCTGTGCACATGTATGTGTGTTGCACATGATTGAGTGTTTTATGTGTGTACGTGTCCATATCTGTGCATGTGTGAGTTCTGTGTATATGTATCCGCGTCCGTGCATGAGTATGTTGTGTGTACATGTCTGTGTATGTGTGTGTTTTATGTGTGAGTGTCTGTGTCTGTACATGCGTGCGGTGGGAGCAGAGACCCGGTGTCTTCCTCAGTTGCTCTCTTTCTTTTTGAGACAGGACCTCTCACTGAACCTGGACCTTACTTAGACTGGTGGTTAGCAAGGACCCTCCTGTGTCTGCTCCGCAGTGCTGGGATTCTAGATGCATACTGCTGCTTTGTATATGAGTGCTGAAGAGCCAAATTCACGTCCTCTTGTTTGGATGGCCAGCATTTTACCCACTGAACCATCTCCCCAACTCTATATTGCCCTCAGCCCACGGTAGGTGTTCACCGGAAACCAGCTTAGTTTGCCAAAGAGCCTTTAGGCCTTCTCCAGAGTAACTTTGTGCTGCCTGAAAGGCCACAGCTGGGAACCCTCAACTGCACTCAAGAGGCGGGATCCCCTACAAAGGGTGTACAGAGTAGAGTGTACCATCAGTCCGGGACCGTACCCCAATACAGTCACCATCCTTAGGGACGTATGGCCTCCAGCCAGTTCCCCCTCCCTCTGACTACAAAGCCCCCTATAGGAAGTGTCCCATGAGAAGCCCCCAAGCTCTGGGCCTTCAGCCGTCACATATATGATAGGCCAGACTGCTCCTGTCAGTAACAGTCATTGTTCAAGGCCAGGAGTTTAAATATTTTCCAAAAAGCTAACAGGGTAAAGAAAGATGTCCACCAGCAGCCCAGGAGTACATCGCAAGCACATGGTTTTCCTAAAGAAAGGTACAGTTCTGAATAAACAAAGCCAGAAGCATGTCTACCTGGGGTTTGGTTTTTTTTTTTTTTTCAGGTAAGGAAAGGGGGTGTGGTGGGGGTAGGAAGATAGAATCTCACAGCTTAGGCTGCTAAAGGTCACTACGTACAGACAGTACTAAACTCCTGGATGCCCTATCTCCCACTGGGACTACAGGGGAGTGTGCCACCTCGCCCACCTTCTACCTGATTCTTTTGTGTTGCTGTTAAAAACCATTTATTTATTTCTATTTTATGTACATTGATGTTTTGCCTATATGTATGTGTGTGAGTATATATGTGAGAGCATCAGATCCTCTGAAATTGGGAGTTACAGACAGTTGTGAGCTGCCATGTGGGTGCTGGGAATTGCACCCTGGTACTCTGGAAGAGCAGCTGTTGCTCTTAACGGTTGAGTGATCTCTCCAGACCCCTGGACCTGATTCTTAAGTAAGTAATAAATACTATGCTTTTAAAGAAAAACAAATAAAAATGTCCTTCAAAGAATCGTTTCTATAGAGAAAATATATTTTCTGTGGACCAAAGCGAAGACTCACCAGTCTCTATGGAAAGAGCCGTGCCCCCAGCAGGACAGTAAATGCACCTGTTAAACGTCAGGGGCTGTGGGAGGGTTTCCATTGTCGATAGTTAGATAGCATGGACTTTCACCCTTTTTTATTAGTAATCTTTCTGAAAGCATTTAGACCATTTCCCCAGTACTAGAACCTGCCCCCTTTCTCCCGGCTGATCTAAGATTTTAAAAAGGAAGACTAATCGTTCATTAAAGAAAAACTTCTAATTACAAAAATACAGCAGATTCCGAGTCACTGGAGAGAACACCTTCAGAGCACGCAAGGCTTGGGGGCCGGTTTTCCGTGTCCTCAGTAAAACAAGTTTTTAGGCTACTAGCTTCAGGGCGTGAACAAACTGTTGCAGCAGACACGAAGGTGTTATTTCTCTTTTCTTCGCCACATCTCACCCAGCTATTTCTTTTAAATTTAAAAGAATGTATGAAAGGGACTCTCATTTTCTCAGATATAAATTCTATATGATTAGTGATCACTTTTGAAACACAATTTAGGGGATTTTTCTCCCACCCAGACACTTGGCCTGTTTATAATGTCATAAATGCTTGCGGTTTACTTATAAAATATGTTCCTCGCTGGGTGGAGGGCCTGCGCAGCAATTAGGCATCCTCGCGTGGGCGTGGCGTGGGCGTGGCGTGGGCGTGGCGTGGGCGTGGCGTGGCGTGGCGTGGTGGGCACGCACTCTCGCGATCCTGTGCAGGCTTTTCCTTTTCATTTGCCGCCAGGGACCCTACCCGATCCTTCTAAGTCGGAGCTCTGCCATCACCTGAGAGTGTGTGACAGTTTGACACGGGCTTGGAGACGCCTCAGTGTCCAGGTGGTTCCCTCGGGAGTTCCTAGATCCAGCTAAAACTTTTTAAGTATTGGTCATTTTGAAAAACTGACCAGAAGTCATAGTTAAGAGACAGCCTCCAGTATTACAGACATCAGAAGTGACTAAGATGATTGGTAAGGGGCGGCCAAGATGGCTCAGTTGGTAAAGGTGATTGCCATTAAGCCTGATGACCAGAGTTCAATTCCCTTAACCCACATAGTGGAGGGAGATAATCAGCCCCTGCAAGTGGTCCTCTAGTCTCCATCCACACGCCAAGGCAGAGGCACAAACATTCATGCGTGTGTACACACACGCATACACACACATACATAGAAATGTAATTTAAAATTTTTAAATATTGCTATTTAATCACTGTTAATTCTTAAAGGAGAAATAAATGGAAATTAAAACAAATTTGGAGTTGGATGCAGTGGCTCACGCCTTTAATCCCAGCACTCAGGAGGCAGAGGCAGGCAGATCTCTGAGTACGAGGCCAGCCTGGTCTACACAGTGAGTTCAATAACAGCAAGAATTACATAGTGAGACCTCAAAACAAACAAACAAACAAAACCAAATTTCCATTTCAAAGTGAGAGAAAATTATTCCCAGTAGCTGGAAAGACCATCCCACAATGATAATGAAATTCAAGCAGGCAGGTCAAGTAAGGCTGACCGGCCCTGGTTGTTAGCAAGAAAAGATGGCCCTGGCCAGCTTGGGAAGGCAGGAGACATACTACTCTGTCCACACAGTGTCCAGAGGGAACCTGATAAGATTTTCTCAACACCTCCTTCAAAGGGAATAAGGAAAGTGAAGGCTGTGAACCAGGGTTAGACCCTTTAAACCTCCGCACTGCCTCCAAGCTAACGGCCAGTGAGGTGCTGACGTTACTCACGCACAGCACAGCACAGCACAGCACAGGTTATATTGGATTGTCATTTGAGAGAGCACTGCCTACAGAAGGAAATTCCCCAAAACAAAGAAGTTACCAACGGTAAGAAAATAAGGGCAAGACCTTGGCCATAATCACGTAAAATACAAGACTTTTAGGTAAACTTAGGCAGTGATAGAATATGACCAGAGAAGAAGTCACTATCATCTCAGACTGGATTGGTAGAGTGATGTGTCTGGCTCCACTTAAAAACCATGCCAGAGGGCTGGCAAGATGGCTCAGCACCTGCTGCCAAGCCCGATGACCCGGTCTCAACTCCCAGGTCCCCACATGCTGGAAGGAGAGAACTGACTCCTCCCCCAAAAAAGCCTCTGACTTCTATAATGGGCAGCATGGTGCCCCCAACAACCCCACACAAATAATAAGAATGCAATTATAAAATAAACATGCCAGAGCTGGCCACAGTGGCACAGGCTGGTCCCTGTTGCCCCACCACTCAGGATGTGCAGACAGGAGCTTCAGCATTCTGTTCAGCCTGGACTACATCAGGAGACACTGTTCTCCAAACACACATACACAGCAAAAACCAGAAACGCCATGTCTAGATTCACAATGTAACAAGTTAAAAAAACAATGCAAAAAAAAAAGAAGCAGGCGTAGGTGACATAAACCAAGATTAAGGGTCTAAGAATTGGTGTAGAATGAGCAATCTACCTTCTTCCCTACCCCCACCAAAAAACAAAACAAAACAAAAAAAACAACCAAACAAAAACCCTGTCTCTATGCTGTTCTGGAACTCACTATGTAGACTAGGCTGGCCTTGAACTCACAGAAATCCACCTGCCTCTGCTTCTGCATCTGCCTCCCATGAGTACTGGGATTAAAGGCATGCACCACCATGCCCTGCAAATTCTTTATGTTAATATTTAATCAAAAGAAGAGTCTAGAAGAAAGTTCATGGGCTTCAAATACAGGCCGACGCACTGACACATGTAGGAGATAAAATTTGATTGTTACAGGCCCAGAGAACAAAATGGGGGCCAACTTTTGACTCCATACAAAACCTGATGGCCTGAACTATACAAAGAAGGAAGCGTTACATGAGGGGTAGTGAGTGGCATCCAGTGTCACGGTCCAGGGCACCAGGGATCGGGACAGACACAGGACAGGAGGGCTCGCTATTTTAGCTAGAGCAGCCACATCTGTCTGATTCACCTTTGGAGAATCAGCTCCAAGGCTTAAGAAAACAACCAAGGACATGAGATTGCCTGCTGAGCCAAGTGTCTGTCCGTCCGCTGACTCCTGGTGAGCTGACAGACAGAAGTATCTAAGGACCCACAGGTAAGGACCATTCTATTTCCTTCCCATTCCAGTCTCTCTCTGATCTTACTGTTTTATCAGCAAATGTAAGAGAAAGAGCTTGAGATTTATATCTTAGAAAATTCAAACAGGCTCATTAAAATATGAAACCCAGTGTTACCACAGAACCCAGAAATTCTCTTCCTAATTATCTGCCCAAGAAAAATACGGACCTATGTCCACACAGAAGTGAGCATGCTGGTATAACAGGGAAAAGAATCATCTTAATGAAGCCCATTATTATGCATACTTAATATATGACGATTAAAAACATCTTTTGGGAGCTGAGGGATGGCTTAGCAGTTAGCAGCATGTTTGATCTCCAGCATTCAGGCCCAACAGCTCAGAAACACATGCAAAAAATCCAGGTGTAAGGGATATTTTTTAAAATATTCAGAATCCATAGAGAATGAGTGCTTGTCAGGGGCTAGGGCAATGGGTCCCAGTTGCTAACGGTTACTATGGGCACTTTTTGGTGTGGTGAAAATATTTGTTTCCCAGACCTATAAAAATGAATTAATAAACATAAAATAAGGGCTGGTGAGATGACTCGCTGGGTAAAAGTGCTTGTCCCCAAGACTAAGGACCTGAGTTTCATCCCTGGTGTCCACATGGTGGAAGGAAAGAACGTACTTTCTCAAGTTGTACTCTGGCATGAGCACACACACACACACACTACATAAATAAATGTGATAAAAACTAAAAATAAAACAAAATAAATCTTTTTAGAGGATAGCTAGGGCCCACTTTTCAGAACACATTTTCATGACAACATTAAGAAGCAGTGTGTGGGGCTAAGGAGATGGCTCACTGGGTAAACCATGCAAACACGAGGACCTGAGTTCAAATCCCCAGCACCCACTATAAAAGTCAGGTGCAATGACACACACCTGTACCCCAGAGCTGCAGAACGGGAGATTGCTAGCCAGCCATTCTAACCAAAGCAGCCAGCCCCACATGCAGTAAGAAAGACCCTGTCTCAAAAGTGAGGCAGACAATGATACAGACCAGATGCCGACCTCTGCCCTTCACACGCATATGTACCCGCCTCCATCTGGGCATACACACGTACACACACCATGCCCCCATACACACACACATTCATGTGAACACATATGCACCTGCACCATATATGCATACACATACCTACATAAAGGCATACAAACACCACTCCCTCATACACACACGCACACGCACGTACCTGCACCCATACATCTATACACATATGCACACACACACACATGTTTGAGATTCTCAGCTCACTTTACAAATTCTAAATATTTAGAAGAAAAAAAAATACACACAACTTCAACTTAAATGAGTGCGCAGACACCTAAATGATGTGTGTGCATGCACAGTGTTTTCAGGAGCCTGAAGGCTTCTGAACTTCCTAGTTGGCAGCCGGTAGAGACCAAGTACCAGGGGACAACAGGAAACAGTTGAGAGGCAAGCTTAGAAATCTCATTGCTAAGGGGAGCGTCTCTCACTGATGTGTCTCCCACCTGTCCTTTGTCTTCTGGCTATCCAGTCGGTACGTGTGTGTTGCCTCTTCTGAGATGATACAGTACAGCTAAGACTTTTGAGTCCCTGTCACTTTGAAAAGCATGAGGCGAGATGGAAATATATGAGTTCACCTATTACCCTGCTAGGACCTGGCTGTTGTGATGTAAATCTCTACTTTAAGAGGCAAGGACCCTTTTCCCAACGCCCCTAATGAATTACACCATGTTTCATTTAGTTTTTTTTTTTGAGATAGCATCTCAGTGACCTGCTGTTTCGACCGAATTGCGTCGTTGTAATTAACTGAATGGTATTCTTTTACGTTCTCGCTTCATGAAAACCCACTCACTAATCTCACGGCAGCACATCTGTTGCCTAAGACATCTCTGGATAACAGCCATTTCTGTCCCCCAAAGCCTCTTTGGTTTTTAAACTTTCATCATTAAAGTAAACTCCGAAAAATAACACTGCAGAGCTAACTCTTCAAGGGAAACAAATTCAACAGTTGTTTGTGTGGTTTAAAAGTACCATTCTTGCTCTATTATAGAGCTATTTTTCTTCAGCTTGTCACCTCTCCAGCATGTAAGAACTGGTTTTCAGATTCCTTGCCATATCTTCATTACCAGACAAATATCATACGAGTATCTCTAAGCCGGCAGTTGATAGAAAGCAAGAGACAAAAAACACTCACAATTAAAACAACTTCATGAGTGAGCTACCAAAGAACCTGGGCACCCCCCTCTGATGAGCTGCCCCAATAAAATCCCTGTGCCCATTTTCATATTCAGAGTCAAACTGTCAATAATATGCCCACATATGAGATATGTAAAGGCTCTCTTTGTGCCTGGCTATCATTCTTTTTTTTTTTTTTTTTTTTGAATTTCATGCCTCTCACAAGCAACGCAATGAGAATCCACCAGAACCATACTAAAGGTTGTACCTACCTTGGACAGCAAAAGGAGCTGTTTAGACGTGATTGATTATCAGTCAATTAAGAAATCTATTCAAAGTGCTAATTGAAGAATCTATTCAACCTAGCCGGGAGCAAAAACATTCCCACAAGTCTATACTATAAAATGCCCCAGTGGCCAGTGGAATACCAAATACAGTCTATCTGCCCCACATGAAAATCATAAGCTGAAAAACCTAAGTATATGTAGTCATTAAAAGAAAAGGACAAATTCCACCAGACCTCCCCCCCCCCTAAAAAAAAAGCAGTATATTGAGTGAATCAACACATCGATTCCTCTTTACTGCTCCGAGATAGCTCTCGTTTGCAAACAGGTGGTACTAAACAAGAAATGTTTCCCTAGATGACAATTACAACTGCAATGTAAATTTTCTCCAGTTGTTCAAGGGTCTGGAATGAAAATTTTTCCTGACTGCACTCGAGCAAATTCTGTAAAATCCACATTTCATCCCTTAATAAACTCCTGATAAAGCAATAACTCCCAACATGCAAAAAAAAAAAAAAAAGTGTGGTAAACTTTTGTGCATGAATTATCGCACATCATGTTCTGATAAAATATGCAGAGCGCAGTGAAAAATCTTTCCCAACCCTGCTAGAGAGACTATAAAATCTTTACAGCGTGCATGATTCTATATATTTTTAAGATGCCATATTGGTAGCAATGGATGTCTCCTCCCTGTAAAAACTGCCACACACATACTCACACACAGGGGGAAAAAAAATCTAGTTCGCTGTAAACAAAATAAATAAGGTCTAACACTTTCAAGCCAGGTCCACCCTGGCTCTGGAGCACATTAAACCGTAATGATTCCAAGTGACCTCAAAAGGATTCTGGAGGTTCATCTGCAGCCAGCCCTGCTTGCATCCTGAAAGGGTTTTGTTCCGGCAGTGATTTGTTTGCTGAGTTCTGCATCCAGCACCGTCCAAACAGATGTGAGTTTGGAAGCGAAAGAGCAACACGTCCCCGGAACGCTGAGGTTGTCCGGGCCTCCCGGCTACGGGACTCCCGGGCTCCCGCGCGCGCTTTCCGCCGCTGCATCCGCTGGGGCTCTGGGAACCACAGATCCGCCCTCGCCGGGAGCCCGGGGTGGGCATCGGGGAGCCCAGGAGCCCGCAGCCGGGGAGAAGCGCGGCCCCGCGGCCCCAGCACAATGCGCCGGCGGGAACCGGAGCGACTTGGCGCGGCCTCGCCCGGGGCCCGGCCTGGCCCTCGCCGCTCGGTCCCCGTGCCCCCGTCCGCCCGCCCACGCTCACCGTTGCAGAACTGCAGCAGCGAGGAGGTGTCGTACAGGCTGCTGTAGCTGGAGAAGCCGTCCTCCATGCTGAGGCCGGGCCGCGCCCGCTCCGGCCGCGCTCACCCACACACTGCGCCCTGCCGAGCCGCCGCGGCGCTGGCTCTGGGGCCGGCCCTGCTGTGGCTGCCGCCGGTCACCATGGCAACCCGGGCCCGCCGCCGCTGCCGCTGCCGCCGCCGCCGCCGAGAACGAGCACCCGGCACCCGCGCTGCCCGCGAGGGGGCGGCCTCGGTGGCATGGCCGGGAGGAGACGTGGCGGGCGGGGCACAGAGCTGGGCGCGCCTGGGTCCCGCCTGGGTCCCCGCCCTGGTCCCCTCCCTGGTCCTTGCTCCTATGATCTACAGCTAGAATGCCCCAGGGTGGGGGTTGGGGGATAAAAAACAAGAAGGCAAGGAACGCTTGCAGCCCGCCCCCGGATCCCGGGGACCCTCTTGCCCACCCTTTGTCCCCCAGGAGCTGTCCCCCGGCACCCTGGACAGCTGCTGCACTAAACTTGGACCACAGTGGCGCTTGCCACTAGCATAGCGCCTCCCACCGGGCCACTTCCAGTAAGGCACATCCCCTGGTCTGCCAGTTCTCCAGCTCATGTCTTGTAATTCAGAGAACCCTTGTACCCCGGGAGGACCAAGGATGCAGAAAGAAGTTCTCCTTCCTCTGTGACCAGCTTGTATGATGCTGTCACTTTAGACTAAATTGTTACAGATCCACAGATCTGGGTTCACCATCAGGAAGAGAATGTCACCTTAAGAAAATTATAAGAAACAAACCCAAGAGTTAATAACACATCTAGCCTATATATACAAGCACCAGCTAGATTACGATCTGAACCTTACTACCCATGGCCAGAAATAAAGACGCTGCCAAGTGGCAAGCGAGAAAACTGGGTAGAAAGGAAGGCTTGAGCCAAGGGTGGGCTATGTCCACTAGAGGTAAAACCTGAAGTTTGGGGTATTAACTTCCAGACCTTGTATACAATAGTCACATAATAATAGTAATAATAATAATAATGGAATAGAAAGTTATCAGGAAAACTTCCAGACCTCTCTGGGGCTCTGAAGTCTACTGTTCTCACACATCATTAGAGGACAAGGCTGGGAATGGGATCTGTCACTCTGGTCCTCAAAGATGTAGGCAGAAAGGATATGGTCATACCTGGTCCCCAGCCTAGCTAAGGAGACCACACTTAGAAAACAAGGTTATTTAGTGAAAAATATGTTGTGGGTGGAGACAGAAGGGCTCCAGATGCTGCTGATTCAACTGTACCAGGCAGATGAAGGAGATCGACATTGGCAAAGGTACAAGAAAGAGGAGAGAGTCTGCTCTCAGGCTAGGAGCTTTGGCTTGACGTGAATGAGGGGCTCATGTTGCAGATATGTGGGGAATGAGATTGGGCTGAGGGAAAGGGTCCAGGCAAGAAGCCTGGAGGGGAAGAGCAAGACAGACTTAGGAGATAGAAGGACAAAAGGAAGTCTTCAGGCATTGGTGGACAGGTAGGTTAGAGGACTGAGGTTGGGTGTGACCTTGGCAACCAGAGTCAGCACTTGTCAAACAACCCAGTGTGTCTTCAGTGCTCCAGAGACGAGGCACCAAGAACCCCGCTGATCAGAGGGGGGAAGGATAGAGGATGGGCTGTAGGGATATCATTGTAGGACAGGTCTAGAAGGATGAGGAAGGTCAAGTCAGGACAGCAAATCTTCCATTAGGACTCTGTGGCAGTTGTAATGACAGAACTGGGAGACCCTGGCAAAGGGATCACCGGTGAACCTTCTAAAGAAGAAAGTAGAAAGATGGTGAGGTGTTGGTATCAGAGCGGTGTCGAGGCAGAGAGGGGAATTCAGAAAGAGCAGCCAGGAAACCAGCAGCTCAGATGAGGAAATGACCTCAGGAAGCTGCCAGCACAGAACTTCCAGGAGGTTGGCACCATCCTCCCTTCTCTGTAGAACAGCATCTACAGAGGACCAGGCTAGAGAAAAACGCATGTGTATGGTAGTGGCAGAGGCCTCCAGGTGACCTGCAGCACCATGGAGAGACAATGTAGGTGGGAGGTGGATTCCTGGATGACTGTGGGTGCGCATGGTCTCTCCTCGATGCTTTGCAGAAATACTTGAGGACATGCTGGATAGCTGGAGTAAAATGCTGAACTGTGGATCTGGGAAGGTGACCCAGTGAAGTTAGCACCTGTTGCCCAAGCGTGAGGCCCTGAGTTGGAATGCCCAGGGCCATATCAAACTAGGTGTGGTAGTTCCCATGGCAGTCCTGGCATTGCCACAGTAAGATGGGAGACAGACATGGGGTAAAATGTGAGAGTTGATGGGCCAGCTAGCCTGACATGTTCCGTGCTGAACGACAAGAAACTGTGGTTCAGCTTTTAATCCCAGCACATAGGAGGCAGAGGCTGGCAAATCTCTGAGTTCAAAGCCAGGCTTCTCTAGAGAGCAAGTTCTAGGACAGCCAGGGCTACACAGAGAAATAATGTCTCAAAAAAAAAACCCAAAATAAACAAAACAACAACAGCAATGAAAGGAAGGAAGGAAGGAAGGAAGGAAGGAAGGAAGGAAGGAAGGAAGGAAGGAAAGAAGGAAGGAAGGAAGGAAGGAAGGAGAAAGAAAGAAGGAAAGAATCTCAAAAAAGGTGAAATTGGGAACTGAGACCCAAGGTTGTCCTCCGACCTCTGTAGCACACCACAGCTGCATGCCTGAACAAGCACGCCCAGCTCACTACTAAGCAGACCAGGAGAAGCAGAGCATGCCCAGTTTGCTGCTAACCAGAGCAAGAGATTTTCTTACAGGATATTATTTCCACGGGAGTGAAATTACAAATAATAGTTCATTCAGAACCCAGGCCACTTAATCCTGAGGCAGTCAAGACCATGATTACACTTTTACCCTTGGAGATTAAACAGTTGTGGTTTTCCCACAATCAAAATTTAGATCAAAAAGAGAGAAGAGAGAGAGAGAGAGAGAGAGAGAGAGAGAAGTTTAGAATAATTGGAAGGATATACATTTTAAGTCAATTAGGTATAATCTAGACAACATTTTTAAAAGGATTTAAGATGTCCAAGAAACAAATGTCTAAAGGCTTAATTGATAATGTGTGATTTTTTTTTTTGTGCCCAAACATTTTAACAGACTATTATTCCATGTCACTTTGAGATAATTTGTGACCTGAGCCCAGAAAATGTTGTCATTGTAATTAATGAGGTAGACTCCGTAGGACAATGTCACCACAGTGCTCAGAGGGATAAATACCAGCATTTGTGCAAAGTGTGAAAAAGAGAGAGAGAGAAAGGAAAATGGGTGTTTTGTAGCCTTTATTCATAGAGAAACAATAAGAAAAATATCACCCAGAAATGTGAGACTGTGCATACCTATTGTTTCATTCAACGTTCTCCAAAAATATCCGCCCAGTGCCAGGCACCACACTTAGGGCTGGGAATGAATGAAGCACAGAGAACACAATGCTGTTGAGGGAAGAGGAGGAGGGGGGATAGAAGAGGGAGGAGGAGAAGGAGGAGAAGGAGGAGGAGGAGGGAAGAGGGAAGAGGAGGGGTAGGATGAAGAAGGAGGCAGACATTTCACTTTTGTAATATATTTAAAAGAATTGAAAGCAGAGATTTTTGTATATCTACATGCATGCTGTGTTATGTATATCCACATGCATGTCAGTGCTAGGTACAAGAGCCAGAAGGTGGGGTAACCCAAGTATGCATTGGTGACGGACTGGATAAACAAAATTCGAGGTATCCATGGGCTGGAATATGTTTTCAGCTTTAAAAGGAAAGGAATTCTGACACCTGCTGCTGCATAGTTGAAGTTTGAGAACATTATGCTGAGTGACTAAGCCAATCCCAAAGGATAAATACTGTAGGGTTCTACTTGTATGACCTTCCTAGAGTAGTCAGGATTAGAGACGGAGGGGGAAATGACTGATGGGCGTGAGACTTAGGAAGCTGTTGCCTACTGGGGTTGCAATCATGGTTTGGAAGGATGAAAGTGTCCTAGAGGGCTGAAGATGTTGTGTGGCAGTCAAGAGTGCTTGCTGAGCAAGCCTGAGGGCTGGGCTTTAGGTCTCAGGAAAAAATAAAAAGCCAGGCATGGTCCCACGCATGCCTGAAACCCCAGCAGTGAAGGAGATGGAGACAAGAGGATGCTGAGCCTTAACAGCTGCCAATGTAGCTGGAAAAAAATAAAACAAACAACCAACTGTGAGCTTCAGGCTCGCAGAGACATCTTGCCTTAAAGGAACAAGGCCCAGCGATACCCAATTCCCTCCTCTGGTCTCCATGCAGACACACAAGCACATTCACATCCATACATGTGCACACACACACACACACACACACACACACACACGATAGATAGATAGATAGATAGATAGATAGATAGATAGATAGATAGATAGATAGATAGATAGATAGATAGATATATTGGACATGAAGACAGAACACAGCATCTATAGGTAGCAGGACCTCCTCCCACAGCCCTCAGAGAGGCAGCCTTCTAATCTCTAGAATCACAAACAATAGAGTTAAAGTCACCTGGTGTGAGGCATTTTGTCATAGGAGTCCTATCAAACAACACACAGTCATCAGAGAATCTCAAAGCCAAGGACTGGTTAGTCTGCAGATTCCACTTCCATTCCTGATATTAAAATATAAAATAGAGATGGAGTGTGGTGGGCCACTGCTGTGATGCCAGCATTTTGGAGACTGAGACACGATGACCACAAAATTGAAGCCAGTCTGGGCCACCTAGTGAGATCCTGGCTCAAAGATGGCATGTGACATACACAATAAAATGTAAGTAAATAAGTATCATACCCACACGTGATACATGTTTTATAAAATGAGAAACAGAGTGATTCTTAGCATCAATAAGGAACATTACACTGTGACTTCCTGCCTGCCTGACAATATAACTATAACTATAATATAACATATAGAATATG
This sequence comes from Mastomys natalensis, assembly GCA_021653895.1. NCBI lineage: Eukaryota > Metazoa > Chordata > Mammalia > Rodentia > Muridae > Mastomys > Mastomys natalensis. The sequence continues at coordinate 467,435 of JAJTUV010001084.1, forward strand.
TCTATTCTACAGCATCCCTGATACAGGGACACTCAGCCCCTCCCAAAGCTGAAGAATCCCAGTGATTAAATAGATTTCTTTTTTCAATCCTAGATGCCCTTGCCAAAACATGGATCCTTTTAGGCTAGTTTATTCTGTCTGCCTGCATCATGCCTGAAGCTTCTAATTGTGCAGAAATATTACAATATACCCTGTGTGGTGATCTGTCCTGTTGGTTCCATTGCCCCAGGACTAAGACAAAGAGAGTTAACTCATGCCATTTCATCCTGTCATCCACCATTTCAAGCAGACATAGATTTTGTGTCCCTGCCTCAAAGGCCGGTGTTGGCATCTAAGATACCCTGCCACACTATGCTAGCTGCAAATCCTGATCACAGCTTCCAGTCATGCTTGAGCACTCTGGACCTCATCAGCAAGTTCTCTCTGTCCTGAGTGTCTGTCTTCCTTTTCCATCAACAAGGCTGCCCCAGCAGCAATGCCTTGGTGGGAATCCCCATGCACATGCCCCGCCTATCCCCTGCAATTGCTTATGTATCTCTGATGTCAGTGTCCTCTCGTGGAGTATATGCTCCTAAGGTTCACCATGACATGGTGTTAAATGAAATAGACCATCTGTAAATATCCATGAATGGAGGAATGAATGACTCCTCCAGGGAAAAAATTTCCCGTCATATACAATAAACTTTCAAATGTGGAAGAGAGGATGCATCTCTCCAGGACAACATTCTCTGTTTGGGTGCCTAGACACTCAGCATGGTCCATAGTTCTAGACTCCTTACCTGCAGAGAGGCCCATTTCCAGCACACGAGAACCTCTCTAGCAGGGCGGTTATCCATAGTACCCAGGATACTATACTTATTGATGCGGCTAAGGTTCTCATTGACTTTATTGATGATATTGATGATGGTGATGATGATGATGTAGCCACGGGATGGATGGAAGCCCATGGTCAATCATGATCCTATCAGTCTTTTTCAAATAACCGATGTCAGGTTTTCTCCATCCTGTGCTGAGCTAATTGATTCCATTTTTATCTAAAGACGGGATTAATCGTTATTCCTGCTAAATGTCATTTTATTGGTTTCCATCCGTCATGTTAGCCAACCAAAATCTCTTCAACTCTCAGATATGGCATCTGACCCACAGTTCTGTGACAGGAGTAAGTACAAAGTGAGAAATCCCCAGTATCTCCTTCATCCTTGTCCCCCATAAGTATACTAGCAGAGCAGTTGGGGGAGGGGAAAGCCCTGGGCAGACTGGGGGTTGGGAGGAGCCTTCCAGACTACTCCTAGGTTGTCCAACGAAAAATAAAGTTGCCCTGGCTGTCTCCTCAGCTGGCCTAGTCCTCTGAACCATCCCTGGGATGTCAGGAAAGGTCTCTCCAGCCCTGTCGATCTAGTCTGCTAAGCCCATGCAAAGAGGGAACGGATGGGCTGGCTGTTAATGACAACCTTTCCTAACAAGCATTTCCACGCTAGCTCCTCGAAGATCGGTTGAAAGCTTTTCTCAGAACTGATATTAATATGAAATGTATCATTGTGTCTTTCAGAATCCAACTTTTCCTCCTTTTGAGGGAAAATGACAACCGGCTCTCCCTTTCCAGTTTTCTGAAGTTCCATGTGGCTAAATTTAAAGCTTGTTTGTCAAAAGTCAGAGACTGTGTTCGTGGTAACTGAGCGACTCTCCACAGCAGGCTTCACTTACGGGCGCTTGTGGGATGTTTCTGCTATCCCTTCACTTTAGGATGTTCATCCTTGTGGAGAAAAAGAAACCCAGAGAGACAAGACCTAAATATGCAGGCCAGGATGCCAGGTCCTTGGTGGCTCCTGTCCCAAGTTCAAATGTCCTGGGTCTTCATCTTCCCCACAGTTCATTTTATGAAGGTGACTTCTGTATTCCTATGAATCTCGGGGTCAAGAGTCAGAGAGGCACCAACCAAAAAACAGACTGTCTTTCCTATAAACATCTCACCTCACAGCCCCATTACGAAAATGCTGACCCGTTACATTCCCACAGACGATGTTCGTCTGTTTACTCAAAGTCGTCCTTAACAATTTGCATCCATCGAATGAACTCCCATGGACGGAAGTATCTGAAGTGAATTGGAAAATTAAAAGCAATTTGTAGCTGGTTTTCTCTTCTTAAGATTTATTTTTACTTTCAAGTATGTGTACATGTGTACATCTGTGTGTGGGTCTGTGTACACGAATGTGGATGCAGGCATAAGACAAAAGAGGATGCTGTGTGTCCTGGAGTTGGTGCTGGGAAATGAACTCGGGTCCTCTGTAAGGGCAGTATGCACGTTTAACTGCTGAGCCATCTGAAGTCGGTCTTCCTTTTTTTTTAAAATATGCCATCACATTGAGAAATCCCGGGGCTACACATATCTAAATATCCCACATACAATAATGTAAGCACTGCAGGATGTTGTACAAGAACTTCAACTTACACGGTCTCAACGGGACAAGTTCATCTTGAGAACATTTAGTCGTCTGTTCCGTCATGTTGCCTGTAGGCTTCACAGCAACTCCTGGCATGCTACGGGCTGACCACTGAGACGACCGGCTAATATCAGAGCCACGCTCATCACAGTGGGCCTGGGACAGCCAGGTTCCTGCCTATGTCCTGGCAAATGTCCAGTTGTCTCCCTTTGACTTGCTAAAGTATTCCAGCAAGGATAATAGATTGTGTGGTCATTCCAGCTAGTGTGGAAAGGCCGAGAATCCGTCCACATTGTACACTGGGAGACATGACTGATATTCATATGCGCATATTTAAAATGCCATCTCGGGCTGCCTCTAAGCAGCAGAGTTTCGAAAAAAAATACAGTGAAGTTATTAGAAATCTAAATTTTTATCAGGAAAGTCAAGAGAAAGATCCGTTTATGGGTTAGCTTGGGGGTCTTACTTCCCCGGCTTCTGTTGTGTGTGCGCTCAGCCTGTTGAGCCTCTTTCTTCACACACCACACCTAGAGCTATCTGTGGAACTGTCTTCCGAGGGTGACGGGAGGAGAAGAGCTGCAGGTCTCCTCCAAATGGACCTTTCGTTTGAATAAGAACTGTGGAGATGACAGAGCTCTGGGCCTTCTCACTTAGGTACAAAACTCTAAGGTTTGTGATAACCAATCAATCGTAACTGCACCTGAATGAAGTTATGGGATGCTGTGGCTAAAGGCTCTCGATCAAGGGCCCCATGGTAAATCTTCCATAAGGAAAATATTCCTCCAGAATGTGTCGATGCGTAAACATGCCTGTGTGTTGGCCATTCATGTGAGAAGCGTGTGTGTCAGCGGGATAGGCGGCTTGAGAACAAATCTGTAGTTAACCTGTCAACGTGTGAGAAGAGAGGATCCTACTATGGCTGTATTACTAATAATATGACTAATAGTTATTAGTAGTAATAGGAACCACTAAGGACAATAAACTAGAATTCGCTCTAGTGCTAGATGCTGAGATATGGTCCTTAATTGCATTGTATTGTTTATGAAGTAGTAATGAAAAGCTTGCTAAAGGCTGGAGAGACCTCAGCAGTTAAGAATACCAGCTGCTCTCTCAGAGGACCCAGATTAGACTCACAGAATCTACATAGCAGCTTATAATGGTCTACAACTCAAGTTCCAGGGAACCCAATATCCTTTTCTGGCCTCTGAGGGCACCAGTCACACATATGATATAGACACACAGGCAGACAAAATATCCATACACATACACACACAGACACGCACACACACTAAAGTAAATAAATCTTTTTTAAACACCCAACTATTTCCAACACATGTGGCAGCAGTGAGCTTGTACCTATCCTGAGGACTCCGCACCAATGAATTTCACAGGACTTCAGATTTCCTCCATTTACAGAGATATCACCATCTCTTTCCTTCCATCTGCAGGGTTGCTGACTGCGTATGTACACACAATTGACCCTTGGTTATGTGCAGAAGATACTCTGGGGGCCCCTTACCAACATCAAAGCCCACACATACTCAGGAATCCTGAATAGAGAGCCACGGGGTTTCCCAGAACGGATGCATAGCCACCGGTTAACTGTTTGAGCCCAGCACACCAGGCAGGTGCTGTACCACCGATTTCTGCCCCGACCTCGTGCTTAAACCACACAGAGATGATGCCTAAACATAGCCTATCAATATCAATGCTACATAAATAGCCATGACACTGTATTATTTGGAGGATCCTGACAAGGAAAAAAATCTATACATTGGTCTTTTGATGTGCATTTCCCCCTGATAGGTGGTTGACTGAATCCACAGACACAGGTGTCCTATTTATGTATGGGAACAGTTATATCACCTGCTAAGACTTTATTTTTGACAGTCGGGCATTTTATTGTGCCATTTAAAGCAGCAGAAAAAAATATTCTCCAAAGAGAGGCATAGTTTAGGAAGCCCGTCTGTTTCAGTTGGAAAAAGTACACACATAAACTATAGCATAAAAACATGCTATTTCTCCCAAATGCTGCTCTTTGTATCATAACTGTCCACAGTCTTTTTTTTTTTTTTTTTTCTTCTCAAGACAGACTTTCTCTGTATAGCCCTGGAGTTTGCTCTGTAGATCAGGCTGACCTCGAACTCAGAGATCTACCTGCCCCTGTCTCCCGAGTGCTGGGATTAAAGATGTGCTCGCTATACTCAGCTTTACATATCACATGTTCTAAGTGAGCCCGAAAAGCATTTCATTCAAATACAGAGAGACTGAGGAGCTAATGTACGAATTCGGCTCTCTGTCTCTAATGTTCTATTTCATTATATTAAGAATATCACCCACTATGAGAATATATCTTCCACAGTGGAAGCCGGTCTGTCAAAGCTCAACTCTAGTCCCTCCTCAGTGAAGTGAAGAGGGATCTGGGCCTGCCAACTCATAGGAGTGAGGCTAGGTTAATCTTGCTGGTGGCCTGGAACTTACCATACCTGTTGTGTGTCAGCCTACCTCCCTGGAAAATGGGTTACATATTGCTCTTTGGGCTTGCCCCCACTTCCCATTTCCCAGGTGGACTTGTGTCTCCCTCTGTCCTCTGCTTCTGCTTAACTCCTCAGCACCCAGGACCTGTACGTGATGGTCCTTGTATGCTTGGGTTAGGCTCTGTACTCCCTAGGAACCAAGACTAGACCCTCTGGATGCTTGGGAGTTAGAGACTGGTCCCAATTGGATCGCACCATCACGCCTAGGGCATGCCTGATGAAGATGGTGACTTTGGTCACCTCTTGGTCAATGTCCCCTCAGAAGCTGCATTGCTGACTCCAGGATGGTACTCAGTAGATCACAGAATGAGAAGACAAATCTTTTTTTTTTTTTTTCTTCCCTCCTTTAACCAGTAAAGCTCTTTATGTTGCTGGACTAGTTTCCATTTTAAGCTAATTAGTAAAGTGCATTTTGGCTCTGTAACTGACTAACCTAAATTTAGCTCATCCTTCCCCCTTAAAGTCAAGCTGTTGGGTGAGGTTTGCAAGATTAGCAATTAAAATCCTAACTCATTTCTAAGAGGATGCAAGCCTCCCCTCCCCATCTCTCCTATCTTTAGTTTTGGCCCTACCAGGGAGGGCCCCAAGTGGACAAAGCAGATTATCCCTGACTAGCAGCGAATCCAGGAGCCAGGGCAACGCCCTTGGTTGCCTCCTAAACAAGCAGGACCCATGCCCATGGCTGCAAACAGTCTCTAAGGTGCAGCTGAGCTACTATCCTCTACAGGATCCCAGGGGGGTTATTAAAGGTTTGCAGCAACCTCCCTAGGTCTAGCAGTGTAGGTAGAGCTAGCAGGAGACCCCTGGGGTACTGGCCACAAGATACTTCAGTTGCTGAACACAGGGGTGGATCCTTCGGGGTCTCGGTAGAACAGCCTGAGTGCAGGAAAGAAAGGTATATGTGGGGGAAGGGAGACGATGTGCAAATACAGACTACAACACAGTCATCATGGCCAACCAGAACACTAGAACTGAGACTGGGTCCCACTGGGTTCCCAGGGTGTCTCAGAACACCTGGTGAGGAATACAGACAGCCATGAAGGTTTCGATCACCAGCCCTTCCTTATCTGTGACATTCTGAGAACTGGAGAGAGTTCCCTGGCCCCAGAATCTCACCTTGCAGACTCCCAGTCTGTATCCTCTGCACATTGCCGAGACCCTGCTCTTCCTCCTACCCTGCCCCCCTGGAGCCATGCCAGGGGCTCTTCTTCTCCCCAGGCTCTTCCTACCATCTCCATGCATGGTTCAGAGGCTCCCACCACAGCCCAGCACCCCAGTCCCGTGTAGTCCCGATGAAGGGTAGGAGTGACAGGTAGATGCTCACCCAACCTTCTCGGAGCAGAAGAAAGACACCGAGCCTGGTCCTCCCTGTGCGAGCCACCCAGCTGTCCCTCCTCCAAAGGGAGGCTGGAGGCAGAGCAGACAATGAGCAGACTGTGCCTCTCACATCCTCCTGGCCGTCAGTAAAGCCATCCATTACGCAAGCTCTAATGAGACCTCTAGACCCCCAGAACTGCTCCAGGAACAGGGTAGGGTCTTGGGGAGGGGAGGAATCACCTCAGCCAGCCAGTTCCTCTTCCCATCCAGGCTCCTGTTTTCTGACACAAGACCCTGTGTATCTGGGAGGTGGTATGTAGGGCAGATGGGGCTGCCTCAGGGGGCCGCCTGCACTTAGTGAAATGAGCTCTGGGGCCTGGGAATTCTATTGAACAGAGAGGACTCTGGGAGTGAGGCCCGTACCTCTGCAGATAATTATTCTGGGGAAATCTGGAACCCTTTGTTCTTCCAGCAGCTTAGTCCTGAGCGATGCCCTCCTGCCATGGATCTGATGCAGGGACTCTGGAAGCTTCTGGGTCCTTCCAGCCTAGCCTCCCAGGATGCCAGTCAGGTCAGGGCTCCAGGTGCATGGCCATGGACTAGTGAGGGACACATATGGTAAGTGTGTCAGGAAAGGAAACATGTCGCCTTCTTCTCAGGTTGTTCATCTGGCATTTAGAATGACAAAATAAACTTCCTTGGGCCAGCAAGATAGCTCAGCAGGTAAAGACGCCTGTGGCTGAGCCTGGAAAGCCTGTGTTTGAACCTCTGGACCCACATGGTAAGTGAGAGCCGACTCCCATAAGTTGTCCTCTGACTCCTACATATGTACTGTGCACTGTGGCACACGCACTAAATTAGTTCAGTAAAACATTAAAAATAATAACTTTCCTTTTAGGAAACCATGGATAGAGGTGGCAGGTATCATTATTGCAACATCCACATTTAAATAGCAAAATAAGAAGCTGGTAGCCTTTTGTCGCTGCCGTGTGTGTGTGTGTGTGTGGGGATGAGAGAGGTAGAGTGGTAGAGAGAGAGAGACGAGACAGAGAGACAGAGAGAGAGGGCAGAGAGACAGAGAGACAGAGAGACAGACAGAGAAACAGAGAGAGACAGAGAGTATATGTGTATGACAAAGAGAGTGTGTGTGTCTGTGTGACAGAGAGACAGAGAGAGAGTGTGGTGTGTAAAAGAGAAAGACAAGAGCATGTGCATGTAACTGAAAGACAGTGTGTATGTGTCTACGTCTGTATGTGTATGTCAAAGAGACAGAGTGTATGTATGTGACAGAGAGAGAGAGAGAGAGAGAGAGAGAGAGAGAGAGAGAGAGAAGGAGGGAGAGAGAGGGAGAGAAGGGAGAGACAGGGAGAGACAGGGAGAGACAGGGAGAGACAGGGAGAGAGAGGGAGAGAGAGGGAGAGAGAGGGAGAGAGAGGGAGAGAGAGGGAGAGAGAGGGAGAGAGAGCAAGCTCCTGTTTGTATTTGCAGGTGACAGAGTGACAGAGAGAAGGTGTGTGTATGGGAGGGGGGGAGTCAGGATATTATAAAAATCTTGGAATTGTTTCAATTGAGAAATGAACCCTAAGTGACTTTGGGCTCTGGTCACCGTAGGCCGCAGAGGAAGGTGCGGGGGCACCACAGTTGGGCACCCTGTTTCTAGGACAGCCTGAGACCATTCTGTAGTAGCTCAGAATGCAGAGCCCCGTGGGCCGTGGGTGGGGAGGGGAGGAACTGCATTTCATTCCTTCACTGAGGGCCTCGTTAGGAGCACCTGCTGCTTGTCTATCAAGCTGGAGAGCACCACGGGTCACACATGGGTTGTGACCCACTAATGGCCCATAAAATCAATTTAGCAGAGACTAAGAAGGCCAGCCACAACACAAAATATGTGGAACCAAGCAGAAAAAAAAATGTATATCAGAATACGCCCAGGAAGCTAGGAACAAAATGTGAAGTCAGAGGCTTTTGTGTCACTTCTATGAACAAGACCATCCACAGGTACCATAGGAACACACAGACTCTGGACCAAATAGTAAGGGAACACCCAAGGCCCCGAGGTTAGCAACAGTCAGGACTCGACACACCGACAAAACACTGTGCAATTGCCTTTGAATACTTCTACCCAGGGACCGTGCGCTCTCAGTCCTGGGCAGGGAGGCTTCTCTGTGCGGCGATCAGCGGTTAATGCCGAGATCCACAACTGGTCAAAGCACTGAGATTACACTGTTGAGAGCTCAGCTGTAAATGGGACACCTACATCAACACCCCCACGACTCAGTGACTATCTCAGAAGAGGGAGCAGCTGGAGAGCAGCAGCAGTTTGTGAAGCACCATCTTCTGGGCGTGGTGTATCCAGGGCTGCCATGGATTCTCAGAAGCCGTGGACACCTGCACCAGTTGTGTAGGAGATTGGGGCCTGTCAACATTCCAGCATGGAATCAGGGAGAGGATCGTGAAGTCCCAGCCCTAGATAAGAAACTTTGGGGAATTAACTATGGCTGGTGGGGAGGGGGAGGGGCATTGTTTTTCCCCAGTGGTGTAGCGGTGCATGAATCGCCTGTGACTGCAAAACACAGTCCACCATCCATGTAGGCAACCTTAACAACAAATCACACACACACACATACACACACACACACACAACACACAACACGGAACAGCGTTAAAGTAGGCACAGGGATTGATGGGAAGAGGAAGTTCAGTGGCAGTGGGAGGGAATGAAAGGGAGTAATGGGGCCGTGAGAATGATCAAAGTGTGTATGTATGTGTGTGTGCATGTATGTCTGTGTATGTGCATGTGTGCGTGTGTATCTGTGTGTATGAATGTGTGGGTGCGTGTGTCTTTGTCTGTGTCTGTGTATGTGTACATGCTCATGCGTGCCTGTGTGTGTGTGCGCGCACACGTGTGTGCATGTGCAGTGTATAAAATAATAAATTTTAAGAAATGTTCAAGGGGCACTAGGTATGGTGGCACACACCTAATTCCAGCACTCGGAAGCAGAGGCAGACAGATCTCTGAGTTCAAGGCCAGTCAGAGCCACACAGAGAAATCTTGTGTCTCAAAAAATAGCCCCTAACCCCCCAAAGGGAAGAATAACAGAAATTTCTGAGAAGATACCCACATGTAGCAAATCTCATTTTTGAGGCTTTGCCTTGAGGCCAAACACATCTGTGTTGTAATGTGACTAAAATTCCAAGAGATGGCCTGCTGTCCTCTCATCCAGAAGAACCAGGAGGAGGGAGAGATGATCCAAGAAAAGGCGGAGCCAAAGAAATAGAACCCAGGTCCTGTGTGTGAGTCCTGCCAGATACTCTGGCTGAGCCCCAAATCACACATCCTGTGACATATACTAAAATCTTAAGCAAGATGTGAGCCCCAAACCACCACAGAGGTCAGAGTCTGAAGTTTAGATCTAACCAAGTTAACTAAGAAAAACCTCAACACTTGGGGCTGAAGAGATGGCTCACCAGTCAGGACCCCTTTCTGCTCTTTCAGAAGACTCAGGTTCAGAAAACCCTGTCACTCCAGTGCCAGGGCCTCCAGTACCCTCTCCAGGCCTCTGCAGCATTCTCTTTCTGTGTCTCTCTGTCAATCTCTATATCTCTGTCAATTTCTGTATCGCTGCCTCTCTCTATATCTGTTTCTCTGTCTCTCTATCTCTCTGTATCTCTGTTTCTGTCTTTCTGTGTCTATCTGATACTTTATATCTCTGTCTCTCTACATCTCTGTCTCTCTGTATCTTTGTCTTTCTTTATCTCTATCTCTCTATATCTGTCTCTCTCTGTCTCTCTGTATCTTTGTCTCTGTCTTTCTATATATCTCTATCTCTCTATCTCTCTGCCTGTCTCTCTATATCTCTGTTTCTATCTCTCTGTCTCTATATCTCTATCTCTCTGTCTCTCTATATCTCTGTCTCTCTCTGTCTCTCTCTATATCTCGGTCTCTCTGTCTCTCTGTCTCTATCTCTCTGCCTGTCTCTCTATATCTCTGTTTCTATCTCTCTGTCTCTATATCTCTATCTCTCTGTCTCTATATCTCTATCTCTCTGTCTCTCTATATCTCTGTCTCTCTCTGTCTCTCTCTATATCTCGGTCTCTCTGTCTCTCTTCCTCCCTCTCACCTCTTTCCTCCTTTCTCTGCAGGAAAAGTAACTCAATTTTAAGGAAGAACTCAGGCAGCACACATCAGTCCTAAAATGATCCACATACTAAAATTATTTGACAAGAATTTTAAAGCGGCTATTGTAACAAACAGTAAGATCAAATATGGTATAATCAATATAAAGGTAACACATATCAACCAAGAAATATAAAATATAATAGTGAACTCATTAACAGCATTGTTCATCATGACCCAAAAATGGAAAAAAAAAAAAAAAAAAAAAACCCTCAATGCCTACCACCTGGTGAATGGGTTAAAAAAAAAATGTGTTATGTCCATAAAATGGTCTAATGTGTTATGTCCATATAATGGTCTATTGCTCAGCCATAAAAATGAAGTATGGATATAAGCCACAACATGGGCAACGTCGAGGCATTACATTAAACAAAGAAGGCAGACACTAAACACTTCATAGTGTGTGATTCCCTTTGGGGGCATAGCAGAGTTTCACCATGAAATGTTCTTCATACGTCATGAGTGTGAACGCTTGGTCCCTGCAGCTGCTCTGAAAGGCTGTGGAACCTTCTGGACATAGGGCTTAGCTAGCAGATACAAGGCGGTAGGGCAGGCTTAGATCTAGCTCTTGGCTCCTGACACCCTGAGATGCAGTAGGCCACAGCACCATGAATGGAGGAGCCCCAGCCACTGCGCCTTCTCCTGACTGCATCCCCTTTAACCATGAACCAAAACAAATCCCTCTCTTTTAGGATGATTTTGTTGGGTGTTCTGTCATAGTGACAGGGAGGGCTAACAAGTACTTGAGCACACAGGGCTGATGAGAACAGGCAAATCCATAAAGACAAGAAAGGAGACAGCGGACGCAGGAGTAGGAAGCCTTCGATTGATTACCAGAGTGGTTTCTGCTTGGAGCTAATGAAAGGTTTTGAACTTTAATATTGACAATGGCTGCGTAACTCTGGAAACAGATCACTGCCTTGAATTCTTACATGGACTCAAGTGAACACCGTACAACTGTGCAGAGTCTGAAGTCAAAGGAGTCACTGGATAGACGGCACGTCAGTGAAAATGGCAGAAAAAGTCAGAGAACCGGAAGAGAGATAAATCAAAGGTGTGTATTAAGACAGGAAAGGGAGGGAGAGAAGGAAGGAGGGGAAGGGAGAGCAAAGGAGGGGGAGGGAGAGGAAAGAAGGGGAGGGAGGGGGAAGGAAGGGGGAGGGAAGAGAGGGTAAGAGACATTAAGGGAGAAGAGGAGAAACAGAAAGTCCAGGCTCTGTTGGAACTGGGAAGACAAGAACGGAAGAACAAACTGAGTAAAGCTTCCAGAATAGTAGAGGAAGCAGAAGGAACTTATGGGAAATGTGCTTAGGGGGAGGGGGCATAGTTCCAGATCAGTGAGAGCGACAGCCTCTTCAACATAAAGAGGTGGGGCAAGGTGGCATAAATTCCCATGCTCCCTCACTCTCCAGCAGGCTTCCTTGAGGAATGACTTCAGAGCAATCAGAGGACATTAACCTTCTTGGAGTCTCATTCCTCAGAACACAGGTAAAACCTATGAGAAGTCAGGTGTAGCGCTATGTGCCTGGGTAGAGCCAGGGGGATCCCCAGACTTGCTAGCCAGCTTGGTAGGTCCTGACCAATGGAATACCCTGTCTCAAAACAAAACAACAAAAAATGTGGGCAGTGACGGAAGGATGCCACCCGAAGTTGTCACGTGATAGCAAATATGCAGGCTCGCTCAAAATAAGTAAAGTAGTAAATCTACTGTTTCTGATTGACTGCTCTGAGCTAGCCTGTGCATTCAAGCCAGGTGTAGCTGGGGCTAGCTCAAGTTTACTTCCCTACAGTTTTTGAAGTCTCTTCTTCACAGGCAGTTCCTATCAGCTACCACGGTCCTGATATCAATCCCCGCTAGACACCACCCTCCCTGGCCCAGGCTGAGACCACCGCCTCCCTGGCCCAGGCTTTGCAAGCCTTTTAAGCTCTCACCCCACTGCACTGAAGGGTCCTTCCGGCTGCTCAGCCCAATCTGGGACCCACATGTAAAGGTTTCCTTTGACACAGGGATGTGAGATGATCACAATGTCTCACCACTAAGACAAGAATGGATCTTACATTCAATGTACACCTCCAGTGTGGGAGTGACTGTCCCTATCCTTGACAAATCCAAACTTACTGAGAACCCTAAAGTGTACACTTAAATCTGGATGACTGAGATGCAGTTGTCTGTCCCACCCCTAGTCTGGTGTAAAATGGACTTGGTGAGCCTAACTTGGGCTCAAATTCAAAGCCAAGTATTTTTTTGCTTCTGTGTATATAGTTATGTGTGGGGCCCAGTGGAAGAATACATATAAAGTGGAGTTTTAGTTAGTCACCTAGGATGCTGTAGGGTATGTTGTGGTATATGTGTTTGTGTATTTGTGCATGCAAGTGTGTGTAAGTGTGTGCATGTGTGTGTATGTATGTGTGTATTTTTATTTGCACCACACTTGTGCATGTTGTGTGTGTGCGCGCTTGTGTGTGTATGTATGTGTATGTATTAGTAATTGTATGCATGTGTGTGTTCATGTGTGTGTGTGCACGTGCATGTGTGTATTTGTATCTGCATACATGTGTGTGTTGTGTGTGTGTTCATGTGTTTGTGTGTATATGTGTATTTTTATTTGCACACATATGTTTGCGTGTGTGTGTGTATGAATGAGCAGAGTGAGGCCATGAGGAAGACAGAAAACAACAGCAAAGCAAGATCAAGCCCCCTTTACACCACTTTGATCTAGAATAAGGAATTTTGTATTATTTTGAGAAACATTTTACCATTTGCAAACATCCTGCGTTTTGATTCCCATTCTCCACCCCAGTTTACAGAGAAAGAAACTGAGGTTTGGAAAGGATGCCTCGCCCAACAAGAATGACTGGCAAGTACTGGACTGAGGCCCAGCTCCCAGCCATGAGCCCTGCTTTGTATCCCTCTCAGGCGGAGCGAGATCCGCTGCAGAGCCTCTCTTCTCTGCAATCTAAACTCATGGCCACTTTCCACTGAAGTCCAGGCTTGGCCTGTGGAAATGTGAAGTAAACTCTGAAGTTTCTCCCCAAGCCTTCTTCTCACATGGTCACCATGGTGATGGAAAAATATTATGCAGGGAGGAATTATGGGAATATGAATCAGCAGAAGCAGGGAGAGAGACCTCTGGGAAGCGGGACTCCCAGTGGACACGCAGCCTTTTCAAAGTAAAGCCCTGAGATGATGGATTAGCCTCCGCTTCCTGGAGGAGCCAGCCCCGGGCTCACTGCATTAGTGGCTGACCTACTCGCTCCATGCAAACACTTACAAGAAAAGCGATGGCCGTTTATTAGTGTGATTGCTCCTTGGCAACACAGAGTTATGGAAATCTGCTGGCTCCATTAAATTTTAAACATCACTCCTTGCCAAGTGAAACAAATTATTGATATTGGGTTGGGTAGACATTTAATGTTGTCCAGTAGAATTTCAACGGTGAAGAGGAGAGCGGAGTCTGGTTTGGAGCCGTCCGGTGCTGGAGTTGTTGTTGAGATGAAAAGCCCAGGGGAGGCTGTGGCTGGTAAACCCTCCCCCAAAACAAAACGCTGATCTAAATGTGATTTTTTTTTTTAAACTTACCAATTGAGTTCCTTGGAGTAATTAAAAATAAGATTCTAATATGAACCAGCAATTCCACTTCTAAATATACATCCAAAAGAAACAGGGGTGCAAACAGAGACTCCACATTTGTGCTCATGGTAACTCTATCCACAGTAGCCAAAGGTGGAAATAGCCCGAGAGGCCCCAGGTGAGTGAGTGGATCCCCCATCTGACCTGTACACAAGAGAGTGCTACTGAGTCTTGGCTCTTGGCAACATTCGCTACAACATAAATGGACCCAGAGGATGCCACACTGTGTAAAAAGACAGATGTAGACAGCTCAAGTTGCAAGGATGGAAAGTAGGATAGTAATTACTACAGCCTGGGTGTCAGAGGGGATGGGTGGTTGGTGAATGGGGACAGTTCACACTTCCGCAAAGCGACCTCAGTTCTGGAAAGCGGCGGTGAGAATGATCACGGACCGGTGGGAACTGTCTTAGTTGTCCTGAGCTTGTTTCCACGGGGCACTTAGACATGGTGGGCACAGCCGGTGACTGTAGAGAAAATCTCTGTGCGCTGTGTAAAACTTCACCTGTCAATAAAAACACCTAAGGCCAATGAGCTAAGGCAGGAAATAGGAGGTGGAAGTTCCATGAGAGAGAGGGGGTGGGAATTCTGGGAAAGAGTTAGATGGAGAGCTTCACCCAGGAACGCTGGAGGAGACAGACAGACAGACGAAAAAACCTGAGGAGAAGTAAGTGACAGGTAGAAGAAGGCAGACTAGAATAAACCAGATTGTTCAGATATGTGCTAGCCTAGGAAAAGAGTTGAAGCTTAGGCCTGAGCATTTACTCATGAAATATTAAGTCTCAGAGACATTATTTCTGGGAACAAAGCTTCTAGTTACAAGAGCTGCTATGTATTTTACCACATTAAGAAACTGCTAATCAAGGCTGAGGTAACTCAGTTTGGAGAGTGCTTGCCTGCTGAGAGTGGTAGTGCCTAACGGTAAACTCAGCAATCAAGGGAAAGACAAAAGTTAAGGTCATCCTTGGCTACATAGTGAATTTGAGGCCAGCCTGGGCTACATTAGATGCTGTCTCGAAAACAGATGGGAAGGGAAGGAAAGGAAACTGCCAAAAGAGAAATGGATAACGCAATCATTCAGGCATCTCTATACATTGGCTTGGGCCCACTTCTAGCCAGGTCAGGGGTCTCTCAAGCAAGCATAAGGCACATTTCATCAAAGCATTTGGTGGTGTTAGGGCAGCATCTCATCCAGAAGTCATCAACACTGCTTTTTAAAAATGTGTTAGCCAGGCTGTGGTAGAGTATGCCTTTAACCCCAGCACTCAGGAAGCAGAGAGGCAAAGAGAGAGAGAGAGAAGAGAGAGAGAGGCAGAGAGAGAGGCAGAGAGAGAGGCAGAGAGGCAGAGAGGCAGAGGCAGGTAGATCTCTGGGAGTTCAAGGTGGCAAAAGTTGAAGGATCTCTATGTGTTTAATGCTGGCCAGAGCTACACAGTAAGTCCTTGTTTTACACACACACGCACACACACACACACACACACACACACACACCACAGAACTGCGGCTTGCAGTTTATAATTATGCTAAGGACAACCCAATGGCAGGGGAGATCAACTGGCCCCAAAGCTGAAGGCAGACACCCATCCTGAGACTGGAGCATAGAACAGTCACCAGCTGACTGCGAAATCAAGTCTAGCTGTCACAGAGTGAGATTACTTACTTCCCTTTCATTTGGTCAAAGGACAGGAGGCATAGCTTCTGCCCTCAAGAATCCCACCTTTCTGGGAAGAATGCAGTTTTTGTGCCCATCTCAATAAAAGCCTGATGGACAGATACCAAACTCTGGATTCTCACCCTCTTGTGTACTAGCCTTAATTCTCCAAGGCATAACGGCTCTCCCTCTCTCACCTCTGCATGCCCTTGAACTTATTCTTTGGGAATGTGCTATAAAGCAGCCATCCCTAATCGTGGGCCCAAGGTGAGTCTCAGTTCTCTAAACACAGTACCTTGGCCATAGAGAGCACACCCCACAATTTCTGAGAGTAATGTGGCAAGTCCTGCCTGCTCCTTCCTGACTCTCTGTCCTCAGCAGCACATCCAGTGACCCCTCTAGGAAGCCTACCTGACCCTCTATGGTCTTTGTGACCCTCCACCTGTCCACATGTCCCCACAACACAGGGGTATCATGAAAGTGCCCACATGATGCCTCGGTGCTCAAAGCCTGTTCCTTGGATCAGTCACATCAGTCAGCCCTGGTAGCTGATCAGCAGGCCCAGCAGATCAGCATCTCTCCAGGATATTCAGATGTGCCAAGGTCTGCAAGGAACACCAGACTTTGAACATATTCCGGAAGTCACCTCAGTTTTCGTTCCATTGGCTCTAACTGCCCTCCACCCCCTCCCATGGGACTGATTTTCTCTGGAGCTCTGCTCCAGGCTGCTGGACCATCTTGTTTCACTGGAAGAGAGAACTGAGGTACTGGAACTGTTCCCATCCCTCTCCCTTGGCTTCTTGTCAACGCAGCAATGTGAGTCCTGCAGGCAAGGACGGGGCCTGAGGCCCTACCCTGCTCAGAACATCTCATTTCCTCCCCTTCAGCATTCCCCTAGGAGCTGGGCTCTAGGACCCCACCTTATGTACACACCACCCTCACGTTCACATTGTACATCAAGGCTGAACACAGGGGAGGTGTGCGCGGTCGTTTCTGATTGACTTCGCCATGGAACACTCATTAGCTTTTCTTAAAAAAAAAAAAAAAAAAAGTGTTTGTGTTTTCCCCAAGAGACTGGTTCTTTCAACCCGGAGGTGACACTGCCAGGTCTTCTGATATAGAAGTGACACTTCAGATCAACAGTTCCCAACCTTCCCAAGGCTGTGACCATTCAATACAGGTTGTCATCTTGTGGTGACCCCAACCATAAGATTATTTTTGTTGCTACTTCCTAACTGTAATTTTGTTACTGTCATGAATCATAATGTGAATATCTGTGTTTTCCAATGACCTTAGGTGACCCCTGTGAAGGAGTCGTTTGATCCCATAAAGGGTCGAGACCCACAGGTCGGGAACCACTGCTCTAAATCTAGGTAATGCTGTGATTCACTCTCCTCCTTCCTGTAAGACTCACTTTCTCAGCATCGAACAACACTCCTGTTGTTAGGTGGCATGAGGGTTGTCCCACACAATCCATGAGTGACAAGGACTACTTCCCTCAAGACATGCCTTTCAGTAGCTCAAGCCATTCCTGGTGGCATTGGAACCACATGTGACAGCCCAGCTGCTCTACTCATAGTGAGGCAGTGTGGGTCAAGAGGTAACGTGGATGCGCTGAAACCAGACAGAAAAGAAGCCATATGTGGAACCATGGCTTCCTGCACCCCTCCCAGAGATGGGGCAGGTCTGAGGACTTACCTCTGAGGCAGAATCTGCCTCACCTCTCTCAGACCCAGAAGCTCTGGCGCACCCACCTTTCTGTCCAGCAGAATGGACAGACACATCACGGCATGAACTAGGAAGTCCTGAGGGTTTCACCTAAGATCTGGCCCTGAGGATAGAACCCCCATGCTTTTCATGGCCGTGCATAGCTCAGCCTATGTTCTGTGTCCCTTGGGAGAAGGGACCAAGTGGTACACTTGGAACCTGGCCATAGCTGACAGCGGACACTGAGACAGTGCCTAATATCCTAACAGGAGGAGCTTGAACTTGGGGCTGTCTGTTAGAGAGGGGGGCTGGATAGAGGGAGTTGGCCTGGATGGTGGGCAGAAGAAAGAAGCATGGTGGAGGCAGACTCACAGAGCTAGACTCCTGTGGGCAAGCCGCTTGCCTACTCTGAGCCAGATGCATATACCTGTCTGTGAACATCAGGGCCACTACAATGAGAAAGGGAACCCCAGACACAGTGCTTGCTGGGAAGTGATGGGTGAGGCCTAGAGGACCTGCAAGGACCTAGTCCCAAGCCACCGCATTCACGGTAAGAGTCACAGAAGGCACTGTGGAAAAGAAGAATGCCATGCAGAAAATCAGCAGCCACCAGGATTGGCCATCTGCCCTGCCCCTCTCCTTTCCTGGGCTCCTTGCCCCACTCCAGGGTGCCTCCTCCTCCAGGAAGTTCTGCTGACATAGGGCTGGCAAGAAATATCTCTGACATTCAAACTCTGCCTCAAAGCATCCTCCATACCGTCAGGAGTCCCAGTCCTCAGCAGCCAACCGTGCCCTCCTTGCACGAGAGAGCGGGATGTGGGTGCCATGAGGCAGACTCCTTCCTGGCATCTCTCCTGCCCTGACAGCCTCTGGCCCATCACCACCCTGGCACGTGCTTACATCACATCAATGCTGTGGGAGAAAAAGAGGCTGAGGAACAGACTGTCTGTGGTAAAAATCACTCAAGACAGCTTCACAGCTGAGCCTCCTCCATCAGTGAGTGGTCAGTAACAAAAACCACACAGCCTCTCCTAAGCATTCTTCTGTGTGTTTCTTTATTTGCTCCTGGGGACAACTGTGAGGAACTTTATCATGCGTGCTGCTGGGGTCTGCCCTGTCATCAAGCCCTCCTCCCTTCTGGGTTCAGTATCCTAGCAGACGAAGCTACTGGGTCGTTCTCTCTTCTGTTGCTAGTTTCCAACTGAAAACCATCTTTAATGTGCTACTGTGACCACAGTTGCCTAAGGAAATGCACATGTTTGCATGTTAACCGCACACACTCTCTCTCTCTCTCTGCCCATGCCCCACATGTCCTTCTATGTACATACATAAACACACATGGTGCCCAGGGATGTTATTTAGCTTTGGTTCATGCTCTGGTTTTGATATAGATTAAGGGCATACCCACGTGTTCATGTCACCAGTGTGGTGGGATAGAGTCTCCTGGGAGGTCACTGGGGGTTCTCCTCTAAGAGTGGATTAAGATGGCTTTTGGAAGATGCAGCCATAAAAAAGAAAGAGGGTAACCAAGTGTGAGGGTGCACACCTTTAATCCCAGCACTCATGAGGCAGAGGCTATGACTTTGGGACCAGCTTGGTCCACACAGGAAGTTCTAGGACACCCAGGACTATACAGTGAACCTCTCAAAACAAACAAACAAACACCGGTTCCTTTTGACATTCAGGACCCTTTTGTTCTTTTAAGCAAACAAACTGACCCGACCTAGAAATGATCCAACCAAATCTATCTATATATTTAAGAATTCTTCCTCAGAAAGAGAGAGAAAATCTTTCTCAGATCTTACTGTATTAATAGTGGAACCTTTACAATACTAAACACAACAGCACAGACCAAAACTAATCGTAAACCTGGTCACTCCCTATGTCTGTCTGGTGATTTCTCTGTCTCTCTGTCTGTCTCTTTGTTTCTGTCTCTGTCTCTCTCTCTCTTTCTCACCACACTCGCGCACACACACACACACACACACACACACACTCCTGCCATTGTGATGCCCTTAGAAAAACACTGTTACAACGAACTATGTCTTTTGTTATAGTGATGGAGAACCCACAGAGAGCCTTCAAATACAATAGTCTCCGGACACAATGTTACAGTTCACCAGTAACACATATGAGCTCAGTCATGACCAACATATGCTGTTGTCATTTACACAAAATCTGCAGGGAGCAAACCAAAACTAATGTGGGAAGCAGAGCCATGCTCGCCTTGGGGTGTGAGGACGGCGGAAAATGATGGACTCACTGGGAAGATGCTAATTCTCTGAGGACAGAGTCATACACAGGACATGCATCTTCCTTCCTTCCTTCCTTCCTTCCTTCCTTCCTTCCTTTGTTTCCTTTCCTTTCCTTTCCTTTCCTTTCCTTTTCCTTTCCTTTCCTTTCCTTTCCTTTCCTTTCCTTTCCTTTCCTTTCCTTTCCTTTCCTTTCCTTTCCTTTCCTTTCCTTTCCTCTCCATTCCTTTCCTTTCCTTTCTCTTCTGTGTGGAGTCTGAGTGTTTATAACTGCTCCTATCTCTTTGAAGAATGACTCGCATGCACACATTGTAACTTCATCTGTCCACCCGACACACCTCCCCAGCTCCTCTTACATCTCCCTCCTACAAAAGCTTCCCAACTTTCATGTCCTCTTTCCTTCTTTCTTATAACCCACTGACTCCAGTTTGTACTGCTCATGTGTACCTAGTGTGGGACCACCTACTGGGGCATTGGCAACCATTGGACACGCCCCTGAAGAAAATGTTCCCTCCCCCTAGCAGCCATCAACTGCCCACAGCTTCTTGGCTGCGGGTGGAAGCTTCTCAGGCTCCTCCATGCTGGGCTATTGGTTGGCAGCTCTTGTGTCATCTTCCTGAGCAGGTGAACTCACTTTGTGCAAATCCAGGAAGCCATACACTTAGCATCTGAACACTCTGGATGCTATAATATTTTTTTAAAGTTTATGAGATAAATAAATTTAGAAATGACCCAGCCAGGCCACTGCTATTATTGTCACATGAGACAGAGGAAGATGCTGGCAGTCAAGTTCACTGTCTGGTTTAAGGCTCAGTTTTGCAGCTGATTTATATAAAGTTCTGTCTGTCCCACATGAATCAGAATCTTTCATTTCTCCCTCTACATCTTTGTCTGATTGTTGTTGCATTTTCTGTCATTTCATGATCTGGGTGCTGGACTTTGTGACGATCAAATCTCATGAGTTTGTTCCCTATTTGAACTGGATAGAGACCGTTTTCTGTTCTCATCCTGTCACCTCCCTGTCAGGTCCTTACCTATCCTTGCTGTGACCTGAGAATGTGGTCAATATCCCTCCTGTCGAACCCTGCAAACTTACTCTGGTCAGCTTGGCTCTGGTGGAGAGAAGGCAGCCGGACCCAGTGACACACAGAGATCTCTCTCAGCCTGTGTTTGACACTTACTACACTGTTCCATCCGCCACCTTCCTTCAGTGTTACTCAAAACTGTGATGTCTGCCAAGCCTCAGATATCTGACAAATACCAATCGAAGATCTACCATGGGGGCATCCTGTGTGAACGGTTTTAGGTTGGTGAAGCCACATTGATTTGGAGTTGAAAAGAAGAAAGTGTTCAAGTCCCAACTCTGCTGCTCTGAGACTCTGCCCAAAGGCTCAGGTGGGATAGCTGTTGAAAAGCTCTTTAATGAGCGTCAGGTGGGAAGAAAATGCTGCAAAGTCCTGTCGGTGCTGATTCGAGCTTTGGGCCTTGTCTACCATTGACAGCTTCTTGTTTTCTTTCTCCCTGCCTGATGGAAGCTCTTTGGAGTCAGGCTTTGCTTGGCTCTGTGGTAGCAAACCCAACACAGGAGGTAGTTAGGTGAGCTGGCAGTGTTGGAGCCCCAGATTTATACTTACTGAACATAATGCAGTAAGTATAGGATGATGGGCCTACATCCTAGTGGCCCAGCCATGCAGTAAGTTAGTGAGACACATTCCCAGGCATCTGTCCCAGAGGGGAGCTTACTTAGACCAAGGCTAGCACTGGTGACTCTCACGTGCGATTGGGGATGAAGATGGTCCCCAGGTTGTCTTCAAGTTCTCTTAAAGAGAGCAGCGTTATTGAATGCTATAGGAAGACAGGTGGAGGAGGGACCAGGCAACAGTGGTCATTGGTTACCAAGTAGACATAAAACTAATGTAGAAGGGAGATGGTAGTCACATCCTCTGAACAGTGACTTACAAGCAGACTGCTTAGTAAAACTGACATGACAGAAGGGGACAGTTGCAGGCAGAAAGGCGTCTTGTTTGACTTCAGGTTCTACAGTCCTTCTGAACACAAGCAGCAACTCAGCAGCATGGAGCTGTGACACTGAAGGAAGGAAGTAGGAGGAGCCTTTTGATGGACAGATCCCAAGTACAAAGACTGTAACTGCTTTCATTTTTCTTTTCCCCACTTAATTGTCTGGAAGATCCTGACTTCTTACTCACTTAGGAAGCCCCCCCCCCCAAGAATGGTTTGAGCCCAGCCCACAACTCTTTTTTTTAATTAGTAACTTTTTTTAAAATGTTAATCAAAGGCTTTATAAATTTGGTAATGCTCAATAATAAGATGCCCATACAATCAGAAGTGTAACCCAATACCCAACCTAGATATACCAACTATCTTTGACTGGTGGAGACACTCGAACATCCACCTCCATGTTCCCCTCTCCCCTCTCTCTAGCTCTCTCTGTCTCTCTCTCTCATCTCCTAGCTTCTCCTCTCTTTCTCCTCCTCCTCTTCCTCTCCTTACCCCTCCCACCTTAGCTCCTCCTACATATCACCCTTCCTGTTAAGATAAAACTTTTCTTTCAAAATACAATTAGAGCATAACTATACCAATTTGTATCAGTAAGGTACAAGATAGACCCAGTCCATCATTTTGTTGACTAACCAGAACCTCTGTCATCTCTCCTAACTAAAAGACTTAGTTCTGAACCTGGCTTTTTTCTTGGCTTTAGAATGAATGTCAGCTGAAAACCATCCTCTCAAGTCTTTTCTCTCAAAGTAAATAGCCAGGATTGGCTATGAGACTATAAGTCTTCAACCCTGTCAGAAATCCAGAATGACTGAATTAACTGAAATTATGGGAAGCACAAAGCATAGCTTCTAAAACTTAGCCAATTTGTAGAGACCGCTGAACACCTGGACAGTCCCTTACTTCAAAACGTTGGAGCATCCGCTCTTCAGCCTTCTGGCCCGGGATCATCTGACAGACCTAGTGATGCAGAATTATTAAGGGCTGATCACTCTGTCTTGCAGCCCACAACTCTTAATCCATGACTATACACAGCATCTGAAGGCAGCTTTCTCAAACCCCGCTGCAGAAGAGGAAGGCCGAAACTGGATTGCTAAGTAAGACAGTCGTCCCCTCTCTGGGTGCAGCCCAGTTTGTGTGTAAGATGCCGTGCCCTCTCCAGGTTCCTGGGAGGGTTGAGTGAAAGGAAATGTGAGTGTCCATACCTCTGACTGTGCATGGCAGCAACAGGGTTGAAGTCACCCGGGAAACATATAAAGAATTGAGACCTGCCATCCAGAACTGCACTCCCATATAGAGCCATCAGAATCAGTGAAATCCAGAAAGTTGAGCCAGTAAAGGAAGGCCCAACTGAGGAGATCCATGTCCTCAGCATGTATGCTACACAGCCGACACTGCCTGATAGTGTGCCATCGGTGTGCACATAAAGGAAGAGGAAGAGAGAGGACAGAGGAAGGGAAAGGATCAACCCTGGCCCTTCTCCCTAATACAGGCACTGCCTGATCTCTTTCTTTCTCATGGTCCTGCTAAAATTGGGTTCCACCCTGCCCCCCAAGTCCAGCACTGGTTCTGTAGCACCTGGCCACTTATACCTGAGAAGCTCTAGTTTGGAGAACGTGTGAATGACACACACATCTGGATGGCAGCTGTGACCTGCGGGGTCCCTGTAAGATCAAGTGACTTCAGCATCTCGGACGGCCTATTCCCTAAACAAATACAGGCACTGGTCTCCATAGTCATCAGTGTAGCCACAGCCAAGGGCTCCACAACCAGAGTTCTGGCCCTACTTAACACGCCCCTCGTCTATTGTGATGGGAAGGAGGGATGTATGTGCTTGTGAGCCTTCTGTCGCCTGGGGCAAAAAATTACTCAGCCTCTCCCAGAGAAGACATGGAATGCATAATTGATGGGCCAGTCTATGAATATTCATGAGCCCCTTGCCTTCCAAGGCCAGTTGCCACTGTGAAGGCTCCTTGCATAATGAGTCACTCTGAGTGTGACTGAGACCCAGGCCTCCCTCCAGTCCTCAGCATCACTACTGGGCTCTGAAACTCACTTGGAAGAAAACCCCCCAAACTGTGCCTGTCTGTGCTAAAATGTGGGCGATCCAAAGAATGAGCCTCCACGATGGGCCCTGGGCCCTAAAGTCGCCCAAACTGGGCCTCAAGAACAGCATCTCAGGGGATGCTGAACTGCTTTTCCCAAAGCAATCCCTATGAAGGTGAGTGAAATTCCCTGCTCTTCAGAGCCTGGAAATAAACTCTGTCAGCCTCAGCTACCATGGCATTCAGCGGGAGGTTACTGGCCTCAGCCTTCCCATCCAGGTGACAGTGGCTCTCATCAACTCTAAGACATAGTTGGCATGCACTTCTGAGACTGGGTGTGTCTCCCTCTGTGCATCCTGGCTGATGTCAGAGTTTTACAAGGGGGATTGCCTCCCTTAATGGCCTAGAAAATATATGAATCTCATAGTCAGTAGGATCCTAGGCTCTAAAGAAATACAGTAACGTTATCACTTGCCATAGACCCACTGTGTGCCAGGCAGCCAGTGTGCCTGGTGCTTCTAATAGTGGGGCACAGTTGGGCACAGGGCTGGCACACACAGTTTTCTTCCTTTGAACGCTCTCCACCTTGTTTATTGGGACAGGGTCTCTCACTGAAACTGAAGCTCACTGATTGGCTAGGCTGGCCGAGCAGCTGAGCTCCAGAAATCTGCCTGCATCTGCTTCCCCATCCCCTGCTCCAGCACGGAGGTTATATGACTGTGCCAGGTTTTTCCATGGATGCTGTGGGTGCAAACATGGGCCCTCCCTTGTGCTTGCCCCAAGTTTCCTTCCTTCTTGCTCCTAGGAAGAGAGACAGAGACAGAGACAGAGAGACAGAGGGAAAGCGAGCGAGAGAGCTTGCTGTCCGGTTCGATCTTCTTTGGTAGACAAACATTTACAAAAGCTCTTAAGCAAGTCCGTATTTTATTGAGGAAGCTTCAGGGCGTTGGGAGCATTAGTGCCGGCTGAGTTTGGGTTTGGGAGTGGAAGAAACCTAAAAGTTTTCCCAAACTAGTCACAACCCAATTAAAACGTTACACACGAAACCCAAGACAATGATTCACAGACTACTCCATCTGGAGCTTCTCACTGCGAGCGGTTCACACGTGATTCAACTCTGATTTTTTTTTTTTTTCATTAAATGCTAAACAGCATACTTCCTATCACAGTCAAAGAATATTTTAAAAGTCTCGTTGTCTCTGAACATGTGTGAGAATTTTCAGTGTACATGTGCATGAGTGTGTGTTCACGGGTGTCTGTCCTGTGGGGATATTCATCTAAGGACTTGGGATATACGCACGCGCGGTTCTGGTTTTGTGGATGTGTGCTGGGCTCTAGCTGGTTCGATGGTTCAGAATCAGTGATGTGCAATCCTGTAGCATTCTTCTGAGTGCCCACTTCACACAGGGCCCTGAAAGTCCTGCAGCTAGTCTGGGTGTCTCCCTGCACATTCATGTGGGCACCGGTGTACCCATCCCTAATGTGGACAGGCAGTGCCTGTGTGTTATTGGCATGCAGACTCTGGCAGGAGGTTGAGAAAGTGACTTACAAGGGAAATAGAGTCTCCATGGAAGGTCCAAAAGGGGCCAATGAGAGGGCTTAATACGTAAAGGTGCTTGCTGACAAGTCTAACTGAGTTCAATCCCCTGGATTCACTGAACTGGAAGAATCAACTCCCTTAAATTGTTCTCAGATATCCACACATGCTCTGGGGTACGGAATCCCCACAAGTGTATACATATATACACCACGAAATAAATAAAAATCTAAAATAATTTTTAGAAATAAAATGTCCAATGGCACGTAAGACCAAAGATCTCTGACATTAGGGGACCACACAGACTCTCTAGTCCAGACTATGTCCCTTTTGTCATTACTGTTTTGATACAGGGTCTCATCATTGTTGCCTGTGCCAGCCTTGAATTCCAAGGGTCAAGATGTCTTCCTAACATCTGAAATGTAAATAAAATTTCCAAAAAAAAAAAAAGATGTCTTCCTAGTATGTTCTCATAGTAGCTGGGACTAAGATAGTATTAAACACCTAGCTTCAAGGTGACATTTGAATAAACTCCCTAGATTGGTCATCTTTAATGTCTTAGGTTTTAAGCTTGGTCTGGGAAGGCCAATAAAGCAGGCACCCTTTAGAAATGTGTTTAGAATTTTACACAGATTAAAACATGACCAACCACTTTGTGATCTTACATTCCGATTCCCAGAGGCCACAAACCCACCAAGAGTCTGAGGGCAGTGATGAGCTGCTAACCCCTGGAAGTCCAGCCACAGGCCTCCCTCAACCTCTACCTGGGCCTCCAGTCAGCAAGTGACTCACAGTGGGGCTGGATGGAGTGGCCTGGCCAGTCAGCCTGCTATCTCCCACAACTCTCTGTCAGGGCCAGCCCAGGACTGCCAGCCTGTGATTTCGTCTTTGGTGTGGTCATACTGTTTGACTCTTCCACGCCTGGATCCCTCAGATCAGATGTGATTAGCACTGTGTGGTGCCCTCCCCCAGCCCTAATGGCATTGGGGGTGCCATTCCTGGAAGCACAGGGAAGGACTTCCGGTACAAAAATCTAGGACATACACATGCCGACAGGCTCCTTGGGACCCCAAGGTAACCCTAGCACAACTCCACTTCCTGATTCTTTTTTCTTAGAAACCAGCCCAGGGTCAAGATGATCCTTGTAACGTTTCCTGACTAGATGACAGAGAGCAGGGTGAGAGGGGAGAGAGTCAGTGTCCCATTCTGCCTCTTGCCAGAGAGTAACTGTGGAGGTCAGTGGCACTGCAGAGTCAGTTCCTGCATGGTTACTGTACCCCGGGCTGAGCATAGTCCAGCACCGAGTCCTTTCTCAGCTTCCTCCTGGTCTTCACAGGTGATCATATGTGCACTTGGCTCTCAACCCAGCCTCCCGGGAGGCTAGCAGTGGAGTGACCAGTTCACACCCGCCCTTAGGTACCTTACTGTGCACAGAGCATTGCACCAACTCCAGAAGCCAACCAAGGATGAGACCCAAGGACATATCACCTCTAAGAGCTGAGATGCAACAATGTTGCCTTCCCAGTAACACACACACACACACACCCGCAGTACAGACACCTTAGCTACTATGGACCCCTCAGCTGCTCTGGACCTCAGACTCTCAGGCTGCCTAAGGCTGTCTCTCTCTGCTTCACGCCCCTCCCCAGCTCAAAACACAGAAGGGTGGCTGGGGTTCCAGTGCCAGCTTTACTATATTATTCATGCCTCCCTTAGGCTGCCAGCAGGGACCTGGCCCAGAGGCCCTGCTTTGCCAGGAAAGATAAGGAGCCAACACCTGACTTGGCTTGTGTGGTCCCTCCTGTTCCCGAAAGAACAGTGACAAAGGCCTGTTGTTTGTGGCCCTGTGCAGGAAGCCCGACCTCCTCCTCCTCCTCCTCGGAAAAGGGAGATCAACCATTAGTGAGATTGCAGCCGGGTTAGGTTTACAGCTCTTTCGCACCTGTCCCCTCCTGCAATGCAGTGAAGGCCTAGAGGCAGGTGGCTGCTGGCCCAGAGGGCACAGGGGTTTGATGAAACACCTTCTATACACTGGGCTTCATATGCATGGCCTGAAGAAAGCCCTACAGAAATTTGTGGAGTTGGTATTATATATCCCAAGTACAAGGAAGGGAGACAGGCTGTTGTGGCTGAGGGAATACTCAGACTGCAGAACTGGCCAATGGCTCAGCCAGTGGTGCCCTTGCTGGGATTCCAAGCTGAGTCACCCAGCCTCAGAACAAGACTAGGAAAGAATGAGTTCATGCCCACCCACGCCTCTGTCCTGAATACACTCCAGTCAAATGGAGGTCCATAGCACAAAGCAAAAATTCAAGGCCACCAGTGGAAGCCCCTGAGGTCATGTAACCACTGCTGGCCCTTCCTCCTCCTCAGCACAGGGAGCCAGGCGGCCACGCTAGAAGTCTGACAGAGCCCACAGGGCCCACAAGGATCACCTGTGCTACTGTGGCACTGTGCACAGGAGGCAGGGTTGAGGAATGGGGACTCTGCCAAGCTGGTGACACTGCTGCCTGCCGTGAAGCTACCTGGATGTCATGTCTTCATGCAGGGATGCCTGGACACCAGCAAGCTCGGTCATGCCCCGTGGCTTCACATCCCTAGTTTCAGAGCACTTCAGAGGCTACCAATTGCTGCTTCCCTCCCATTTACAAATCAGGCCACTAAAGCCCAGGGGAGGGATGTTACACACAGAGGCCCTGGTATGGCAATGGTTAAGGGGAGACCTCAGACACTGATCTAGTAGGCATACTTAATAGAAAGCTCTGTGGCCTGCCCTCAGGCCCCACAATCCTGCAGCCAAACCCTGGACTAGCCCCACTGCCGGACACACCCTTCCAGCTTCAGTTACTAGCAGAGGGCCTTCCTGAAAGGCTTTGAAGAAACATTAATGATCATGAGGTGGATATAACAGTTCTGACCTACTGTGTGCCAGGGCCTGGGGAGAGATGAGAATCAGACCTCGCCTCAGGCACTACCATCTAGTAGGGACAGCAGACAGGAACCAGGGGGAGTGATGGAGACTCTTAAGGGCTAACACTACACAAAGGAGGACTTCCCCATCAGGAAAGAAGAAAGCAGAGGGAAGAAGTCACCTGGGGGTGACCTGGCAGATGAGATAAGGTGAGATGAGAGAGATGAGAGGAGATGAGAACTGCCTGTCGCCTCAGCTGCTGGAAGAGTCTAGTCTCCTCAGCTGCTGCTGTGGGAAATACCCGACAACTCTGTGTGAAAAGCAGCCTCAGGCCTACACACAGCTTGCTTGCTTTGTTTTATACAGGCTGCATCCCAGCTCAGGGGGTCCCCTCACAATCAAAATGGGTCTTCCCATACCAGGTAATGTAATCAAGACAGTGCTTCACAGACGGGCATAGAGACTGTCTCCCAGATGATTCAGATTCTGTCAAGATGACAGTTATGACTGAAGGTCACAGAGGGTGAGGAGCAGCGCTGGGTCTGAGGCTCTAGAAGGCCGTGAAGAAAGTCAGGGCATGAGAGGAGAGGATGGCCAGGCTCAGACGCTCACGCTTAAAACCCATGGGGAATTCCCTCTTGGAGACTCTACTCAAAGAAGTGTGTGGAACTGGGCTGAGGTAAACATGTCCCTGGGAACACGGGTGTGTGTGTGTGTGTGTGTCTGTCTGTCTCTGTGTGTGTCTGTCTGTGGTGTGGTGTTTGCGTCTCTCTGTGTCTATGTGTGTCTGTTTGTCTGTGTGTGGTGTATAGGTGTATGTGTGTATGTTTGTGGTGTGGTTTGTGTGTATGTGCCTGTCTATCTGTGTGGTGTGTGTGGTGTGTTTCTGTGGTGTGTGTGTATATGTATGTATCTGTGTGTGGTATGTATGTGTGTATGTGGTGTGAGTGTATGTGTGTGTGTGTGTGTGTGGTGTCTGTGTCTATGTATATGTACTGTGGTGTGTACAGACTCCTCTCCATGTGTAATGTGCCCACCCAGGTACAAACAGGGAAACTGAGGCTTAGGTGCAGTCACTGCCCACAAATGACTGAGCTGTAGGCAAAGCCAGGACTAGGACTCTTTGTCCCCTGTCCCTGCCTTTCAGCTTCTAGGTGGGCCTTCCTTCCTTAGTCTTAACTCTTAAAATACTGTTTGAAAATGTGTATTTTTAAACTTTTTAACTTTTGTTTTATTATTACGAGGGCATTTCTCAGTGGGTGCGTGTGGAAGTCAGGGGGTTGAAAAGATTAAACTCAACCCTTTACCCATTTACACATTTCAGAAGCCCTGAACTGCACATTTTTGTGTAATGTGTATGTGTTCCTGAATTTATGCATACACGAATATGGAAGCTGGCAGCAGACATCAGTATCTTTCTCTGTGACGCCCCACCTTAGGTTTTGAGGCAGGGCCACTCACCAACCCTGGAGCCAGGCTGGTGGCAGTAAGCTCCAGTGACCTTCCCCTGTCTGCCTTCCCAGAGCTAGGGTCACAGTCCACGTCTCCAGGCTTTTCACACAGGTTCTGGGGACCACAGCTCAGACCCCAATGCTTATGTAGTGAGCACTTTACTGAGTTGTCTCCCTGGTCCCTAAAATGTGTATTTTTTTTTTTAAAGAGTAGCAGCTGCTGCCATCCCTGGAACCAGGGCTCTCCCACAGACGCTGCTTTCTCAGGGCTGTAAATCAACTGCTCTGAAGAGGACCTGGGGGTAGGGAGGCAGAGACAATTGCCTTTGGCAAGCTGCAGTTCACAGGCCATCCAGGGTCAGGCCCTAGAGCCCATGGGGCAGCAGTATCCCACCCTTGAGGTCACACTGCCTGCTAAGGAGGCTCTCTCTCAGCACCTCGGTCAGCAGAGCCGCAGGCTTAGCCTCTTTACTAAGGGGGCTGGAATACCTCCTGCTTCAAGGGCCTGACCTTGCAGGGAGGGTGGAAATGGATGCATGCCAACAAAAACCATATATATTGGTCTCTCCATATTGGTGGTACTGGGTTCCAGACACCCCATACCCCATATACCAAACCCCAAATCCCTCATTTGAATCAGGGGAGTGTTACAGAGCCTTCCTTGCTGACTAAATCATTTCCAAGTTAATACCATGTGAATGTTAGGTGAACTTGTCATATAGTAATTACAAGGTGTCCCTAAGTGCTCAGAGCAGTCTTGATGCCCGTAGGATGGGAGTGTAAATGCAGATTAAAGGCCATTGTGTTTTCTTCTCATCTGAAACAGTCCCTGTAACTTATCTGAGATGGATTTTGTTTTAGATACTATCTTGCAAAAGATTTTCAGTTTGGCCTTGATTGAGCTCCTGGACTCAAGCAAATCCTCTTGCCTCAGTCTTCCCAGTGGCTCGACTGCAGGCCTGGCTGTACTCAGTAACCCGTGATTCCTTGGTCCTTCATTCACCAAAGCTTTCCTGAGCCAGACACAAACACTTAGTGGGCTGAAAGGCCACCGAGGCCCAAACTGTAGTGACCACACAGGACCGAGCATATGACTTCTAGGGACAACGGCCTTGGGATTCAGCTTCACAGAAGGATTACAAATGTTTCTGGGGCTTGGGAGGTGGCTCAGTAGATAAAGTAAGTACTTACCACCCAAGCATGAAGGTCAGAGTTCAGTTCCCCAGAACCAATTCGAAAGTCAGATGGTGTGCTAGTAACCTGTCTATAATCCCAGATTAGGAGAGAGGAGAGACCCACTCTCTGGCCAGCTACAGTAGATGTATGGGCAGGCTCTGCATTCTTGTGATATACCCTGCCTCGATGGATAATGCAGAAAGGAACTGAAGAAGACTCCCAACTTTGCCTTCAGGCCTCTGCATTCAAACTTACGTGTGCACCCACACATATACCATATATATGTGTGTGTGTGTGTGTATATGTACATATATATGCATACATGCAAAAAAATGTTTCTAAATCCAGAAATAGCCCCTATGTGTCCAGAAGACGAGCTTGAAGGGCTGACTCTTCTGCAGTGTAGGAGGGTGCGATGCAGGGAGTAAGATACACCCAGGGTGAGGATGTCCTTCCAGCTATAAGGAGAGTAGAATAAGACAAAGCCAGAAGGAAGAGGCAGGTATCACGGGTAAGGATGGGGCTGCTGTCCCTGGGGCAAAGCCACCTAGGGAAGAATGTGAACTCCTTCCAGACATTTTCCCTGGCCATAGTCCCCAGGGAAGCTGCAACTGAGTTCCTGTCTATAATGGGTTCAGTGGTGGTCCCAAAGAAACCAGGTCCTAATCTCTGACCCTGGAAAAGCCTCTCTCTCTCTCTCTCTCTCTCTCTCTCTCTCTCTCTCTCTCTCTGTGTGTGTGTGTGTGTGTGTGTGTGTGTGTGTGGTGTGTTTGTGTGTTTGTGGGGGAAGGTGGTAAGGGGGCGGTTTAGAACTTCAGGGAAGAAATGATCCTGGACTATCAGGTGGGTCCTTAAAGGCTGACACAAATGTCCTCATCACAGAGGAGAGCCAGGATGTTTCAGAAAAGAGGAAGCAGGCACAGAAACAAGCAGAAGAGAGGCCCATTGCAGCTGCAGGATGCATGGGAGGACTTCTACCTGAGACAGAAAGTGTGTAACACCTGGGACTGAGCCCTGGGACACTAACTCCAGACCCCAGCCCTTAGAACTTCAGGAAGGTTCCATGCAAGGAAAAGAGGTGTGGGATCAGGGAGGAGGCAGATTGGCTCTGAGGCATGAATCGCCTAACTCCTGCAGGCTTTGTTAACACATGGCAATTTGTCTCCAGCTCTGTGGTACCCGTGCTTAACTGCATCCACAGCTCCCTATGGGATACGGCTGGCACAGACATTCAGCAAACATCTACTGACCATCTGCAGACAAAGATGGCAAGATCCTTGCCTTTGGGGAGGTCTGACTTCACCTGGGGCTCCTTTCTGCTTCCCCTCTCCTTTCTATTTCTCCTCAGAGCCTTGCCTCAACAGGTCAAATGTATAAAACAGAAGCTTTTATGGGCGCTGATCTGAAAGGACCTCAGTTCCCCAGCTCGGTCTTTGAGCGCATGTTACTTTATTTGCCTGTGGTGACCATCTGCTAAGACACTGTACTGGTGACAGAAGCAGCTGGATGGGGGAGAGGATTTGCTTGCTTGCTGGGAGGGTACAGTCCAAAATAGAGGGGAAACAGAGATGGGAGTGATTTAAGATGGCAGTAGGAACCTGGGTGGCTCGCCCACATTTTGGTCTATCACTAAGCCCAGTTGGGACCAGAAGCTGGGATTTGGATTTTAACCTTCAAGGTGACGCTCAACAACCCACTTCTTCTGTCTGGGCCCCAACCCCATAGGACCTATAACTTCCAAAAGGGTGCCACCATCTGGGGACCAAGTGTTCAGACGCACAAGCCTATAGGGATATTTCACATCTCAACCAGAGCAGACAGCAGCCTCCTCTCGTACACATGACAAGTGTCAGGAAAGGTTATAGATCCCATGGCACCAGGTGGCAGAACTCAAGTGCCAACGTCAATCTGGTTCCTCAGGCCTGCCCTCCTTCCCTGTTTTCCACCTGTGGCCTTTTTGGCCCAGAATACAGGACCAGGGACAGAGAATGAACCTGGCTCTCAGCCTATCGCAGTATCTACGAACATCTGGCTCAGAGCCAGGAGTTCTGCATTGGGTATCACCTTCCTTCCAACTGAATAGACTCAGTGAATACCCAGGGCTCCTCAGAGACTCCCGTCTCCTCCCCACCTGGTTCCGTTCCCTGGAGTCTCCTAATAAGCTCACCGTTCCCAAGTGGATTGGTTTCCACTGTGACGGGCTGATTAGGTCCCTTCACCTCCACCTGGATCAGGTTACAGCTATACAATCAGCCCAATGGCACCTCCACAGGCCACAGGTGCCCCAACGGAGGGCACAGCTGCCCAGCCTCATGGGAGGGTGCTCCCAGCTACAGAGCCCTCCAGTGACCGGCACAACTGTAGCAAGTCACTGCAGCAAGTCCCCGGGGTGGCCAAACTATTTATAAGCAGGACAGAGCGAGTCCCCTTGTCAGATGCCTGGTGCCAGCCAGGCCCGTCGGCATTCTGCCGGGGAGTGTCTGTCTTGGCCTTCCCACCCACAGCCTGGCAGTACTTCAAAGCTAGAGGAAAAATCACCCAGGGCTGGGCCACATCCATCAGCATCTTCCCTGATGGCCTAATGGGATTTTGTACACATACATCCCTTCATGTATCTGGCGTCCTCTTTGTCTCTCTCTCCTACCATTAAGGTTTTGAAGGAAAGACCCTAGTTTAGCCCACAGCTCCAAGCAACAATGTCCACTGCCAAGCATGGGGCCAGGAACTGAACACTCACTCCATAATCTTGGGAAACAGATACTCTCATTGTCCCCTTGCACAGGCAGGCAAACTGAGGCTTGAGGTCACAAAGCTAAGAAATATTGCCCAGTAAGTATTTGAGAAAATGCATAGCAGCCTTAGCCACCAAAGAAGCCAAAGTCAAAACCACAGGGACATGACACCCCATATCCCCCAGAGTAAAGGTGATCATAACGCAGTTTCCTGTGGGAACTGGGGTCCAGGCAGAGACACCAGCCGACAGTGCTAGTGGAACACAAAATATGTACCCACAAGCCACAGCCTGGAGCTTGAGTTCTCAAAAGGTTCGACATGGCCAGGTGTGGTAGCCAGTGCCATCAGCCATCAGTGAGGCTTGCACAGAGGTAAGATGATGTCCTGACTCTGGCGTTACCCCAAGCGAGAGAGATCTCAGCTGTACAGCATCCGAAAGCGCATACGTGAGCAGTCCAGAGAGGGGCAAATCCACAGAATCAGATAGCCCGACTCAAGGCTGCCAGAGGCTGAGGGGAGGGAGAGGTGTGAGGGCTGCTGGGTATGGGATGCCCTCAGGCGACAAGTGCAAAAAAAAAAAAAAAGAGCCAGATAGAGGGCAGAACACTTACCCTTCACCCTTCTTTCGAGAAAAGAACCCATGTATCCCCCAAATTTTCTCAAACGTCGTATGTAGCATAGCATATGTAGTGACCATGAATTATCTGGAACTCCTGAATGCTAAGATTACCGGCATACACCGTGTGCTGTGTGCCATCTCACCTGGTTTTAGGCAGAGCTGGAGAGTGAAGTTGGGGTTTTCTGCATGCTACACAGGCGTCCTACCAACTGAACCACACCCCAGTCCCAAATGGTCAAACCTTATAGCATATAAGTGACATTTCAAGAAAATCGTTCCCTCCCACCCCCCAAAAAAGAGAGATGGGACAATGGAGTCAGGATTAGAATCCAGGACCTACAGCTCTAGGTATTCCTGGCCATCCATTTGGTTTCCTCTGATGGTCTCAGAGGACCCTGAGCACAGCTCCCTTGGCTGGCTGTCCACTCTGTGTCCCTATATCCTCTGAAAAGGCAGGAGCTGTCCAGGGCCGCAGGGTCAGCCCTGTGTCCTGCTCCTCTGACTGCCGTGGATGTGGCTAAGGCCATCAGATACATTGGCTGAAACCTGGCTACAGCCCTTCCTTCTGCCATGTCTGGCCTAAGTGGAGTCCAGCTTGGCAGGGAGCGGGGACACATATAACCTCACGGCCGTCACACCTGTCGCCCTGGTGGCACCTGTCTACGTCACCTAGTGAGACTCATCTCTTTCTCAATACAGTCAGCAAGTTTTAGAAAAGACAGGAAAAGGACAAAAAGTGCACAGAGAACACTGTCTGGGGTTTTGTGGCATGGAAGCCATTTCCCTGAGCCTTACTGTCCCCACAGGAGGGGTCCTGCAGACTCATTTGCACTTTCCACTTTGCTGATGTCTGCGGGGGCGGGGGGAGGGGCGGGGAGCAGACTCGGTGCCTTTGAAAAGCGTGGGTGCTGAGTTGGGTGTGCCCTCCCATCTTCTCCTGGGTTCCCCATGCCTGGCTGCCTCTCTTCCCCAGGGTCCTGCAGTGAGGGAAGACCCAGGCCCGTCCTCAAACTTTCCTAGTCAACCCTGGTCTACTGCAAACCCGGGCTTGACACAGGAGTGATCAACAGACACAAACGGGTACTCTTGGGTCCCTAGAGTATCCTGGACTGTGAGCCATGATCTTTCTCCACGATCTACAAAGCACAGGGCACCCCTAAAGGAAGCCTGGCCTCGCCTCAGATTCCACTGACTGAGCCCCAGCTGGTATTTCTCAGACACCCTACCTCCCACTCCTGTGATACTTCACCCTGGATACAGACCAGGGCTGGGACAGAGTTCAATGTCCTCTAAAACAGTCTCTACTTTTCCAGGAGGGCTGGGATCCTTAGCATCCTACAGTGGTGGGTAGCGGGGCTAGACCTCGGGTCCCCATACTTGCATGGCAGACAGGTCCCTAACAACTATCTCACCAGCCCCAGGGTTTTTGTCGGTTTGGTTGATTTTGTTTTTTCATCCTGGAAATGTTAGCTGTTTGTCTTGTCTCTTTAAATGTGCTCACCCCAGGTGTCTGAGCTTATGCACAAGTGCCACCTGATAGGGTTGTAATAACCAGGATGAGCAAGAACAGTTGGGAAGGGCTATCTCAGAGCAGGGCACGTGTGTGCACACACAACAGATGCCTGGCTCCACTGGCCTCCCTCGTAAGGACTTGTGAGCCCTGGGGGGAGGGGTGGCAGGAAATGTCATTCCAGTCTTGTACTGGATAGAGGGTCCTACTGCCACAGATGATACTCAGCCTACTCTGGTCATGGGAAGAGCCAGGAACCAGCTGCAGTCCCCAGCTCCTCCATCAGATGGCTGGTGCCTTGGGGATACCTCCTGGTCCTGGCTCAGGTAAAGGGAAGTGATGATTTGTCTTTATGTTGTGCTCCTGGGTAGGACCTGAGGTAAACTCTCTGGAGAAAATGGACTTACCTGAGTGCAGGGCTTTTGAGGCAGAGCTGGCTCTAGGCCAGGCCTCCAGCTTCAAACCCAAGGCTCTCTGGGAAGCCCTGCTTTCCAAGGACACAGGGAGCAGGTGGTTCATTATCAGGAGCCATCTAGAAAGGCTAAGGTTAGCAGGTGGCCCTCCTGGAGTGGCCCACCATCTTTGCATGGTTTATGACAGGTGAGCTCTGAGAGTCAAGGTCCCAAGAGACTTCATCCCAGGATTGCTTCTTGCAGCAGATACGTCTTTCCTGTCACTCTTACACAGTCTGATGATTCCTGGGCATTAGCCACCCTATTGAACAGACTTCCTGCAGATCAATGCGAAGATGAACTTTCATGAATATTGTTTAGATGAATTAATGATTTTATAGAACTCCTAATTTGATTCAAATAATTTTAGGAAGAAAGTTTTAAGAAATGGTTTTAGTTGTTTTGCTAGAAAGATGTAATGAAGTTAGAATGTGCCTGGGATGGAGAAATGGCTCAGCAGTTAAGAGCACTGACTGCTCTTCCAGAGGTCCTGAGTTCAATTCCCACAACCACATGGTGGCTCACAACCATCTGTAATGGAATCTGATGTCCTCTTCCGGTGTGTCTTAAGACAGTGGCAGTATACTCACATACATAAAATAAATAAATCTTAAAAAAAATAGAATGTACCCACCCCTCATATTACTATTTATCTTATTATATATAATATTATATATATATCATAATATTGTCATAAGTATTAATATCATAATTATTATTAAGTAAAGGCTACATAATAAGAAATCCAGTGAGCTTTCATAACTACATTAAATAGAGATACAGGCTTGAGATAAATTTGTTTTCAAGAAAAAATATTCAGGTCCAAGGATGAAGCCACAGGTGTACACTATGATAAGGCAAAGCCATATAAAAAATGTTGCTTTCAACTTATAATGAGCTTACAATGTGAAACCCTGCCTTGAACTTGTTATTGATACCTGCACTGGCTGGTTTTGTGTGTTAACTTGACAC
This sequence comes from Mastomys natalensis, assembly GCA_021653895.1. Taxonomy (NCBI): domain Eukaryota; kingdom Metazoa; phylum Chordata; class Mammalia; order Rodentia; family Muridae; genus Mastomys; species Mastomys natalensis. The sequence goes on from JAJTUV010001084.1 coordinate 504,567, forward strand.
AAGCTGGAGCTATCACAGAGAAAGGAGCCTACCTTGAGGAAATGCCTCCATGAGATCCAGCTGTAAGGCATTTTCTCAATTAGTGATCAAGGAGGGAGGGCCCATTGTGGGTGGTGCCATCCCTAGGCTAGTAGTCCTGGGTTCTATAAGAAAGCAAGCCGAGCAAGCCAGGGGAAGCAAGCCAGTAAGTAACACCCCTCCATGGCCTCTGCATCAGCTCCTGCTTCCTGACCTGCTTGAGTTCCAGTCCTGATTTCCTTGGTGATGAATAGCAATGTGGAAGTGTAAGCTGAATAAACCCTTTCCTCCCCAACTTGCTTCTTGGTCATGATGTTTGTGCAGGAATAGAAACCCTGACTAAGACAATACCTTTCTGTACTGCCCTTTTATGTAACATTTTATCTTTGAGGTAATTCTTCTTACATAAAGAACTTTTGTCTAAAAGGCTATTAAAAGGCTGAAAGCCATAAAGAAAAGTAGGGTAGACATTTTCCATGTCACCCGTGTGGGTGTTGTCTGTGTGAGTGACTTCTTTCCTTTCCTTCCTTTTCTTTCTGGTTCAAGAAGAGTGAATGAGCTCTGAGCCTCTTGCCTAGCAGGCGAGAGGCTTCTGGGCTTCTGGCTGACTCACCACCGAGAAAGAAGCTCTATCTGTAAACCCTTTCACTTAATTCCTCACTGCTAAACAGCATGTGTTAAATAGCCAGAAACCATGCTTGTTTAAGCACAGAGAGTAAGTTCCCCCCAGTGCTCATTTAAGCACAGAGAGTTAAAGAGAAAAGAAGCCAACAGTTTTCAGCCACAGAATAAGCAAGAGAGTGTTAGACTTCCAGAGGTATATTATCAGTCTTCTGGCCTTCCTCCAATAGTGTGTTCCACCTCAGCTTTGAACCCCAAAAGGCTAGGGCAGGCACCTATCAGGTCATAAGGCATACTTGGAAAGTACTGTGGAGTCAGACTGAGATCTCCATTCGGAGGAAAGGGCCTGAAAGTGTCTTTGTGGCAACTGTACCAATATTTGACACTTTTCCACTGGAAATGTTAAGGTAAGAGTCTAAGAGTTGGTTAGAGCCAATGAAAGACGACAGAAACATTGTGTCCCCAGAGCAGAGCTCACAGCTCCCGCTCCAATTCCAGCCCTACTTCTAGTGACATCATATAACCTTAGGGAAGGGTTCACAAACATGTAGGCTAAAAACTTGTGTGTGTGTGTTGCACGTGCATGCACATATGTGTGTGTGTGTGTGTTACATGTGTGTCAGTATCAGATGCATACACATTCAGACCTGGGTCTCTCATCAAACCAGAAGTTCACCATTTCTGCTAGGCTGGTCACCCTGCCAGCTCCCAGGATCCTCTTGTCTCTACCCACAGTGTTGTACAGGCACATACAGCCATGCTTGGCTTTTTACGTAGGTACTGGGGATTCAAACTCCAGTCCTCGTAGTTGAAGAGCAAGTGCTTATCTCCACTGAGCCATCTCCCCTGCCCTGAAAACTGGACTATAGACCAGGTCTTCTCTTGTAAAAACTAAGGCTTGTTACGTTCCGCCCTCTGGTAGGCTGTTAAGTTTTTATTGAAATTTGTTTCAATAAAATCAGAACACTGTTAGGCTGGTTGGTTGGTTGGTTGGTTACTTAGTTACTCAGTTACTTAGTTAGTTGAAACAGGGTCTTACTCTGTAGCTCAGACTGGCCTCGAACTCCTGACCTTTTGGGGTCAGCCTCCCATGCAGAGATGGCAAGCCTGTGACTATACCAGCTGGGAAAGCTGTTCACTGTGGACCCGACTCTTCTGTGGATTGTGTGCAATTGCATCTATTGGAGCCACAAAACAGGCTATTCCTAGAGCTTTCACAGACCATTCCCACTTTTTCCTATAATCATCCTCTTCTGAGCTCCTGGTTTGACACCCCTTGGTCTATTCCGAGCCTCAGCCACCGCACTGTCTCTTTTGTCCCTTACCAAACAGAACAGCAAAAGAAGCTTTTGAAACTGGAGAGAAGACGGCTCAGCCAATAAAGCAAGACTCTTGACCATCAACCGCTAATGTCTCCCCTAGCTATGTTGCTCCTTGATGGTACTGGAACCAAATCTTTGAGGAAACTGATTTTTGTTTTTCTTTTCTCTCTCTTAGACAATGTAACTCTTTTGTCTCACAACTCTGTGACCACAGGTCTGAGATTGAGCATCTCTCCTTGGCCAGTACATGGTTTTCTACTTAGTGTGCCCTCAGCTCTCTATATGTCTCTGTTCTGATTTCTTCTTTTCAACTAAAATAAACAAACTACGTTATGCTTGATTTAATATGTGTGACAGGATGTTCTGAAGTCTGCACACCATTGCGACACTGATGAATCTAGCAATGACCAAAAAGACCACGTCACATAGCTAATAGTGAGAACCTCGCCGTCCACTCAACTTTTCATGTACACAGTATGCCACCCTTAACAACAGTCGCCTTGGAGCTCACAGACCTCAAATGTACTTCTTCAGCCTCATAAGATTCTGTTCTTGTCCAGGTTCCTCCCAGCCCCTCTCCCTGCCCCCTGCTCCCTCCCCTCCCTCTCCCGCCCTGCTCCCCTCCCTCCCCTCCCCTGCCCCTGCTCCCCTCCCCTCCCCTCTCCTGCCCCTGCTCCCCTCCCCTCCCCTCTCCTCCCCTGCTCCCTCCCCCCTCTCCCTGCCCCCTGCTCCAGCCTCTGGTAAGCACCATGCTACACTCCATGTTTACATGTCAATCCTTTTAGATTCCGCATGGGAGTGAGGTGGTGGTATTTGTCTTTTGATGCCAGACTCATTATTATGTTGAGTAACATGATTCCATTCTACGTTATCACAAATGGCTGGCTGTCCTTCTTCTTTTTTTTTTTTTACAGCTGACTAATCCACCAATGTACACATCATTCTGGGCAAGGATTTTTCTTTTCAATATCTCAAAAGCATAAACAGCCAAGTGGGATGATATCCGATGAATAAGCTGCTGTAGGGTAAAGGAAACAATCCACAAGGCAGAGACCAACACCCGGAGGCATACGATGCAAAGTACAGTCGTCCTCGTATCCCTGCCTGCTGCATCTGCAGATCCAACCAACTGGGAAGCAGTATCCAAAAGCAAAGTATCATGGCATAGCTGACATGTGCTATGTAGTTAGGCCTACAGTTTCATTTATTGGACACCTCATCATTTCTTCCTAAACAGCACAGTGTGGTAGCTTTTTCCTAGACTCTGTCAGTGGCAGGGAGCATAAGTCACCTAGAGATGATGTGAAGCACTCTGGAGGATTAGTAAGTGGTATGCAAATACCGCATCATTTTTTATAGCAACTTGAGAATGCTTAGATCCTGGTATCCTCAGGGGTCATGGAAGGGTCGCTAAAGGAGAACTACAGATACTGAACAGAAGGTTAATACGCAGGACACATAAGAAATTCAGGGGGCTGGAAGGATGGCTCAGGGGCTAAGCATGAACAGCTCTTCTAGAGGGTCCACATCAGGGAATTCACAACTACCTGTAACTCTAGCTCCAAGGGATCTGACATCCTTTCCTGGCTACCTTAGGTACCCACATGTACATGAATATACACTCACACACAGAGGAAAGAGGGAAAGGGGGGGAGGAGGAGGAGGGATCTTAGAACAAAAAAATTCAAGCCAAATGACATGGTTCATGCCTACGATTCCAGCAATGGGGAAGCCGAGGCAAGAGGAATGCTGAGATTTTGAGGCTAGCCTGGGCTACACAGTGGGTTACAGACCAGCCTGGATTACAGTATAGACTCCAGCTCATTAAGAGCAGCCTAGTCTACAAAGTGAGTTCCAAGACAGAGCTACATAGTAAGACCCCGTCACAAAAAAAAAAAAAAAAAAAAAACCTTAAAACTAAAAACTTATATAGGAGAGGATCAAAGAAAGAAAGAAACTCAAATCGCTCCATAGTGAAGACCAAACAATCCCAAATAGAAAATGAAGAGCCAGACCTGATGATTCTCAAAGATGGGTTCAGACAGCCATGCAGTATGTGCAAACACCCTCGGCACCAGAGATCACCAGAGCAATAGCAAACTAAAATCACAGTACGGCATCACCTCACACCTGTTAGAAGGACTGGGATCAAAGAGAAGAGAGACCAGAGAGACGGTTTCATGGCAGAGATGCACTTGCCTCGCAGGCCCAAAACCCCGAGTTCAATGTCAAGAGCCCTCGAAAAGGTGAATGGAGGAAAGGGACTCAGGTTGTCCTCTGACCCCACACATGTGCTCAATCAAGCATGGGTGGACACACACACATACACACACACACACACACACACACACTATACAAAACATTTTAAAAAGTCTAAAAGCTACAGTGGAGCCCTCATCCATGGCTGGTGGGAATATGAGCTGGTCCAGCCTCTATGGAAATCAGTACGGTTCCTCAAAAAATTAAAAATAGACACACCATCTGATCCAGACATCTCTCTCCTGGGGAAACAGAATCAGTTTAGGGACATCTGCACTCCAGGCAGCGCCGTCAAGACAGCCAAGAGACAGAAGCAGCCTAAGTGTCCATGAACAGACGAAGGGATATTTTTGTGCTTTTAAGTGCAAATTCACGTCTGTGGGAGAGCAAGATGGCTTGAAAATTCTCGCCCCTCGCTTCGAGTGATTGGCATTTTGAAAGTCACATGACCCGCACGCACCCGTCTGCTAGCTGCGGTTTACACAATGCGCTCTGAGCTTTCCATAATTGAAGTGGATTACTGTACAGTTACCAAAAATACGTTGAGGTGGGGAGACAACAGGGAAAAATTACTACTGCTGTTCACGCAGACCGACACGTACCCTCTTGCCTTTATGTAAGTCATGTGACATGCTTTGGCCAATGAGATGACAGCATAGCCATGCCCATCACTTCTTGTTGGACCGTATGATTGGCCATGCTGGTGTCTCTGCTCTCCGGACGTGGGTCTGTATGAAAGTATCCCAATAGATGCTTCTATGTAAGGGACCGGATCTACCTGGACCAGACTGGAATGAACTTTTCAGGAATGAGAGCCCTGTACCACTACGAACCACTGCCATTTGGGTTTTCCACAGCAAACCGAACCTGTCTGGACTTCCGGTGTAGTGGGTAAAACCTAAGACGCCATTCTCATGAGTATCAACCTCAAAAGCTAAATGCAAAGAGCTAAGGTGTGAGGCACTGCCTGGGTAGCCACTGATGGGTTAAACCTGCCTCAGCCGACTTCCAGTGCTTATTTAAACTATATAATATTGAAAAGAAAATACTCTGGGGTTCAAAATGCTAAAAGCTTTATTTCTTTTAAAAAATACAATACATGAACCTGGTGAGATGAATGGCTCAGGGGATAAAGGCGCTTGCTGTCAAGCTGACGGGCTGAGTTTCATCTCCAGAGCCCACTTGGTAGAAGAAAGAAACTGACTTCTTTACATTGTTCCCTGAACACAGGTGTGTGCGTGTGTGTGTGTTGTGTGTTGTGCCAGCGTGGTGTGTGTCGCAGTGGCGTGTGGTGTGTGTGTGTGCGTGTGTGTGCGTGTGTGTGCGTGTGTAGTGCGCGGTGGCGGTGCTGCGCGCGTGTGTGTGTGTGCGCGCGCGCGCGTGCGCGTGCATGAGTCTGCTGGGACCCACGTGGTGGAAGGAAAGAACCCACTAAGACAAGCTGTCTCCTCATCAACATACCACGCGTACATATGGCACACACTCAAACTATGCACACGCATATACATTCGAAATGAATAAACAAGATATAATAAATTAAAACAAATAAACATCCTGCTCCCTTAACCCTGCTCAATTCGACTTGACCCAAAAATTCCCATGTTGAACGCCTAACAGCTTCCTGTACACTTGCCCTGTGTTTCTTCTTGTAAACAGGAAGTCCTCGTGGGTTCTGGAGACACTGGAGCAGGGCTCAAGCAGTGAGCATTCATTCATAGGTCACTCAGAGTTAAGGCCGTTTGTGAGGACCACACTGAGCCCGTATGAGCACATGCAGGGGGCACATGCACACAGACAGTCACGTGTGGCTAACCTGAGGGATTGGGGGCCAGTAAGTGTCAAATAATATAAGTCAACAAATACCTTCCCTGAATTCAGAAAGAGAAGGAAGCCTGTGCCAGAACACAGGATAATGAGGGCTTCAATTGTCCCCAGACACCCAATACCTCAGCACTCCAGCAAGTGGTGCAAAGCATAGCACAGGCTGAGGTGTTGTTCTTCAGTAATGCTACCCAGTGAGACAGCAGGAAGTAGGGGGGTGTTCCAACGTGCACTGCCCCTAGAGCTGCAAATCTCAGGGAAGGGTCCCTAAAGAAGGCAGACCCTCCTCCGGTGTCTGGTGCTAGCCTGACTTTGAACAGAAGGGAGATAGTGTTGGGCTGCTATGGGACCTGTTAGAGAGAGCACCCTGAGAACAGTTCATAGGGCCATTGCTGGTCTTTCTTTCTCTCTTGGGCTCAGTCTCCCCCTGCACACTATGGAGACTATAAACCAGAAGTGTGATATAAATCATGATATAAAGGACAGTAATGAGAGAGCCCATCCAGGACTTCTGCCTGCATCTGCTCTGTCCCACACCCAAACCCTCCCAGGAGGCAGTGCAACGATGCTCAGGCTAATCCTTCGTGCCAGCTATATTTTGAGTGCTCACCACGACTGTAGTGACACTTTAAAGAGAGCCACCTCCTCCCTCCTGCCTCTCCCAGACTCCTCATTTTATAGGGAAGTGACAGGCATCATTTCATGGAATCCCTACAACGTCCCAATGTCTTGGTGTCACCTCCACCTCACAGCTGAGACTAAGAAGTTCTACTGAAGGGAAGAGGGGGCAGATAGGGAGGAGCAGAGGGAAGGGAAACTGAGGTCAGGGTGTGGTGAATGAGAGAATAAAGGAGAGAAGGAGGATGGGAGGAGGAGAGGAGGAGGGAAAGGAGAAAGAAGAGGAGGAGGAGGAAGAGGAGGAGAAGGAGGAGGGAGAGGAGGAAGAAGAGGAAGAGGAGGAAGAGGAGGAGAAAGAGAAGGAAGAAGAGAAGGAGGTAAAGGAAGAAGAAGAGGAAGAGGAGGAGGAAGAAGAGGAGGAGGGGAGGATAAGGAGGAGGAAGAGAAGGAGGAAGAGGAGAAGGAAAGGAGAAGAAGGAAGAGGAGAAAGGAGAGAAAGAGGAGAAGGAGAAGAGGAAGAAGAAGAGGAAGAAGAGGAAGAAAAGGAGGAAGAGGAGAAGGGGAAGGGAAAGGAGGAAGAGAGAGGAGAAGGGAGATGAAGAAGAAGAGGAGGAAAAGGAGGAGGAGGAAAATGAAGAGGAAGAGGAAGAAGAGAAAGTTGTTGACCTCCTGACCTCCAGTCTTTCTCCAGTGCCTCTGTCCACAGCACTTCAACAATCCAGGCCCCTCCTGGGTCCAGAGTCCTCCTTGGCTCTTTTCTACCTATAGAATGAAGCCTGAATGCAGTTGCCTGACTAGGCAGGGGGACATCAGGAAGCCATCAAATCCAGAAGGCAAGCAGTCTGAATTAGAGCCTTGGGGCCCAGAGACCCGCTCTAAGAGCGCGTCCCAGACAGCTTTGTGGTTTGCATCTGAGATGTCCCTTAGAGGGGCAAAGTCTAGAGATATCAGGACCCTATCCCATCCCCCTATCTCCCTCTGCTTCCTGTGTTCACACCATAATGTCCTGGCTGCCACAGGCCCAGAGCCATAATTCCAAGTGATTGTGTACTGAGACCCTACAGTGAAGCCAAAATGGCCCTTTCCTCTTTGTGATGTGGCAGTCTTGGGACTTTGTCACTGTCTCAGAAAGCAGATGAACAGAGTGCTTGGACATCTCCTGCAGAGATGCTTACCAGGCTCTGCAGCTGGGTATCAGTCATCCAGTCAGCAGCCACAGAGGACAGAGCCCAGGCTGCTTTGCTATCTCTAAGCCTTGGGAACACAGCGATCGCATCCCTCTATAAAGCTCAACCAACTCCGCTTTTAAAGAAACTCCATTTTGTGCAAGACCAGGGGCTAAACTCCAAATCCAGAAAGAAAACCACAAAGTCCTCTTGAGCAGACATCTCAATAGCAGGGTCAAGGTACATATAGATAACTTAGCATCCTGCAGAGAATAGATAACTTAGCTATCCTGTTTGTCAGGTGGTTTTGTCCCTGGTTCGGTTCCTGAAGATTATACCAGAAATGCAGTTTTTAAATATTAACTTGCTGACCTGTATAGAAATTCCCCAAGCATCCCCAGACTCGGGGCTGTCACTCTGACCTGCTGTGATGGCGATCATGAGAGTCCGTGCTTGAGAACTAATAACGACTTATGTGTTTATATCTCAAACAGCGCCTGGTTGTCTTTGGGGTTTCTGTGACTTGGGCATAACACCTCCTCTTGGTGTTCTGGGCCCAGCTCATGTGTCTTGAGAAGCATAAGGCAGGGAGCTTGGCTCAGATCCTCAGAGAGACCCAGGCTAGCCCAGCCCTTTTCTGGAGCCAGTGGCCTGAAGTCATCTTGAAGGCCTCCTTTATGTCCCAGGGTCACTGCCGGGTCCTCTCTGCCCCTTTCACAGTGTCTGCCTACCCTGGAATCCAGGGCAGGGACAGCTGTCAGGCCTGTCCGCCCAGGTCTGCACGGCTGCACTGGAGTCTGGGGCAGCATGGATTTTAGGAGCCTCCAGGGAGTAACTCCAGTAAAGCTGAGGTTGGCCAGGGTAAGAAGGAGGTGGAGGCTGTCTTTAGTGCCAGCTTAGGGACCCAACATGAGACCTTGGGGGAAAGAAATTGGGTCTCTCCTGTGCCTGGAGGAACTTGGTGAGCCATGGGTGGTTCCTCGGTGTCATCAGCACTATTCTTGGGGCCATGCCTCTGAATTGAGGCCAAGAGCCAAGTACTTCAAGAGATAAGTATCAGGAAAGCCTGTGAGGATGTCAGGGTTTTCTTAGAGGGATCTTTTGGCAAAGGAGTATGAAGGAAGTTGACGTTGATACAACAACCCGCCTCCAACGACAGGATCAAGAGCAGCCATTTCCCAAGGGACAAGTGGAGTGACTGCACTGGAACTGGCAGAAGTTACACAGCAGGAAACAGAAAATCACACAACAACCAAGTACACACTCACCCACACACTTAGTTACTGTGCACACACACACTCAGTCACTGTCCCCACACACACTCAGTCACTGTCCCCACACACACTCAGTCACTGTCCACACACACTCAGTCACTGTCCCCACACACACTCTGTCACTGTTCCCACACACACTCTGTCACTGTCCCCACACACACTCAGTTATTGTCCCCCCACCACATACAGAGTCTCCCCTAACCCTCACCCAAGCCATGCTCTCCAACAGGACAAATGTTCACCCATCAGGTAAGCGAGTTGCCCAAGGCCACAGCTCTGTGAGTGGTAGCCGGGATTTGAACCTTGAGCTGGTTGGACTACCTTCACTGCTCTCTGACAATGTAGCACCGTGTTCTTAGGGCTCAGACTTGATTGGTTACTTTGTTTCCTCTCCTAAGCACAGAGAAACTGTCAGCCCAGAGGCCTGCATACTCCTCCTACTGAAAGGGACTGGATGTTGTAAAGAATGTTGGGATTTTACCACTGATGAAACTAAAGCCGTATCTAGTGGAGTGATGCATCCAAGTCTCTCCTGCACCCAGGAAGTACAGCCTTGTCTAAACACAGGCATTGAAAACATTGCGCCTTCAGTGGGTCGGCAGTTCCTGCTATAAATACAGTGCTGACTCCTGGGTAACCTTAAGCCTCTTGTAGGCTTGCCCGCCCAGGCCTAAGGCCATAAATCCCAGAGCCTCTGCCGCCTGCTGTGCTCCCCTCTTGACAGAATTTTCCCCAATGCCCTAACAAGGTACCACATTTTTTTTTACAGGCTCCAGATGATTGGAGGCAGTGTGGAGCTACCTAGCTATCTCTGAAAGGGGGTGTGGCTAGAGGCAAGATGACCCTCCTGGAATAAGGACCTAACCTGGGTACCGAGCACAGAGTACAGGGGTGTTGGGTCCAGCCTCTGCTAGACCCTATAGCAGTCAATTATCTTGGGCGTGTCTTCTGCCCCCTGGACTTCAGTTTCCTTACCTAAACAGTGGAGTCATGTCACTTGCCTCTAGACAGTAAATGGCACGTCTAAAATGTCCAGGACTAGGAAGGTGTCCAGGTATCTTCACCCCGTTCTCTGCCCTGTAGTTTATTTATTGCCTGAACTATAAAGCCCCTCACACTGCTTATAAAGACTGGCATCGTTTTAATGGTGCAGCATGGAGAACTAGAGTTCCTTCGCAGGCCCCTTTGAATGGCTGAGCAATGGCCGAGGGCTCACAAGCCTTAAGAATGTTGAGACTGTTTTTACAGGCCCTGAGACTGGTTAGGGACAACAGGATAGATTCCACTGAGCTGCCTGGGTCTGTTGCTGGAGGAAGGAGTCCCAGAGAAACCTGAATGTCTGGAGATGAATTCAAGGAGACTTCTGAACAGAGAGCAGAGAGAATCTCCTCTGCTGCAGGCTGCAGCCTTGGGCCAGTTTGTTGTTTGGGAAAGCTCTCTCTCTCTCTCCCTCCCTCCCTCCTCTTTCTCTCTCTTTTTCCTATTGTTTTTTTGAGACAGGGTCTCTCTATGTAGCTGAAGCTGGCCTAAAACTTGAAATCCTCTCATCTCAGCCTCCTCAGCAGGACCTGTTCGTATTCTCAGATGAGGCTCTGTCAGACCCATATAAGGATGATAAAGACCACTGCACTGTATTTTACAGCCAGGAAAATGATGCCAGGAGCTTACTCAGGGCCTCTTGTCAGAGCTGAGCCAGGACAAAGCAAACCAGTGCTGTCCCTAGCCCCAGCCTCCCAGCCCAATGCCCCTCTCCTAGACAAGGAAGAGACAGAGAGGATAAGTCCCCTCCTGGCCCCAGGCTTAGCATACCATGTACACTCAGCACCATACCACTGTCCTGGCAGCCTAAATATTGTCTTGGCCTTCCTGAAATACTCTACCTACGGGTGGCTTTACAGACTGCTAAAACTAGGGCTCTGTCCCTGGTGCAGGGAGAGAGCTATTCGGGTGTGTGTCAGGTGTGGGGCCAGGCCAGCCAGAGACTGCCGTTGGCAGCTCCCCAGGCACCGGTGGCCTCCACAGCCGCAGGAGCAATGCTAGCAGCCGGCTCTGCTGGCGCCCAGTGGAAGCAGGCGAGGTCAGCCTGCTTTTGTCTATGTCTCCCTCCCGACACACAGGCACATACAGAGCCAGCCCCGGACTGTCCATCAGATATCATAGGGCCTCATGGGATAGCATGGCATGCCTGTGAATGCCTAAGAATCAGGAAGGTGAGGTTTTAGGATAAAGACTGTATGGGCCAGAGCTGAGCCTTGTCTTTCTAAGGATACCACTCGAGGGGAGATGCCCAGGCCATGCGTGCTTCTGAGCATCTGCCCACAGTACCTACTTATCCTGTCTCAGAGGAACCGCTGTACTCATGATACATTGATACCAGCAGACACTTCTGTACATTATCATAATTTTCACAAACTGTGCAGTCAAAGCGTAACCACATCCATCCCCCCATTGTCACCCACGGACACTGAAGCGCAGAGACATTAAACCACTTGACCATGTCACACAGCCTGGAATCGAAAGATTAGAGACAGCTTCCTCCAAAGCCCCACGGTAAACACTGAGTATGTTGTTTTCAGCTTCTACTATTTGAGGTAGCCAATCCCCACTACATGTCAGGGTTCGAAGGGCAGGACCTGGATTCTGACTGCATCTCCTCTCACCTGTATCCCCAGCCTCCTCCCACCCCAGGAGAAATCCTCGGGAGCTGATCTCACACCGATGAAGTGATCAGAACATCCCACTGGGCTCAGGATTCCAGGAAACCTCCCGGGACCTTCAAGATCGTCCCAACTTAATGTTTACACTCCTTCCGTTGCATATGGCGTCAAAGGTCATGCACCCTGCACCCACTTTGAAGCCCAGCCCCACAGCTTGATCCCTGAATCCTGTGGTCAGCCCTGCCCCTTCTCCAGGCTGACAGCCCGAGAATTTGTTAGAGGTACAGCTTCCTGCTAAAGCCTACTAGGAAATCAGGGGGTGCGGCCAGGGCTGAGCTTTGACACTCAAACTGCCTCTGCTGGGCTGCAGCTCCAGGAGTCAAGCTAAGAGGAAGGGGTCCCCACTTCGCTGCTGCCTGCAGCCCGTGGGGGGCCGGGTGCCCTTGGTGACCGGGAGGCCTTGCCTTTGCAACCGGAGCCATGGCCGGTAAATATAGCAACCGCCACTCACCAGCTGAGGGCCCTCGCCGTCCGACATGGTGGGGCGATGGGCAGCCAGCTGGCCACCAGCCTGCGGGGACACTCAGAGCCCTCAACAACGCCGTCACCCACCCAGTCTGGCTTGGGACTGTTCCGTGTCCAGCCCCTAAGCAGTGTCCTGCCTCGCCAGCCTGGCCACCCCCCCATGTTGGGCTGGGCAGATAAGAGCTGTTCCCGGTGCCAGGGACCTGTGCTATTGGTGATAATTCTAGGCACTGCCCTCTCTGCCTGGGGCCCTCCTCAGCAGCCCCAGAATGTTGCCTAAGAAGCTACTGCACCCCTGGGTGTGGACCAGTTCCTAGAAACCCAGCTCTGGAGACTATGGATGCCTACTCCTTCTCTCCCGGTGTCTAGTCCACCTACTAAGCCAGAACCATGTATGGGCATTTAATGAAGGAGAATACCAAAGGACGCTACCAGTGAGTGTGTGCTGGTCCCAGGAGGCATGCAGAGTCCAGCCACCCACACTTGTCAATTCATTCTGCTTTTCAGGCAGCCACATCAGGTCCATGTCCCAGACAGGGTTAAGTGACCCTGAAGGGAAACCAGCCCTCTAGGGGTGTAACCGGGATCTGGAGCCAGGCTGTCTGTCTCCAAGGCATAGGAAGCCTTGCCTTTGTTTAGCCAAGAGCACCCACACATTCTGGCACACACACACGGTACTTTCTGCTCCACAAGTGTTGGGGAGCTGTGTGAAGAGAGGCGCTCCCTACAGGAAGGGAGGTGACTTCTGTGCTCACACAGGAAACATAAGATTGAGAGGAACACACTACTACAAGCATTTAGTATGTGCTTGCTGTATGCTTGACTAAGAGTCAACTCAGTCCTCTCCTATTTCCCAAAAGGTCGGGGGCAGTTCTGGTGTAGGGCCATGACTCCTAGAGGTATCACCCCAGTGTTGGACTCCTTGCCCTACCCCGCCCCTCCAGGACCGGGGGCCATTCCAGTTGTGAGACACATGGAGCGAAGCAACTTAAAGAAAAAGGGGCAAGATGGAGAACGCTTCCATGCTTTCCCTGAAAGAGTTGTTTGGCTGGCTATAGCATCCATTTCAGGAATGTGAACCAGTAGCAGGTACAAAGGAAGAAGCAGCGTCCCCAGCAGGGGATGGGCAGGGTCCCCAGCACAGGCTGAAGGAGATAGCACTATCCAGGCAGGAAGTATATTTTCCTGCAGAGGAAAGCAAGCATTCAAGGCAGGAAAAGCCAGGCAAGCTTCCTGGAGGAGGTGGCAGATATATATATTTATTTATTTATTTCTGGGCCCTCCTGGCTAGTCTTGTATGGGTACCAAGGCCTTTTCTAACTCAAATACCATAGAGGATTGAGATCACAAAGTTTCAAAGAAAGTTCTTTCCGGGAGAAAAGAGAGGAAAGTAGGTTGAAGAGTCACATCTCCCCTCGCCCAGCACTGGCCCACGGCCAGCAAAGACTAGCAAAGGAATTCAAACCTGCAAAAGGCTCCTCTGGTCTGCTCCATGCTGTGCCCTATGCCAGGCACTTTCCCTTGTCCTCCTCCTTCCTCCTCTTCCTCCTTCTCTTCCTCTTCTTCCTCCACCCCTTCTCCTCCTTCCCCCTCTTCTTATTCCTCTTCCTCTTCTTCCTTCACCCCCTCCTCCTTTTTCTCCCCCTCATCCCCCCACCCACCTATCTTGAGGCATCTCAGGGGTCCCTGTACTGTGCCGCACCTGCCCCTGCCCCTGCCCCTGCCCCTGCCCCCCCCTGCCCTGCCCCTGCCCCTGCCGCCCCCCTGGACACTGCTCTATTACCCCTGACCTTGCCGTGGTCAGTGCCTGGTCCTTACTGCGCTCAGCCCTGTTGCGTTGACAGGTAATGAGCTCATCACTGTTGGAAGTGTGCAAGCAAAGCTGGACAGCCTGGCTAGATATACACGGAAGTTCAAACGTCAGGAGGGGCTGGAGTAAATGCTGTTGGAGTCCCTTGAGGGTGACTAGCTACCCATATTTGCCTGGCATGTCCCCAGTTTTACCCTTGAATGTCCTGCCTACATCTGTGAATGTCTTCAGTCCAGCAACAAATGACCTTACTGTGTCCCTCCCAGCTATGGTTTTAATCCTAAGTGATCAAAGGAGAGGCAAAGCAAAACCCTGGGACTGTCTCTAGAGCCCTGGGGTCTCCATCTCCTCTGCCCACTTCTTCTTCTTCTTCTTCTCTTCTTCTTCTTCTTCTTCTTCTTCTTCTTCTTCTTCTTCTCTTCTTCCTCCTCCTCCTCTCCTCCTCTCTCCTCCTCTTCCTCCTCCTCCTCTCCTCCTCCTCCTCCTCCTCTCCTCCTCTCTCCTCTCCTCCTTCTCGTCAGCCCAGACGAATACACTAGTGCTTGCAGAATAGTGTGGGAGCTGAGAAGTCAGAGCTGGGACTACAGGGCAGCGGCTCACCTCACAGTGGGAGGAATCCTGCCTTGGGGTGTGGTGGTTTCTGATAAGAATGGACCCCATGTAGGCTTATCTATTTGAATACTTGGTGGAATTGTTTGGAAAGGATTAGTAAACTGGCCTTATTGGAGGAAGTGTGTCTCGCGGAGGGTGGGCTCTGAGATTTCTTAAGGCCACACCATTCCCAGTTAGCTCTCTCTTGTCTTGTGCTTGTGGATTAAGACATGAGCTGTCAGCATCTGCTCAGTGCCATGCCTGCCTGTCTTCTGCCATGCTCCCTGCCATGATGGTCATGAACGCTAACCCTCTGCAACTGTGAACCTCAAATTAAATGCTATTTTTTTATGAATTATTTTGGTCATGGTGTTTTGTCACAGCAATAGAAAAGTAAGGAAGTCAGAGGGTAAGGCCATGGGAATTAATAGTGCCAGGTGTCAGGTACGCGCATGTCCTAGTGTGGGCTTAGGGAGAAGGCTCCACAAAGATGCTCACCTTTAGCCCTGGTGGGCAGACTTCAGGACCAGGGCTGGAAGGAGCCTGGTGGCCCACGAACCAGGTCAGATGCCAGCTCTACAAAGGCCTCCCAATCACTGGACAAGCCTGGGCCCAGCCTCAATATGCTCTTTGGCAGGGGCTGCCACAAGGAGTCTTCTGCCTCCTTCCCTGGAACCATCACTCTGTCTGGCTCTTCATCCCACCCAGAGGGACGTCCAGTGTCGTCCTGTGTGCAGGCCATTTCCCCTTCCTGTCCTTGGCCCCAAGTCCCTTCCTGTTCTCTTTATTGTGAGAACATGTGTTAGCAGAAAAAAAAACAACTTGATTCTCTTGGGCTTGAGGTCAATAGCCACATGCAAGCCCACCTCATGTATGAGAATCTGTGAGCAGGTACCTGTGCACATGCGTATATGTGTGCTTGGTAGTAGATATGTAGGATGTGTATATGATGATGTAGATATGTGTTCCCATGTGATCATGTATACATGTACATAATGTGCCTCACATGTATGGACCGTGTATATGCATGTGAGACATGCACTTGCACATGTGCAATAGGACCTCTACAGTTCATGCTGAAGTTGGCCGTTTCCAGGCCCACCAGCTCCCAGGCCTCACAAGCACCTGCTGCTAATTCCTACAACTACTGATGGGGGAGGGGGGAGTCACAGCATGGTGGCCACTCCCAGGGGTCTAACAAGGCTCTATGCAGTCTCCAGAGGCCCAGGCTGGTGTAGGTGGAGGGGTTGAGGTCAGGAAGGCGGGGCAGGTAGTCAAGGCATATTTTATGGGGAACTGTTCAACAGAAACCTAGGAAATATCAGGGGTAAAGGTGGGCAGGAGGTATGAGAAAGAGCTCATGGCACTCCAAGAATGGCTGGAGATTGGCTGGTGGTAAAGTGGAAACTTAACGGTTCTTTGGAAAGTCAGTTGTGTTAGATGGTGTTTTCCTGAAGTGGACAGAGGTGAAAGGCTAAGGCAGACTCTTGAAGGAATGTTTTGCTGAAGCAGACACAGGTGAAAAGATGTTCTGCTAAAGCAAGCAGGTGAAAGGACGGTTGACGAAGGATTCTTGTATTGGTCCGCCTTACATTTTGTAGTTGGGCTGCATTTGTCGGGACTCCATAGAGAGAAATGCACCAAAAAACTTCTGGTGGTGTGCTGGCTTTTTTGTCACTTCTAAGGACTTGGGCTAACTGGCAGAGTGACATCAGCTGAGACAGATGCACGTGCCGAGGCAAGACCTGTGAGGACACGTGATGTTTGGAGAAAGTATAAAAAGGACTCCATGGACAATGACGGGGCTGAGCTTGGCTTGCTTATAGAGCTAGCTGTTCAATGCTTGTGGGTCTCACGTCTCCACTGATCTTTGCTTCCCTGAGAGAGGCACAGCCAAGAACTTCTGGTGTCCTCAGGTCCTCCTGCTGACCTATGCTGAGGCTGAGGCCTGGCTGTCTCTGCCGGGTAGTGCCACTGCTGCTGATTCTGGTTTGCTATCTAGATTCTGCCGAACTGGACGCTGGTGTATCTGTGAAGTGTTTGCGAGTGGATGGAGCTGCTGCTGCTGACCTGTGAATGAACTGCCGATTTCCAGATGGGAATTTCTCCAAAGAACTTTTCTAAACAGGTCCACTCCCCCGTATCCTTTCTTTCCCACTACCTCTGGTGGGTGTTGGGCTACAAGGGAGGCTAAAGCACTTAAGAACCATCATTAAAAAGAGGTTTTAAAAAAATTAAAGTTACAGGTGGGGTGAGAGATGTCAGCCAAGTTGGGGCTTTTGCAAAAGAATAGGGTATAAAGGGCCATGCATTTACTGGGCATCAGTGGGGCCCAGCCCTGAGCCTGGAGTCTGGGTGACATGATCAAAGAGGATGCCTGCTTCCTATCTGTACTGAACTGGTCCATTCGGGTCAGTCAACAGGGTCTCCAGCGCAGGAGTGAGGATACATGCTTCCAATTCCTGTAGTGTCCTTCACTGTATCCTGCTTACTGGAGCCCAGTGTTGAGGTGCCACTTTGTACCTGCCCAGAGCTGCCCCAGGTTTGGGGGCCACTATGTCCCAGCCTGAGCTGCTGCTTTGGCCTGCAGGTCAGGGTCTAGCAAGAGAGAGAGTGGGGAATGGAAGGGCAAGAGACGAGAAGAATGGAGACAAGGTAGAGAGCCTGTTCAAGACTTGTTTCCTCATTCCCTTTATCACTTTTATTGAAAGGAAATCATGGATATATATATATATATATATATATATATATATATATATATGCATAAGCAGGGAGACATGGCTGAAGACACTTTACCACGTGCACCTTGCAGCTGGGGGCACCAAACAACAAAACAAGATATGGGAGAAAAACATGATGTTTATCAGAGTGTGCTCAGCTGCTGTAGGCTGTTGAAAACAAGTCTCTTGTCAGGGTATATGGCTTGAGATAGCTGCAAAGATGATAGACACTTTCTGCTCAGAGTTGGCTCCCAACACCTATCCTCTCTTCCTCTGCTGGGACTCACTTCCCATGGGTCATTTGGCCTGGCCAGGCCTTGGGAGTCCAGGATCTCCTTTCCTAGAGACACACTTCTCCCTTGATCTTGAGTGGGAGAATAGACCGCCTCCCCTGGTACCTCAGTGGGTGGGAACTAGAAACTGTCCCATGTCTACACTGAGCAGAACTTCCTGAGCAGGTGGCCTTGTGGAGGAGGCCTGGCCTCTGTATGTGGGCTGAGCATAGAAAGGAGGCTGTCTGACTAAGGCCTGATCCAGGCAGTGATTATCATGTGTTCCACAAACTCTGATTCAAACAGACACTTCCTCCAGATAGGATAAGCTCAGATACACCTAGCTGCACACAGCCTGAGATAACACACACACACACACACACACACACCACACACGAGACTCACATGCATCATGCAAAGAGGAGACTATGGGAACACACAGAGATACTGAGGGATCCGAGCAGACACAAATGCATACTCACAGGGCTTACGCACACACAGGTTCACATACATGAAGTTTATATATATGGGACTCATACTCAATCTCAGAGAGCAGATGCACTTGGGAAATACACAGGCACACACACACACACACACACACACACACACACCCCTATGTGCTCCAGCACAGTTCTGGAAATGAATTCTGCACACCCAGCAACCCTGGCTCAGGCCCGGAGACAAGTAAAACACTCCCTGGGCGGCCTCCAGGCTCCAGGCCAGGAGAGAGGCCAAACAGGCCAGTCTGGCTGCTCTAGTGTCCCTGGTGGGAGGAGAGGCAACCTGAGGCTCCTCAGGTCAAAACCCTCACATCTGGTTTAGGGCCCTAGGAACTCTACCTTGTGGTGAAAACAGGAAGAGGCTCATGGGAAGGCTTCCTGTCCTGGACAAGGCCCCTGAATGCTGAGGCCCCTACCCTGCCTTGGGCCCTGTGACAGGGAAAGCCCCCTTAAGATGTATCTTAGAACTGGGACCTCATACACTTTCCAGGGAAGCTGAACCCAAACATGCCAATGTTGGTGGCTGCCACTTGAGACCCTTTAGTAGTGGGCCACTCCAGCCCCCAAGCAGGCAGGGGCTCCCTCTGCAGGAGGCACGCTGGGAATTCTTGCATTCACGGAGGAGACGTGGGTTCCCATCCACCAAGGCTGCCTCTACTAATGGCCTCCCTGGGGTCTCTCACACAGAGACAGGCCCTTGCCTTGGTACGAGGGCCAGCAAGGTCTTGGCCACAGACTGTACTCATGGCTAACCCCAGCCATGGACTGAGAAAGGAGTAAAAGCAGAGATGGGTCCTCTGACTCCCTCCCTATCCTACCCAGGATAAACCCAGGAACCTGGCTGGCCACCTGGACGGACATAATGGTCCTGTTGCAGTTCTCCCTGACTCTCACCTGTTAGTATTCTGTCTAAACTCCACCTCCACTGTTACCTGGCAACAGCCAGGTAGGCCTGCCCACTATAAAAGGGGTGGTCTGCCCCTCCTCTTCCTCTTGCTCTCTTGATCTCTTGCTTGCAGGTTGTCTCCGCCCCCTCCCCCCTTCCCTTCCCCCTCTCTCCAGTGATCATGGCCAGCCTCCACTTCCCTCTACTCCTCTACCTCTCTGTGCTCTCTCTCCTCTCCTCTCTCTCTCTCTCTCTCTCTCTCTCTCTCTCTCTCTGCCTCTAACTACCCTCCTGGCTCCCTCCCCATGCCCTGAATAAACTCTATTTATGCTATACCATAGTATGGCTGGTCCCTCATGGGGAAGAGATGCCTCAGCATGGGCCCGCTGAGACATCGCCTTCCACCATTGGTTTCCATCCTTTCATGAACCATGCCCAGCTCCCTGGGAACAGTGGGGAATGGAACACAGTAAGGTTGGTGCTTCCCAGTGAGCCAGCATCCAGTGGAATCCCCAACCTCTTTCTGGTCTCCACCCTTGGAGAATCAGAACCCACCCCTTACCCCTGACAGTGAGAATTCCCAGCATGCCTCCTGCAGAGGTAACTGCTCTCTCTGCTTGGGATCTGGAGTGACCCACTATTAAAGGGGTTCAAGTCTAGAAGGAGGACTATAAACTGCCTGCCCAAGACCTTGAATACTGGAAGCTTCCTGCCTGCCAGGGGAGAGTACAGATTCGGAGCTCATGTCCTCCCCACATTCTTGTGTCCAAGTTTACAGAGGAAGAATTTTTCAGAAAAGGTCACCATTGCCTAGAGGCAGGCAGGCACGCAGGCAAGGAGAAAGCAACCCTCCAGAGTTCCTGAGGAGGGCATCACAGGTAGCATGAGATAGCCTGCACCCAGCCTTCTCTCCTTTGTGCATTTCGGACCAGTGATTCCTCATCTGTGGTCTGTGAGTCCCACCTGGCTCTTGACATAAGGTTTTTCCCTGCCTAGAATCCCACAGTCCAGGTCCATCTCTAGGAAAGGTATTGAAAACCGAGGGCCAGGTTGTTGGCCAGCAAGAGCCTGAGTTGATGCCTCCCAATCCCAGGCACCCAGTAGGGTGTA
Source organism: Mastomys natalensis (assembly GCA_021653895.1). Taxonomy (NCBI): domain Eukaryota; kingdom Metazoa; phylum Chordata; class Mammalia; order Rodentia; family Muridae; genus Mastomys; species Mastomys natalensis. The sequence continues at coordinate 524,737 of JAJTUV010001084.1, forward strand.
GAAGGCGCAGTGGTGAGCAGGCCATTCCAGAGCTGCTCCAGAGCGGCCCCATGTGGTCCCTCTGAGGACTGCAGGTCTTTCCTAAGCCTGCCTTCCCCTACTAGGAGCAAGCAATAAAGATGTTAATGATGGCCAGCAGGAAGGGATTCCCTGGCTCTGGGTCATGCTCCACCCCATTCATGATCACAGATAGCTGCTCCACCAGCCCAGAGAAGGAAGTCCTGTTATCCACCCTCCCTTTTGGATGAGGAAACTGAAAGTTCAGCTGCAAAGTCCAGTAACAGATGAGGTCAGGATTTGACTTGCTGGACTCGAGCTCCGCCCCTCGCAGGGAGTGGTTTGGACTTGGAGCTCCGCCCCTCGCAGGGAGTAGTTCAGGAGGTCTAGATAGGGGCCAACCCTACAGGAGCTAGCCGAGGGTCCTCCTGTCCTCTCTCCATCCTTTAGGTTCAGATTTGTCTGGAGTGACAGGCACGGGTATGAAGACCCATGAGTGAGTCCTCATTCCATCATACTGTGACCTTGACTTTTCCATGTCCTGTCCCCTGGGAGGATTTGGGGCAGTAAGGAGGTGAAGTCTCAGGCTCAGCCATTACCAGTCCAAGTCAGAGAATGCTAACATGGGCAATTGGACATTTCTGAAAGAAGTCAATCCTCCGAGGCCAGGTTGTGCCCTTACAGCGCAGAGACACAATGATTCTCTGCCCTTCAGGGTGGGTGTTGACGGGACGCTCTCCTGTGGGGTCAGGCCCAGCCATGGCAGAAAGTGGAGGCTGACAAGCATAAGGCTGGTGAGCTTCAGAGGTGCCTTGGGTGGGGGGGTCGGGGTCGGGGTGGGGGTCAGAGCAGGACAGAAGCAGGGCAAGGCTGAGGGCAGCATGAAGACTGTGTCCTGCAAAGTGGTTATGGAAAAAAGGGCTGCTAGGGGCACTGACAAGTCAGAGTGGCTTTGCTTGTAAAACACAGGCCAAGCCTGGCTAGCGTACCAGAGAGAGACAGGAGGAAGTATAACAGGAACCCAGCCCGGAGCCCCAGAGGCATCCCCAGGCTCCTGCCCAGAAGCTATGAGCAAAGTACTTGTACAAGACAACCTGGGCTGACACAAGGATAGGCCAGGAACCCGGGCGCATGCTCCCCTGTTCCCAGCTACACCCCAGGCCCCAACTGTGCAGAGCAAATCACCTCCTTCCCTAGAGCTTTGACTTCATCCGTTCCTTAGGAAATTCAAGACTAGCTCAAGACCAAGGGAGCCGATGGAGACTGAAGACGATGTAGACTGAATCCTCACAGCTCCACCCTTCCCCTCGTAGGGAGAAGGGGCCTTATTGAAGAAGAGAACTTTGTTTCTGGCTCGGGCTCCCAATGGGGAAGGAGGAGCGAGGATCATGCCCCCTGCACTGGCCCCAGAGCACATGGCCTCCCAGGGCTCCCTCTACCTTAAGGTCTGACGTTCCCCTGACCCCAGGGCCACCAAGAGCCTTCTCTGACTAGGTCATTGTGTACAACAGTGCCCACAGGTGTGGACAGGCGTGAGGCAGTTATGGGTGCCCAGGTCAAATACACACACACACACACACACACACACACACACACACACACACATCAAATCAAGCTCTCAATGCCAGGACCCCTCCTGCAACCCAGAGCCACACGGCGCCCTGCTGTAGTTTAAGTATAGGAAACTGGTTTCTGCTGAGTCTGGCTGGCTGGCTTCTCCAGGACCATGTGTAACAGGCAGCTCCTAGAGCTGTACAGCCCCCAGGGATCAACCCAATCACCCCACCCTGCACCCAGAAGGAAGGAAAGGATCGTGGCCTGGGTGGCCGTACGTTCATGCAGTCAACACACGTTTATTGGGTATCGACTCTGTTCCAGACCCTCGTTAGCAACAGGGGCCTCGGAGGCAAAGTGCACACAGACCCTGCCCTGTGGCACTCACAGCCTGCCAGGGCAGCCGGTCACATGAGCTGACAGTCACAATACAGTGTGGTCAGTGTGTTAGAGGTAGGAACACAGAGGAGAGACCCTGGCCTGGCCGTGGGTCGCAAGGAGGGCTTCCTGGGGGACGTGTCACTTGAAGAGTTTAGGGAGTGAGCAAGTTAGGGTGTCTCTTTTGAGGGTGTAGCCAGTGCAGAAGTTCAGAGGTTTGGGAGAGACGATGATGGTGGTGGTGGCTGGGAGTCAGGCAGGGCCCACCAGAGAGAGCTGAGAAGCCAGAGGATGACAGGAAGCGCTGAGGGTGTGAAGCAGGCGAAGGGACAGGGCCCACCAGGAGCCTTCGTGGAAGGTGGCAGAAGGGTCAGGGGCGCCAGTGGGTGGCCATGGGCAGCAATGGGGGCCAATGAGGCCCTGGTCCAAGGAATCTGACCCTACCCAGGGCTCAGCAGGGTGGGGGTGGGGGTGCAGGCTGCCAGCCCCGGGGCCTCAGGGTGCACAGCACGGGTCCAGTGGCTTGAGCGTAGCCTGCTCTTGCAGCCCAAAGCGCTGCCCAGGTACCAGCCGGAACTCCAGCCTCTGAAGCAACTTTGCCATGACAACCTTCACCTCCATCTGTGGGGGAGGGAGAGGGGGGCGGGGAAACAGTGAAGACATAATGAAGGAGGTAGGAAATGGGGTAGACACGGGAGGAGAGAGAGAGAGGCGGTGGGGGGCACAGATGCAGATTCTCCGTTTTTGTTCTCCTGACAGGCTTGCTCAGCCCCAGCCCCCAGCTCCTAGCCCTCCCCTCGACCCCCGAGGCCCCCAGCCTGGCCCCACCCTGCAGAGATTTCTTGGAGGCCCCAAGCAACACACCCCCTACCTGAGCAAACTGCTGCCCGATGCAGGACCGGTGACCCAGGGAAAAGGGGAAGTAGGTGAACCGTGGCCTGCAGGAGAGAGGCCCTTCAGGGTCAGTACAAGGAGCAGGGTGTCCACACCACTGTCCCCTCCCGTGACCAGCTTGGGCCCAGGGCAGAGCCATGTTCAAAAAACTGCTGAGCTCTGCCTCTCGGGCAAGTGAGACAGTTAGTGTTGCTCATCAACTCGGCAGTCTAGAAGCTGGGAGGAGACGTGCCTGGAGACCATTATCTTGATTACAGTATTGAGTGGGAAGCCCCGCCCACTGGGCGTGGCCCGACCTTTGGGCAGGGCATCCTGGGTGATGCCCTCGGTAGGATGGAGGGGGCGAAGTAAGCACTGGCATAGCCACAACCTGTCCTCTCTCCTTAAACTGTGAGCTAAACCAACCCCTTTCCCCCACCCCCCACAAGGTCAACATTGTCAGAGTTTTTGTCCCAGCAACAGAAGAGGAACTTAAGAGAGCAAGTGAGCTGTGATGTGATGGCGGCCACATCCTCTCCTGGGCGGGGCTCTAGAGTCCTGTGGGTGCAGGTAGCTCGGTCCAGAGGCCTCCATGATGATGCTTCACCTACAGACCCTATATCATGGCAGCTCAAGGATGGACTTACTTGGGTACTCCAGGGCCGAAGCGGTCAGGGTTGAAGGTCAGTGGGTCTTCAAAGTAGATGTCCATCCTCCCCATAACATAGGTGCTGAACTGCCAGGCAAAGGAGCTGGTGTCTCTGGTTCCCAGTTTTTACCTCCCAACCCACTGCAGCCCCCCTGGGGGTGAGGTGGAACACAGCACCTATCTACCTATTAGATAGGTGTGACATTCCACAGACCCCCCCCCTGGAAAACCTCAAAGAGGAAGAGAGGGGACACTGTGATAAGTCCACTACCATCAGGGTGTGCCATGTCGTGTCATCCCCTGCCTGGCACAGCCCTGTAAGGGCCACGGCGACTCCTGTTTTACAGATGAGACAACAAGGCTCAGAAACTTACCTGAAGTCACCCAGCAACTAAGTGGCCACAGACTGAGGCCGGGTGTGGGAGGCACCTTCCTCCTGATCCCTGGAGGCTGGCCCTCCTTCACCTCAGGCTCACCTCAGCCTTCAGGGCAGAAGCTGGGGAAGCTGTAGCCCCACCCAAGGGGCCTCCTTAGGGGGCTGGTACATCTCCTATGCCCTGGGTCTTCAAGGCCTATGTGCCTAGCTGTGGATAAGCAGTGTGCCCCCTAACTGGGCTATGGGCACTGGCCATGCTGGGCCTGCCCACCTCACATCCCCGTGAAAGCAGCAGCCTGGAGCTGCTGGGAAAACAAGAGGGAACGCCGGGCATGGGTGAGGAGCCAGGGATGCACTGTGAACCGGGGTGTTTGGGGAGCATTGTCCTGTGCACACAAACGGACTGACTACAGTTCCCATCACCCACTACCGTGTGAGGGTGAGCCAGGCTCACAGGAACCTGAGGCTGGGGCAGAGGTGGTACCTGCTCTATATGTAAGACCTTGCGGGCATCCTCACCCTGACTTGCTACTCAGATCTTCACTACCCATTGGCATTAAGTGTCCACTTGGGCTCCGCCCCTTCCACACGCAGAGGCAAGCCGTGGCAGATGCTAAACTGAGGACACTGATTACTCCTGGGGACGGGTGACTGGCACGCAGAGACGGGTGAGGGGTCTCGGAGGCCAGTAAGCCCAGTGAGTGGTGAGTGAAGCCTACACAACAGAACCGCACACAGCCCGGCTGGATGCAACAGGTCCAGGGAAGAGGGAGGCAGGGCAGCAAGGAGGGAGGAGAGCTAAGAAAATAGGGGCAGGGGCAAAGACTGGGGAGATGGTCCAGTGGTTAGAGTGCTTGCTACAGAAACATGAGGACTAGAGTTCAGAGCCTCCAAAGCCCACTTCAAATGCCCAGTGAGCATGGCCGCCCTGCCACAACTCCAGCCTCAGGAGGCGGAGACAAATCCCCAGAGCTAGGTGGTCAGTAAGACTGGAGTCAGTGAGTCAGGTGGACACACACACGCACACACACAAACACACACACACACAAACACACACAGAGGAAAAAATGAGGTCAGGGTAACTCCAAGAATACCCCATGTCTCCCTCTTGCCATCTGGAGCCCAAGAAAGTGGCTAAGCCCCAGTGTGTGCAGCTGTTGGAGTACGTTCTAGACCTGTCTGCTGGAGTCTTTGGCTGGATGCGTGAAGGGAGAAAAGGGCCTGGCAGGGTCACGGGGAAACTGAGGCAAACAAACACAAGGCAGCCAGGAAATTGAGTGCCATGACAGTAAGAGGCACATGGCTTCCCTGACTTCAGGGAGAGTCTCAGATTGACCACCCTGGAGACAAACAGGCCAGCCCACGTGAGGGCCCCACGCACCAGGAGAGGAGTGTTGCCAGGGACTCTGACCCCATCAATCAAGGTCTCCTCCTCCAGCAGGCGAAAGGTGCCCCATGCTGGCGGGTACAGCCTCAGAGACTCTTTGAGGACCTACAGAAGACATGCCAGAAGCTGGTGAGAGATCAGGAGAGCCCAAGGCCAGTCGCAGTGTGCTAGGTCCCCATCCCACTCCCACTGAACACCCTGCCCCAGGATGGCCCAGATTCCCAGACCATCAGTCCTCGCTGTAGAATCTACCCCTCGTGTGACCAAAGGAGAAACTGAGATCTAAAGGAGAGAGGCGCTATTCAGGACACAGGCAACACTGGGACCAGAAGGCAGGGCCCCTCCCCTTCTAGATCTGATGGCAGCCTGGAGCACAGGGGAGCCTTGCGCTTGGCTGAATGGGAGGGGCCTGCTGGGCCAGCCGCTAGCAGAAAAGCTTTGCAGCCAGGCTTTGCCTGAAGTCCAGTTCCAGCCGCATTTGCTAAGGGACCACTTTCCAACCCTGGCTGCCTGCTTAGGGTGGGAGGATCCCTCCATCCTGCTGATTGAGTCCGGATGAGCCTGGGCTCCAAGGAGGGCCCAGTGAGGCAGCAACCCCGACTCTCCACATCTGCCCGAGGTGTCTCACCCACACTGCACACCTGCGACAGGTACTGCAGTCTCCCCAGATCCTCGTAGTCCAGGTGCCGCTTGGAACCAAGAACGTCATCCACCTCGGCCTGCAGCCTGCCAGGTAAGACAGAGAAGCTCGCCTGGAAGTAAACCCTGCCGGAAGCACTTTAAGGTGCCGGGTGTTGGAGATTGACAGAGCAAGGCAGGGTTCCACGGCACACATTAGCCTGCCACCCCTAGGAAAGGAGCAGTCTGCATGCCGACAGGCCAATCAAACCATGTTGCCAGTGGAACCTTAAAATAGCCACCTGTTTGCTGCTCGAATGCAGCCTTGGGAAGATGATGTCCTACATACACAGCCTTTCATTACTTGATGCTTGGACTTTGATGCTAAGTTCAATGTGACAATGCCAGTGTCTGAGCAGATGGGCTGCAGGAGGCCAGCCGCATGCCACCCCATCGCGTGGGTCTAGGACCACTATCAACCCACAGCATGGCATAGACAAGAAAAAACAAAAGGCAGTGAAATTAGCCAGTGATTGTGGACATGGCTTCACTGATGCCCATGGAGGCCAGCAGGTGGGCTGGACCCCTTGAAATTAGAGTACAAATGGCTGAAAGCCACCATGTGGGTGCTGGAAATCAAACCTGGGTCCTTGGAAAAGACAGTCAGTGGCCTAACCACTGAGCCACCTCTCCAACTCCCCAACAAGCTATTTTATACTCTATGCCATCTCTCATTCTAACCCTCCTGCTGGTGACCATCAATGCTTATAACTGGCTCGTTCCCCGTCCCAAGTGTTTCTACAGCTCAGGCCACGGGCTCTGAGCTTGGGTCTGTCTGCTCTCTGACACTCCTGAGGGTGCCCAGCAAAGGAAGCCAGTTAGAACCTGACCAGCTCAGGTGCTGTGTTCCATCCCCCACCCCACTACCCTCCAAGGTCCTGCCACATCAGGGCTGGTAGTCAGTCACAGTTGGGCTGCTCTGTGCACTGGGGAAGGAATGAGACAGTTCTTACTAGCCTAAAAACTCGTGCTCTCCTTAGCAAACAAAGACTCAGGGCCAACAGTGCCCTGGGGGAAACTGCTGGACTAGGGCAGTTTGGGGTGGGGGGGGGAGCGTGGGGGTGATGGCTTTGTCAGGGATCCCAGATGCCTTTTGTGGGGGAGAATATGTTCTTCAGAAGAAAATCAGAGAGTAGGGCCTCTAGACCAGGAAGCAAGTACAAAGGGTAAAAGGAAAACAGGGTCCACTGGAGAGTTCTAGCCATGGCATGTGGGGACAGGTAGCTCTTGAAAAGATACGAGAAAAGCCCTTTGCCAGCCCAAGGGCTGCCTTCATACCTTGCCACAATCTCCGGCTGTCGAGACAGCTCCATCACTGTGAATGCCAGATGGTTGGCGGAAGTCTCATGACCTGAAAGAAGAAGGCGCACTCTGGGTGAGACCGCAGGGGCTGTCCACGCCCTGCCCTGCCACCCAGCTTCTTGGTAGTATCTGAGAGTCCACATCTTCCCTCCTCCCATGGCTGTGATATGAAGGAGATGGTCTCTGTCTGTCTGTCTGTGCCATCCCTCTACTACCCAGTGGTGAGTAAGCCTGCCCATGCCCCACTGAGATGCTCTAAGAGCATCCTTCCCTCCTCCACACAGTGGTCCTGTATTACAGGAAAGAAAAGACAAAGACTCGTGCTACTGTCCCACGCCTTTAATCCCAGCACTTAGGAGGCAGAGGCGGGTGAATCTAAGTCTGAGGTCAGCAGGGACTGACAGGAGACCACCCAACCAAAGGCCTCTCAGAGATCAGACAAGATGCCATCAAGTCAATAGGATCAAACTTCCAGGGTGACTTGGCTGCAGGGAGGGGCACTGAAAGGGACGAGTCAAGGTCCCTTGGCAGGAGTGGACAGACATGTTCTGTCAGACAGGAGCCTCCACGTGGATGAGACGTGTCCAGATGGGCAGAAGCCATACAGAGACCAGTTAGAGTGCACTGCAGGGCGCCCTCCTCACACGGACCAGCAGCTCTGAGGACTGGGGAATTGCTCAGATGCGTGAAAGCACCTGAGAGGGGCAAATGGCGCAGCAGGTAGCCACGAGTGACCAGCCAAGCCATCTCACCGCCCGCTAGCCCAGGGAGGTAAGGCCACCTGCTCCTAGAGTCTCTCAGCCAGGACAGCTCAGGCGTGGCCAGGCTGGCCCTGGGCTGTCTGAGGTATGAGCACAGAGCATGCCCTCCTGGGTCCTGGCTCCACACAGGCTTAGGGTGGGCTGTGAGGAGGAGAAGAATGCTCACTGCGGGACAGGTGGGGGGCCCGGGGAACAGTAGCAGTCCCAGCTGGCAAAAGGGGGGTGAGCTTCCTCCTGCACCAGATCTGGCTCCATTCAGACGTGGTTTAGTGCTTGTTTTTGTCTTTGTGTGTGTTGTGGGGAACACATAGGTGTGTATGGGGGCACACATGCATATGTGTGTGCATGTATGCAAAGACCAGAGGTCAATCTCAGGTGTCATTCCTAGGGACCCATCCACCTTGTTTTGTGAAGCCTGGAGCTCAGTGACTAGGTTAGACCGGCTGACCAGTGAGTCCCAGGGATCCCCTCTCCTCTCCCTGCACATGGATTCGGGCGAATACCCCTGCACCCAGCCTTTTACGTGGGTGCTGTAGCTCCGACTGGGTTCCGCATGCTTGCATGGCAAGCAATTCCCCAGTCCTCAGAGCTGCTTTGGTCCCGTGTGAGGAGGGCGCCCTGCAGTGCAGCTCTAACGTGGTCTCTGTATGGCTTCTGCCCGCCTGGACACGTCTCATCCACGTGGCAGGCTCCTGTCTGACAGAAAGTGTCTGTCCACTCCTGCCAAGGGACCTTGACTTCTCCCTTCAGTGTTCACCTGTACGCTCTTAGCATTCGTTCATCTTGTCGCATCTGTGGGGTCCCTGCTGCACTGGGCCATGGGAATGTCAGACTATGAAGCCTTGCTTATGTGGTTGGAGAGCAGCCCTCACCAATCAACTCAGATAAATACAGCCTCACATCAAGAGGAGCGGGCAGAGGGGACTCTCGGACATGACGGCTTATCTGCCAGATTGCTGGAGGAGAGGAGGGGCTTTCTAAGTGAGCGGTAATACTCAGGAGCTGAGCAGATGAACGAACGTTATCGGCACATATTGATACCACGCTAATAAATCTGAATAAGTCTGAAATGGGACAACCCAAAATTACAGCCAAGCTCTTCTGAGCCAAAGAAGCAGGGTTCCCAAACAGCCCAACCAGTAGCCAGGTCACAAGGACAGCAAGAAGTCAGGCTCCCTTCCCCCTGGGACCTGCGGGGAGCTAGGCATAGACAACCCCTGAGCTACGTAAGTAGGATGAAGGTGCCCCGAGCAAAGCTTGGCACACACATCACAAACTACGCACCCGCAATGAAGAAGGTAACAAAGTTGTCCAGCAGAACCTCATCGTCCTGGGCTCCCTCTTCAGCTGAAAGGCAAGGTCGCGCTCAGCCCCACGGCAGCCCCACGGCAGCCCACGCGCCCCACGGCAGCCCTGGCTCCCACGCTAGCCCCACGGCAGGCCCAGCTCCCAGGCCACCCGCTCATCAAGCACAGTTTTCTCTGGAGCCAGAGCCAGAGCCAGAGCCAATGGTGGGGAGCGGTGGATGATGGGACGGGAGCATCCCAAGCCCGCCCAGCCCTGCGCCTGGGTGCCCCACGTGACCCCGCACCTTTGAGAATCTGTGTGAGGATGTCGGCGGGCACCTCCTCGCCCCTCTTCAGGGCCTCACGGCGGCGCTGCACCCAATCCTTCCCCACCTGGCGCAGCAGGCGGATGCTCTCCCGGATCTCCCGAAGCTGCTTTCTCTTCCCTGGCATGAACTGAAGGAGAGCCCCAGCTCATGGCAGCCCTTAACGTCCCCAGTTCCCTCCCCAGGCTCCACCCGGAAATCCAGACAGCAGCGTGCTGGGGAGAACGTGAGAAAATTCTAGAAAAGATCAAGCAGCCAGGCAGACCAGAACAAGATGGCGGACTGAGTCCAAGCATGTGCTTCCCCCTGCTGCACCAAATCCCTAGAAAGGATGGGAAGAGAGCCCTTCTGCCTCCATGCAGCACTGGGAAGAAAGGGCCCCTGAAGGAGGGAGACCGTTAGGGCTGCGTCGGGAAGGAGAAGTCGGGGCCAGAGCTAAGTGAAGTAGAGTCAATGGCTGAAAAGATGGGGTGGCGTCTGGGGCTGCAAGCTCATAGACTGAAGACCCCAGGAACAGAAGGGAACCGGAGATTGGCTCAGGAATCACCTTTCCCCTTTCTTCTTCTTCATGTCTGGAATAAGCAAGTGATAGCTGGAGCTACAACAGCCATCTTATGACAATGAGGTGATGTGCTGAGGACAGTGGAACACAAAGACAGAAGAATCCAGAACATCTGACACGGTGGAGTCATCACAGCACCCTAGAATGCCGCTTTGGGGATTGTTTAACACAAGACAAATAACCGACTTACATTACCCTGATGTCTTACGCCCTCTTATGTGGGCATGCAATTGTAGAGGAAGTCATTGAACATGGACAAAAAACCTCTGACAAGTGGCCGCTTAACACATCAGACAAAAAAAGGTGGCGCTCAGCACGAGGGAGCACAACCCAATGGGTGTTACGGGAGGCGATACCCTCCAGCCTTCGCCGGGAGGTTCTGGGCGCCCAGGACGCCTACGCTCCTTCACTCCTGCGTGACCAGGGTTATGAGAAGCTGAGGCAACCCGGTTCGGGCATCCCAAAGCTGCCTTGGACGAAAAGCGAGGTCAGACCTGAGATTCGGGGGCCCACAGCTTCCCTCACCGGCGCTGGAGACTGCCTTGCTCTGGGTCCCCCGCCCAATGCAGTTGCCCCCGATTAGTCCTTCCAGGCGCATGCCACCCCCTGTGCCCTGCCGTGACTCCGCTCTGCCTCGATAGGCGGTCCAGGGCGCCAGTCACTGTGCCTGTCCCGTGACCCCGGGCAGTTGAGGAAAGTGGTGCTAGCAAGGCTCAGAGACACCCAGCATATCCTTACGCAGTGTGGAGCAAATGGACGTACCTCTAAAGGGTCTTCGGACAATCTAGAATCCAACTAAACTAGTCACTATACTACAAGGGAGCAATTCTGAGCCGAGTAACATATCAAGCTCAAACTAGGACGTTAATACCGAGGAGACGAAATGTATGGAACTGGAAACCCCAAACAGAGCCCCCAGCAGCATAGGACCAGGCAATGAGCAGGAGACACGCTAGGCCCACCCCAGCCAGCCAGCATCACCCGTACTCTGGCCAGATTGTTTAGGTTGCACACAGCTGTCCGTCCTGAAGCACTCGTGACTAACCAGGTAGCTGGGAAGCTTCGGGTGCCTGGTCCCTCCCTGTCCCTCCTCTGCCTCAGTGAGCAGGTGGACCCCGTCAGCTCCCACACCTACTGGGCCTGGGGCCAGACAACTGAACCTAGTCCTGAATGGACACTGACCTTTGCCCCCACCCACACCCCTCCTCGCTGGTTTCACAGTCCTCTGCCCCCTGAGATGCCTCCATTCTGATTTCAAAGGAACGTGAAACTCTGGGGTTCCCCCATTCCTAGAGACAGCTGTGTGGAACCCCTCCTGCCCCTCTGTGTGCACCGTCTGCTCCCTTACCTGCCTGAGCCATCTGGAGTCTCTGGTTTTCCCACCTCACTCCCAATCCTGAGCACCACAGAGCCCAAGGGCTAATGAAAACGATTTAATTCTGCTCTAAGTGAAACTGAGAGCCCAGGTGCCACATACAACTCAGCTCCACAGCCACTGTGTTCTCTGCCCCGGGACATCTCCCAGGCACAGACCTTAGAGAGGTAAATGGAAAAATACCTCCCAACTCAAAACCAGCAGCCTCTGGAGGCAGGAAGGGAGGAGAGAGGCCATTTTTTCATTACATATTCTAAGTGTTTACGAGAGGAAAATGATGTTTATAATTAAAAGTATTGAATCGTAAAACTGAGAAAAGGATACATGGGTAAATTTATGCCCTGTTCTTTTAAGATTTGATGTTTTTATTTTTGGGTATGGGTGTTTTGTCTGCATGTATGTAAGTGTGCCACACAAACCAATAGCCAAGTGGCCAGTAGACACCAGAAGAAGGCTTCAGATCCCCTGGAAAATGGAGTTAGACAGTTGTGGGCTGTCATGTTGGTTCTGGTACTTGAGTGTGCACATGCATACATGCACATGGCTGCACATGTAGCGAGATCATGGATCTCGGATCAGCAGGAGTCAGCGACCTCTGGAAGAGCAGCCAGTGCTCTTAACCACTGAGCCGTCGCCCCAGCCCCCTCTGTCCCACATCCTTCATCTTAAAAGTTATCTGGAAATTTGGAATTATCTTCAAATAGGGGGCTTTTTAACACCAACGAGGAAGTATGGAAGAGAAACAAAGAGAACATTTTTTAAATTAAGAAAGAAAACGAGCAATTCACAGTCCTATTCTACTGCCTTGGGCCTCACCGGCTTGCTGACTCTTCCCTGGCTGTGGCCAGCTAAGCTGCTTATCCTCAAACCTTGGAAGCAACTGTTGCTCTTAGGGAGGTAAAAATCCTCCCTCCCACTGCCTAGGGAAGGGACAGGGCAGACTCTGCCCCCTGCTGACTCCTCCCTGCCACCTCTGGCTGTTGCTACGCACAGGTCCCTCCACTGTCCTCCCTCCCATTAGCATCCGGACATCCGCCCAGCTTCCAGATGGTCCTGAGGACAGTGTCTCAAGCACTAACACATGATCCTAATGTCTGGGTTTCTCTTCATCTGCTCCATGGTCTGCAGGGATGTAATGAGTGGTTGGTTTGTGTTGTTCTTGGTTTGTCGTTGTTTGTTTGTGTGTTGTGTGTGTTGTTGTTTTTAGCAATCACAGTTGGGTAAACTATTTGGGCAGTGTGTGGCTGGCCAATACTGACTTTCTTGCCACCACTGTAAGCAGAAAAACCTGCTGAGGGGAGGGAGACACAGTGCAGTCTCAGCCATGTGGTCTTTTAAGCATCTATCTATTTATTTTGTGTGTGTGTGTGTGTGTGTGCACTGCACATGGGTGTGTGTGTGTGTGCACTGCACATGGGTGCACTCATGGCGGTCAGAGGACAACCTGTGGGAATTGATTCTCTCATTCTTCCGAGTGGATCCCAGAAATCAGACTCAAGTCGCCAGGCCTGACAGGAAGTGCCTTTACTCACTGAGCCATCTTCCTGACTCCAACACTCTAGAGTCTTTTATGAAAAAAAAAAAAAAAAAAAAAAAAAAGACCAAGCTCTTCTAACAAAAGTGAAATCTAGAAAAGTAGAAAGTGGGAGTATATTTCCCAGTTCTGTTTAAAGCGTCAGTGACACTCTGTGGTAACAGTGGCTGGAAACCGAGCCAGCAGCACTTTCTATTCATCCCTCACTGGTGACTTAGGACTCACTCAGCCTCGTAATGCCAGCACTGTCCAAAGTCCTGTCCCTACAACTTGATAATGCAGCGTGCACAATGAAATAGTGTCTCTAAGGTAGGACCTTCATATCTGGTAAGAGCTCCCACAAATGTGAATGAATATCCAGCCTCTGAGAGAGCCAAGATGCCATACCTGTGCTGTGTGTCTCTGAACAATGAACTGTGTTGCTCAGGGGTTAGGGATGTATGCATAGTGCATGCGCACAGGCATATGGGTGTGTGGGTATACCATCAAGCTTGGTGGCAAGTATCTCTACTAGATGAGCCATCCCACCAGCCTGATCCTCATGTCACCACTCCATGGTTAGAACCGTCTAGTGAGATCTATGTCCCCCTCATAACCGAGGGTAGGAACCATGGAGCTCGGCTGGCTGTGTAACTGGCTTTCACTAATGGAGCTCAGCTGGCTGTCAGTCTCCACTGTTGTCCTTTCTAGCCTCACTTTGGCAGAGACAGCACTGCTTGGGTGTGGCAGGAGCCATGGTGGGATTGTGAGCTCTGCCCTGGAGGGGATATCTAAGCTGGGTATCAAACAGGCAATAGGAATTTCCTAGAGAAAGCACATCGTAAAGAAGAACATGGTAGCTGCAGGATGGTGGAAACCAGCCACTAGTAAGGTAGGTGCAGACTAGAGGTGAGACCTCCATATTTCGGTTGACAGCCACTAAAGGCCACCAAGCAGTAGGCTGAGATAGGTCTAAGTTTTATTGACATCTGTCCAGAACAGTGAAAAAGATGTGTTGAAGAAGATGGGGGCCGTGGGGGTTGATGGTTTGTATATGCTTGGGCCAGGGAGTGGCATTATTAAAGGTGTGGCCTTGTTGGAGTAGGTGTGTCACTGTGGACATGGGCTTTAAGACTCTCATCTTAGCTGCCTGGAAGTCAATATTCTGCCAGCAGCCTTCAGATGAAGATGCAGAACTCTCAGCTCCTCCTGCACCATGCCTGCCTGGATGCTGTCATATTCCCGCCTTGATGATAACGGACTGAACCTCTAAACCTGTAAGCCAGTCTCAATTAAATGCTGTCTTTAGAGTTGCCTTGGTCATGGTGTCTGTTCACAGCAGTAAAACCCTAAGACAGAAGGTTATAGGAGAGGCTACAGGGATGGCTCAAAAGGGAATGTTTGCACAGGACCCGCAGATTATTCATTCTAGAGTGACTTTACAGTCAAACCCCTGTCTAACCCCTTGCCCTGACTCCTAAACAATGTTAACATGGCCATCTATCTTAGACTACCAGGATGCATTGTGGGATGTGACTCCTGAAGAAGGATCATCAATCATCACCAGGAGACTGCAAACAAGCCCAGACTGCAGGACACTGTGCCAGCTGGCACTTGGAAGGAAGAGGCAAGCAGGTCATTTGTGAGTTGGAAGCCACCCTGGTCTACATAGTGAGACCCTATCCCGGGAAACAAACAAACAAAACCAAAACAATTCACATATATACATATATATGAATGTAGTTGGTTTGTTTGAGGCAGGGTCTCACTGTGCAGCTCAGGCTAACCTAGAACTTGTGGTCCTCCTGTCTTAGTCTCCTAGATACTGGATCATCACACCCAGCATCACCATACCCAGCACGATAAACACGGAGACACACAGACAGACAACAAAGTTATAAATCAAATGTAGTTCTAGCAACAATAAGTCAATATGAGTAAATGACTTTTTTTCTATAAATTTGAAATGATATCTACATAAAACATTACCTCCCTCAGAATGTTAGACACAGACTCACTCACCATGCTACCCCATGACTACAAATGGTATTTATGTCCAAGGGAAGCAAAGGCACATGTTGACACAAAGACCTGTGTGCCGATGTATCCCGGTGGCACAGTTCATGATATCTCCATAGTGTAGACAACCCAATACCTACTCACTGAATAAACAACATACGGGAGCCATGCGGTAGAGCACTACTCGACAATGAAAAGGAAGTAAATATTAGCACAGGCTATCACCATCAGTCATGGGGAGAGGATTGAGATATGAAGGACCACCTACTGTTAGTCCATGTGTGTGAAATGTTGAGAATCCAGATTAGTTAGTGTGATAAGAATTAAGGGATAGAATCCCGTCCTTGCCTGTCATTGACTTGTGGGAAAAAAAAACAAAACAAAAAAACAAACAAACAAAAAAAGAATTAAGGGATAACGGTGGCTCAGATCTATGATGAACAAAAAATCTACTGAATGATACATTTTGAGAAAGTGAAGTATATGGGATGTGATGTATAACTCAATAAAAGGGTTATTTAAAAAAAAAAAATAAGGCACCGTCAAGAATTAAAAAGTAAAATGAATGAATAAGAGACCCAGAGTCAGAGTGGGGCAGTTGTGGATAGCAGGGGCTGTGTCCTTGTCCCCACCTCTAGCCACTGGGGTCATGCAGCCGTCAATGTTCCCAAGCCAGTCAGATAGGGACCTCCCTCAACTCTCCCTCCTGACCTCTGATGTCCCCAAATTTCCCTTCAATTGGGTAAGGTCCCTGAATGAGACCTCCCCACCAACGAGCCCTCTCCAGCCAGCACTACCCCATCCAGGCAGGACCGGGGCCGTCCCACACGCTCACCTGCGGCTGAAGGCCAAGTCCATGACTCTTCTCTGCTTGTACCAGCGCCCATAGTCACATTCAGACACCAAGCCCTGGCCAAACAGTCTGCAAGAGACAGGAACCGGGTGCCAGAGAGAAGGTGGGAGGCAGGAGGGGCTGCTCTGTGGGCATGGGGTCACCTCAGGGTTGAGGAAAAGGCTCTGGGACTTGGTGGGGTGACAGCTACTTCACGGTGTGGATGTAGCCAGACCATAGGTGTCGGTGTGGGTAAAAGAATAAGTGTGACACTGTCCGTTTAGCAGGATAAAGAGGAAGTGTGACCTGTGTTTCAAAACATCATGTGCATCCTAAACCTGCCATGTATATAGCAAGGCGACGCTATGTCCCGGCATCAACAACACCCCCACACCCCTATCTGCCTCCAGAGGAGAAGGAATGCCAAACCCGAGGGCAGGGCCACCATGCACAGGGCAGTCATCATGTGTTCTGTTTCCAGTGGGGTCCTCCTTCTTCCGGTCCTTACCTCTCTCCAAACACGGTCTGAATCGCACGGTACATCTTGGAATCCTTGTTGTACTTGGTGGACATCAGGAACTTCTAAACATCCCCGCAAAGAACACAACCCATGAGAGGCTGCCCTCAGCACACGGGTACCAGCCAAGCCCCGGCCCCAAGGGGAACATAAAAAATATATGGCCAAGTGGATCTTGGCCACAGACCAGGAGGCCTGTCTTTAAGCAAGAGCAGTTGTAGAGGGATGTGGAAAGGGGTCCAGAGGTGCTGAGGAACTGTCCTATGAGCACATAGCTGGAGTGGGCATGGGACCTGACACCCTGTATGCCAAAGCCATGAGAAAGTGGCCCACACTGCTGCGAAGCCTTTGAAACACAAGAGAGACCCTCAGGATAGACTCGCTGTTAACAGCCCCAGGCCAGCCTCCGATGAAGGAGTACTTTCTGGAGGAAGGGCCATCTTGCCTCTCAAAAGCTATGTCAACATTAATATCAATGTTACCCAACAGCCTCTGAGGCAGTCTAGCCCAGGAGAATGGCTTGGGCAGGGTGCAGCGTCCTGCTCCATATTTGCTGACTCCACAGCCCTGGGTGAGGCTTCTTCTCTGGCCCTGGTGCTCCTTGACACTGACGGCAGTTAAAGGGTGCCTGCGTGTTCTAGGTTGTGGTGAGGGGTCAGTCACTTCTGCAGCAAGGGGGCTGAAAACGGTGCCTGGTACACAGCAAGTGCTCAATAAGTGCCAAGTGCACATCAACAGCCTGTGGTTTACTCCCTGCCCATCAACCCTCAGATATCCATGCTGGTTTACATGCACCTTACACATGGATGGAAAAACAGAGATTTAGAACTAGCACAAGAGATCTGGGATGTCGCTGAGTTTGTAGTATTTGCCCAGTAAGCAGAAAGCCACGGATCTATCCCCAGCACTGAATAGAATGGGCACGGTTGGTGGGTACCAGTAATGCCTGCACTGGAGAGGGAGGCAGGAAGATCAGAAGTTCAGGGTCCACATTGGCTACACAGTGAGTTTGAGGCCAGTCTGGGCTGTGTCAGCCTCGGTGCCTAAAAAAAAAAAAAAAAAAAAAAAAAAAAAAAAAAAAAAAACATGGAAGCAAGGTAATGTTTGTGGTGGACACAGGATTTGAACAGGCAATCTAAGGCTAGGTGCAAGGAGAGGACGCCAGATTCCAGGCTGAGGGACATCCATATCCTAGGGATAGTGGGGTAGGCAGCAGAGGCCAGATGGCCCAGTCTGAGACTAAGTTTGATCCTGGAGCCCTGAGAAGGAATTGGGAATTTCTCTACAACTGGAACTACTAGTTCCTGTGGGCTCCACTCTGGGGTCTCAAACCAAGCTTTCAGCTGAAAGGAAACCCCAGAGATGGCTTTGCACCCTGAGCCACCCCAGGGACCACAAACCCCGATTGATAAATCAATCTCTGCCATCACCCCACCCAGCCAAGACCATGATAGTAAATGCCACTTTCCCAGCTCCTATCAAAGGTCCCTTACATCATAAGCCCCTCCTCAACTAAATGGGAGTTCCTACCACTGAGGTAAGTCCCGACCACTGACTGCCACCACCAGTTTATCTCCAACAACCTGCTGTCCCAGAGGCCAGGAGTCCATGAATGACCACTGAGCTTAGTTTAGGGGGGTAAGAGAGAGACACCTCACCCCTTCCTCTGCTTGCCTCTGCTGATGCCACATCAGAGGCGGGAACAGCTAAGGGCTTACTCTCCTGCTGCAGACAACCACAAAACTGGAGCAAATGGAAATGGATAGAGTGTCTAGTGTCAGATGCTGGACATATCACGTGCAAACGTGTACTGAAAGGACAGAAGAGCAAGGTGAGGAAGGACACAGTGACTGAAGGCTACTCTAGTTTTCTGCCCAGTCAATTCCAGGACAAGGACACTAATGGAGACCCAGATATGGCCCAGCAGCCATGCTAAATGGGGCAGAAAGACGTCAGGCTCCAGGTAGGCTGCAGGAGGCTGGCAGTTTTAGGCCAGCATCCTGGAGGGGAGCTATATGTAGAACGAGCCCTCTACACGGGGTCCTGAGCACTGTATGAGCACGCTGTGTGTGTGTGTGTGTGTATACACAGTGACACTGTATGATCTGAGATAGCAGAATGAATGGGCAGCTGTCAGCTTTGAGGATCTCAGGGTTCACACAAACCACAGGTGGTTGAAGTAGCCCTTGCCAGAACACACCAAACTTAGACACAAAGCCCTCAGGAGAGGCTGCAGGTAGCTATTCCCTCTCAGAGGGGCTGGAATCGAGTCTGTTCTAGCCTTTATTACAGACCTTCAATCGAGGCTGGAAAAGACTTATCTGCAAGCAAGTCACTTGTCAAGCTGAAGTCTGGCACTCTTTAAAGAAGTAAACAATAACACCCCCCCCCAACATTTTTTTTTGAGACAGGGTCTCACTCTGTAGCTCAGGCTGATCTGGAACTCACTATGTGGGCCAGGCTGTCTTTGAACTCATAGAGCTCCCCACCCCCATCACTGTCTCCAGGTCTCCAGGGTGCTGGGATTAGAGGTTTATTCCACGCCAGACAAATTCATATCTTTTAAGTGATTTCTAACTTTGTTGTTGATGCCATGACTATACAATCTGTCCATGAAGTTCTAGATTAGGGCTGGGGTTGAGCTCAATGGTGGCACCGTTGTAGAAACCAGGCCTTAGGGTTTTATCCCCAGTATCACCAAAACAATACAAAACAAGCTCCACTAGCAGTGGGCTGGAGAGACGGCTCAGAGGTTAAGAGCACTGACTGCTCTTACAGAAGGCCCGAGTCCAATTCCTAGTGCCGGAGTTCAGTGGCTCACAAATGCCTGTAACTCTAGCTCCTGGAACAGAAGCCATCTTCTAGCTCTCACATGTACATGCTCACATACAGATACAGATACACACACAGTTAAAAATAAATCTTAAACATATGCACACATGCACACACAGGCACACACATGCATGCATGCACACACAACCGCACTACACACATGCACAACACACACGTGCACGCACACACATGCACACACATGCATGCACACACATGCATGCACACACACATGCATGCACACACATGCATGTACGCATGCATACGCAACCGCGCATACACACACGCACATGCACACATGCATGTGCACCCACACAAACACACACGTACACCCCGAGTTGTACCGAGTTGTACTTTGTCTCTCTCTGAGTCACCACAGCCACCCCGCATGCAGGGAGCCACACCCACAAGTCCACTGTGGGATCAGCGCCATCCACTGAGGTGCTGCCGTGTGCCAGGCACGGACTAGAGGGCTCACACACATCAGTTCGGCCCTATTCTTAAGCCTGTAAGAGGCCATCACTCCTACTTTACAGAGAAAGAAACTGAGGCACAAAATAATGACGTCACCTGCCCCAGGTCAGTGCTCAGATTTGAGTCCATTCCTGTAGCTAGTGGGTGCCTGTTCCTGGTACCGACATGGCCACACTCCTCATATCAAGGGGGCACTTAAAGTCCCACCTCTGGGAAGATTAAAAGCATCCATGGTGGCTACAGTACAGAGAGGAGCCTGTCATAGATGAGTGGGGGGACTCAAAGGAGGCCAACTGGAAGAGCAGTATCAGTTCCTTGGGCCCAGTGTCACCCACAAACCAGGGAAAGGAGGACATGGCAACAGATGCGTCTCCTACCTTGACTGACTCAGGACTCGTGACGATGACTGAGGTTTTGTGGAAGACATTGACTCTCACAACAGGACCATACTTCTTAGCCCTGGGAACCGAAGTGACTGTCAATTCCCAAGCAGGAATCCCATCATTCCTGGCTCAGTGGGGCCCCATTGTCAGGAGGAGTGGCAGAAACATCCCATTCCAAGAGACACTCAGCCCCAGTCAGAGAGCTTCTTCTGGGGCCCAGGAGACCTGGGATGGGGGTGGGGATTGGGGTCTCTTCTCTGTTGTTAACTTATTGTTAAGTCAGGACCCCCTTTAAGATCTTTTTTTCCACATCCATTAAACAAGAGTTGAAATACCGTCCTCTGTCCACAAAAGCAGATGCCAGGAATGAAGCAATATCAGACATTCGGAAGTGTTTTGAAAGGCAGAAAATAACACCCCAAATAGTATCTGTTACCTGCACTCCAAGTCAGTTTGCAGAAGAGGAAACTGAGGCCCAGAGATTCTAACAGCTGTTCTAAGGCTCCTTGGTGGTCAGCAGAAACTCTTGTCTTCATACATCCCTATCTGCCTCTATGCTCGGGGAGCTGCCAAGGTAGGAGCGACCTGGGTAAGGTCAGTGCTGGGAGTGCCCAGCTGTGAGGAACCGAGTGACCTGGGAGGAGGCACAGGGAGTGCCTTGGGGCAGGGTAGGCAGACTGAGAGCTTCTGGGGAAGGGGGTTAGACAAAGTGGGGTTCCTGCTGAGAACCAGAGTAAAACCAAGAAAAAAGTTGGGGCTCACCAATCCAAAAACACGTCTTGGAGCACCCGGCCACAAGCTTCGTCCTTTTTCCAAAAGTAGGGGAGATGTCCAAGAAGGAAGCTGGAAGAAAGGGAGACATCAGGCCTGGTTGCGGTCACCCTCAAGGGTACCCTTCCCCCTCAGGACCAGGAGAGGTGGTCTTGAGCACTGAGGCTGAGGGAGGTGCTGGCTTGAGGGCATCAGGCCCGAGATGCTGACAGTGCAAAGCCTGGTCCATTGGGTACCAAAGGCTTCCTTAGAGAGCAGTCTTACTTCAGTCCCTTCAGTCAGAGGTCCATGGCTGGCACTGAGGAAGGACGTGGTGGCCTCAGGCACTCATGTGACATTCGCCACGTGCCAAGCCCCATGAGGATCCCCAACACCACCTGGTTAGGTTACACACCACCATCGCCATCACCATCATCATCTATAGGTCAGATGGAACCGAAGTGGGGAAACCATTTGCAGGCATCAGGCAGAGTCCCACAGCTTCTCCTCAGGGGACAGGACACAGGACATGCAGGAGCACCAGATCACAAGCACACCTGCTGGCTGTCACCTTGTGGGCATGTGTATCGTTTTATTCTCTTTGCTTTGCAGCCTCTTGAAGAAGGTGGCAGTGAAATTACAACAGGAATATTTGTTCTAGGTCACAGAACCCAGGGACAGACCCAAAGAAGGCAAGTAAATAAGATACCAGAGAATCCGGTGACACAGAAAAACAACCAGGCTAGGATGTGACTCCTTTGGTAGAGTGATTGCCTAACATGCGTGAAGCCCTGGGTTCCATTCCAAGAATCACATAAACTAGGTGTGGTGGTGCACATCTGTAATCCAGGACTCAGGATAGTGTGGTGAAGGCAGGAGGATCAGAAGTCAGGCCATACTCAGTTACATAAAGTTTGGAGCCAATCTGGGCTAGAGATTTGAGATGGGATGGTGATAGATAAACAGTGGTAGAGTAATAAGAACAGGTATTGGGGGGGTGACATTTAATACAGATAAAGGCACCCTTTACAGGTTGATGAGGGCTGAGATAGCTCAGTGTTAATAAATCGCCATGCAAGCATGACGGGTCCGAGTTTAATTCCAAGACCAATTTTAAAGAAAAAAACAGTATGGCAATCCCGTGATCCCCATGCTGAGAGCGAAGCTCACAGGATGCTGGTGTGGCCAATGGAGCTGTGGGTTTTAGTTAGAAAGATGTCTCAAGAATAAGGCATAAAGTGTCGAAGAAGACCTTCCGGCATCTCTGTCCTAACATATCACATGTATACACTATACAAACACAAACACACAATACACAGAGGTGGTTTGTGAACTAATACACATTGTAGAGATTTGCCACCACAATAGACATTCTGAACAACTCTGGAAGCAGAAAAAACATTCCAGACAATGGGGAAGAGTGGGTACGATGGCCCTGAGGTGCTTGGGTAGCAGAAGAATGCACATGCTGAAGTAGAGTCCCAGAAGAGAAAGAGGCACAAGGTGGGGTCACCAAGGTGGGAGGATGGATGTGGGAAGGCACTGTGCACTTTGACCTCAGTGAGGTGTGGGACACTGGTAGGTTTTAAGCAAAGCACAGAGAGTATCTGACTTGGTCCTAAAGGATCCTTTCTACGGCCACACTGGAAGTAAAGGCAGTCAAGGTGCAGAGAGAAACCAGAGGCGGCGGCAGCCAGTGGAAATGAGACAAAAAGAGCAACAGGCAGGCCAGGCTGTGGTGGCGCACGCCTTTAATTCCAGCACTGGGAGGCAGAGGCAGGCGATTTCTGAGTTCGAGGCCAGCCTGGTCTACAGAATGAGTTCCAGGACAGCCAGGGCTACACAAGAAACCCTGTCTCGAAAAACAAAAACAAACAAAAAAAAAAAGAGCAAGAGGCAGGCAGAATGACAGGATACAGAGAGAACTGGGCTGCAGGGCTGTGGATTGGCAAGAGGGTTCAGGACAGAGGCCATTGGCCTTCTCTGGTTCTACCTAAAGGAGGAGCCCCATCAATGACCTTGCTTCCTCAAAACTGTGGGACAGCTGTGGGACATGTGCTCCACACAAGCACCAAGAGTTACAAAGAAAGTTGTGCCTCAGTTTCTCAAAGATTCCTCACTTTTGGCTTAACTTCTTTCTCTATCAACATTCGCCAACCTGGGGTGACCTGATCCCATGAGCTACAGGTTGTTGCAGGATCAACAACCTGAGGCAGGCAGATAAATCAGAAGCAGCATGGCTTTGGATCCGCTAATTTGTGCCAGCCAAGGAGTCAAAAAAAAAAAAAAAAAAAAAAAAAAAAAAAAAAGGGCTAAGGGCTTATAGCAGTAGTTCTCAACCTGTAGGTGGCAACCCTCACAAGGGTTGCATATCAGATATCCCGCACATCAAATATTTACATTAAGACTCATAACAAAGGTAGTGGCATATGCCTTTAATCCTAGTACTGGATCTCTGAGTTCGAGGCCAGCCTGATAGACAAAGTTAAGTTTCAGGGCAGCTAAGGCTACACAGAGAAACCGCATCTTAAAGCAAACAAACAAGATTCATAACAGTAGCAAAGTTACAGTTATAAAGTAGCAACAAAAGTAATTTTATGGTTGGGAGGGGTCATCACAAGAGGAGGAACTATATTAAAGGGTCTCCGTGTTAGGACGGTTGAGAACCACTGGCTTATAGGATAGGAAGCAGAGACAACATGTGGAGTCCAGAGAACAATCTTTGCTAAAACACAAGACTAAAAGTTCACAGGAAGGTACTATGTTCCAGCCAGTATCCAGACGAAGCCACAGGGATGCAGGGAAACAAGAGGACCCAAGGGCTGGAACATCATGACAAGGTCACAAAGTAAAAACACAGCAACTAGGAGTGTGAGTCCACACTGCTAGGTAGGAGGCAGCAGAGAAGGGTGAGCAGAGGAGACGCCCCAGTCTACATGCCAGGGGTGGACATTAGGGCAGGGTAGGTACCTGGGGCTGGCATTGGCTTCAGCAACATGGGTAGAGAGGCAGCGGCCAAGGCTGAATGGGAGTGAGTTCAAGAGCTAGTGGGAGGGAGACTGGAGGCCATAGCAGGGTCTGCAGAGGGCTTGCTGTGGGGGACATAGCTGACGGTGAAGAGAGGGTGGAGAGACAGGCTTTTCAAGATGGAGATTGGTGTGTCGTGTTATATACAGATGGGCAGACACAGAAGAAAACCAGTGGTATAGGCAGGAAGGAGGTGCCGCTGGGGCAGTGACACTGAGCCAGGGGACAGACTTGCTTTGGCCAAGGCATCAGTGGACACCAGCAGAAGCAACTGGGAGGTGCCTGTGGGCTGTGGGGCAAGGGTGGGCAGCTATAGCAGCGGAAGCCAGGGTAGGAATTTCTCCCCGGTTGCTCTGCTTGCTGGGGGGAGTGGGAGGTGAGAATAAAAGCTGAGCATGCGACTGGAGGGGGAGGCACGGCGGGGCTGAGAGAAGGCAAGGATGCCGCCTGGAGAGGGGGTGGGTGAATGTACTAGAGCAGGAAGTGGAGGGCAACTGAGGTCACTCCTTGAGGGGGGGACCTTGGAGAAAGGTGAGATGCAGACGCCACATACACCCATAGGCTGCATTTCCAGAATCATATGTTCCTCACTCCTAAAACTATACAAACTGAGGTGGATGTTCTCAGTTGAGTCACCTCTCTGATGTTGGGTCCTCTTTCCTCTCCTGAATATGTCTGACTCAAAGGTCTGCATCTGGGTCAATTACAAACTAGGAAGGCCAGAGGAAGAAGGGAACTAAGGGCTGTTCTCTCTAGCTCCAGCAGGGGGCACAAGGGAGAAAACAAGCAGGAAGATCTGGTCCTGGATATAGGAAGGTAAAATTGTTAAGGTGAATGCTGGGACCCCTCACACAAACACACACAGAAGCCACTTGTCATAGCCCTGGTGATAGATTGAATTGAATATGGTAGGGCAGCACTTCTCAGAACATCTGCTTTCCCATAAGAGCGACTGGCCAGCTGGGGGTCCAAGGATTCTATGGACTTGGGTTACAAAAGAGCAGGGACCACCTAGAAAGCCTACTGTAAGGCCACAAGAGAGATGTTCCCACAATAGTTGACAAGCAGTCTATCCACCACAGGTTTGCCAGGTAAGAACCACATGTGTGTGTTATGCCAGAGGTACCGAATGCTCAGCTGGGAATGGAAAGTCCACTGGATGGTGACATAGAACAGGACTGGGAGTGGAGCTTTCCCATGACTGAGCCCTGTCTGTGCTTTGTAGAATAGTCCCCACCCTAGACAACTCATGAACCGGCAATTCTGAGTAGGACGAAAAAGCTAACAGTGCCTCCTCCATCAGACCACCTGGGAGACAATGTCAAGATATCCATCCCAAAATTAATTTAAAAACTAGGTTAAAGAAGACCCTTCGTCATCAAGTTGTATCCGCTGCACAATGCCAGGAGAGCAGGGGCTGACACTGCAAAGTACCAGGAGAGCAGGGGCTGATGAGGTTTACAGCAGAGACAGAAATGAAGCAGCACAAAATGTTTTCATAGATCAGAATGCGGGGCCCGAGCCTTCAGCTATTACATGGATCAATGCAGTAGGATGCTGTACTTAAGGCAGAGAAGGCACATTGGGGGAGGGCCTCCTGCAGAGTAAGGAGGGTGGAGGGCAGGGTAGGGTGCGGCAGCTGCCTCTTGCAGGCAAAGGGCTCCTTGCTCGTAAGCTGGCACAGCCCTAGAACACTGAAGGAACTGCTGCTGTTACACACATTTCCTATCAATCACAGGGTGGTCAGTCACAGTTTATGGGTCCAGGCTTTGAATGCCAGGGCCTCTTATTTGTGCTAGAAGATGTTCCAGAACTTTCATTTAGTTGTTTCGTATTTGACCATCAATCCAGTTTGAATCCAAATCTTTGGATTTATGTATTGTTCAGTTCACCTACTAAAGAATCCGGGCTGGTATGGTCATCCTTCTCCTCACACCACTCTCCCCTCAACACACCTGGAAGTCACAGATAGACTCTGGTGTAAGAGACGGAGAGAAGGACAACACAGAACAGACAGACGCAGATTGTTCTGGGTAGGGTTGTTTTTGTTTGGTTTTGTCAACCTAACACAGTGAGGGTCATCTGAGAGGAAGGAACCTCAAATACGAAAATGCCTCTGACAAAGTGGCCTATAGGGACTCTGTTTGTGGGGGCATTTTCCTAATTAGTGATTGATATGGGAGGACCCAGCCCATTGTGGGCGGCACCATCCCTATGTAGGTGGTTCTGGGCTGTATAAGAAAGCAGGCTGAATGGACCATGGGAAGCAAGCCAATAAGCAGCACCCTCCATGGCCTCTGCTTCAGTTCCCATTTCCAGGTCCCTGCTTCCAAGTTCCTGCCTTGATTTCCCCAGATTATGAACTGTAACCTGCAAAGTGAAGTGAACCCCTTTCTCCCCCAAATTCCCTTTGGTCATGGTGTTTTATCACAACAGTAGAAGCAAACTAAGACAGACAGCCCTTAAAAACATTGTGCTAAGTGAAAAAAGGCAGACACAAAAGGCTGCAGGTTATAAGCCTCCATTCATATGAGATGTCTACTACAGGTCATCCATAGAGACAGACTCAGAGCAGTGCTAGGGATGCCAGGACAGGCAGACAGGGCGTGCTTGACAATGGATACAGGATTTCTTCTTGGGGGTGAAAGAATTGTTCTAGAATTACTGATGATGGTTATGCAACTCTGTAGCTCGGCTAAACACTTTCAAAGGGCAGATTTTTAAAGTATGCACATTGTATCTTTTTCTTTCTTTCTTTTAAAGAGAGAGTGACTAGAGCTCAGTCTTGCCTTCTCCAGATGCTGGTCCAAACAGATCTGAAAGGCCCAAAGCCCCTAGGTTTAGGAGAAGACAGTGTCAGAACAACAGAAGCTTGCTCATTTCTGAGCTGTGGATGGATGGCTTAGAAACCAAACCAGAAATCCCACCATCCAACTTGAAATCTGTACATGTGCCAGATTCTGCTGAGAGAGACATCAAGACTACCACAGTGAACAAGACAGACCCTTAACAAGAGGTGGCACAGTGACTTAAGGAGCTATAAGAGGACTATACATTCAGAGGTCCAACAGAAGGGGCCCCCTCCCTAAGGAGTTAGCATTCTTAGTCAGGCCATGTAGGCCTGAGGACGGCTTGTTTAAGAGTGAAAGCTGTAAGCTAAAGGGGTCCAAGGGAACCCCCCAAGGTCAAAAGGAGGGCACAGGGAGGGCAGAGACACAACGGGGAGAAGAGTGGCCTCCCTGTGCCTCCAGCCATAGGGGTCACTCGGGTCCACAAACAGGAATTCAGGCTGCCATGATGGAGATGGTACCTTCCAGAATGTTCATGTCCAGAGGTCTTTTAAAAATGTGTCTAATACCATTGTTTAGTTATTCATTCAACAGATATTTGTTGAGCAAGTAAGTGCAACATGCCAGGCCCTGGAGATACATAAGCAAACCCAACGTCTCTGCCTTTCTTGGGCTCACAGTCTGGCATGGGGCAGTCAACAGGTGGAAGGAAGGTGACTTATAAATTACCCAGGGTGGGGCCAGCTTCACACAGAATGATTGGGATAGCCTGATTGATATGAGAACAAGAAGATACCACCCACAGGCCAGAGAAGGGTAACAGGGAGATCCAATGGAGAGATGTAGGGGACAGTCAGGCTTGGAGCAACCATAAGTATGCAAAGGGAGCAAGAGGGGACAGGTATCAAGTTGTCTGTGAACTCAGTCAGCTTGCTAGCTATGGCAGTATGGTTCATGTGAAACTGGATTTTTCAATTCTAAAGTCATGGGAAGCCCTTGGGACACTGCCATAACACATCTACTCTAAGTGTCAAAAAGCTTTTGCCAGGCATAGTGGCATATGCCTTTAATCCCAGCACTCGGGAGGCAGAGACAGGTGGATTTCTCTGTGACTTTGAAGCCAATCTGGTCTATAGTGAGTTCCAGAACGTCCAAGGCTTTGAAGAGAGACTTTGCCTCCAAAGGGAGTAGGGGGAAGCAAAGGGAAGAAAAGAGAACGAAAGAAAAGAAAGAAAAAAGAAAGGTTAGCTTTTGATGGGAGCCATTGGTAAAGTGATCAAAAACAGAATGGAAATACTGAGGACAAATGGAATGTCCCAGGACAGAAAAACAGACACAGAGAAACGTAACCAAAGTACAGTGTTCTGTATTTGGACAGGTTGTCCCTGTCCAAGTCCTAAAGTTAGCAGCGTCCACTTTGAAAGCACGCTGACCCGGGTTTAAATCTAGGCTTACCAACTGTGTGACCTTGGCAGGTGACTTCGCCTCGTGCGCCTCAGTCTGCAGGTCTGAACGATGGGGTAACAGCAGTGCTTACCTGACAGAACTGTCGCTGCCGACACATTTGTGCGGCCCAGCCAAGCGCGGTGGGCGCCCAGCTGCTGCTGCGGCTGTGGAGTAATTTGTTACTAAGAATAGTTAGCGCCCCTCTCCGGGCCTGCGTCTCCGAGCTGCCAGTTCGTACAAGACGAGGCTGGACCCCCGTCCTGGGCGCTGGCTCGGACACGGTCCCAGACCCCGCGATCGAGCGCCCCAGCCAGGCCCCCGCCCC
This sequence comes from Mastomys natalensis, assembly GCA_021653895.1. Taxonomy (NCBI): domain Eukaryota; kingdom Metazoa; phylum Chordata; class Mammalia; order Rodentia; family Muridae; genus Mastomys; species Mastomys natalensis. The sequence continues at coordinate 553,145 of JAJTUV010001084.1, forward strand.
CACCCCCCGCTCACCTGGGCCGCGGCGGCCCGGGGATGTGCTCATAGCGGCTGCGAGCGCGATGCACGAAGGTGCAGCAGAGGCCGAAGGCGAGCAGGACGGCGCTGCCGAGCAGCAGCAGCCCGGGGCTCATGGCTCCGGGCCCGGCCGGGGTCGGCGCCGGGTGCCGAGGGGGCCGGAGGCCGCGACCGACTAGCTGTCAGCGCCGCGCGCCGCCTCGGCCCCAGGCCCCGCGCTCACCAGCACCGCCCCCGCCGCTCGGCTCCGCCCCCGCGGCTCGACCCCGCCCCGGGCACGCGGACCCGCCAACCACGTCTCCGCCTCCGGCTCCAGCTCTCAGGACCCGCCCCCGCACAGCCACGCCCTCTTTGAGGCCCAGCCTCAGCTGCCACGCCGTTCCCGCCCAGAGCAAGAAGTATTCACCAATCACAACCTCGCTTTCGGCTCAGACTCCGAGGCCCCGCCCCTTCTGCCCTCCTTTGGGCTCAGACTCCGCCCCGAAATCGGCCCCGCCCAGAACGCGTTGTCCTGGCAACCTCGCTTCCTGGGCGCAAGCTGCCCAAGCGGCGGCGCAAATCCTGTCCGCTGGCTCCCCCTTTGGCCTCTCCAAATACCTCTCCGCGTGCAGTGCCAGGCCTCTTCCTTTCTCGTGCAAGCCTTCTGGCAACCCTGTCCCAGCCCTCCAGTCTCCGTCTTACGCTGACTGTTCCCAAACATCTCCCTGGAACCTTAGCGCCCCAAAGTTAGTCAATCCCAAAGGTCCTCGCGCTGCACCTTCATTGCAGGTCGGTGTAAGCCGTGTGCCAGGGCCCGTCCGGAGGCGGCGGACAAGATCCTAGCAGGATGCAGGAGTCCCTAGGCCCGGGAAAACCCTAATCCTGAGTATGGGTGATGGTCCATAGGAATGTGCTGGAATGTGCTCCTCCATCTCACTCGGTGGGAGCGCGAAGTGCGCCTCAGGCGTCTCACTTCCGACTTTCAGTTCCCATGGGGGACGCTCAGGCTTGCAAGTGAATGGGAGGGCCAGATGTGCGCTCACCTTGACTAGATATAAAGCCTCGGGATTGCGGAGGGGGTTCTGAAGACCGCAGGAGAAGCTAAAATTCCGACTACCCCACCTTAGGTAGGTCCTGGAGGGGTCTGAAGATAGAAAAACAGGAAAAAGTGTGGACTGTGTGCCCACATTTCCGGGTCAGCCCCCGGGAGGGACATAGAAGGGGATCCGTGAAACCGGGCGGTGGTGGCGCACGCCTTTAATCCCAGCACTTGGGAGGCAGAGGCAGGCGAATTTCTGAGTTCGAGGCCAGCCTGGTCTACAGAGTGAGTTCCAGGACAGCCCGGGCTACACAGAGAAACCCTGTCTCGAAAAAAACCAAAAAAAAAAAAAAAAAAAAAAAAAAAAGAAGGGGATCCGTGAGCTGCAGGGTGACCGGGAGAGGTTTAGGAGCTGTGTTTGATTTCTGTCTGCAGAGGCCACCTCGGCCTGAGCAAGATGGGAAGCCAAGCATCCGACCGGGGACTGGCCTCTCAGTGGCATTGGGGAAATGTGGCTTGCCACCGCGCCCCCGTGTGGTAGCGAGTGGCAGTTGCAGGTGCGCAGGCGGGACTTCCGATGGCCCTGCTTGGGGGCAGAGAAAGGTCAATCAATTTAGTTTAGCCATGTGTGAAAGCTCTTGGATTTGTGGGGGTTGGGGGGCGATGTGAAGGAAGAGCATGAGAATGCGAGGAGGTTGTAGACTTCTTGCATGCTTTTAGGTGAGTTAAAGAGAGTAGACAGAAAAGGCCGTGGGGCATCGTGGTGCTCACAGGAGGATCCAAAGTTCTAGGCTAGCTGGCTGTGGTAGTGCACACCTTGAATCTCAGCACTCAGAAGGCAGAGCAGGCCAAGACTATACAGAAACTCTGTCTCAAAACTAAAAAGTTTTAGGCCTTCAAAGTTCAAGGCCAGTCTGGGCAACTTAAGTCTCTGTCCTAAAAAAATATTTTTAAAGGGGTAACAATCTAGCCAAGTGGAAAGGTGCTTGTTTGTAAATACACGATACAAGGTCCTGGGTTCAATCTCCAGTATTGGGAGGGTGGTGTACAGAGCAGAGAGGCATGGCATGGTCACTTTAGGAGGGTGGTTATGAACCCCCTCCCTGAGCTTAGCAGACATCCTAAGCTGTGTGGACTTCACTTTGTGTTCTTTGTCAGGAATCAGAACAGAGACTCCCTGGAGGTAAGGCCAGATTCCGATGGACTCTGGACACAGTCTGAGATGCTCCACACGGAAAGGGGACGATAATAATGTTCTCTGACACGTCAGGCAATGCTAGTGACCTCTGCGTTGCTCTCCACAGGGCCAGCTCACTCCACCATTTCTGCCCCTATTCCTGGCTGGAGTGCGTCAGTGGCTTGTCCCAGACCCCGCATCCACTCTATTCCTATGTCTGCATCCCCATGATGCCCCTAACTAACTCTCCTGCAGTTAGTTGTAGAACACAGCTGCTCATCCAGATCCTAGGTCCCAGGACTGACGGACTGTCCTTTCACTGAGCAGGTAGTCAAATGACCTACCACCTGGCTCTTCGCTGAGGTCTCCACTGGTACCAGCCAATAGGGTAATCGCAGGCCACATGACATTACCACTTGAAAGAGGCATAGTTCAACTTGGGATAAGCATTGTGTGAAATATATACCAGATTTTAGAAATTTAACAGCCAGAATATGTGTGAGTGTGTGTGCATATGTGTGTGTGTGCTAAGTATTGTGTGAAATACATACCAGATGTCAGGAATTTAATAGCCAAAATGTGTGCAAGTGTGTGTATGAAAGAAAGAGAGAAAGAGAAGCATTGCATACCAGATTTAAGAAATTTAATAACCAAAATTTAATAACAAGTAGTGTGTGTTTGTGTGTGTGTGTGTGTGTGTGTGTGTGTGTGCATGTGTGTGTGTGTGTGACAGAAAAGGGCATCAGGTACTTTCTGGATCTCACCACCTCTTCCTTTGAGACGGACTCACTCCCTGAACCTGGGAGTCAGATTTTCTCATCTAGGCTAGAATCCAGCAATGGCCAGCAATCCTGTCTCCCTTCCCTCTTGGATCTGGGTTACAGATGTGAACAGTATACTTGGCGTGTTAGGTGGGCACTGGAATTGTGCAGTAAGAACTCTTAACGGCTGAGCCACCTCTCCAGCCCTGTAGAAGGTCCTCTTAAGTCACCGATACTTGACTGTGCATGTAGCAGAAATGCCCATGCATTTAGAGATCAAAAAAGATGGCCGTAGCTGTCAGTTCTCGGCTGCTTCTTATTTTCTGAGACAGGGTCCCTCTTTAGCCTGGAACTAGCCTAGGCTAGCTTGCCAGTGATCTCCCAGGAGTTTGCCAATCTCCAGCTCCCATCTCACCATGGCTGGGATCTCACGTGTGTACCACCACCCCAGAGAAGTTATTAAGTCATTAATATTTTATCAAGTATGTGTGTATGGGTACCATGCATATTTACGTGGGTTCTGGGGTCAAAACTTTACCTACAGAGTCATGTCTCCAGCCCTGGTATTTTATATTGTCTGCATGTTAAAATAGTTCCAATATGTTAGATTAAATATATCAAAATGAAGAGGGACGGGAGAGATCGATCAGCAGTTAAGAGCACTGGCTGCTCTTCTAGAGAGGATCCAGGTTCAATACCCAGCACCTACATGGTGGCTCATAACCATCTGTAACCCCAGTTCCAGGGGTTCTGATACCCTCTCTGGCCTCAGCAGACACCAGGTGTATGAGTGGTGCACACACATTCATACATGTAAAACACCAATACACATAAAATATATTTTGTTTGTTTGTTTGTTTGAGACAGGGTTTCTTTGTGTAGCCTTGGCTGTCCTGGAACTCAATCTATAAACCAGGCTGGCCTGGAATTCAGAGATCAGTCTGTCTCCTGAATGCACCATGTCTTAGTCAGGGTTTCTATTCCTGCACAAACATCATGACCAAGAAGCAAGTTGGGGAGGAAAGGGTTTATTCAGCTTACACTTCCACATTGCTGTTCATCACCAAAGGAAGTCAGGACATGAACTCACACAGGGCAGGAACCTGGAGGCAGGAGCTGATGCAGAGACCATGGAGAGATGTTACTTACTGGCTTGTTTCCCCTGGCTTACTCAGCTTGCTTTCTTATAGAACCCAGGACTACAAGCCCAGGGATGGCACCACCCACAACGGGCCCTCCCTCCTTGATCACCAATTTAGAAAATGCCTTACAGTTGGATCTCATGGAGGCATTTCCTCAAGGGAGGCTCTGTGATAACTCCAGCTTGTGTCAAGTTGACACACAAAACCAGACAGTACACATCACAACCACCCAGCCTAATATTTTTTTTAAAAAAAAATGAATAGTAAAAAATATTTTACTCTTTTAAAACACTTCTGGAACCTGGACTTGTGTCCATGGTTCACATGTTTCAACTGGACAGTGGAACACAGACAGTGTATAGAACGCTAGAGCAGGGTTCTTGGACCAAAGCATTTTCATCACAGAGCAACTCAAATAACAAACCCAGCCCACGCCTGCCAGACCTGGGTCAAAATCCAGACAGGGCCCTGCCACTGACGTGGTGATTCTGCCAACTACCACTGCTATGACAAAACACCATGGCCGAAAGCAACTTTGGGAGAAAAGCGTTTATTTAAGCTTACATCTTCTAGTCCCTCACCCAGGGAAGTCAGGGCAAGAGCTCAAATCAGGAACCTGGAGAAACGAACTGATGTAAAGGCCATGGAGGAACACTGCTTACTGGCTTGCTTCCCCATGGTGGTTTGCTCAGCCTGCTTTCTTATTCTGTCCAGGATCACCGACCCAAGGATGGCACCACCACATTGGGCTGGGCCCTACCTCATCAATCATTACTCAAGAAAATGCCCCACGGGCTTTCCCACGTACCAATCTGGTGGGTGCATCTTCTCAAGTGAGGTTCCACTTCTCAAATGACTCTAGCTAGTCTCAAACTGACAATAAGAACTAGCCAGGACACCCCTCCATGGGGTGCCATTTCCCAGCAGGAACTATTAGCGGCATGTAGCAAGGGGGGTTAGCTGGAGGTACAACTTGAGGAAGGATAAGGATGGGGGAGACACTAAGAAGTGGGCCTCAGTTCTCCAAAGCCCTGGACATCGATTTCCAGCCACTGTGGGGATGGAGAGAGGGATGGTGATGTTGGGGGGTGCTGGGGGCCCCCATCAGGATGGCATGATCCAACAGCTGAGTTATCTGGCACGCAGCAAGTTCTGCATAAAGGCTAGCTCCCCTCCACGAAGTGGGTGAGAGGTCCGACCACGCCCAGCTGGAAGAGTTCCACGTTGGCTTGAAGAGGCTCACGTTCCTCCTGCTGCTGCCGGCTTCTTCCCATGACACCTCAGTGCCAGCCCTCCGCATGGCATGCCTCCCTGTCTAACACAGTTGCCAACATGGTTGTCACCAAGTCACTACTGAGCTTTCTGATCATGGAATGCACTGGTTACATCTGTAATGCTACCTTGATTGTGTGTGTGTGTGTATGTGTGTATGTATAAATCCTGTTGGTTACCTCCATCTTCCATAAGGCTCAGAGAAGTGACTGACTGTCCTCAGGCCCCATAGCAAGGACTAGAACCCCACCCGCTTCTGGTGTAATGTGTGCAAGAGGTGGACACAGGCGTCTTGGGAGCTGAAGGTTGAAAGACACTTCTCAGGCAGTCCTGGTACACCAGGACTCAACACACAGTCCTCCACACCCAACTCTCCCCCTCCTGTCAATAACCACAGTAGGCTGTGTAGACACACTCTGTGCCCCTCCAGGAACAGCACTGCAAAGATGCAGACGACACTGGCTCCCCGGCTGCTCTGCCTCCGGGAGCACGGTTTCTTCTGCACAGGTTTGCAGAAAATGATGTTTTCCTGTTTTGTCGTTTTTCTTAACAGTTCAGTAATTATTATTATTTTTTTAAATTTCAAAGAACAACCAGACTCCAGAGTCACAGAGCAACCAGGGTGACCCTCTGCAGCAGTGCTCCACTCTCAGCTGTGATGACCAGAAGCCTGAGCCTGCATCCCTTGTGCTGCCTAGAACACCACGCAGGCCTGTTGAGACCGGAACTCCGTGCAGGAATGACTTTTTCCTACAAAGCTTGGACCAGGAGCCTCACCCAGAACCCTGGCCACTCTGCCTGACATGGGTCATACCCTCTGTTCCCTGCCTGGCGACTCAGTTGTTCCCCTAGTCCCACCCCTATGTGATGCTAAGTACAGCTATCCAGAGCTCACTCCAGGGACCAGGCACAAAGCCACCGGTAAGGCCCTTCACGTACAAGGACCCCTCTTCCTATAGAGCAGGAGAGAAGCCGCAGGCCCCACCCTCTTTACTCCACCCCTTGTACTCCAGGCCCCAGATGTGTGGGGGTGATAAGAAAGGGGAAGGAAGGGTTGTGAATAGTCAAATTGTTGACACAGCTCTGGTGAGTCTTCTTGGTGGCCCCGCAGGCTACTTAGCCCATGAAGCTGAGCCATCTGAGGATCCCATGGGAGGGGGATGGAAACAGTCGAAGATGAAAGTAGAGCCCCGCCCCCACCCCAACTGGGGACTGAAGGGACCGAAGGTGAGCCTAAGGGAGCTTCTGTCCCAAAAATAGGTGAGGGTCAGCTTTCAGGGATAGAGGGGACCCAGTAGCCTCCCCAGGACGCCTGCAGGACTCAGCAAACAGTTTCAGCGGTCCTCCAGGCCCTCTAGTCTGCCTTCCATTTGTGGGTGCTTGATTCCTTTTGGCAGCTTGGTCCCTGGTGGGCAGCAAATGACCACAGGCCCTCTGGTCCTTTGAGATCCTTCTCTGTGGCTCTCAGACTGCCTATCCGTTCCTGCGGTGTCTCGGACTGCTGGGTCACCTGTCACATTCTAGCCATGTTTCTCAGACCACGATCCTACTGTTCTGGTGCCTGTCACTCAGCGCTGGCAGAGAAAGGCTGGCCCCCTTCCCTCAGTCTGACATTGTAAAGGCAGCCAGCATCCCCTACCCGGTGCGGTTCCTGAGCAGTGGCTGCGCTCCGAAGTGCTGACAGGTACGAGCTCTCATCGAATACACACACACACACACACACACACACACACACACACACACACACACGAGGTCACGTGCACACACACGCGGTCACGTGCAGATGAACCACCTTTTGGGCCCTCCACCCTGGCTCGTGCATGCTGCACGGCGTGCCCGCAAACCCAAGGGGCCACTCGCAGGGTAGCACCGTCAGGCTACAGGTTCGGGTCTTGGTGGCTGCACTCGACGCCAGCGTCCTCATCGTGCTTGCAATTGTGCGTGCCCACGCCAGCGTGCGCGCACTCCAGCAAGTTGCGCTCGCTGCCCGCGCAGCGCACATCGTCCAGCAAGATCGGCAGCGCGCAGGCCCTCGCCAAACTCCGCGCGCTTGGCGGCTCGCACCGCGTGCGCAAAGCCCAGCTGGCGACACACCACGGCGGCTGCCTTGGTGTCCCAGGCGTCGTCGCACACCGTGCCCCAGCGTCCGCCTACGAACACTTCTACGCGGCCGCGGCCGGGACTCAGGCCTGCTGGCCGTACCAGGCGCACCGAGCCGTTCTGGGGTTCGGGGACCGCGGTACTCGGACGTCCCCGCCGTCGCCCGCCTCCCTTCCGGGCCCCTGGTCGCCGGGTGGGCCTTGCGGGCTTTGTGGGTCGCGGATGGGCGCAGGGGGAGCAGCCGTGGGGCGCCTGCGGCGGGGTGCCTTAGTGGGAGCGCGGGCTGTGGGGCGGGAGTGCTCTCTGGCGTCCAGATGAACTCTACAAAGAGAAAAAGCCTAGGGTCAGAGGGAACTGGGTGTCCCAGCCAAGCACAGCCCCCAGCTTGTGCCAGCCAAACAGATCCTAAGGAAAAACGCCTGGTCCAGCTCCACTCAGACCCTAAGGTTAGGATACCTCTTAGGGAGCCAGCTGTGTTTGACTGGTCTTCCTGACTCCTAAGGATGCTAGCCTAAAACAATGTCAGGTACTTCTTCAGTCATTCAACGAGCCCTGGTTGGCAGGCAGGAGGACAGGCAGGCACGCACTGTGCCGGCCCACTGTTGCTGACTGCCCCAAGCCCTACCCTGATGAAGTGGGAAGACCCTGAAATTCAGGCACAATAAGGGAGTTGTCTGGACACCTTACAGGAGCTAAGGACTCATTGCTTCCTGCCTTCGGTTTTCCATAAAGAAGCAAAAGCCACAGAGGAGTTGATGCTAGCAATAGCTCAGAGTGAGTTCCAAGACAGCCAGGGCTATACAGAGAAATCTCATCTCAAGGGAGGAAAAAGGAAAAGGAAAGGGAAAAAAAAAAAAAAAGATTTGCAAGTCTGTGAGGCAGTTTCTCGATTAATGGTTGATTTAAAGGGCCCATCTCACTGTGAGTGGTGCCAACCCTGGGTAAGTGGTCCTGAGTTATATAACAAAGCAAACTGAGCAAGTCATGGGCAAGGAAGCTAGTAAGCAGTGTTCCTCCACGGCCTCTGCTTCAGTTCCTGCCTTCAGGCTCCTGCACTGAATTCCTTCCCTGACTTCTCTCAGTGACAGACTGCGACATGAGAGTCGTTAAGTGGAAACGAAGCCTTTGTTGCTCTTGATCATGGTGTTTTATCAAAGCGATAGAAGCTCTAAGACAGAAGGACTGCTGGATGGATGATAGCAGGAGGGATGGATAATGACCAGATAGTGGCTTTCTAGATGGATGGATGGATGGATGGATACATAATGGCTAGATGAATGCTGGCTGGTTGGGTGGTTGGTTGAGTGAATGGATGGATGGATTGATTCATGAATAGTTCGATGATGAGTGGATGAATTCATGTTTGGATTGGTGGATGAATAATGGGTGAATGAGTAAGTAGATGGATCATGATGCATGGATTTATGAGTGGCTGGCTGGCTGGCTGGTGGATGGATGGATGCACTGATGTATGAATGGGTGAGTGGATGGATGATGATAGGTGGATGAATGGGTGGATGCATGGATGGATGGATGGATGGATGGATGGATGGATGGATGGGTGGGTGGATGGATGGGTGGACGGATGAATGGATTGGTGGGTGGATGGATGAATAGATGAGTGGATGGGTGAATGGACAGATGGGTGGGTGGATAGATAGGTGGGTGGGTGGATGGATGAGTGGGTTGATGGATGGGTGGATGGATGAATGGATTGGTGGGTGGGTGGGTGGATAGATGGGTGGGGTGGGTAGGTAGGTGGAAGGATGGATGGATGGATGAGTAGATGAATGAATGGATGTATTGGTGGGTGGACAGATGAGTAAGTGGGTGGATGGATGGATGATGGGTGGGTAGGTAGGTAGATGGATGGATGGGTGGGTGGGTGGGTGGATGAGTGGATGGATGGATGGATGGATGAGTGGATGGATGGATGGGTGAATTTGTGAATGAATGGATGGATGATGGGGTTGATGGATGGAAAGTGGATGAATCGTGAGCAGACAGATAGATTTCCTTCATTTCTTAGTATGCAAATGACCTTACTATGCCAAGCCACTGTTCCTACCTAGCTTGGACACAATGGGACAACCCCCTTTACCCTTTCCCAAGACTCCATGCCCAGGCAGTCATTCACAGCTTTAAATGGCCTTCAGAACACAGGGTTTGCTCATGGCTCCCTCTGCCCTAAACCTAGAGGGACAAAATGGAACCATGGAAGGCGCAGCCCAAATGCCCCACCCCCTTTCTCCCAGACAGACATCCTCCCAAGAGCTCTGAGCATCTTTGCCTGACACAGCTATCCTCTTCTTGTCCCATACTACTTGAGGCTGCGGCCCCCTGGGGGTGTCTACCTACTGCTGGGACCTAGTTGAAGGATCTGTCAAACAAGATGCATTGTACTTAAAGTTTATTGACACTGACTGGGTCTCTCACAGATGTCAGACATAGCGCGAGGTATAGGGGCTGTGGAAGCATTCTAGGTCCCTCTGGGCCCCAGTCTGACCTGAGGTAGCAGGAGCCCCTTTTCCCACTGAAGAATACTTACTCTCCTTGGGCACAAAAGGGACGAGATGACTCCTCAACTTCACCTGAGCAGGGTGTATCTTACATTTACCTGGAGGTGCCCGTCTGCCAAACACACACAGAAGGTCAGGACTGGGATCCAGCCTTGAGCATTCCCGTCTTCACCCCATATCCCCCACCCCAACACCTTTCCCTGCAGTGAGAGTAGAGGGTAGGGGCCAGATAGGTGTGATCAGGGACAGCTGTAACTAATGTCCTCCGTCACTCTAAAGCCCCCCACCACCACGTTGCCCACCCCACTCCTATAATGCCTCATCCCTGCCCACCCCTTCCACTCCAGGACTTTGAGAAGAGTCTCTTCCCTGCCTCCAGTTTCTGGTGATTTCTGGAGAAATGCAGAGATAGTTAAGGCAAGCTAAATATATATATATATATGAATTGTGGGAAGCTAGCTCCAGCATGGCCAGCACAGTCTTGGGGCCTGTTGTTCAGAGAAAAAACAGTCTGAGAAAGGTTGCCAGGGTGTGAACAGTCTCCCCCACCCCCATCCTGCAGAAACACAAGGACTAGAATTCCATTTTAATTGGTTTTTGGCTGTTGATCTGTGATCCTTTGAATGGATCTGACTCTATTCCAAGACTGCCCCCACGTGGGCCCAGGACTTCATTGGGGGTTCTATCAGCCCGGGATTGGAGTAGCCACATGACAAGGTGGCCCTCCAGATAGACTTGGCATAAGAGGGGACATGTAGTTCTTACAAGGCACACAGACTTCTCAAAGCTGGAGGTGCAACCATCTCGACTCCGATCTCTCACTGGGTCTGCATTTTGGGCAGATCCAGGAAGCAGGAGAGGGTGATGTCTCTTAGGGAGAGTATATTAAAAAACAAAACAAAACAAAAAAAACCTTTATATGCTACACTGCAAAACACCACAGTGGTTCTGTTCAGGCTGTGACCCCTAGGCCTTCCTCCCTGTCTTCCTTTTCCACATGTCAGTTAGCAGGCATCTGGGTTGTCGGTATTAGGAAACACACTGCTTTCCAAAGAGAAAAAACGGAAGAGAGGAGGGTGAAAGAAGGAGGGAGGAGCCCCACTCAGTTCTGCCTGCCTGTAACCCCAAGACCTTGAGCAAGAAAATGCCAAAGTCTTCCAAGTTCTTTCTGCACACCAAGGACAATGAACTAAGTGGGAGACTTTGTTGTGAATCAAAGGCTAAGATGACATCTGGCAGAAAGTAAATGTTCAGTATAAGTGACAAGTCCTTAGAGAAGCATTGTATTTTTCCAAAAAAAAAAAAATGTTTTTACTTTACATGTATGAATGTTTTGCTTACATGTACATCTGTGCCCCACATGAGCACAGGGTCAGCAGAAAGAGCAGAAGAAGGCATCTGGTCCCTGAAACTGGTTCTGGATGGTTGTGAGCCATCATGTGGATGCTAGAAACCTAACCCAGGTCCTCTGGAAGAACAGCCAGTGTTCTTAATCACTGGGCCATCTCTCCAGCCCCTGCACTGTTTTTAAAAATGAAAATCACGTTAACTTCCAAGAGTCATGGAAGAGGATGATGGTTCAGTGACTCAGCAGACAGCGACTAGCATCCTTTTGAGAGGGATGATGTCATGGGGAGACAATGACACTCCTCAGGGACAAGCAAATGACATAAGAGCTGATTGTGGTCCAAGTATGAGGTCACAGATATGAAAGTAGATGAGACACTGGGGAAAAACAAGATGGAGGGATATGACGGGAGGGCCCCGTGCTTACGTCATCGACTGCCGATTTGTGTAAGTCATGATTTAAAACAATGTACACGTACAATGTGAGGATCAAGGGGTCTGAGAAGCTGCCTGCAGACTGGAAACAAAAAGAATTGTGACAACATGTTGACTAAAAGGGATGGGGTCCTGAGATCAAGAGGGAGCTTCTACTACTCAGTAGAAGCATCCAGGGTTACAGGCAAAACCATGAGGAGTTCAAAGCCAGCCTAGAAAAAAAAAAAAAAAAAAAGCGGCCAGGCGTGGTGACATATACCTTTAATCCGAGCACTCAGAGGCAGAAGCAGGCGGATCTCTGTGCATTCCAGGTCAGCCTGGTCTACAGAGTGAGTTCCAGGACAGACAGTCAGGGCTACACTGAGAAACCCTGTCTTGCAAAAACATAATATAATAATAATAACAACAACAATAATAAATTATAATATATACTTTACATATCTACATATATAATTATATATTCTATTCTATTCTGTTATATGTTATATGTTATGTGTTATATGTTGTATATTGTATCTTATATATTACATATATATACAATATACCATATAATATGTATTATATATAATAATTTTTATATAATATATTATTACATATAGTTATATATTATGTTGTTGTTACATATTATTATATAATAATTATTATATAATATATAATTTATTATTATTATTATTATTATTATTATTATTACTACTACTACTACGAAAACAACAAAGTAGGTACCAGGGAAATGACTCAGTGGGTAAAACACTTTCGGTGCAAGCCAACAGACTAAATTCAGCAACACACATACACAAATATGTGTATGGATGCAATAGCTCATATCTGAAATCCCAGCACCCCTACCATGAGATGGTAGACAGGTAGGACAATGGCCCAGAAACTCTTGAGCCTGCTAACCTGAAGGCTAAGAACTGTTTCCTAAGGAGTGTCCTCTCAGGACATACCGTGTGTATGAATGCCTGCCCTCACATACCTAACACACCCACACCAGAGTGGGAATGGGGTTAAAAAATATAGAAGTTTAGTGGCACACATTTTTAATCCCAGCACTCCAGAGACATAGGCAGGTGGGTCTCTGTGAGTTCAAGGACAGCCTGGTCTCTATAGAGAATTCAAAGACAACCAGAAATACATAATAGAGAGAATTGTATCAAAAAAATGTTAATCTGGGGGCCTGGGGAGGTGACTCGGTGTGTAAGGCACTTGTCACACAAGAGTGAGGCCTGGACTTGAGATTCTGATACTCATGTAAACACAAAGTTGGCCTAACAACCTGTCTGCAATCCCAAGTGGAGACAGGGAATCCCTAAAACAAGCTGACTAGCCAGATTACCAAATAATGAGCTTCAAGAGAAAGACCTTGCCTCAACATGTCAGGTGGGGGCAAAAGTGGGAGACACCCAACCTTGTTGACCCCCTGCCTCCACATATGCGACCACACCACATTCAAACACATATACCGACACACACATGCACACACACAGGCACAAACATGCACACATGTGCACATATATACATGCACACAAACATACATGCACATGAACATACACATGCATGTGCGACCACACACATTCAAACACATATACCGACACACACATGTACACACACAGGCACAAACATGCACACATGTGCACATATATACATGCACACAAACATACATGCACATGAACATACACATGTATGTGCACCCACACACATTCAAACACATATACCTACAGGCACATACACAACACACACACACACACACCACACACACACAAGACATGCACGTACAAACACTTACTATAAACAAGCCTGACATCTGTAATAAAATGCCCCTCCAGAAACTGTCTGTTTTAGAGACCTTAGACAATAGCACAAAACCTGCCCAAACATTAGGCTGGCACGATATCACCGTCACCGTTCACTTTGACCCCTGAGAATGCGCATTACACAGTGACCTCTCTGGCCACTCACTGACCACTCTCCATCCAGGGAAACATTCTCCTCTGCAGTGGCACCACTGGCTCCTGAGAGGTCCTCATGCTAGTCTGTAGTAAACTTAGTTTTCTACACCGACTGTAACAGCAAAAATGAACTGGAAAGCTAACCCAAGGCCAGACAAGCCCACTATGTTCCTAGTCTCTCTCTCTCTCTCTCTCTCTCTCTCTCTCTCTCTCTCTCTCTCTCCACAACACACACACACACACACACACACACACACATGCACACTTTTGAGACTGTATCTTACTAAACTGCCTGGGCTAGCCTAGAACTCTCAGAAGCTGGCCTCGAACTTGCAGTCTTCCTGTCCAGACTCCTAAATATCTGGTGTTACAAGTTTATACTGCTATGCCTGGCTGAAAAACAAATGTTCAGGTTCAATGCATGTTTTAGAACTTCTCTAAACCTACTATGCCTAAAGTAACTGGCTACCTGGTCAAGAAGCAAAAAATCTGCAGGCTACAAAGGGGCTCCACGAGAACCATGATGTAGTCATTCATTAAACAGACTCCAGAGTCTGTTCTGTGCCATTCCAGGACCTGAGGGGTGTGACGGGGTGAGGAGACAAAGCCTTCACCCTGGAGACGATGGACAATTCCAAGGCCAAGAGATGACAACAGAGTGAGGACCAGGTAGGACAAGAGAGCAAGCAAGTCAGGGAAAGCACCCGGAGGCTACAGGTTTATACTCACAGGGCATGCTGCCAATAGTTAGGACCCCAGCTTATAACTCATCTCTCTACTCATCCAGTGGGGAGCTTAGAGAGCATATATCATACCCAGGAGTCAGTTAGGCCTCGAACCAAGGACAGAGCCTCACAGCAAGAACTGAGGCAGGTAGGTGATGTGGGAGTAGGTGGAAGATGGGGGAACTTACTCTCTCTGCAGACAATATGGGCCAAAGCCCAGTTCTGGGACTCACCTGGAGGGATCGATCACTTTGTAGATGACCCCTCGTGCAGCTGTGGCACTGGGCACACCCGTGGACATGAAGTACAGCTCCCCTTTGAACAGGGAACAAGGCAATGAGGCTGAGAACCTCCTGCAACCAAGTGTTGGCAACCCTGCCCCACCCAGGCTCCCCTCAGGCTCAGAAGCTGGCCACCCCACTGTGACTTCCACAGACCCTAAGGGGGTGTTTTGGCCACCTAACATCTCACCATGCCTTGATCCTTTGCAGCACATCTCCGGATGTCTCATCATGCCTGGCCCCATAGAGGTTCCCACCTCCAACCACCATTACCCTGCTCCCTGCTTGGATAGAGTTTGACCATGCCTTTTCTGCTGGCTACCAGCATCTGAGAGCTCCTCCCTCACAACCCATGTGTACTGGCTGGTTGTGTGTCAACTTGACACAAGCTGGAGTTATCACAGGAGCTTCTGTTGAGGAAATGTCTCCATGAGATCCAGCAGTAAGGCATTTTTCTCAATTAGTGATCAAGGGGGGAGGGCTCCTTGTGGGTAGTACCATCCCTGGGCTGGTAGTGTTGGATTGTATAAGAAAGCAAGCTGAGCAAGCCAGGGGAAGCAAGCCAGTAAGTAACATCCCTCCATGGTCTCTGCATCAACTCCTGCTTCCTTCCCTGCTTGAGTTCCAGTCCTGACTTCCTTTGGTGATGAACAGCAATGTGGAAGTGTAAGCTGAATAAACCCTTTCCTCCCCAACTTGCTTCTTGGTCATGATGTTTTGTGCAGGCATAGAAACCCTCACTAAGACACCATGTATGCCGAAGGACCATGCTGAAACTGCCAATGCTGCCTACGGTGACCCTGTCCTCTTGGTCTCTGTGCTTCGAATGTTTCTGAAGGTTACTGGGGCAGCAGTGGTCCTTGCAACACCATTGGACATGTCTAAAACACAGCTAGATCCCAGGAGCCAGGAGAGGCTGTTTTACCTTTGCCTGGCAGCACTTTCTATGATTTGCCTGTGCTTGGGCTGGCCAGCTCACAGGCGCCTCCCCCGGTTTTCTGTCACTCGGTGTCACTCAAAGGACTAAGGAAAAGCCCTTGAGAACCGCGCCTTCTTTCCTGACAGCTCAGGGGAGGGGGAGGCTGCTTCTAAATCTTCGTTAACCCCCTACTGACCAAAAGAAAGAGCTTCCAAGGGCTCGGTGAGCTTAAGGACCTTGGTGAGGCCCCGGCTGGGGCTGCCCTTTGGGAAATTCACATTCTAATGAGGAGGGGAGGTTGTCAGTTCAACAAAGGTTTCCCAGACTAGGCCCTAGGGGCTTTGGGCACTGGGCCCTGCAGGGGATACCCCTCCAAAGGCTGTGGTGATCCGTTGCCTGGTAACCTCAACAAGCCTGCACCAGGGCCTGCTGGGGGCCCCTGGCCTTTTGTCAAGGAACAATCCCAGGGCCAAGGACAAAGGCAGGATGCTGGAGTGGGATCCCTTCTTCTCTCCCTTCCCCCGCTGTCTCTTGCATCAAAACCAGGAGTGCTGGGAATGTAAGGTCCAGTCCAGGCTAGAAGGCTGTAATGCCTGCTTTGAAATGACAGTGGAGTTTCCTCGATAGCTCAAACATGCTTGCCATTTGGAGCCCAACTCTTCCATCCCTTGCCTACATTCCATATTCTGGATCTTTCCTGCTCCTGCTGCTGACTCTGGGGATTTGTACCCATTACATCTCTAACATTTCCATCTATCTATTCCTCTACAGATGGGAAATGACCCTTCTAGTCTCCAGATAAGAAAGAGAAAGTTCTGGAACAGTGATTCTAGGGCTGATACAAGAACACGCCAGGAAAAACCCAGGTCCCAGACAGACGCCCATTCCCATCGTGAAAGCCATTTCATTCTTAAGCTTCCTTCGTGTCAGAGGCCAGAAGGGTGACCAGAGTCGGTGCTTACAGACCCAAGCAGAGAGGATGGAGGGTTCTCTGTATGCTCACCAGCCTCGTCCTCTGCAAAGGAGATGATGTATGGGTAGTAGTTGTTGATGAGACCTGGGAAAGCACAGGTCTGTCCACGGCCCATGCAGACCTCGCTATACTTCCACTGGCCTGTCTCTGGGTTCTCTCGGAGAGACATCAGTCGCCTGCAAAGGAAGACGAACTGTGAGGTCGTGGCCGTTGTGCTGCTCAAGGGAATCTGTCTGTCCGTCTACTTATCTATCCAGTTATTCACACATCCATCCATTCATCCATCCATCCATCCATCCATCCATCCATCCACCTGTCCAGCCATCCATTCTTGCATCCACTCGTCCATCTGTCCAGCTTTGCACACGCTTATTCATTGGACCAAACATTCCTAAGGAGGACCGGGACTTTCTCACCGAGGAAGAGACCCGTTTGGCCCACTCCCGAGCACACGCAGACAAACACACTCTCCTTTTTACGAGTTAGGGAGAGCATAGGCCATGTGGGACACTTACCCGCTCATGAAATCGCCAAAAATGTAGAGGCCATTGAGGTTGGGGTACTCACAACCCCGGTACACATAGCTCCCGTGACTGATTTGCCCAGCTTGTGAGGGTAGGCGAAAATCGGCAGCACGTCATCTGAGGGGCAGATGAGAAAGCGGGTTGGTTCATCCTGAAGCCCAGTGCTCTGGAGTGGCCTGAGCCAGGGAGGCTCCCAAAGGGGATTGGCAGGGGGTTCAGGGTGAGAAGGAACCTAAAATGTTGCTTGAAGTGACCCCTTAAGTACAGGGAGGTCTGGAGTGGGAAGCCAGTCAGGCGAAAGGTGTGGGGGACAATACTATACGGATGTAGGGGAAAATGCGGTCAGAGATAGTGAGGTATTCAGGGAAGGAGTGAGGCAGAGGGCCACTAGGCAGAGTGAAAGGGGTGGGATCTGAATTAGAGGTCCCCAGAGGAATGGGACAGATCTCAGTCTCTGAACCCAGGGAGGAGTGCAACATGGCAGATATAGGTTTGGGGTCCTGGAGTTATGGTGATCCGAGTCGGGGATCCCCAAGAAGATGGGGTAAGTCGGACTGGATCCACGTCGAGGGACAGATCTAGCTAAGGGAATGGGGAGGACCAGACAGATCCTGTTTGGTGGTCCCCAGGGACGCGGTCACCGAGGGAGGCGTTGGCGCACAGCTTGCGGTCGTAGCACTCGAAGCCCTCGCGAGCGCGCCAGCCGTAGTTCCGGCCCCGCTCCACCAGGTCCACCTCCTCGTACTTGTTCTGGCCCACGTCCCCGCAGAACAGGCGCCCACGGCCAGTGCCAGACATTGGGTCTCCGCGGTCGAAGGAGCAGCGCCACATGTTGCGCACGCCCAGGGCGTAGACCTCGGGCCGCGCTCCGGGGTCGTCCACGAACGGGTTGTCGGGAGGGATGCCGTAGAGAAGGCCGCGCTCCCTGCGGTCCACGTCGATGCGCAGCACCTTGCCCAGCAGCGCCGACCTGCGGCCCGGGAGGAGAGCGCGGGTTGGTTACGTGGAGTCTGCGCCGGAGGCAGGAAGGATGCGCCACTGCTGAGCCCTGCTCAACCACGTGCACCGACCGGCTCTTTCTGCGTGTCTATCCCGCACTCGCTGCGCTGGAAGCCCTAACCCACCTCCTATTGCTGCATGGCCTTCTCGCAGCTTACCTTTCGGGTCAGACTGCCCTTTATAGAGGGCACCCGAGCTATGACGAGCCACCACCCAGCTTGTCACTCAGCTGCACCTGGCCCGAGAGTCCCAAACTCTATACCACCACCGCCTATAGAATGCCACTATCCTATGATACTGTGGGTGGGCTGTTCACATAGCTATGCTATAAGGTGAAGACTGGACTAGAAAAATAACTCATGTTTATGTCCTCATAGCCAGTCGAGTGCTCCCATGGAGCGGAGGGGCCACAAACGCTGAGCCACTGAACCGGCGCAGGCCATGAAAGTCTATATCAAATAGTACCAAGTATAGCTGGGTGAGGGGGGCACATGTGGGCTAACCTCCTGGCAGCTCTGAGAAGAGGGAGAAAGTAGCTGGTGTCTTCGCTGATCACGTGAGCCAAGTGGTCCGCAATGGAAACAGTCTAGAGCACCAGTTCTCAATCTGTGGGTCGCGACCCCCTCGTGATCCGTTACAATTCATAAGAGTAGCAAGATTACAGTTGTGAACTAACAACAAAACGATTTTATGATTGGAGGTCACCACCGCATGAGGAACTGTGTTAAAAGGTCCCTGCATTAGGGAGGTTGAGAACCACTGCTCTAGAAGACACCTGGAGTTAGCTGGGCTGGGGGGATACAGCTTTGCGGGTGGTTTCTGCTCTGCCCATTCGTGCCATTCTCTGTTAGCACTTGAGAGCTCTGACACCTCCCTCCAGCCTGCCCAGCAAGGCTGAGTTGTTGCAGTTAGCTCAGGTGACACATTTGCATAACTATCGCTGACACATAGCATTAGAACCCAGTGTTTCCCTCATTTTCAACAACCACAAAGGAGGATCAACAGGCCAGTGGCCATGCTTACTGCTTGCGGCCAGAAGCTCCAGGCCCCCACCTTCACACCCCACGTCCAGCTGCAGGATCTACAGGAGGCAAACTCCTAGCAGCAAAACGATGCTTTTAACTTCTGCACAATTACCCACAAATCCCCATTTCGTTTCTCAGCTTCTGCTCCAAGCACATGGCTAAGCTGAAGAGGTTGGATGTTTCTCACTGTCAGACAGGAATGAATAAAGCCACAAACTGTAACCCACACATCCTCCTCCCTACCATTACTTTCCGGGCCAAGAGAGGCTGTCCACATGCTAAAGGAATAGGAGAGACTGGCTGGGACCTCCTGCACAGGCCTGTGTATATGACAACTCCTCATGTGTGTTTATGTGCGTGCACACACACATGAAAGGAGAAGGCCAGGCCATTTGCTCAAAACAGGGAATAGATAAGTGAGGATGAAGAGAAGACTGCACTCACATCCGGGTCTCTTAGGGAAACATACTCTGCTTTTCCCCCAGCAAGGCCGGCAGGCCAGCACTCACCTAGGAGAAAGCCCCATCCTTGCAAAAGCTCATTCCTGAACTTCTGCATCTGTGGGCACTGTGCCTGACCCTTGACAACTGCTGGCACCTTCTTTCCTCAGGACAAGTCTCCCACTGAGCTTGTCATTGTCTCCGCTAATCAATGGGGGTAAGTGACTTAGCTGAGGTCCCAGCTAACTGCAGGCTACCACTCTGCTCTGTGTGGTGGAATACAAGCTCTCCTGCCAGAAACCCTTAAGAAGCTCTGTGAGCAAACCGAAGCCTCAGCCTAGCAGAAGCAGGGCATACTTGTTCTGTGCATTTCCAAACTTCCCAAAGGGGTCTCCAGCCATCCCTCCGTCTCCAGTAAAGATGTAGAGGAAGCCGTCATCCCCAAAGAGCAGCTGGCCCCCATTGTGATTGGAAGCTGGTTCTTCAATCTCCAGGATTATCCTAAAGAAAGATAAGTACCCCTCAATAAAAACCACCTTCCAAATGGTAAGCCCCCAGACAGCAGTAAAAGCTTCTCTCCGATCGCAGTGCACAAGACTTTGTATCTCTTGTAGCACTTAGGTCAGGCTGAGTAGGGATAATTCATTGTGTCAAGAAAATACTGGGTGATCAGAATGGTTAAGTGACCCCCCCCCACAGGGGCACACAGGCCACCAGGATCAGGGCTGGGACCAGAACTCTGGGCTAGTGCTTTGCAACTGCTTTCCATCTCTGGTACCCAAGGAAGCTTGTCAACTTCCCCATTTACCATATCTTTTTTTTTTTTTTTTTTTTTTTTTGGTGTTTTTTGAGACAGGGTTTCTCTGTATAGTCCTGGCTGTCCTGGAACTCACTCTGTAGACCAGGCTGGCCTCGAACTCAGAAATCCGCCTGCCTCTGCCTCCCAAGTGCTGGGATTAAAGGCGTGCGCCACCACCGCCCGGCCCCATTTACCATATCTTGATTCCTACCTGACAACTAGTGACTCAGAGTGTGTTTAACATTTACCCTTGATTGCTAACTACGAGCTTCTCAGGGGCAGTGGGACAGGCCTTCAGCTCCATACTCCCCGGGAGTTCCTTACTGCTACTGGAGGAAACCTTCACTGTACCCAGTCAGCTGGCTCTCCATCACGGCTTGTCACGGATGGGGGAAGTCAAGAGGAAGGGAGACACTGCCATTCTCTGTCCTGAGAAACAGCAGGGACAAGAGTGGCTACTGTGAACATCTCGGCCAATGGCGGAAACAGCCACACAAACTCCTACAGTTGTTTCCTCCATCCCAGTAGCAACCACATTCAGCAGTTGGTGGTCTCTACACTGGCTCACCCCCGCACTTCTGCAGCCCTCTCCCTGCCTCATGGTTAATTCCCTGTACTAAACACCTCCTGCCCCAGATAATATAAAATATAATATATATTATTTAATATATTTAATATTTAATATAATATGTTAAGTATATTAACTATATTAAAATATATCTTTTTTAAAAAAGTAAAATCAGGTGGACAGGTGGGTGTGGTGGTATATGCCTTCATTTCCAGCACTGTGGAGTCAGAGGCAGGTGGATATCTGTGAGTTCAAGGACAGCTTGGTCAGGGCTACACAGAGAAACCCTGTCTCGAAAAAACAAAAAAACAAAAAACAAAAAACAAACAAACAAACAAAAACTCACAAAAAAAAAAAAAAAGAAAAAAAGGACAGCTTGGTCTACATAGTGAGATATATCCCAGAATAACCAGGTTCAACAAGACCAGCCACTGCACTAACCTCATTATCCTTAGGAAAACAGAGAAGGAAAATAAAACAAAAACCACAAAAACAAAACAAAGCAAACAAGAAAAAAAATAACAACAACAAAAAAAAAGCAAGACACAGAAAGTCCAGGTCATTAGAAACGGGATCATGACTGGTTCTTTCCATGACAAGGCTGATGCAAATGACCCTTACAGAGTTACAAAGTCAGGGACCTCCAAGCAGAGGACAACTCAGACTGCTGGTCACCCACCTCCTCCAACCATGGGAAGACACTGAGAACTGACCTGGGCACCAATGATGGCTCACTCCTGGCCCTGCAGTCTGGCCAGGTATGCCAATCTCTCCCTCTGGTAAGTCAAGTTCTGTGTGAGATGCCCAGAGGTCCCTCATTGATGCCTCAGGTTAAAATGGGACTCTGTTATGCTCTGTATTTAATTAATGAATTTTATTTCTATTTGTGTGGGGGGGGAGTGTGTGTGTGTGTGTGTGTGTGTGTGTGTGTACATCTCCCACGTGTATGCAGATACCCTGGTACTAGAAGAGAGAGCATCAGGTCCCTGGTACTGAAGTTATAGGCTTTTATGAGTTGTTCCCTATTGTGCTAGAAACTACCCAAGACCAGCAAAAGAGCAAAGATGCCTTTAACCATGGAGAGTTTTTTCCCCAGGATTTTTGCTTGTTTTTGTTTTTAGGCAGGTTCCTTCCCAGATTCTGGAAACTCAATGTGCAACTCACTATGTAGACATGTCCCTGACTCTAGACATCCACCAGTGCCTGGATCCAAGGCTGGAATAAGGCACCTGATTATTTATTTAACACCCCCCTGATGAATCCTGAGTCAGTTTTAAGACAAGATCGAGACCCTGAGCACCTGAAACCTCACAAAACCCGAGAAGTGGGGCACCCAGCAGCTCTGACCCAGGATATCTCTGGTAAGGAGACAGCAACACCCCCCCCAACATGGGACACCGGGACCCACCGGGACCCGGACCCTGGATTACCCGGCTCCTTCGGCGGGCGCGCTCCTCTGGTCGAGTCCCAGCGGGACTCCAAGGGAGCTCAACAACCAAATCCCAGAGAACCCAGGAAGCAGACTCCTAGGAGCTCAACCCAAGCACTTCCACGGATAGGAGCAGGCACCCACACTTGCCCCAACCGGGTAACTTCGGACCCCCGGGACCCAGGTATCACTCGCTGGCCCCAGCAACTGGTTCCTTCCGGTTTGGGCCGAGCGCTCTGAGATCTCGGGCGGCAACTCATGCAACCAACTCACAAACCCAGAGAAGCGGCTCCCAGGACTCTAAACTCGAGCAGCATTCTTAAGCAAGGAGGCAGCAAACACTGCCCCAATACAGGGAGTAACCAGTCCCACAGGGATCCAGAACTCACTCCTGGCCCAGAGCACTGATTCCTTCCGTCCGGACCAAAGCACTGAGCAGAATCCTGGGCCCTAGCTCGAACCTCAGCAGCGACACCCAACCTAAACAGTTCTGACAACCAAGAGAACAGGAAAGACAGGTTCCAGCCAGAGACAGCACAGGTAGCACCAAGGAGAACCAGATGGCAAAAGGCAAACCCAAGAATACAAGGGCCAGCAACCCAGAACACATGTCATCATCAGAACCTAGTTCTCCCACATTAAGTCCTGAACTCCCCATATCACCAGGAAAGCAAGAGTCAGACCTAAAATCACTTTTCATGACGATGATGGAGGACTTTAAGAAGGACATAAATAACATTCTCAAAGAATCCGAGGAGAACACAGGTAAACAGTAAAAGCCCTTAAAGAATCACAAGAGAACACAACCAAACAGGTGAAGGATTTATACAAAACCATCCAGGACATAAAAATGGAAATAGAAACAATAAAGAAATCACAAAGGGAGACTACTCTGGAGATAGAAAACCTAAGAAAGAAATCAGGAGTCACAGACGCAAGCATTACCAACAGAATACAAGAGATAGAAGAGAGAATCTCAGGTGCAGAAGATACCATAGAAAATATTGACACAACTGTCAAGGAAAACGAAAAATGCAAAAACTCTTAATACAAAACATCCAGGAAATCCAGGACACAATGAGAAGGCCAAACCTAAGGATAATAGGTATAGAAGAGAGTGAAGATTCACAACTTAAAGGGCCAGTAAATATCTTCAACAAAATCATAGAAAAAACTTCCCTAACCTAAGGAACGAGATGCCCATAATCATTCAAGAAGCCTACAGAACACCAAATAGACTAACCAGAAAAGAAATACCTCCCGTCACATAATAATCAAAACACAAAATGCACAAAACAAAGAAAGAATTTTAAAAGCAGTAAGAGAAAAAGACCAAGTAACATATAAAGGCAGACCTATCAGAATTACACCAAACTTCTCACCAGAGACTATGAAAGCCAGAAGAATCCTGGTCAGATGTCATGCAGACCTAAGAGAACACAAATGCCAGC
The DNA here is from genome assembly GCA_021653895.1 of Mastomys natalensis. Classification (NCBI taxonomy): domain Eukaryota; kingdom Metazoa; phylum Chordata; class Mammalia; order Rodentia; family Muridae; genus Mastomys; species Mastomys natalensis. The sequence goes on from JAJTUV010001084.1 coordinate 577,015, forward strand.
CCAGGCTACTAAACCCAGCAAAACTCTCTATTACCATAGATGGAGAAACCAAGATATTCCATGACAAAGCCAAATTTACACAATATCTTTCCACAAACCCAGCACTACAAAGAATAATAGCAGGAAAGACCCATTACAAGGAGAGCAATCATACCCTAGAAAGAGCAAGAAAGTAATCCACTTCCAACAAACCCAAAAGAAATAGTCACACAAACAATGCCTCCCCTTTTAGCAAAAATAACAGAAGCAACAGTCTCCTCTCCTTAATATCTCTTAATGTCAATGGACTCAATTCCCCAATAAAAAGACATAGACTAACAGACTGGATACGCAAACAGGATCCGACTTTTTGCTGCATACAGGAAACCCACCTCATGACAAGGACAGACACTACCTTAGAGTAAAAGGCTGGAAAACAATTTTTCAAGCAAATGGTCCTAGGAAACAAGCTGGAGTAGCCATTCTAATATCGAATAAAATTGACTTTCAACTTAAAGATATAAAAAAGGATAAGGAAGGTCATTTCATATTTGTCAAAGGAAAAGTCAACCAACATGAACTCTCAATTCTGAACATCTATGCACCAAATGCAAGAGCACCCACTTTCATAAAAGAAGCCTACTAAAGCTCAAAGCACATATTGCACCTCACACAATAATTGTGGGAGACTTCAATACCCCACTGTCAGCACTGGACAGATCAGGGAAACGGAAACTAGACAGAAGTACAGTGAAACTAACAGAAGTTTTAAACCAAATGGACTTAACAGATATCTATAGAACATTTCACCCAAAAACAAAAGAATATACCCTTTTTCTCTGCACCTCATGGTACCTTCTCCAAAATAGACCATATTGTTGGTCACAAGACAGGCCTCAACAGATATAAAAAAATCGAAATAATCCCATGCATCCTATCAGATCACCATGGCTAAAGCTGGTCTTCAATAACAACAAAACAATGGAAAGCCCACACTCACATGAAACTGAACAATACTCGTTGATAATGGGTCAGGGAAGAAATAAAGAAAGAAATTAAAGACTTTTTAGAATTTAATGAAAATGAAGACACATCATACCAAAACCTATGGGACACACTGAAGGCAGTGCTAAGAGGAAAGCTCATAGCTCTAAGTGCATACAAAAAGAAACTGGAGAGAGAACACACTAGCAGCTTGACAACACACCTGAAAGCTCTAGAACAAAAAGAAGCAAAAACACCCAAGAGGAGTAGACGGCAGGAAATAATTAAACTCAGGGCTGAAATCAACCAAATAGAAACAAAGAGAACTATACAAAGAATCAATAAAACCAGGAGCTGGTTCTTTGAGAAAATCAACAAAATAGATAAACCCTTAGCCAGACTAATCAGAGGGCAGAGAGACAGTATCCAAATCAATAAAATCCAAACTGAAAAGGGTGACATAACAACAGAAACCGAGGAAACTCAACAAATCATCAGATCCTACTACAAAAGCCTATACTCAACAAAATTGGAAAATCTGGATGAAATGGACAATTTTCTAGACAAGTATCAGTTACCAATGTTAAATCAGGATCAGATAAACCATCTTAACAGTCCCATAACTGCGAAAGAAATAGAAACAGTCATTAAAAGTCTCCCCACCAAAAAAAGTCCAGGTCCAGATGGTTTTAGTGCAGAATTCTATCAAACCTTCAAGGAAGATCTAATACCAATTCTCTTCAAACTATTCCACAAAATAGAAACGGAAGGAACACTACCTAATTCATTCTATGAAGCCACAATTACGCTTATACCTAAACCACACAAAGATCCAACAAGAAAAGAGAACTTCAGACCAATCTCCCTTATGAATATCGATGCAAAAATACTGAATAAAATTCTCTCGAACCGAATCCAAGAACACATCAAAACACTTATCCACCACGATCAAGTAGGCTTCATCCCAGGAATGCAGGGTTGGTTCAATATACGGAAATCCATCAACGTAATCCACTACATAAATAAACTCAAAGAAAAAAACCACATGATCATATCTCTTGATGCTGAGAAAGCATTTGACAAAATTCAACACCCCTTCATGATAAAAGTCTTGGAAAGATCAGGAATTCAAGGTCCATACCTAAACATAGTAAAAGCAATATACAGCAAGCCAGTAGCCAACATCAAACTAAATGGAGAGAAACTTGAAGCAATCCCATTAAAATCAGGGACTAGACAAGGCTGCCCACTCTCCCCTACCTGTTCAATATAGTTCTGGAAGTCCTAGCCAGAGCAATTAGGCAACAGAAGGAGATCAAAGGGATACAAATTGGAAAGGAAGAAGTCAAAGTTTCACTATTTGCAGATGACATGTTAGTATACTTAAGTGACCCCAAAACTTCCACCAGAGAGCTCCTAAACCTGATAAACAACTTTAGCAAAGTGGCTGGATATAAAATTAACTCAAACAAATCAGTAGCATTCCTCTACACAAAGGATAAACTGGCTGAGAAAGAAATTATGGAAACGACACCATTCACAATAGTCACAAATAGTATAAAATATCTTGGTGTGAATCTAACCAAACAAGTGAAAGACCTGTATGACAAGAACTTCAACACCCTGAAGAAAGAAATCGAAGGAGATCTCAGAAGATGGAAAAATCTCCCATGCTCATGGATTGGAAGGATTAATATAGTAAAAATGGCTATCTTGCCGAAAGCAATCTACAGATTTAATGCAATCCCTATCAAAATTCCCACTCAATTCTTTACAGAGATAGAAAGAGCAATCTTAAAATTCATTTGGAATAACAAAAAACCCAGGATAGCGAAAACTACACTCAACAATAAAAGAACTTCTGGGGAATCTCCATCCCCGATTTCAAGCTGTACTACAAAGCAATAGTGATAAAAACGGCATGGTATTGGAACAGAGACAGTCAGGAGGATAAATGGAATAGAATAGAAGACCCAGAAATGAACCCCCATACCTATGGTCACTTGATCTTCGACAAAGGAGCTCAAAATATCCAGTGGAAAAAAGACAGCATTTTCAACAAATGGTGCTGGTCCAACTGGAGGTCAACTTGTAGAAGAATGCAAATTGATCCATACTTATCTCCTTGTACAAAGCTCAATTCCAAGTGGATCAAGGATCTCCACCTAAAACCAGCTACACTGAAACTAATAGAAGAGAAAATAGGGAAAAGCCTTGATCATATGGGCACAGGGAAAAGTTCCTGAACAGAACACCAATGGCGTATGCTCTAAGATCAAGAATTGACAAATGGGATCTCATAAAACTGCAAAGCTTCTGTAAAGCAAAGGATACGGTCAACAGGACTAAACGGGAACCAACAGACTGGGAAAAGATCTTCACCAACCTTACATCTGATAGAGGGCTAATATCCAAGGTATACAAAGAACTGAAGAAACTAGATTCCAGACCATCAAATAACCCTATTAAAAAATGGGGTAGAGAGTTGAACAAAGAATTCTCAACTGAGGAAACTCGAATGATTGAGAAACATCTAAAGAAGTGCTCAGCATCCCTAGTCATCAGGGAAATGCAAATGAAAACAACACTGAGATTCCACCTCACACCAGTCAGATTGGCTAAGATCCAAAACACAGGTGACAGCAGATGTTGGCGAGGATGTGGAGAAAGAGGAACACTCCTCCATTGTTGGTGGGATTGCAAGCTGGTACAACCACTATGGAAAGCAGTCTGGCGATACCTAAGAAAATTGAACATAGTGTTACCTAAGGACCCAGCTATACCCCTCCTGGGTATATACCCAGAAGATATTTCAACATGCAACAGGGCCACATGCTCCACTATGTTTATAGCGGCCTTATTCATAATAGCCAGAAGCTGGAAAGAACCCAGATGTCCTTCAACAGAAGAATGGATACAGAAAATGTGGTACATTTACACAATGGAGTACTACTCAGCCATTAAAAATAATGAGCTCATGAAATTCTTAGACAAATGGATGGAGCTAGAAAATATCATCCTGAGTGAGATGACCCAATCACAAAAGAACACACATGGTATGCACTCACTGATAAGCGGATATTAGCCCCAAAACACACAATACCTAAGATACAACGCATAAACCTCATGAAACTCAAGAAGAAGGAGGAAGACCAAAGTGAGGGTGCTTTTGTCCTTTTTAGAATGAGTATCAAAAGATTCAACCAGAGCTCACAGGATCTAAACCTCCAGCCTGAGAACAGACAGGGGCAAGCTGTCCTCTGAGAGGCTCTAACCAGCAGCTGACTCAGACAGATACAGACATCCAGAGCCAAACAGTGGATGGAGCTTGAGGACTCTTAAAGAAGAATAGGTGGAAGGATTGTGGGCCCTAAGGAGATAGGAACTGCACAGGAAGATCAACAGAGTAAACGAACCTGAACCCTTGGAACTCTCAGAGACTGAATCACCAACCGTGGAGCATACCTAGTCTACACAGATCTACCTCCATGGGCTGAACCTAGGCCTCCCTGCACATATGTTGTAAATGTGCAGCTTGGTTTTCATGTAGGTCTCAAACATCTGGAGTGGGGGCTATCCCAAAACATGCAGCCTGTATATATGGAGTATGGTCTTCAAAAAAAAAAAAAACAGTTGTTCAGTTATTCATGGAATATTATTTTTTTATATCTCTTGTATTCAGTTTGCAACTACTTCATTGAGAATTTTTGTATGTATGTTCATGAGGGATACTGGACTATAACTTATATATTTTTGTTGGGTTTACACTTGATTTCACTATTTCAATATTATTTGCTTTGTGAAGGAGCTTATTGTGGTTCTGAATTTTTTTTAAACATAACTCAAAAAGTATTGCTTGTTTGAAGGCTCTATAGAATTCTTGTATAAGTATATCTGACCCTTGGTATTTTGCTTGTTTGTTTCTTTTCATTTTATTCTGTTTGAATGCTTTTTAAATTTTTTTGATTTGCTGAAAATAAAAATTAAAAAAAAAAAAAAACAAAAAAAAAATAAATAAATAAAGACAGAGTATCAAATAGCTTAGGCTAGCCTGGAACATGTTATGTAACCAAGGACAGCTTTGAACTCTTGACCTTCTGGATCTTTTTTTTTTTTTTAGATTTATTTGTTTATTTGTTTGTTTGTTTATATGTATGTACATAGTGTTCTGCCTGCATATATGCCTGCAAACCAGAAGAGGGCACCAGATCTCATTACAGATGGTTGTGAGCCACCATGTGGTTGCTGGGAATTGAACTCGGGACCTCTGGAAGAGCAGTCAGGGCTCTTAACCTCTAAGCCTTCTCTCCCGCCTGACCCTCCGGATCTTGTCTCCTCTAGTTCCTAAGAGCTGCTATTACAGGGAGTGTACCAACCACTCTCCAGTCCCAACTTCAGGTTTTATCATGAGCCATTTTTTTTACATCACTATTGGAGACATATCCTTTCATGTTCCATCTCTCCTCTGTCAGGTCCATGGGACAAACCTTCTCCCATTGAGAAGTGGTGTCTCCGGCTTGGGTGTAATCATGAAAATTCTGTTTTCCCTTTATTCTCTGGCTGCCAGATAACTCGAGTCAAAACTAATGCTCTAAGACAAGATGTGTATCGCTCAAAGCTACCGTTTTGGCTGTTTCTCCTTTCTATATGTCCAACATCAGCATACGTATGTTGGCTTTTCATTTGTCTTTTTACCAACGTACCTGATCCTGGCCTTGCTTCTGCTTGCCCTCTACTTGGGGTTAGAGACAGTCGGTGCCTCTGAACTACATTTCCCATGCTCCCTTGCTAGCCGAACAATCTCAGCCAATAGAAGGCATTCGGAGAGCCAAGTATGGGGCTGGTGTTTTGTTTGTGTTTCTGACAACATCTCTGCAACAGCTGTCCCACACACCCACCCACCTTGGCTCCAGTTAGGTTGGTCTCCAACCAGATGTACCCCACAGTTCTGGCACCTCACTTTTCCCTAGATCCCTCCAGCCATAGGAGGAGGTAACTTCTTCCAGTGACCCAGGCTCATTGCTGCCTCCCCGGGGTTGAACTTCCAACACTCTCAACACTTATTTTTTTAGTATCTACTTCTGCCTGAGAGAGTCTCTGGAACAGCATGACCAAACCAGTTCAACACCCCTCTGAACAGTTAGGACATAAATAATAGAGAGTAGGTTCTTCAGGACTTGGGGGTCTAGAGTAGGAGCAGGTTAAACAGGGTAAGAGCTGAGCATGGTCACCAATACCTGTAATCCCCGTGCTTGGGAGGTAGAGATACAGAGAAGATCAGGAGTTTGAGGCATAGGCTACATAGGAAGTTCAAGGACAGCCTGGGCTACACAAGGAGGGACAGACAGAGACAAAGAGACAGAGAGGGAGACAGGAAAAGAGAAAGAGAGAGAGAGAGAGAGAGAGAGAGAGAGAGAGAGAGAGAGAGAGAGAGAGAGACTGAAACTGGAGCAGGAGGAAGGGCCAGCTGCCAGAGACTGAGAATGGAGAGGTTGGGGGAAGAGGCTGGCTGTTGAGGCAAGAATGGTGACCTCTGACCCACAGCCCAGCATGCCCAATAATGGGATGCACGCTGTGAGCAGACCAGGACTCCAGCTTGGATGCTTCCTAGCCGTGTGACCTCACAGGTCACTTTTCCCCTCTGAGCTGTGACCTCATCCGGTTTTATGAGTCAGATGTAATAACGATCTCCAGAGCCTGCCACAGAATACGAGAGAAGTGTCTTGTCTAGGAGGCCAGAGGCAGGGGTAGGGGATGTGACCCCATGCCATGTCTGTTTTGCAAAATCATTCCTCCCAGGCCCTATAGCATGTGATTCACCCCTGCCTACACGCACACACACACATACACATACACACACACACACACACACACACACACACACACACACATTTGGGTGTTAAAGATTCACAGCAGTTAAGACAGACGCGCTAGTGCAGCCATGGCAGTGTGTGTGTGTGTGTGTGTGTGTGTGTGTGTGTGTGTGTCCCCGCAGCCTCCCACGTGACTGCCCACGTGACCACTCAGCCCTCCCTTGTCTAGGGCTCCCAGAAAGCCACCTCTCTGAGCCGTGATCCACGGTGTTCTCATCCTCCTCTGAGACTCTGAACTCGCTGATACGGATCCACTCTCTGAAGCCGACCCCCACAGAATAGTAGACGTAGAGCTTGCTGGGATGTGGGAAGCGGGGGTGGAAGGCAAGGCCCAGGAAGCCACGCTCATCCCCTTCCCAGGGTGATGTTAGCACGGCTTGGCTCACATTCAGGAAGGGCTTCTCCAAGCGAGAGCGGTCAGGCAGGTAGGTCCACACCAGCCCCACCTGCTCTGCCACGAAGAAGCGGTGGCTGCCATCCCCGGCATGTACCATGGCAACCGGGTTTCGAAGCCCATTGGCTACCTCCTCCAAACACAGCTGCAGGCAGCCCTTGGCATCAGCCACTACACGGCCCAGGTTCGAATTAAGGTTCTCGTTGACCAGCAGACTTGGGAAACAGTAATCGGTATCATCTAGGGACAGGTAGCGGCATAATTTGGCCCGGTTGCTCTCCAGAGCCCAGAGCTCACGGTCAGGGGAGAGGTGACGGAAGAGGCCCCGGCAGGTCTGCCACATGTCCAGGCAATAATCTTCACACAGACCAGGCACTGTCCGAAGTGGGGTGGCCGGATCCTCGGCGTCATAGAGATGGGCTGCATAGGGTGAGCATTCCTGTAGAGACAGGAGGGCTCAGAGATGCCAGGAAGGGAGCCCCCACCAGCACAATTCACTCCTTGCTTTTGTGTCCCCATTCAAAGGTCATCTCCTAAGATCTGACCTTCCCCTCCAGGTCTCCCTGCCATTACTTTCTGGCCTCTGACAAAGCCCAAGAAACTTACCATGAGCCTTTGCTATACCAAGATGTAGCATTCCACTTACTTATTGCCAGTCTTCATGAGAATGTGCAAGAAACCTTGATCTTCTTCACAGCGATATCTCAGACCCTCACACAAACTCGGGGCACAGCCATTGGTGAGGGGACAGTGTAAATGGTTTACCCCGCCTGCCTTCTGGCAGCCTCAGTGTGACTGTCAAAAACACTCCTACATCTATTGCCCATTTAATGCTTATGAGTAATTCACAGGGGGAAACTGAGGCTCGGGGTCCCCAGTGTTAGTCAGTGATATACATACCCAGGTTAGTAGCACATGGGGGTATCTGAGTTTGGTTTCAGGTCTACCCTACTATCTCTATTACTAGACAGCCAACATGTGCGTAGTTGTTGGGGGAGGGGAGAGGCTATGACACCTCCCCCCCCCAGGATACTCCCGACCTTCTGTCCCGCCCTCAAACTCAGCTCCTTCCAGCAGGACCCTCCATCACTCCTCACTGCAGCTAACAGTACAGAATTCTGTGAGATTAATGAGTCTCTTTGGGCACTGCCAGACCAGAAAGCCTTCCAGAGTCCTTTCCCTGGCTCTGCTTGGGGTAGGTAGAATTCATCATTTTCTGCCATGCAGGTTTCCCCATTCGTGGGATGCTGTGGGCCCCACTTGGGCCCTCGTGGGAGGAACGTCACTCCCTCAGGGAACAAGCCGGTGGTCACAAACAGGAGTGTGCACGTACATAATGAATCCATCTTCCACCCTGCCCTAGTCCTACCACGCAGCTGGTCTTGTTGGAGTCAGTCATTTGGCCCCCTTACAGGCCATTCCCGTGTCCTGCCTGCCGCAAAGCTCTCCAGAACCCCATGTTCTTTGAGGACCTTCTGTGGAGTTCTTCATGCTATGGTTGCTTCTCTCTGGTGTGACAGGTCCTTATTGCCGCTCCCACCAACCCCAGAGCTGACTGAGCTCTAGATCCCGGAGACCTTAGAGATGCAATTGCTAGACAGAGAAGACAGTGGCAGCCATACACTGCCTGCTCTTACCAGAAGACCAGGCTGGGCTGTAGCAGGAGACCTCAGTAGAAAGTAAGAGGACAGCAAACCTCCAGGCCAGGCCCCCAACAGTTAAAGCTGCAGTTATCTCATGGCCTGGCCCCTGGACCCTGTTGCTGTGGGCTGAGTCTTACCTGACAAACTAAAGGCTCTCTTGTATGTTCTTGGCATCTCTGGTCAGCCCCTGTCCCTGACTGAAGCATCATATCTTATATGTATATATCTGTGTAGGGCAGGCCAGATGGCCAAACTTCAGACTGTGTAAGGTCAGTTCTCCTGTGATCCTCTGGATGCTACTGTGGGTCAGCAGTGGCCCATGGGAAACCTGAGAGGACACACCAGCTTCGATTCCTCTCACAGGGCAGTGTCTCTGTAACGCCAGTGGTCACACGGAAGGGTCTAAGGACTCTGGGAACCTGGTGAGGACCTTGGCATGTACCTGTATAGTGACCACTGAATCCATCGGTCTTTTTACATGTGGTCTCTTTGTTCTTCCTTACACGCAGTGTGAATGTGAGGATCAGACCAGAGCTATCCGGAATCAGTAAATGACAATGGGAACAGTAGTTGCTGCTGGCAGAGAGGGTACCCAGTCACTGGACCTCACGTCCAGGTACAGTGAAGCATCCACATGGGTAAGGCGCCTGTCACTTAACTGCTCCAAGGTTGCCACAGACCAGTTACTGACACTCATGACTCATGGCCGCAAGTCCCAAAGTCTTCTCAGCCCCTCCTCTCCCACTGCAGGGAAGACTGAGTCTTGTACACAATGTTCCTTCTGTGAGATGTTCCACATCTGGCAAACGCCCATTCATGATGCAAGGCCCACCCCACCAGCCTCCTCCTCCCTCCTTTTCCCAGGGCAGGCTCCTGCCCCTCTGGTCCTCATGACACTATCTCTGACTCACACCGATTCTTCTCCTGGTAATTTGTTACTTCAGGAAGGGAAGGTTCCTCTTCTGCCATCACCCCTGTTTTACCAGAGGTAGGCTGGCTGCATTGCCTGGCCGGGACTCAATTATCTCTTTGCAGGTGTCTACCCACAGACTATGAGGCCCTCAAGGGCAGGTGACCCAGGGTCTGATACACAGTTTGGCTTCAGGGCAGGAGGCAGAAGTTTTAAAGTAGCCACATGAAGGCCTTCGGAGCGAGTTTATGTTCCACGTGTGATGTTTGGCAAACTCCTTACCTCTCTGTGCCTGTGTCCCCAGCTATAAAAAGGAAAAGAACTCTAACCTCATAGAGTTGTCCAGAGCAATGAACAACTGAGATGCCATGTGTTTGTTTAGTAAGTCTTCAAATGAAATGAACTCTGAGAGGATGGCTCAATGGTCACTCTTCCGGCTATCCCAGATTTTTGAGGGCTTTTCAACACTTGCCCTGGTACCTAGGGATAGTCTCCTGGTTGCATGTCTGTCTGTCTGTCTAGTCTGTCTGTCTGTCTGTCTGTCTGTCTGTCTAGTCTGTCTGTCTATCTGTCTGTCTGTCTCCTGAAATGAATGAAGAGGCTTTTGAGGCTATGTCTGTGACTTGCAACTGCCTCTGGGCCCAGCAGCACAGAACCAACTCCTCTCTGGCCTGAGGACATGTCTGCTGAGTGTGCCAGCCTGTTAAACACCTTCATGGGTTACTATTCAGGTGAACTCCAGCTGATGAACTCATGCACCCAGCTTCAGAGAAGTTAGCCACGTGCAAGCCACTCACCCGTCATACTGAGTTGCCATGTGCCACCATTGCCTGACACATTTTTCCAGAGGAGACAAAGCCTCAGGAAACAACCCCCTGCCTTCACAAAAGAGCCTGCATCTTGAATGATCATTGACAGAAACCTGTAGGTCAGTCTCCTTGGGATTGGTGGCAGTGACAATAGCACTCCCACACTCTCCTGGGACCCCCCTCAGGGAGGTCACACCACAGCCTTGGCAGACCGCCTGATGCAAGCTCAGTCCAGACATGAGGTCACCCCCAGAGACGCCTCACTGGAGGTAGGAGCAGACGCTCTACCACAGACTTCACAGGCCAGGCCATTTTGGGCAGTTTCCCAAGGAAAAAGAGGAACCTTCTGCCAGCAAACAGCCTCAGGATTGGCTCCTTCCTCCTCCCTGGTCCTGTCCATCTCCTTTGCCATGCTGGGCCCAGCAAATGGTGAGTACCCTGTAAGTAAGCATGGCCCTGGAGGTAGGATTCCTGCTATTGATCTGGGTGCTGCAGGAGACCAATGGGCCTATTTAGGTGGACTTCCAGGATGGGGAGAGAGGTGAGTGGTCCACCACGCCCTCTGGCTCTCTTGGGATGCACAAAGTGTGGGGTTGGCTTGGTAGAACCCATTACAAGATGAACAGAACACCCTAGAGTACTGTGGTCTCCCCTCCACCTTCTCCTTACCTCCCAGTACCTTTTCTCGGAAGGGCATTGAGTGTGGTCCAGGTCTTTTGACCCTGCCACTGGACGGCGTCACCACTGGACAGGTGCTTGCCTTTCCTGAAGCAGCCCCCGATCCCCACTCTCTAGGCCAGCAAGTAAGCACTAGAGGAATTTACCTAACCCCAATTGAACCGCTCGCCGGTGCCATTTAAACTCCACGGCATGGGGTGAGGGGTGGACATCTGTCCCTGTTTTAAAGACAATGTAACTGAAAGACAGACATGAACCTTTCGAGTTCACAGAAGATGTACTATATATAGCAAACCCAAGTCCACCCTTTTAGTCTTCTTCAGGCTGCCCCCTGCTGGCTGGGACCCAAACTTCGTACCGTGTCTGGCCGGTGGGGGAGGGGTTTGGGGGGCAGCTACGGGAGATGGAGGACTTTCCACTTATGAATCCCGGATTAGGGCCCGCCTTGGGGTTTCCCTGGCTGGCTGGTAATCAGATCAATTAGGCAGAATATTCCGCCTCAACAGAAGAGAAGTGATAATTCAGTGTGGATCGAAGTAAGGGCTTCAGTATCTGAGTTGAGATGAGAGGGGTAACGAAGTCTGAGGAGGGACTCTACCAGGTGAGGAGTCCAGTAACAGAAAAGAAAGGTGGGTGCTCTAAGCACCCTGGCCCTGAGGAATGGACTCTTCAGACTGCTCCTTTTAATCCGACGAGGAAGGGTCCTCATCGGACCAGCAGTCCCCAGATTGCTGACAAAGTCATGCCCCGTATTTGGCTACATTCTCTTCCCATCCTGCCTTCCCTGGCCTAGCAAAGACTTCATCCTGGTACCTAACAGAGACGGGGCTCTCTGCAGTGGGGCACTGGGGCAGCTTCCAGGGTGTCCTAGAGAATGAGAGCCTCTAGTCTCTAAGAGGAACTGAGGCTCCTAAAAGGCCCAACATGTTTGCAAAGCAAATGAATGGCAAGCTAGCCTGGGATGCCAGGTCTTCCCGCCTGATACCAAGTCACTCCCTCTTGGACCCCCAAGCTCCAAAGTGCAGGACCCACTCCTGCCCCTCGCCCCTGTGGTTGCCATCACCTCCAAAGTTCAGGATCCACCCCTAAGTCTCACGCCTGTGGGGTTGCCATCCCCTCAAAGTCTGGAACTCACTCCTTAGTATCGCCCTTCTGGGAATGCCATCCCCGCTCCGCCCCCACGCCCGCCGGCGACCAGTGCCCCACGTGCCCCCGCCGCCGCGCGCCCGCTCACCTGGCACAGCAGGTCCAGCGCGTAGCCGGCACACGTCGCCCACACCCCGGCATCCATGCGGGTCTCCAGGGCCCGGAAACGTCGGGCCAGCGCCGCGTCCTGCTCCGCGGTGCAGCAGCCGAAGGCGGAGTACTGCGCGCAGAAGCTCAGCGGCTGCGGCGGCCGGAAGGGCGGCCTGAAGTCCAAGCACTGCGGGTGCGCGGCGGCCAGCAGAGCTCGCAGAACCAGCAGCGCCCCGGGCCCGATCCCGGCCACGGTCCTCCATCCCGCCATTTCGCCTGGCGGTCTGTAAAAGCAGCAGCCAAAGGCCAGCCAGCCCTGCCGGTGCGCCCCCCGGGAGCTGCTGACCGCGCCCCGAGCGCCCGCCTCCCGCCTTGCTTGCACTCTCCCGGGCGCTCACAGGGAAACCCGTGGATTCACCCCACAGGCCTAGGGTCCGGGGACTCCCCTCGCTCGAGGTCACCTCTGCTTGGGAGCACTCTACAGGATTGGAGGAGCACGGCACAGCCTGGATCCCGCTCTGCGGGCAGCCCCCTCCTCCTCCTGGCCCCAGCCTTTCCAAATTCAAGGGTAGTGGCCTGGCGTCTGGGAAGCCCCGGTTGCCCAGTTCCACAGTTCCACCTCTGATAACTCAGCTTCCTCACTCGGGACGCTAGCTAGCCGCCAAGGAGCAGGAACCCCAAAGCCCAAGGCAGGGATTCCTAGGTCCCACCTCCCACTGAGCCAGACAGGAACTTTAACAGTGTTTAAAAATGGAGGTGTGGTGTAAAAGACAGGTGTTGCCGTTGCCGCCTGGGACCTCACAAGAAGCAAAGCCTGAGTCTCGGGGTGGGAGGGAACAGGAAGCAACTGCACGGTCCATCTTCGACCCTGCCAGGGCTACTATCCTCCCCTGACATTGGAACTCTGTAACCACAGTCCAGAACCCGTGGGCCTCTGTACTTTCTACATAGGAAGTACTAATGGGTGGGTCACCTGGATGGATGTTCGGCTGCCTCTCCTCCTGTATCTCAGCTTTACCCTGCGTGTACATATACACTAACTAACCCATACCGCAGAATTACACAACGCCAAACTCCCTGGCACTTGCCTAAGAGGACCCCAGCACTGACTTCTCCCTGGAGTACCCATTCCATCTGTTCTGTCATGCACACTCTCACGTGGTCTTCACGTGATACCCGTTCGCTGTTGTGGCTTTGAACTGCCCTGTATCAGTCAGTCGGCTACAGTTGCTTAGTGCGGTTGGGGTTGCTTAGATTCCACAGGGCTGTGGTTGGAGCCTGAGAGAGGCTAGGGGTGGGGGCAGCTATGAGTCAACGTCCCCGTATAAGACCAAACATCTCATCTCTAAGTATTTAAGGGCAAGCACATTCAGCACACGACTGACAAGGATGGGAAGCCACACGGGACGCTGAGACAGCATGGAGTTTTGTAGCTGCAGCAGTTGGTCCACACAGTCCCTGATGGCTGGAGGTGGTTAGAGACAGGAAGCTGTGACCAACCGCTACAGCTGGACCCTCGAGGGGGAGAGGAGAGGATCACTCACTGTCAGATAGTTGGGGGCAGATGGCAGGGGAAGAACACCCCACTTCCTCCTCCCCCTGTTCCAGGTAGTGTTCGTTATAGGCTAAGCTGAACATAGTTGACTGAATAGGAGTCTGGAAGGCATGATCTTGGTTGGGAGTTGAGTGGCAGCACAAAGTGCCGGGTAACGGCAGAGCCCCTGGAAAATGAAGGCACAGGCAAGGAAGACGTGGTCACAGCATCCTTGTCCCAGGCTGGTAGCCAGATTAGAGTACCGATAGCAGACTATTTGGGAAATTCCTGGAGGCCGGAAATGGGTAAGAGAAGCTAGGGTGTCACAGTCTTGGGGTCAAGCTCTTGCAAGTTTACCTCCAGAAACCCTTCTGGGATCTTAGGGAAGGGCCAAGAAGCCTTCTCATGGTGCTGGTGGGCAGAGGGAAGAGGGGCTGTCAGGACCCTGAAGCAGGCTGACTCTCCAGGAGAAAGGGCTTTGAGACTCACCATGGGGAAGGGAAGGCAGCTCCTCACCTTATTAATTCAATAAGAAGACAATGAATTAAGACGCAGTGTGAAGAGCATAGGACACAGGCAGCCCCTTCCTAACTCCTTACTACCCCCATCAGAAGGCTCCAGTGTAGCAGCAGATGACCCCTGTGTACACTGCAGGACACCCTCTGTCTGAGGAAGAGAGCTTAGGGACCTTGGGCGTCAAGGAACAACTATATGGGCATTGGTGGGTCCTTCCAGTGTCTAGCTCATCATGTGCCCAGCCTCAAGCTAGATTCATATTATGTCCTCACTCTAAGTGTAATGTCCCTCAGTTTGTGTTGTCCAGGACATCACATCTGCTTTCCAAAACCAACCAACCAACCAAGCAAACAAACCAAGGCTTAATGCAAGGTTTTAAGAAAAAGACTTACAGAAGAGACCAAACTTTCATATGCTAGTTCATGGGGCAGGGAACTCAGGAAAGCGATGATTCAGATGTGGAGGCTCCATTGTAAACGGAACTGTGGGGAAGAGACAGGGTGGTGTAAACACAGAAGGCAAAGCTGTCCAATTGAGGAGTTTGAAGGCCAAGCATGGGGGAGGCCCTGGCCTTCATCCCCAGAAAAAAAAATCTTTGCAGAGGCAAATTAAAAGGGCTGTAGCTTCAGTTTAGTGAGTAAGCACTTCCTTTCTGAGGATGATGCTCTGGGTTCAATCTCAAAACCCATGGGGGGAAACCCAGGCATGATAGCACACAGCTATAATTCCAGTGTTGGAAATGGGCAGATCCATGGGGCTGTCCAGCCAGCTATCCTAGGCTACTTGGTGAATTCCAGGCCAGAGAAACAAACAGAAACAAAACAAGACCAAAAGATAAAATAGCCGGTGAGAGAGCTCCTTAGGAGACCACTGACAATTTGAATTCCGATTCCCAGACCTGGCAAAAGGGGAGAACTGACTCTCACAAGATGTTCTCTTGTGAGAACACGGATGAACGCGCGCGCGCGCGCGCGCACACACACACACACACACACACACACACTATGGCACACAAATAAATAAATGTAAATACTTAAAGAAACAGTAGAAAGGGAAAACATTCTAACAAAAATATCAAGCCAGGTGAACTCATCTTATGTTTATGTGAATGAGTGCTTTACCTGTATGTATGTCTGTGCACCACATGCATACCCAGGGCCTGGGAAGCCAGAAGAGAACATCAGACCCCATGGGACTGGAGTCAAGGACAGTTGTGAGCCGCCATGTGCATGCTGGGAAGCAAACCCTGATCCTCTGAAGGAACAATCAGTGCTCTTGACCTCTGAGCTATCTCTCCAGTTCTCAGATGACCACCTAAGAAGATTAGATGCTACTCTGTGTACTTCAAGACTGGCCCACAAGCAGGGATAAAAAGAAGGGACAAACAACCAGGGAGACAGCTAAGGACATCTCAAAAACTCTCTCAAGAGGGAAATTGAGGACCGGAGAGAGAAAAAGAAAGACAAGGAATATTTGAGGTAAAAAAAATGTATAAAAGATCCCAAACGACAGATGCAGGTATGGAGTGAGCATACAATGGTGAGTAACACAGGATCTACACAAGCACAGCACATTCAGACTACAGAAAACCCGGAACAAAGAGAACTCCTAAAGGAAATCCAAGGTGGTGGGGTGGGGCAGGGTGGGGCAGGGTGGGGCAGGGTGGGGCAGGGTGGGGCAGGGTGGGCCTGAACTATCTTACTATCTAAGCCTGGAAAGCAGAAAGAGAGGGAGATATGCAGAGATCAAAGAGAGAAGCCCACCACCTAGAAGCCTCTGTCCAGCAAACTACCTTTTAAGAGTAAGAAAAGCTGTAGTTCCAGTCAGGGCATCATTGGTGAGATGGCTCAGTGGGTAAAGGTATATACTGCCCGAGTTGAATCCCTGAGACCCACATGTTAGAAGACTAGAACCGCCGGGCGGTGGTGGCGCACGCCTTTAATCCCAGCACTTGGGAGGCAGAGGCAGGCGGATTTCTGAGTTCAAGGCCAGCCTGGTCTACAGAGTGAGTTCCAGGACAGCTTGGGCAACACAGAGAAACCCTGTCTCGAAAAACCAAAAGAAAAAAGAAAAAAAAAAAAAAAAAAGACTAGAACCGACTCCTGAAAGTTGCCCTCAGATCTCTCCCTGACTAAACCAATTTTATTTACAAACATTAAAAATGCCTGATAGCGGGCTGGAGAGGTGGCTCAGGGGTTAAGAGCATTAACTGCTCTTCCAGAGGTCTTGAGTTCAATTCCCAGCAACCACATGGTGGCTCACGACCATCTCTAATGGGATCCTTGTTCTCAGATGTTCTGATGTGTCTGAAGACAGTTATAATGTACATAAAATAAAGAAATCTTTAAAAAAAAAATGCCTGATAGCGTGAGCAAGGAAGAGCCAGCCCTGAGGAGGGCTTGAGAGAGCTGGTGAGCTGACCAACATCTACTCCATCTACATGAAAGGGCTGGTCCTGCAAATCCAAAGCTGCAGGAGTCCCCGTGAGGATCCGGTATTGATAATTTAGCAAACACTAGAGACCTTGAACCAGACCAATGACTCATTGCAGACCAATGTTATTGCAATGGGATTTGGGGGCGAGCTGGGAGTTACTGGACTCATTGTAAGTAAAGCTGTTTGTGCAAAGGGGTGTGCTGTGTGACACACTGTGACACACCGTGACACATCGAAGAGTCCACGGAGAGACTTTGTTCATTTTCTTTGGAGGGGAGGTTACAAGCATGTAGGCAAATATGGGGGGAAGGGAAGATGTTTGGGTCTGAAGTGCGTAACCTGAAAGTCACAAAGAATCGTGAAAACGGTTTGATAAAACGTTAAGAATGTCTGTGTGTCTGCATATGAGCGCCCTTAGAGCACAGAAGAGGGGATCAAGTCTACTAGAGCTGGAGCTACAGGAGAGTCTGTGCCACCCAAGAATGAACTCCTGCCCTCTAGCCCTCCTACCCTCCAGCTTGCAAGAGCAGCAAGCACTCTTAACCACTGAGCCATCTCTCCAGCCAATTTGTTTTGTCATTTGAGCAGGGAGTTGGGTAGAGGTGAGGTCAAGCTATCGCTGTCCACTCCCAGCCCAGCCCCATGGTTTTGGAGGGCTGCATGAAGTCAGGAGGGAACACTGTTGACATCTCTAGGGGCCAGTGGGCACTGTCAGCTTCCAGAGCCAGGGCAGGGGGGCAGGGAAACCGCACCCAGTACTTCTCCGGCTTCTACAAAGCAGCACTAACCACAGGCTGGTGGACCCTTCTCAGGAGTGGGACATGTGCTCTCAGCTGGGGCCACCTGCTGCCTGATCTAGGGGGGAAGACAGTGGTCCATTCACTGTTTGTCTTCCCCAGGTCAGGCCTCCTCTGGCCACTTTAAGCCTGGGCTGGGGATGGAGGAGGGGAGGTGCAAAGCAAGGAGTTGGCACTGGGAATTTGGGGGCGAGCTGGGAGTTACTTCACTACTTCAGACCTGTGGGATGTGAATCAAGGCAAACAGCCAGACAGGAGCCCAAGGCTTTTTATAAAACATTTCACGTGTATGGAAAACTACCAAGAACAGAGGAAGGAACTTCCAATAACATGTTCCAGACTTTGCCAGTGGCAACATTCAATCACATTCCCTTCAGATGCCTGAACTTAAAATAAAATAAAATAAAATAAAATAAAAAAATAAAATAAAATAAAATAAACAAACACCATGAGGATCCGTGCACCACACTGTGAAATGTGATGTGTTTTAGTATTTAAGACACTGAGGTGCTGGAGAGATAGCTCAGCAGTTAGGAGAACCTCCATTCAGTTCCTGGCATCCACACTGGGCAGCTCACAACTGCCTATAACTCCAGTTCCAGGAAATCCAATACCTTTTCTGACCATCTTGGTCACTGGGCACACATATGGCACTCAGACACACATGCAATCATATACACATAAAAATAAGTAATAAGAAACTGAGCGTGGTGGCCCGTGCCTTTTATTCCACCAGTCAGAAGGCTGAGGCTGGTGGATTTCTGTGAGTTCAAGGCTAACCTGATCTACATAGTAAGACTCTGTCTGAAAACAACAACAAAAGCAATCTTTAGAAAAAATATTCTGGGAGGCTGGAGAGATGGCTCAGCGGTTAAGAGCACTGACTGCTCTTCCAGAGGTCCTGTGTTCAATTCCCAGAAACCACATGGTGACTCATAACCATCTGTAATGGGATCTGATGCCCTCTCCTGGTGTGTCTGAAGACAGCGACAGTGTACTCATATACATAAAATAAATCTTTAAAAAATAAATGAAAAAGAAAAAATATTTTGGTAGTACATGTCTTTAATCCTAGCACTCAGGAGGCAGAAGCAGGTGGATCTCTGTGAGTTCCAGCCCGGTCTACAGAGTAAGCTCGTCCTTCAGTTGTCCATGTATGTTTATGTGTGTGTATGTGTGTGTATATATGTATGCATGTGTGTATATTCAAATATATATGTATATATGTATATGTGTATATGTGTATATGTGCATATATGTGTATACATGTGTATATATGTATATGTATATATGTGTGTATATGTGTATGTATATATGTGTATATGTGTGTATATATGTGTATATGTGAGTATAGATGTGTGTATGTGTGTATATATGTATGTATATATGTATATGTGTATATATGTGTATATGTGTATATATGTGTATATATGTATATGTGTGTATATATGTGTGTATATGTGTATATCTGTGTGGGTGTATGTGTATGTATATATGTATGTATGTATATACACATACACATACACATACATACAGGAGATTCTGTGAACAGACACCATGACCAAGGCAACTCTCATAAGGACAACATTTAGCCGGGCGGTGGTGGCGCACGCCTTTAATTCCAGCACTTGGGAGGCAGAGGCAAGCGGATTTCTGGTCTACAGAGTGAGTTCCAGGACAGCCAGGGCTACACAGAGAAACTCTGTCTTGAAAAACCAAAAAATAATAAAAAATTTTAAAAAAAGGACAACATTTAATTGGGGCTGGCTTACATCTTCATCTGAAGGCTGCTAGCAGAATACTGACTTCCAGGCAACTAGGTCTAGGGACACCTACTCTGACAAGGCCATACCCACTTCAACAAGGCCACACCTCCTATTAGTACCACTCCCTGGCCCAAGCATATACAAACCATCAAATGCTGCCTGTAGATCAAGATGTAGAACTCTCAACGCCTCCAGCACCATGTCTGCCTGGACGCTGCCATGCTTCTCACCATGACGATAATGGACTCAAGCTCTGAAACTGTCTGTAATCCAGCCCCAATTAAATGTCATCCTTATGAGAGTTGCCTTGGTCATGGTGCCTCTTCACAGCAGCAAAACCCTAAGACAATGTGCTTACTTTCTCTGAGCCTGGTTTCACTCACATGTGAGAATGGTAAATCAAGGTTGCTAGAAGACAGCCTGGCATGGAGAACATGCTCAAGTAACAGAATCTGTCAACACCTGCAGGCTGCCCAATGCCCACCCATTAGCATCATGATCATGTGTTCTGCCCCTGAGAGGATCCTTCAGAGTGCAGCCATGCAAGATGCCACAAGAACAGACATCACCTGGCTTCTTCTGCTACTTCTCATGATGCACCCCAGTGGTGGCCCTTCCAGTCAGCAATGTCTGGGGTCCTCTGCACCACTGAGGACAACACACTGGCTCTCCCTGTCCCCTAGATCTCTGTTGGGTTACAGGGTCAGTGCTATAGGAAACCAACCCCCAACTCCTGACCCCATTTGCAACCCTGCCTGCTGCCTTATTGTCAAAACATGTCATTCTAAGCCAGGCAGTGGCGCTGTGCACCTTTAATCCCAGCACTCAGGAGGCAGCGGTGGGCTGATCTGCAAGTTCGAGGCCAGTCTGGTCTACAGAGCTAGTTGTAGGACAGCCAGGCATACACAGAGACCCTGTCTCAAGGGATAAGGACATCAAAACAAAGCAGAGTTGTAGAGACAGGTGACAGTCTTGCAGTGTTTTGTAGGTCTCTCCGTGAGCAGGAGACTCTCCGGAATACCTCACTGATATTCAGTACCTCACATGAAGCCATCCCCTTCTCCTTCACCCTTGCTATTGTTTCCCTAACATGTGGAGGTGAAGGAACTGAAGCATGGAGACATGGTAACATTAAGTCAGTCTCTGTGGGATCAGAAAGTGGGGGAGTCGCCGGGCGGTGGTGGCGCACGCCTTTAATCCCAGCACTTGGGAGGCAGAGGCAGGCGGATTTCCGAGTTCGAGGCCAGCCTGGTCTCCAGAGTGAGTTCCAGGACAGCCAGGGCTACACAGAGAAACCCTGTCTCAAAAAAAACAAAAAAAAAACAAAAAAAACAAAAAAAAAAAAAGTGGGGGAGTCAGACTGGGCATGTGGCTCAGCTGGTAGAATGTTTGCCTGTCTCTCACACAGCCCTGGATTCGATCCCAGCTGCAGAGACTAGGTGTGGTGGGAATATATCCTAGCACTCAGGAGCTGGAGGCAAGAGGTGAGGAACTCAAGGACATCCTCATTTGCATAGCAAGTTTGAGGCCAGCCTAGGCTGTGTAAGACGTAAGACGCTGTCCTTTGTTTCTTTGTTTTGATCAGGGTTTCTCTGGGTAGTCCTGGCTGTCCTGGTTGGCCTCAAAGTCAAAGATCTGCCTGCCTCTGCCTCCTGAGTGATCGGATTAAAGGCGTGCAACACCATGCCACATGGTGCGTGATTGCTATGGGTTTTTTGTAGTAGAGAAAATAAATGGGGTGAGGGAGGGAGAGTCTGGCTCTTATAGTTTACTTTTTGTCTCTGTGTATGCACTACCCACTGAAGACACAAGGTGGCACCAGATTTCCCTGGGGTTGGAGTTCCAGGTGGTTGTGAGCCGCCAGAACTCTGATCTTCTGAAAGAGTATTGCATGCCCTTAGCTACTGAGCCATCTCTCCAGCTGAGTCGGACTCCTCTACCAGTCACCACAGAGCCTATCAGATGTTCTCAGAGCCTAAGTCCATCCTTTGTGGCCTGGGTAGGGAAACTGAGGCCC
This sequence comes from Mastomys natalensis, assembly GCA_021653895.1. Classification (NCBI taxonomy): domain Eukaryota; kingdom Metazoa; phylum Chordata; class Mammalia; order Rodentia; family Muridae; genus Mastomys; species Mastomys natalensis. The sequence continues at coordinate 598,587 of JAJTUV010001084.1, forward strand.
AGAGAGAGAGATGCTCAACCCCCTGGGAACATAGCTTAGCCTCATGGCTTGTTTTCCTTTGAGTTGCCCTGTTGGAGTCTCTGGGTTGTCTCCTCTTAGATCCCTTCTCCGATCCCCAGCACCACCTCTCACACCCTCTGCCCTGCCCTGCTGGATCTCTTCTGTCTTCCCATCTGCTGGAGAGCAGCCAGGCTTCACCCTCCTGGGTACTCTTAGAGTCCCAGGGACCTAGTCAGTCTGAGACTTAGTTGGCCAGTGCATGCCTGTGGACCCCTGACTTTGGGTAAGATGGCTAGGCTAGCCAGAAACAAACAAACAAACAAACAAACAAACACACACACACACACACACACACACCCCACCAGCAGCAGCAGCAAGCAGCAGCACCCTTGCTTGGGCTGCTTTCCAGGGATGGGCTGACTCCAGGGCCTTGATTCCCTCTGGCCGTTCCTCCAGCCTTCAGGGTAAGAACCTTCAGGGTAAGGAGCTGCAGAGCTGGAAACTGTAGGGCTAGGCAGTGTGAGCAGAGTCCAGGGACCACCAGAGCTGGGATTGCATACGTGTGCCGTGGTCAGGTAGTGTCTCAATTAGGGTTTCTATTGCTGTGAAGAGACACCATCACCATAGCAACTTTAATAAGGAAAACGTTTAATTGAGGCTGGTTTACAGTTTCAGAGGTTTAGTCTATTATCGTCATGGTGGGAAGCATAGTGGGGTGCTGGGGAAGGAGCCAAGAGTTCTACATCTGCATCCACAGGCAGCAGGAAGAGAGAGACACACCAGGCCTGGCTTGAGCTTCTGAGACCTCAAAGCCCACCCTGAGTGATACACTTGCTCCAACAAGGCCACGCCTACTCCAACAAGGCCACACCTCCTCCAACAAGGCCACGCCTACTCCACCTCCTAATAGTACCACTCCCTATGAGCCTAAGGGGACCATTTTCATTTAAACCACCACCAAAGGTGATGTCTTAGTTAGGGTTTCTGTTGTTGTGAAGAGACAATATGACCAAGGCAACTCTTATAAAGGACATTTAACTGGGGCTGGCTTTCACGTTTAGAGGTTCAGTCCATTATCATCATGGTAGGAAGCATGGCAGTGTCCAGGGAGACACTGGAGAAGGAGCTGAGAGTTCTACATCTCGTTCTGAAGGCAAACAGAAGACTACTGGCTTCCAGGTCACTGGGAGGAGGGCCCACCCCCACAGTGACACACTTCCTCCAACAAGGCCACACCTACTCCAACAAGGCCACACCTACTCCAACAAGGCCACACCTACTCCAACAAGGCCACACCTACTCATAGTGCCCCTCCCTGGGCCAAGCATATTCAAACCACCAGAGGTAGTATTGGGAACATCCCAAACCAAGCCCTCCTAGACATTTGAGACATGGCGTGATCCACTAAAGGCTC